>JARHVA010007043.1:0-632500 GCA_037957365.1 Torreya grandis
CCATGGAGCATTGTCCTTGATCACTTATCCTACATTTCACTTAAAAAACACATAATGTAAATCTTTTCAATAATACACAAAAATCCTAACCTTACTCTAATACCAAAATGATGTAGATCATATACCAAGTCTTCACACACAACCTTATTTCTTAATTCATTTTCTTTGACTATGGTTCACTAGACCATTCCTTTATGCAAAATACTCTATTTAGTTTGATTGATAGGTGTCTTCTCATAAATTTAATAGGTTATACAAGCTTGATTATGTTTATACAAGTCTCTCTAATCCTCTCAATCCATTCACTACATTCCCAATACCTTCCAAGACTCTTTACACTTCTTTACACAATTATATCAACTCTACCAATAGTCCTTGTAGCCCTTTCTTTAGAGTTTTATTGAAATTTCATACATGTATTATAATATATAACTAAACTAAACATGAATGTAGGTACCCTCTATAAAAAATCATCTAATCATGAAGTTTCATGCTATAAACCCATTGTTTTGATAGTCTTTTTGGTCCTTTATAGGTCTCTGTTTACTCTAATTAGGCCTCTTTAAAGCTTTATTTGCACTCAATAGAAAAAAATGAATATATTGCCATACTCCTTCAATCCCAAATCACATTCATTAGTTAGATCATCCTCAATATATTATGATTACAAAGTTACAGCATTTTCCTAGGGTTAAAACTCTTAGAATCACTCAAACCCAAGTTTAGGGTTTCCACCTAGTATGCTCAAGCCGAGACCATTCAATAATGAATATATATTTTGTTTAAACATGTTTAAAAACTAAAAAATAGTTTATTAATGTTTTTATTGACCTAAATAAACTTTTCAAGCTACTAGTTATGTGTTTCCAATTCACTATCTTAACCTTCTATCATAAAACATGCTTAACTGTGTCAAAAGGATATCATTATACAGTCTACATTCTCTTAAGAATCAACCACACACACTCTACCATTCAAATAAATATTAAAATAAATTTTACTCACTTTCAAAGAGATTACCTCAACTTTTCCACACACCTTAACTTCGATTCAATGTCACCTCTTTTCAAAAGTTTAGTCACAGTCCTATGAATCCCTATCTACTACAGGAACATGATTCAATCTTTTGAATCTCTTTGTCAAGATAGTTTTATTATTTTTTTATGGATCTTTTAAATTAAAATGGATTCACATAAACTTTTTAAAATATTCCAAACACCTATAACTCATTTCTTTAGTCTTGTCTTGTCAAGAATTCAACTTATAGTCTCATTACATAACTCTTATTACAAGAAACAGGGGTTAACTTACAGATACTTGTATGCAAGAGTTTTCTTGATATATGTGTGTGTGTGTGTGTGTGTGTGTGTGTGTGTGTGTGTGTGTGTGTGTGTGTGTGGTGTGTGTGTGTGTGTGTGTGTGTGTGTGTGTGTGTGTGTGTGTGTGTGTGTGTGTGTGTGTATGTATGTATGTATGTATGTATGTATGTATGTATGTGTGTATGTATGTATGTATGTATGTATTTATCTTTATCAAAAAATATTCATTAACCTTTCAATATCATGAGATGAAATTTTTATATATGACATTACATAATCAGACAAGAAAGTCAGTAATAAAGATGTTGAAACCAAACAGGGGTATGTTCCATAACACCTTTCAACAAGGTATGCACTTCTCAAAATAGATGAGTTTTGAAGTCTTATTGACACCTAAAATACATTAAATCCTTCAATAACATATACAATCATTACCAAATGTCACTAATTCATATATCCTGTAAGATACTAGTCTATAACATCCAATAAGAAACGCATCAATAATAGGGGTCTAAATTACCTCCTTTAAGAACAAGGTACTTTTCATATATTTATCTCTTCTAAGTTGTTATTCAATCCAACATAGAGAAATTATCAACTCCATTCTCTATTAAATTCATAACATATGAATTCAACCATTAATAATACAATCATCAGAATTTGCAAAAGACCTTCAATTGAGGTCTGTATTTCATTCATATAGCAGGGTTTCACACAAAAACATCATCTTATCTTCATATCAGTGTTATCAAGAATACATTCTCTATTAATCTCAACTTGTTATTCTTCTACCAACCTACTAAATATGAATTTAATCACTATCTACTATCTCTAAACTAACTCTAAAACTCCTAGAATAATTGCATAACTGAATTTGCCACCTTTCCCATGTAGAGTCTTGTGGGTTACAATGACATTTTCTTGATTTTCATACAATATGACATTATTTTGCCTTATGACATTGGTATAATGAAATTTTATAAACCTCTTACATTTATTAGACACTTAGACACCCTTATACATCTTGACACTTCCATAGAATACACCAAAGTCCTTAGATATGGCTTACAACATTCAAATTTCCAAAAAGGCACTTTTGGCAAGAAATACAAGAATTCAAATTTATTGCAATTTTTAACAACATAGACTCCACAAATAGACCTATGATGACCTTTAGAAACCATATGAAATCTAATTAGACTACTTAAGACAAAAATAGATAAAACTTAGGGTCATCATGGGATGCCCTTGCATCACTAAATTAGATTTCTTGCTTTCCTAGATTAGATTTCCTAATTTCTTAGATTAGATTTCCTACTTCCCTAGATTAGATTTCATGTTTTCTAGTTTAGTTTTCTTTTAAAAAGTATATTTAAAATCATTCCTTACACAATATAAAAAAACTCCTAAATGGGGTATTCAAACCATATTCAAATGATGGTGCTTGTGAAGATTACTTTAGGATTATTTTGAATTCTTTGAGTTAGGACAAATGTCATGATTAAAGTGATATTTAATCTAATTTAAAAAATTTCACTAGGACTATGCAAGTTTATTTTATATTTTTAAAGCAAATTTTACAAAAAAAAATCATTTTTAATGATCAATTACATATTTACATGCTTAAAACTTGTTTGAGAGATAATAAACAATAGAAAGACAAAAATGAGTGAAATATCTGATCTATTATGGATTTCATTCTTGTAAACCTATCCAATGGTGGTTCCCAATCCCTTCTTCCAAGAAAGACTCAAGAAAAATAAAATAATTAAACTCATGAGAGAAGGGTGATTCAAGTAATCTCTATTAGGGCTATGGATGTCTGACTAGTAGTAGGGCAATGCTTAAAATAGAATAAAAAGAATCTCTATAGGGGATATGAATGTCTGGATGGTAGTAGAGTGATACCTGGCTTCCCAAAAACTTTGTGATTAAAATCTAAACTCAAAAGAGAAATACCTTAAGTTTTGTCTGATTTTTGTTAAAACTATTACAACAAGGGAAATAATTTTCCTAGAAACACACACGATCTAAAAATGAAAAGGGTTAGTATGTTGCATGGATGTGTTGAATTCTCTTCCATCCTTCTATTTAATTCTTTTATATATATAATCTATAATTTTGGTCATGATGTGTGAAACTAAGATTCTGAATTCTCAAATACTTGAGTATTTCCCCATTGAGTCACCATTTTTGTGGCCAACACACCCCATTTTCAAAGTTTCAAATAAGGACCCATTTATTCTCATAAATTACATCTTTAAGTCCCTTTAGAACATGTAAGAACTTTGAATTTTAGCTTATTTGTACCTAAGTCTTGATTTTCATGGATTTATTTTATGAATTTTGACATAAGGTATTATTTAGTAAAAATTAGGTTTTAATTTTCATGACTAAAAAGACTAATCAGTGTAGGTTCAATGTTTTGGGCTTAAACTATACATGTCATCACTTATCAATGTTATTTCCATGAATCAATCTAAATTTATATCACTCGATGTCTCAATTCAGTGAGATTAAGCCATTTGGCATTCTATTAGCTCATCAATGGTTTTGTAGAAGGTAATTTAACTAGCCATTTGGCCAAATTTCCTAAAGCAGTAAAATCATGCTACCCATATCTTTCTATCTAATCAAGAATTTCAATATAAGTTATCAATATTATATATATCCAAAATTGTCAACTACCTGACTTAATGAGGCCTTACCAAGATTCATTCACTCACTTCATGTCTAATATGCTTAAATATTTTAAATTAAAAAGGTGCCAACTATGTGGGGAAGTGAGATCAAGTCACATGTCTTAATCTCACTACATCACAAACCATATAGTTTAAGCCTAAGTTACGAAAAGCATCAACTTCTTGACTCAGTGAATATTACCACATAACACCATCTTGCTACACTAAGATACACAATCGAGATAATACGTCATAGAGTTATGAACTAAGTAATTGAGTGACAAGGTGACACATATCCAACTTATAATATTTTACAACCCTACATCACCTACTAATGTATCCATGTGTCTCTCTAGGCACAATTAGTGACCATGTGTCATCAATGTACTCCCTCATCGATAAATAAAGATATCAATATCTAAATGAGGTCATTAACTGAGTGATCAAGTGACATCATGACATGAGCCCTCTATTGATATAGCTGGACCCAAAATCTAATATTGATCTAATTATCTCCACACATAAGATATAGAATAAACAATAACCATTGATATATCCATAACTTTTAACTATTGAAGGATTTGCTAAAGGCTAATCAAGTGAACAACCAATCAAAAGAAGCAAAAACATGACATGTGGACAATAATAACTCCTACAAAAGTGTACATCATAAAATTAAAATTAAATGTAAATAATGTTGACATGGACCGTTACTATGTAATTAATTCCCATGAATGAAAGATTATGGCAGTAAAATTTGTTTGCATAATTTCATCTGTTGTCCCCAAATCAACTCAATTATTATATGTTATCAATATAAAAAGATGACTAGAATCTAGAGCTTTCTATCTACTACAGAATTTTAAATTAGTAACCCAAATTCAAATATTAACTACACTATAACAATGAATCTAAAAGAGAATCTTCCTACACTATTAATATTTTGCTCTGACACATTAGTTGAATTCATGAAAATAGTCTTTAATTGTAGTGCTTTGGCAAGTAAATTCCTTCACTATTCAGCTCTGTATAATAAAGTAGAAAGCATAGACCATATGAATATGAAGACAACTTACCCCTACCAGATATAGAACACATTGATGACTTGTTAGTTATCAAAACAATAAAACTCAACAAAGTGGTTATAAAGCCAAAGGTATATATTTGCATGAATGTCTTCCATAATTTGTTTATAGTTAGAGTTTGTACCAATTATATATTTTATAATATTGGTAGAAATGGACCTATAGAATTCATATATGGGCCTGCCTTTGATAAGTATTATGGACTCACAGATAATGATATAATATATGACTTTGATACCACAACAAAATGTTTGGATTAAAATAATATTAGGGAAACATTGAAATCTTGGGTAGACAATCCTAAAAAAAATGAAGAGGGAAAAACTTCCCATTATGAAATCTAGGATGGGAGTTAGGATTGATGTGGCTCTCATGAACATATTATATGGAACCCCATCTATAACATATGTAGATGATTATTAGGTCCCTTTGTTTTCATTGATATTGGATAGTAATAAAATTCCTGCTACTGGGAAAGTTATTAGCTAAATCTTAAAATAGCATAGGGTGTCTCAAAACATACCAACTAAACACTTCTACATGATGTCTTATTTATTGGATGTTGTATGTGCTATAATTACCCTACCAAGAGAATCCAAATGGTGACATAGGAATATAAATAGTATAATTTGTAATGACTTTAATATCTTACACATTCATAATTTTAATAAGAGATGCAAATGATTTTAGATATATTTTACCCTTATATCTACAAATCAACCAATGGTAAACATATGCCTAGATTGTCAAAATAAATTAGGAGATCATTGAAATCAATGGGAAATTACTAATATTACACTGATCACACTATTATCAGAATAGAAGGAACTAATGTTATTACTTATACTTTCTTAGACATCTATCAAATAATTTGGTATAACAAGAGATAGATTTTAATTTATCTAAGAGTGGATATTTTGATTACAGAGCAACAAAACTAGGGCTTTTCCATAAAACACCCTTAAGCATTGGAAGATGATAATACAAATACTATATTCAAATTTTTGGAGCTTCAAAACATAGATCAACGTTATGTTTCAACTTGGTAGAGTATAAATATTGTGACCCTTATGGGATAATATCTTAACATATAAAATGTTATAGTATAAGAGTAAAAGTTGATTATGGCCATGTTAGTTATTCACATGACTACATTTCCATGGATAGAGAGGATGATTCTAAAGTATGGATTAAAATTCATGGGGCTAAAATGACTATGGATATTGATCAAAATATCTAATATAACCCACACATAAATAAAAGTGATGTAATTTATACAAGGTCTTCTAAGGAATAAACTATTGGGGAGGTTGATGAATAACTAACTATGAAGATACTCAGAAGGCTTCCACCTCCCAAATCTTCCTAGATGCATATTTATACATTGGATATGGATACTCCTTTGATCCCTATAATTTAACCCACATTTCCACCTCTATTATCACAATCATTGCTAGTTAGTCAGGTTCCTGTAGTGTCTGCTTCAACTGGACCCATTCTAGTCATTCAAGCAAAGAGGATATTGCCTAGGTCTTTAAGTCTTATAGAATTTACTGAGGAAGATTTGGTATAATGTAATTAGATAAATAAAATTTAATAAAATAGGAATCAATTAAAATACAACATGATGTTCTCCAAAAAACACCTTTACATGCTCAATGTATAACTTCTACTTCTATATCTCCTCAAGATACATAGCCAAACGTGATTGAAACACAAGAATAGGAAGTTGTGGTAAGGTGGAGGTTGTAATAAGTAAGATTGTTGATCATTATGCCATTTCAAAAAAATTTAAAATGTATATATCAAATAATAACATAATGGATAATGCAGACACTACATTAAAAACTACTACATAGGTCACAGTTCCTTCTTCCCCTATTTATGATGTCACTCTAATTTCAACTGATCATGTTATTACTACAGAGTCTATAGTTTTAGTTGATTCCATGGGTATTTATAATCCTTTATCTATAAATTTTAGTATTCATGTTGTTCCAATTTATATTATTTCATGTGATCATTGGTTGGTATTTCAACTACTTCTAAAGACATTAATGTTATTTTGGACACTATTGTATTGTTTCCTCAAACAACAATAAACTTAACCCAAGATTTTATTTCAAAGTTTGAAGATATAGTAAACCTTTAGAGACCTTTTCCTATGGATTCCCAAGAAGTACATCATTTATGTTTGATATATTTCATACTCATTTTACCACTCAAATAGGGATTTCCATGCCATTAGTTTCTCCCATAGATTCCTCTACTTTTACAACTATTCAAGATTCTCACAATGTGTTTAAGTATATTGTTTGTATTACACATAAGATCAAGGTTTCTCAAGAGAAAATGGTCAACCCCATATTTACCACCTCTTTTTCACCCACTCCTCCAACACTCATGGTACCTCTATCCACTCCCACTTCATCCCTAGATTTTGATTCTAACTCTGGACTGGTATTGGCTTCACCATGGATGTAACAACTCTAAACAAAAAAAATTGTCTAGGAAACACTTAGTACTAGTGAAACCATCAAATATTGATCTTAAATATCATTAAATTACTAATAAATTTAAGGGGATCAAAAAAAGGAAAATGTCTGGTACTAGAAAGGAAATTAAGTTTAGAAGAGAAGAAGAATTAATCTAAATACCATGATGAATTTGAATAAGACCCTAAAATTGTAGAAGATGATACAAGTGGTGTGCTGAATAAAATGTTTGGGTGTTTTAAATAAGTAAATAAAAAATTAGAGTCTCAACCTAGGGTAGAATCCCTAGAAGATGTTTTGCAAAAATTATATAAATCAGCTCATATGGTCTATGATTTATTATTATCAATTTACAAACCAAGTGGATAGTCATAGCCACATTGGACTGGAGTGGTAGGATATCATGAAACATTAAGAAATTTAGATGCTAAGTTATACACTATAGCTAAGTCAATAAAGGAGAAATCATATCCAAGTTTTAATCTACTGACACTCCCAAACAATAGCTTGGCCCAAAATTATGTGAACAACACAAAGGATGATCTCATAGAGTGGTATTTGATAATGAAAGATCTAGTACAGAAATTCACTAGCCAAGAACATGAGGCCACTGACTTACTAGAGGATATATGAATCCCTTCCATATATTTTTCACAAGGGGGTATAATTGATAGGACATATTTCAATACTTTGCTTTAGGCTTTTCTTGATCATTTTATATCAAATTTTAAATACTTTTCCAAGGGAAAAGGAGTCTTGGTTATTTAGTTAGTCACATTTGTTAAAGAATATATTGATTATGCATAGCCATTGGAGAAGTTGTTTATATTGCAATGATTGCTCATAACAAGTTGATGGATAAAATTATTATTTTATTCAAACTTCCCATAATTAACTTTGAAGTAATTGAATTAGATTTACAAGCATGTTCCAAAGTTTACAAAGAGAATAAGGAATGAAAACAATCAACTACATTAACTTCACAAATTCAAAAAACCATAGTTTCACTTTCTTCTACTATGCAGGCAATGATTAGGACTATGTAATCTAACATTCCTTTTAGTACAATTCTTTCACAAGTAACAACATAATTAACTGAAACTTCAACAATAGTGTTATCTCTAGTTACTATTTTAGTAACTAGTTCATATAAAAATAATGTCATGTCATTGACCCTTACTTCTAGGATGTCCAGTCCAAATTTACCAATTTGATTTCAATTCATTTCATATTTAATTTCCACTAGTCATTCTATTTGGATGTCATGATCCAGTTTTGGATTTCTATGTTTATCATGTTTATTTATATCTTCACTTCAAGAGTAATCAATTTTTTTAATTGGTGAGTAAATTAAGAACCAAATTTATTTTTAGCTTTTGTACATGAAATATTGTTTTAAAAATGAGGTGTTTCCCATCTAGAATTATATATACATGCTTTTCATACATTGTAAGTAAAAAAATTTTCATAATTAATACAAGCAAGAATGTTTTTAGATTGTTTTATAAGTTTGTGTTGAAGTGTTGTCTCTTCAAAAAAAAATCTAACTAATAATTTCCATTAATCTAATATAATTTGAATAGGTTGTGTGATTGTTTTCTTTAAAATTATTCATATTGAACAAATAGTTAGTCTAAATGCTAATTGGTTATTGATCATAATTATTATTGGTTAAAGGCAAGGATGTGTTATGCAATCAAGTTATAACCTTATCTTTGATAATGATTTTTTAGTATATTGTGACTATTTCCTTTATGATTGATTATGTCTATTTGTCAACTGTGCTAATGAAAAATTATAACAAGTACTAGTTCTTGAATATTTTCCCAACCTACGATAGAAAAATTTGGACTGAAAGGGTTTATTTTTTAGTGGATTTAAAGATCTCCTTCTTTTCACCCTGCCTTTCCCTCTTTTGTACCTTTTTTGACCAAGTCCACCTAAGGCTAAAACCACCCATCCACCTCAAATAGAATCTAGACTCATGTCACATCTGAACCATCTAAGGTAAACAAACACATGCACTTACCATTAGTCCACCATGTGGTTATTTATAAAACTAATACCCCACAACTAATGCCTTGGAATGAATATTTTCACTAATTCTAAAAGTTTAGAGGTCTCTTCATAATATTCTCTTGGTGTGCATAAAAACCACATCAACACTATGGATATTTCACTATTACCTATTGTTTCATATGTTCATATTGATATTCTTAGTAAGTCCCATATTCACCCTGACATCGGCTCTTGGAAGTAGAAAGAGAAGATGCTATTAAATTATAGTTATCTATAATAGAGTTTTTATATCAAGGATATATATATATCTTCTTGAATGTATGTATTTTTAATCTTGTAGTATCAATATTTAAAGGTTGATGTCCCCTATATACACCCTATTTTTCTCTAAATTATGTGTTTATGTCCCAATTATTAAACTATTACATTCTGCATTTTTAATTTTAAAATTTATAAAAAGCCAAAATGCTAAATAAAATAAAAATTACAATATTCATATATAATGCCTAAATAAACTTATGCAGAGTGATGTTAATAATCTTATGATACTACAAGAAAATTCCTGACCCAACAACACAAAGAGAAAACTAAACAAACCCATTGAGTGGTTTGGAAAAATAAGTTATCTTTCCTAACTATGCTTGACCATTGGATCAATGTTGAAGAAACTATAGTAACAAAGAAGCACTTTAAAACCAAAAACATGATGCATTCATAACTTTTATCCATTCTTTTTTTTTTAAATTCAGCCTCTTCATGGAAATGCATCCATTCTTCATATTTTAATATTTTGATTCAATTCAAATGGGTGTTTAGACTGACTACCTATAAACTCAAGTTTGTTTTCATGCTCTGAAATGAACATGATAAATTGTTTCTACTCAATATTATTTTATACAAGATTTTTAGATCTTATAAGACATCCCCTCTTTAAAAATAAACTCATAGATGATTCACAAAATTTGGGTACTCCTTTATTGTTATAAATTAAAACTAGTGGGCTTTCATTAACCTTCCTATAGAAATGTTGATATATAGATCTGATGATGAAATATATAATGCTATAGAATTTGGAATTTTCTAAAATAGTAAATGAGTCTAAGAATATGTAAACCTTCCTAAAAAAATTAAAACAGACCTATAAATAATGTCATGTTTGAAAACATAGTTTAAAATTATGCATGGACAAGGCCATGATAGGAGGATAAGGTCACAATATGAAATTATTTATTTATTAGGGATGCATCCTATTTGAATGTGCACTTTATTACCTAATCTAGGTATATGCAACTACTTTCTAGGCTTTCCTAATTTTGTATAGGAGCTGAATAGATATACCAAAGACTTTGAAAATATAAAACCCTAGTCTTACATAATAAATAATATAGAGATCAAATTGAAATATTAATTTATGGTTAGTGTAATATTTGATCTACCCTAAAAAATCTATTTGTAATATGAGTGTTACCTACATATCCCAAATAGATCTTAGGTTGATGTAGCTCTCCTTCCTAATGTGATTATGTGATTAGTGAGTGTGAAACTATATGCAAATAGCTAGAAGATTAATCTAAGTGCTTGGAAATGGATGTCCTTTAACTATAATAAATAATATTCATACTTGACCTATGACTGTTAAAATGCAAAAACATCTAAATTTAAAGAAATAGCATTCATTTACTCAATGTGCAATAGAATTTTTAAGTGATTACTAGATGTATTTGGAGAAGCCTTGATGTGGTTATATATTAGAATATTTGGAATAAATCTAGTAACCAAATTTATAAAATATGTGAGAGAGCCATTGTGAAATGTTCTAATTTTAAAAGTGATCATTGGAGTGTGGCATACAAGGTTGAACTAGTAGATGACGATGCAATGCAAACTTGTCCCAAAAGACTAGAGATTGTAGGGATAGGCCTGACATAATCTTATAGGTTTAATAAGGATGAATTTGGATTGAAGAGGGATATCTTTATGATATTTTCAATGTTTTAAAGTTAACATAGGATTTGATGAGTCCACATTATGACTCATTATGGCCATGATATATCATCCTTCATAGACATAAACATGTCATTTGAGTTGAGAAAGTATCAAGAGAGGTCCTAGATCATCATGTGTGTTTATTTTTAGCATTAGTTTAGACTTTAAGAGTATAAACTTAGGTTATTACAACACTAAAGAAAACCCAAACAACATTGTTATCTAAAACCAATAAATACATTACTACAAACAGCCTTGGACACTGGCCCTGGTAAGAATTAACACCAACATAGATTAGTTAAATGAAGGGGTAATAATGACTCCCATCATTTTTGGTACCATTTCTAAGAACTTATTAAAACGTGTTAGTAAGGTAAACACTCAAGCTAACTCAAGCTAAGTGTTAGTAGGCAAAGAGATTCACAAGGAAGGCTTGTTTCAAAATATTTTTATCCTTTAGGAGAGAGAATCAAAGTACTTTTAGAAAAGATAGAAAGCTTATAGAAATAAATATTTGATTGTTTTAGAAGTAAATCTTGGGATCTAAAGGAATCTTCCTCTGCAAGAGTTAAACTTTTAAACACTGACTAGCCAGAGGATATTGAAGGATATCCTCTTCTGAATAGAACTCTATTTACAATGAGAGAAAATATAGGCCATGTAGAAAACCCTCACAGATTTCCTCTTGAGAGGACTTTCTCTTATCTTATTGTCCTTAATAATGATGACCGAATAATAATGAAAAATATTTTCCCATCTAGTCTACCTACCTTTAGAGGTTTATCCACAGAAAACCTAGATCAATTTATTTTTGAGTTCAAATATCTCTTCCAAAATTATGATTACACTTTATAAAATTAAAAGTTGAAGCTATTTCCTTCTACTTTGAAGGAAGGATCAATGAGGTGGTTTATGGGACTAACAGGAAACTCTATAAGCACTTGGAGAGAAATGGAAATAGTATTCCTAAACAAATACCAAGATTACTATAGGGTTAAGGATAGAAAAGAGGATTTTTTTCAAAATAAAACAAAATGAATATGAAAACCTTGAAGACTACATAAACCAGTTTGTTTTTTCCCATAATAGGTGTGGATATGAGCTATCCAAGGAAGTTATCAAAAAAATTTCCTTAAAGGATTATATGATTCCTCTAGGGATTCTTTAAATATCATGGTAAAGGGAGATATTACCAAATTAGAATTCCAAGATATTAGACATTTATGTACCAATTACTATAGGAAACTAGGGAAATCTAATGAAGTAAGCCAACTCATCAAGGAACTAGAAAATTTCAAAATAGATATAATGGTTTAACTAAACACAATATTAAATGGATTACAATCTAAGGTTAAATCTAAAACTGAACCACTAAAAATATATTATCCAAAGTGTAGATTAAACCATGCACTCAAAGACTATCCTCTAGACAAAATAGAAATATGTGAAAGATGTGATGCTCAGGATCATGACATAAAAAATTGTAGTCACCTTCTTCATCTTAAAAATAATTTCAAACAAAATATATAGACCATAAAGGAAATTAACTATCTTTAAAGACAAATAAATACCTTCCAATAGAATCAACCACAATAGTTTGGCTCAAGGATTCTTTTTCACAATGGCATGCACCTCAACAAGTTTGGGCAATACCACCATAATGGGGTACTTAGGAATGGATGACACAATAATGGATGATTCCCTAACATTTTCAACAAACTTGGATACCCCAAGCTCATAAGTAGCCATGGGTAAATCAAAATTAGAATCCTAGACCAAACTATAACCAACAACAAGCATTGATGGCTCCTCAGGGAAATCAAGCACCCCCTATAGAATAAGTAAACCAACCTCATCTACATGCCCAGTTAGTAGCAAATCCAAAGAATAGATAGGTTTATGTAAATGAAAAAGGTAAAACCATAGGGGTAGGTGTTATTCAACGTACAGACATACATCTCAAATGAAGAAAAACATTACAAGAACCTTGTATCATCATCAAAAACATGCCTCATGAAAAATCAAGTCAATAGACTCAAATAGATAAATAAGAAGAGTTAAAAGAGAAACATAGAAAATATAGGAAGTCACAACAACTCCTCTATTTGTTCCTTTTCTAGAATGATTGAAGGAAGTGGAAGATAAAAAGGAATCTAAGTTAATTCAAGAACTCAAAAAGCTCAATATAGAAATTCCATTATTGGAAGCCATTAGGGGCATTGTATAAGTCAATCAGGTGATCAAAATTCTATATATTAAGACATGTAATAGGAAAATATAATATCCCAAGACTATATAAGTAGATAGAAAACTTATTGATTTATTAGCAAGTAAGCTACTTTTACCCAAATATGGAGACCTGGGAGTCCTGTCATTTCTATAAATATTAAAAAGAATGAGATACCAAATGTATTGGTAGAATTGAGATATGATATTAATGTAATGACTATGGACATCATGAAAAATCTCTCTCTAATATATATGCAACCCACTACCGCAATCTTATAGATGGCAGACCATTCACTACCAAACTAGAAGGTGCCATTGAGGATATAATGTTGACTATAGAGTCATGAGAATACCCTATTGATTTTATTATTATCTAGCCTAAAAGAAAATAAATTGGATACCCATTTATCCTAGGAAGGCCTTGGTTAACAATAGTGGAGGCATTGATTGATTATAGATCAGGGGATATTGACCATCTCGAATGGTCTTAAAGCAAAACACATTTCTTTATATACATTTGCACAACCATCAATCAATCTTGTCAAATAGTTATGGGTAGATCAACCTAAAGAAAAACATGATAGTATCTCCTCTCTATATATGGTCATAATAACTAATCATGTGAAAGAAGTAGAGGATGAGTTATCAATAAGTATTATAACTACTATCGATCTTGATAGTCCAACTATGGATCTTGATAGTCTAGTTATGAATCTTGTCAATTCAGCTATAGATTTTGACAGAGGATCCTATCATGATAAAATTTCCTATATTTTTGAATGCCCATCCTTTCCCACCCCTTCCAAAAAAATTTATGACCATAAATACATTCAATATAGTTTTATGCAATGGGCACATGAACGTCAAAATTCATTGATTAACAAATTTCTATTGTCCTTTAGCTGGAGTGATTTTTATAGGAGATAAATTTGTCAAAGATACTATCACATTCCATATGTTGTTTCCACATCCCTATCCTCTCAAATCTTTGATGAATGAATTCAAACAAATATATTTTTCCCTTCTAGGTACTAAGCAAATCATAGTAGCACTAGTGAAGTCACTCAACATAAATAGTTGGTTGATAGATGATCAAGAAGTGAAATTTTTTGATGTACTCAGATAACATACTCAAAATTTTATTTGGTAATATCAAGATATAAAGGGAATCCATCAAAATTTATCCACCCAAAATATCTATAAAAATAACATTAAACTAGTAATGCAACCTTAGAGAAGAATTAATCTTACCTTAAGAGACATTGTGAAAGCTAAAATAGAAAAGTTGATAGAAGTGGGATTCATTTATCATATTTTTGACAGCCAACGAGTCTCTCCCTTGGTTGTTATTCTTGATAAATTTGGTAAATGGAGATTATGGGTATACTATAGTGAATTGAACAAACAAACCATGATAGATTACTTCCATTTACCCTTTATTAACCAAGTACTTGACAACTTGGCAGGGAAAATATACTTTTCTTTCTTGGATGGCTTTAGTGGGTACAACCAAATACAAGTGGCACATAAAGACCAAGATAAAACAACTTTCACTTATCCATGGGTAATATTTGATTATAGGGTATTACCCTTTGGTTTGTGCAATACACCTGCTACTTTCTAATGAGCAGTCTTATCCATATTTTTAGATTTAACCAATGATTGTGTGGAAATTTACATGGATGATTGCACTATTCATGGAGAATCCTTTGATGAAAGTTTGAAAAATCTAATTAAAGCACTAAAAATATGTGAGGAACACCATCTATCCTTGATTCATGAAAAAAATTTGATCATGGTAGAGGAAGGAATAGTTATAAGACATCATATTTTTGCAAAAGGAATCCAAGTAGATCCAAAGAAAATTGAAGTCAATTTAAACCTACCTATCCCTCAAAACTAGACTGATATCAAAAGTTTCTTAGGCCATGAAAGATATTATAGAAGGTTTATATAAGATTTTAATAAAAAATTTGCTCCAATGTTTGCTTTGCTAATAAAAGAGAGTGAGTTTGTTTGGAGGCCAAATTTCCAACAAGCCTTTGAGATCATTAAGGAAAAATTGAGTTCTGCTCTAATCTTAAGAGGACCTAATTGGTCACAACCCTTCCATATTTACACTTATGTATCTAATCACACTATGAGATTTATTCTGGGACAAAAATATAAAGATGGATAGATGTATATCATATGCTACATTAACAAGAACTTGACTCGAACTGAGAGAAACTATACAACCATTGAGAAAGAATTCCTTGTTGTGATTTATGTCATAAATAAGTTTAGCACTATATTACTAGTTACAAAATATTTGTATATACTAATCATGTATCTATTAGATATTTGTTGAAAAAACTAATGGTAGGAGGAAATCATTAGATGGTTATTTCTGTTATAGGAATTTGATATAAAAATTATTGATAAACTTGGTAAGTTTAATGTGGTTGCTAATTTTATTTCTAGATTGAACAATGCAGATGAAGAAGAACCTATAGAAGATAGTTTCCCAAATGAAAAAATATTTTTTTATTGTAACACAATCACCTTGGTTTATTGATATATCAAACTTTTTGGCTACAAGGAAGTTTTCTTTTTAGTTTACCAAAAAGGAAAAGAAATATTTGATCAAAGCTAGTTCTTTTTATAAATAGATTAATGGTATATTATGGTATAGTTTTCTTTTTAGTTTACCAAAAAGGAAAATAAATGTTTGATCAAAGCTAGTTCTATCATGTTTTCTATAGGTGTGTAACAAAGAATGAAATGTATGACATCATTCATACTTGTCATGATAAACCTGGTGGAGGACACTACTCAATTAAAAGGATAATACACAAGATCCTTGGAGATGGTTACTATTGGTGAACTCTTCATAAGCAAGTCAAGAGATATGTTTGGCAGTGTGATCCACGTTAGAGAATGGGTAAACCTACGCTCTCTTTTTAAATGCTTCTCCATCCTCAAGTAGTTATAGAACCTTTTGAAAAGTATGGCATGGACTTTGTTAGGTCCATAGATATACCTTCTCAAAGCAAAGAGTACTTGCTAGTATGTATAGATTATGTGACCAAATGGGCTGAAGTAAAAGCTCTTTTATTTGTAAAAGAAGAGGCAATAATATATTTTTTATATTCTAGGATCATCCAGTGTTTTGGATCACTTAGAAAGATAGTGTCTAATTAGGGACCTCAATTCATGTCTAAAATGATTCAAGCATTCACATAGATATACCAAGTCAACCATAGAAAGTCTTCTCCATATCACCATTAAGAAATTAGACAATTAGAGATTACCAATAGAGAATTATAGAATATCATTACTAAGATAATTAGTAGCAATAGAAAGAATTAGGAAGCCAAACTTCCAAAAATTGTATGGACATACAACACTGCATGGAAGACCACTACTAGTTTTTCACCATATGAATTGGTATTTGGTAAGACCTCTCCTTTCAATTGAAATTAAGATGCAAACTTTAAGGACTATGCTAGAATAGGAATTGACTTGGATGAAGCATAGAGTGAGAGAATTTTACAACTGAATGAGCTAAATGAAATGAGAACAGAAGCTTTGCAACATACAGAGATGATGCAGTGCTAAAGGAAATAATGGCATGATTTACACATCAAGAAAGGATATTTCAAATAAGGAGACTAGGTAATTTTGTATGATTCTAAATATTATTACTTCAAAGGTAAGTTAAGAACTAGATGGCTAAGACTATTTCAGATAAAGAATATTTTTAATAATGGTTCAGTATAACTACTACCTATAGATGGTAATCATAAGACACTCCTAGTTAATAAACATCAATTGAAGCTGTACCAAAAGCCTTCTAGTAAAGAAGAATTCATCCAACTAGTACAAAATGAGTTTGGCCCCATGGAAGAACTCAAACCTTCCATGGATACTAATCTATGAAGACAAAATCACCTTGATAAAGAAAGAAGATCCACCTATTCTCTAAAAAATACAAAAATAAAAAATAATAATAATAAAATCAATAATGAAAAGACTTAGGGACATTGTTGACAGTCATGACTATAAAATTAGCTTGTTGGTTACTCATGTACTACAAGATGAACCTTAATAAAAAAACTAGTAAATGGTTGGTCAAGAGCAAAAAATTAAAAAATATTAAAAATATAAAAAAGTGAGTTCAAACATTTAGGAGTAATGATTGATTCTCCTTGTTCCAAAATAATAAACATTGATGTTTTCTTATTTTTCACCATTAGTTAAACTAAATCATGCAATTTATTTTTCTATAATAGGTGAACAAGGTCGAACAAGGACAATATCATGGGTTTGTAAGGTAAAGTATCTATTCTTTTACTAAGGGTTAGTTTTTGAATTTTTGAGTCTGCATGCATATGCTCAAATCTTTGGCAAAGTTTCCATAACACTCTATGTGAAGGATATTAACAATTCAATAGGAAATCTTTTCAAAAAGTCACATTTTGAGAATGTGACTACATCTATGAATTTTGTCCTGTCAAGTTATAAAACATTTCCATGATGACTTATCTTTTTCATCATATTACAATTTGTTTAGACAAGAAATTGATAGAGAATTGATGTTGTAATGATTGAGAATAAATGAAAAGGTAAAATTCAATAATCATTATCACTTTATGACATGATCAACTAGCATTTTCATCATCACTTGGCATGATTGGAAGCTTTAGGTTTTGTCCACAGCATTAAAACAAAAAGGATACAGTTGTTATACTAATATATTACTTTCCAATGAAGTATAATTTCTTTCTTGATTAGAGATATAAATTGAATTTTTTTTTCCTTAAATAAAAATAATTTAGAATGGGCTAGAAGAAAAAATCTAAACTTGAATTTGTGGATGGTTTCTTAAAATATAAACAAGCAAAGCAAGTGTTTGCAGTAGCAGAGTGGCTCAAATTTCTCATGAAATTTTAGGGTTTCAATGCAACCCTTGTTATAGATTTCATCCTCCATATGAAGATAGACTTTTCCATTGTTAGAGGAATGTAAATTCCATTCTCCAACTAGGTTATTAGTGAGTTATCTAGAATTTCAGATGAAGGAGCCAAAATTGCAAGAAGGTCCTCCTTCAACGACCTCATTTGTATCTTTAATAGCATGGGAGAACTAGTGCCAGTGTATGTTCAAGATGTAAAAGGTAGAATCAAAGGTATTATTAGAGATTCCTTATCTGATCCTTAGAGGTCTATATCTTTTTAGATTATTAAATACATAACTTTTGAGGGTCAGTGTAGTGTTTTAAGTTGCATTGTGATGAAAGTGTTGATTCATTTGAGGTATTGAATGCAACAACCCCAACACCAAATCAAATTTCCCTCATTTTTGTTAGGATCCATTTAATTCATGTCTATGAGATACCCTAATAACCCATATAATATTTTCCACCATGAACTCATTCAATTTATAATCCAACATCATTTTCTGTAGAAAGAACAAGGCAGAAAAGCCTAGATTGTTTTCTATGAAGGGAAGAAGAGGAAATACCCAAAACTTGATAATAAAATACCATGAGATCCTCTTACCTCTAGCTCTAGAGATCCACCAAAGATTTTTTCATCCAAAGTAGATACTCTTGAATTAATTCAAAGTACATGAGTAATAGTTAGGGTTTTTGCACTTAGACCTCCAAGTCCCCTCAATGTAATTACACCTTTAGATCCAAGCAAAAAATTAAGTTTTAGGTCTTCCACAAGAAACCCTAAGCAATCTTCCCAAATTACTTCTACATAAGAACCCATTCAAATTATATAAGATGAATTATCATTAGACCCTATTTCACATTCTACACCTCAAGAAGCCTCACATGCAGAAATTCTTCATTTTCCTCAAAAGAGAAGGAGAAAATTGATCTAAGATATTGATGATGATGATGTAATGGTTGTAGAAACTCTTGATATTATATAGCAGGAAGTGGATTCCATTATTTAGTGGATCACATGACAAATAGAAAGTGGAAACTCCTTTTCCACAAGATGATTTTGTAGAGACTATTCCTGAGAATGTTCCTTTTACCTCCACATAGAAATCTATTGACAAAGGTAAAGCTCTAATGACTGATGTAAAATCTCAACTTTCCAAAGAAGTAGATGATGTAGAATTGCAACATGCCTTAGCATTATCTCAGTTGGATGCCATAGTAAATAAAAATTTAAAATACATTCTTGAGCTAATATTTTTAGCCTAGAGTAAGGATTTTGTCATCTCTATTTTGTTAAAACAAATAAAAAGCATTCAAACTCAGTCCTTTGAGAAATTAGATGAATCTGAGAATGACATTATTGATCTGTGGAGTTACACCAAAAGACTTGAAGAATATAATATATCTTTGAGAAGGAATCTAATAAAATTTGAATAAGAGAATGCTAAATTGAAAGCTCAAATAGCTTTTAGCTCTTAGAATGTGCCTCCCAAACCCATGATAGAACAGATTTTACAAACCACTCTATCTTACCCTGATGTTAAAAACCACTGGGAGCAAGTTTGTTCTAAGATTGGAGAGTTTAAGATGCAAAAAAAAACTTATTAGGAAGGAGAAATAAAAATTGCAAGAAGACTTGGCACAAGCATAGCAGGAGGAAGAACAAGCTAGACAAATCATACAATTCACCTATCAACTTGGTGAAAAGTTATTAGCTTATAGGAGTCCTTCCCCTTCATATAGTCTATTCTTACATGAGTAATTTTTTAGATGGTAGTTACTCCATATTTCTTGTGGTTTACCTCATGAGATTAATACAAGTGAGGAATTATTGATAGTCTATCATAATAGTACCCTTGATAGACAAGATTTGTTATGTGAATTCTATATATGTGATATCATTTTGGAGAACATAAATAATTTCTTGGTCAAATTATATATTGGAAAATTATAATTGATGGCTCTTCTCTCTACATATAGGAATTAAATATCATGGTGGGAAAGATATGATGATCATATAAACACTACAAGGGAAGTTAGTCTATGCATTAAACCTCAATTTAGTAATGCACAATAGATATTGGAACAATTCCAAAGTATCTATTATCAATGGTCTAAAATATGTGATCATTATCTTACTCTCTACAAGATGAAATTATCAATTACGAATTATTTATCTATCATTTCTTTAACCAAGTAGTGACTACCTATAGACAACATTAGAATTTGTTACCAATCCCTTTAAAGAAAATAGAAGTTTTATCTCCTACTACTATCAAATGGATCCTTAGAAGGGCTTAAGCCATCACCCAAATAATTAATGATGTACTTCAAGGAGGGAAAAAATTATAGATTGGGATGAGATTCATGCCTCCTCTATTACTCTCTCCTATATATCCATGGCAGAATATAGGGCCGTAATCTGATGAACAATTTACTATTTGGATTCATTTTGTTAATAAGGATATGGAATTTGCTTCTCCCCATGAAAGAATATTTCAAGATTTATACTCAATATATGATCTCAATATCAAGCTCGAGCAGAGGATTTACACTTATGAGGCTATGAGGAGTTAGTTTACAAAGGGACTTACAAAAGGTAAGGTGTGGGTGAAATGATGACTCCATACAATGACTCATTATTTCCATGATAGATCATCCTTCATAGCCATAAACATGCCATTTGAGTTGAGCATTGCATGTAGTCTTAGTTTTTATAACTAGCTTAAGGTATAAAATGGATGTTTTTATCTCTATAAGCTCATGTGAGTCTAAGTTAACATTCTTTCCATGATGTTTTAACCATTTGTGTGTTTAGTCTTCCATATTTTGATATGCACAGGTATGATAGCATCTAATAAGAGTTTTTCTAGGATCTCATGGAGATAAGGAAGTGCCATGACCAAAAATTGATCATTTGAGTGTAGCTATAGATTTTGTTAGATATCTATGGATTATAAAAGTTAGCTATAAATTACAATAGACAGCTATGTATTATGATAGTTGTGTTCTAGATTCTCATAGCTCATTACAGACTTGACCATAGCATGTCCTAAAACATTCCAAAATCTCTTCCATCTATTCCATGATGATCTAGTACCTTTATTAATATTTTTTATTTTTATACATGTCTATATATAGATTTTTATTTATGTGTAACTTTCTATTTATGGAAGTTTGTCAATATGCTGAAACTCTAGAATCAGAGGATATGAATATATTGTATGTAAAGATTTAGTGATAAAAATGGATAGACATAATATTTATAATCCCACAAGGATATTTCTAATCCCATTTGGATTTTGTTGCAATTCTCCTCTCTATTTTGGCCATACCAACTAATCTCTTTGAATATCCTCTTGTTCTAAGATAGTTGAGTTGTTATCTAGTTTCTAGGATAGTGTCTTTTGCATCCAATAAAAGGTAGATCCATGATTGATCTATAGGAGATATATATATTGTAAGTTTTGTTATGTTGAATATAAGAAGACTTCATAATATATTTTTCTTTAATTTTATGTGCTAAGGTGGCATTTCAAAGACTAAGTTGATTTAAACCTAAATCCAAGGGTGAGCAAGGGCCAACTCCCAAAGGAGATAGGAGACATTACTTTTTGGTATTTATAACTCTATTTTTTATTTGTTTTCAATCATACTTAATATAAATGCTCTGTGTGATTATACCAATAACCTGCAAGTCAAAATAGAACTATTAATGTGTTTGCTTTTAGATTTGAATAAGCACTTATCCTTCCTTTATTAAGTTTCAAAGTGTGGATTTGGGATTTGATTTCAGTATGTTTAATTTACAACATTATGTGATTATTTTCAAAGTATTTAGTTTAGCAATTTGATGTGTTTACATTTCAATTAAGTGTGTTTCTTTTCATCATTAGTTTAGACTTTAGGATTAGAAATCTAGGTTAGTACAACACCAAAAAATCTCAAACAACACTATTAGCTAAAATCAATAAATACCTTACTGTAAATAGCCTTGGACACTGGCCTTGATAAGAATTGACATCAACATAAATTAGTTAAATGAAGGGGTCACAATGACTCCCATCAGGCTCTATTATAGATTTAAAGTTATCAAAATGATTAAATAGACCAAGTAGGATAGGGATGTCAAGAATAAACATTTTCAAGCACTTACTATTTAATTTTATTTATCTAAATTTTTCCCTTATTTATTTTATTGATGTAACATAATGAAATTACTAGATTAAAGTATATGCAAACCTAAGTGTGCATACACACTTTGGATTTTTATGTGCATCTTGATCATGCAATATGCCCTAATGTAAAATCTGCAACAATGTCACCTAAAGTAGTTATTTTCCATATTTGAAAAATTGAATTTTAAAATTTGCAATTCAAAATTTTCAAAGAGATAAAGGAAAGTATACAACTAAAAGTGTATGCAATTTAATTATCTTGTAACTTGAAAGGATAAGTTATTTCCCATTTATTGAGGAATTTGGATAAATGTTGAACTTATGGTGAATTGAGAATGATCAAGTCTCAATTTAAAATTTTGTGAATGCTCTTGAGTTGGAATATTGTATGTTTCAACTCTCATTTGACTTTATAAAGTTCTTTATAAAATAATTTAAGGGGTGGAACCAACAAATGTGGCTCGCTACATCTTAAAAAAATTAAACCATAGAAGTTGAGTTTCACTAGACTCTAATGTGGCCCACTTATAACATAAAGACAAATCACACCACTATAAATGGATCTAGATTTTATTTAAAATTTTACAAATTTGAAAATTTGAAACTTTTTGAAATTTCCATGTAGTAAATTGAACATGAATGAGTATCATGCACCTTGTAGTATACTAAATTTATATTGAATGTCATTTTAAGTTTTCAACTATTAAAACATATAACTATTTGAAAAATTGTAACTTATAATTGTAAGAATAAGTGCACATGCATGTCACATGTCCCCATAATCTACTATTTTTGAATCATGTTGTAATTTTTGAAACTGTGTAGTGTTGTAAATTTTTAATTTGATCATGAGGTCTTGACTTCTCAAGATAAACCCATTGTAATTCCCCCCTTTTGAGATGATAAATGTAGCCTACAAGTCATTTATTTCAAAATCTAATTGTAAAATATATGAAATGTGTGATCATGTAATAGCATGTGAATATTTGAATTGTATTTGAATCATAGTATTTAAATATAGCATTGGATTGAATGTGTTGGATAAATCATTGAATCACATAAGTATTATGTACATGATATACATTGTGACACTAAATTAATAGAATATATAAGTAGCACATGATATGAATCATGGTATTGTAGTAATATGTAATGAATAAGCAAGCAAGTAATGTCACATAATGCATGTAATTTTCATAATATGTCATGTATAAATCCCAAAAGGCCACATATAAGGGACATGTGATTGTCTCATAAACACACAAGGCCAAGGGCCACAAAAAATAATAAATTTTTATCTTATCATGTAATAAATTAAGAGAGAAGCATAGAACAAATGAAACTAGTTTACATCCACCATATGGATCCATGTCATTATTATCAAGGAGCACATTCATGTAACACATGTATAGTATGAGTGGGTAGGAAAAAAATTATATGATATATAGTGAAACATGGTATAAAGGTTGTGGATAAACTTAATATGTTAAATTTTTCATGGAAAATGAAAATATGTCCTCAACTTAGTAAGGTTGTTGGGTAATAAAGAAACCCTGACATCAAGACCATGTGAAAGTATGGCATGTATCACACTCAAATAGCTCATGAAAAGTAATGTGTATAATAAAATAAAATATTATATATATATATATATATATATATATATATATATATATATATATATATATATATATATATAACATAGACTAAATATCATTTAGAAAGGACTAAACTTAGTGACAATTAAAAATGCTTTTAAGGTCCTAATTTTGAAAATTTTAAAATATTTTGAAATTTTGCCATATTTTAATTTTTTATTTTATTTTTCCATATTTGAATTTTTATTTTATTTTTTTTTAACGTTTTAAAAATTTAGAATTTTTGAAATATTGGAATTTAAAATTGATTAAGGATCAAACTCTTTGAAAATAGAGTAAGGGAGGGATTCAAACAATTCTTAACAAGGTGTAAAAGCATATTATAAGAAGGAAGTCAAGCCATGTGCCCATTGTGTATGTGTAAATGAATCATAAAAATGTATCTTAAATGATTAAGATATATAAGAATGTATGTTTTAATTAATAGATAAGAGGTTATATGTGCTTTCGAAAAGAAATAAGGAAAATTATAGCATGGTAGGTATGCAATATTGAAAGTGTTTGCAAGATATTTGCTTTGGATTGTTTGAATTGGTTTAAAACTTAAGAGGGAAAGTGCCTAAATTCAAAAACAAAGACAAGGGATAGAAGAATACTTGAATATGGCATAAAATAATTATAAAATCAAGAAAGATTAAAAGAAGTTACGTATAAATATAAGTATGCAAGTAACTAACCAAGTGTATTAGTGATGGGCATGTATGCATAGTGCATGACATGATATGAAGGGATGAATTTGTGTGAAGAGTAAGTGCCAATTGTAGATGCCTCAGAATTTAAATTATGATCATATGTTTTAATATACCCCTCTAAATCCCTGCTCATATGCCCATGTAAAATTATATCTTCATGTACAATAGGAGAATATGTAATTACATATACCTTTGATGAATATCTTTAAATTACATGGTGTGTCTTAGGAGATGAATAATATTTTTTATGTGTCACTTATGCTCACGAGAATGTACCATGATCTATGGAACCAACTAAATATGTATATTTTTCAATGTATCATGCTCATGAATAGGTGGAGAAATTGATTATGTAAGATGCTCATAATCACTAGTAGATGGATATTTTATAATATGTTCATGCTCAATAATAAATGAAGAAGCAATGATGTGCTTTGTAATATGTAAATCATGTTCATGAATATTTTGTTAAATTATTTCATTACCCTTGTGCTCAATGATTGTGCTAGGAAGCTATTATATAGAATAAGTAAATACCATTGATTCCAAGTGATATTCATATCAAATTCCTACAATTTTGACCACTTTATTATGATGAGTATATTTGAGACATTTGTGCACTTTATAAGGTGATACTCTGAGTTTATCTATCCAAGGTCATCCTAATAGATTATCAAAGATGCATGTGCTTAGTATAACTAATAATAGAGAAGGTACTATGAGAGGGCCATCTTGTAAAAGTAACATTATATGTCCAAGAGTATCTAGCATATTTCTAGAATAAGTAAAGGTAAAAAATATGAAAAATAATATTGACAAAAGTTTATTATTGAAGGTTAAATTTTAGGTTAATTAATTACAAAGGTTCCCAAGCTTATAAAAAAATTCATGAGAATTTGGTTGTGTACGGGACCTAACCAACTTACAGGTTTAACTCGCTAACCAATTAACACTAACATGACTAACATTATTAACCATACTAATAATATTAAACTAAATGGGGTGTCTGTCATGAGATGCATGCCCCTATATAAAAAAAAGTAACTAACCAAAATAACTTGGATGAAATGACCCAAACAGAACCCCCTTTATCTAAAAGGGGTATAAAAGATGATCTAGAGTATGACTATGAAGTCATCCAATAATATTTTTTCACCTATGAATGGAACATTTTACATCATGGTATTGATCAACCAATGTCACTTCCTTCCTATAATCCCATTATTTTATGAAAAAGTACTACAATACCTCATGAGTTGTGACCCTACACTAATATTGCTTCTTTCTCTTAGAAACCCATTACTTTATGAAAAATATTGGCAATACCTCAAAAAAATTTACATTAATGATGAGCATCTTGATTGTTATTCTCATTCCATTTACCATTATGTATCTTACTATAATATAACACAATCAAGACTTGCTCATCTATAGTGATGCACATAAGGTCTCACATAAAAACATATCTAATGACTATCATGTACTATGTATGTCATATCTCCCTAATGATTAATGATGATAATGAACCTTTATTCAACACTATGGGTGTTATCAAATCACCTTCCAACTCATACAATCACTAGCCATTGATTGAATGTCATGCATTTCTTTTCCCCCTTATCAAGGGAGAGGTGAAAAGTTTTCAACAAAAATGAGAGTTAAAACAACTCAATTTTCTCCTCATAAATAAGTTCAAGAAACTTAAAAAACCAAAATTTTAAATAAAACAACTATCTATCATAAATTTCCACTATATCATTCCCAAATATTGGACCTAACAAATCACATAATATGGGTGTGGTGATGGCTTTATCAACTTGTCAAATCCCTAGGGACCTATAAACCCTAAAGAGAAATTACAACATCTCTAATAGCACAAATAATATAAAATATTGTTACATCAATGTTTTTTTAAGTGAATTTCAACATTCAATAATTGTCATAACACTAATATATAGAGATCTCAAATAAAAAACATAACCACTCTAATGGATCCATATTGTTCCAATACCAAGAAAAACAAATGGTTATATGACTACCTTCAGGCAAAAATTAAACCAAGAAAAAATAGTCATACAACAAAAGCTGGAGGCACAATGATGTGATTTGAAATAGCAAATAAAACTTATGGTTTTTGAAATCTTGAATTCCAAATGCATAGATTTTTACAAAATATAAGTTGAAAAACTACCTCACAAATATTTTTTAAATACGAATAGATTATATTTTATATTAACTATATTTTGTTGATTTTTCAAAAAAAATTACTTGTCCATGTAAATCTATTCACTCGTAAATATTTCAAAGTGATAAATGAGAAATGTCAATCTTGAGGGGGCCACTTAAGCATATAAAACTAAAAATAAAATGGAATTTTGAAGCATAAAAAACCTTGTTACATCATTCCTTTCATCTTTGTGCTTGGATTAGGCCATACAAGTGAAATTAAATTAATTTTTAAGTGCTCAAAATACATACAACAATAAAAATTATGATGTTTGAAGAGTTTGGATTGATTTAAAAACCTTTCAAACCTGATTGAGGCTATAAAAAATGTTATTTTCAAAGGTTTTAAAAGGATGAATGTCGTACTGCAACAAATAGAGGAATCAAAATGCCATACAACTTAGAATTTGGGCTGCATAATTCAAATTTGATGACTTAAGGGTTGTACTAGCTAATTTTGACAATTTTATTTCCTTCAAAATTCCATAAAAATGAAAACATGATAATCAAAGAACCATATATTACTCTAAAATCTATACAAATCGCCGTACTACTTGACTTTTGGAGTTGTATAACTAAAAATTCTTCAAAACAATTTACAAAAATGTCCCAAATTGCTTCATACTCTCCAAATCAAATCCTCATTTCTCTTAAAAATATTAAACTTCAAAAGAAAATTTTTGCCAAAATTAATTCTTCAAGACTTCATGCTTCAAGTAAAATCCACGGTGGCTTCTTTGCAGGCCTAATTTCATACATGCTTCATTGAAGTGTCAAGTGTTGAGTCTATGGGATTCTCTTAGAAAAGAATACTTCTCTCAGTGAATATCTCATATGTGTTTGAATGAAGAATATGATACCCCTTGACACCATTTGGATAACATACAAAGATGCAAGGCTTACTCTAAGGCTCCATAGCCTTGCAATCATTTTTAGGTATATGGGACACAGTTGGAGATTTGAAGACATTGAAATTATCAATTATAGGTTTCTTATTATACCAAGTGTCAAAGGGAGTTATTCCTTTTAAATATTTATGGGGAAACCTATTCTAAATATAGCAAGCACAATTGATTACTTCAACCTACTATTGTGGTGTAAGAGACTTAGAGTGAATCATATAGTTAGCCATCTCTTTCAAGGACTTGTTATTGTGTTATTTAAATTTGTTATGTTGAGAACTATAAGGAATTATCTACTATAACTCAATCTCATCTATTATGTAAAACTACTTAAACTTGTTGTTGACATACTGACCTAAATTATCAATTTGAAAAACCTTGATGCATTTCTCATATTTTTTCTCTGTAATAACTTTTAAGTCTTGAAACAAAAACTTCAAATTTATACCTAATAAAGTGGACCCATGTGTATCTCAAGAAATCATCAATGAAGTTAAGGACATAATTATCCCTTATGAAATATAGACTAGGAAAAGGCCTAGATACATCACTGCATACTAACTCTAATGCATGTGAATCCCTCCAAGCTTTGCCTTTGTCAAATTTATATTTGGGATGCTTCTCAAGGGTGTAACCCTCACAAATACCCTTAGATAAATGGACTCAAGGTAAGTTTGTGACCATGTCATTTTTGTTGAGCTATTTTAGGTAGCAGAGGTGGCCAAACCACTTATGCCATAATTTACTAACTCCATTAGAATGAGTTAGCAATGCAATCAGAGAAGAATTAGGTGAAAATGTGAGAAGGTATATAACCTAGCTTGGTGATCTACCCTACCCATTGCCACTATAGAATAATTATGAAACTCTCTAATTATGATTAAATTTGGTGAAAAATCTACACTCATGCCCTTACTGATATGACTAATTTGGTACACTGAAAGGAGATTAGTTGAAAAAGATGGAATGATTAGAATATTATTGAATGATCCTCCTTCTATTTCAATAGACCCCCTTCTTGAAACTAATACATAAGTGTCATCACCCAAAGTGATTGATGACATGTATGAGGCTCTAAGGAATAAAACTTAACTTGAGAAGAACACATGTGGTGGGAAGCACCTGATACAATAAACCATGAAGATGTTTTAGCTACAATTGTTACAAGAGCCTTTCCCTTTTCTTTCTTTTTTCCTTTGATTTTTTCCTTAAGAATCTTGAGTTGATGATTTTTTCTTGATAGACTCAGGAATGCCTATGTTTTTTTTTAAAGGTGAGTTGAGTAATCAATCTATTTATTGATTCACTTAGATTCATCATACCCATTTTTATTTCAATAGGAACACTTAACCTTCTCTTTCTTAGGTTTATCATTAGAATTTCAATGGTTGTTTTAACAGAAGTTGATTCTTTATTCTTCTCTTGATCCTTGATATTTTTCTTCTTATCTTTGTTTGAATCCTTGGTATTCCCATTCCCAAAAATTAAGCCTTGACGTTTTTATTACTTCAATGTGCCCATATATATTAACTTATCTTGCTCCCAATTTAAGTCAAAAATAAAGGCATCGAAAGAGGGTATTTTCTATGTAGTGCCTAGAGCACTTTTAGTGGCATGGAAAGTAGAGATAAAGACTGAGTAATTAGGACCTAGCTTAGAGAGTATATAAATAATAATTTGGTCATATGTATTCCTTATTACACATTAATTTAGCTACAATCTCAAATACTTCAACTTGGTGAAGAAATTATGAAGGATGTCAAAGTTTTTAGGACATAAGCTGATAAATTCATTTTCCATTTCATGGCCTTTCATCACATCTTGCTTCCCAAACACTTTTTTCAAAATGGTCCCCACTTAATTGGGTGATTTGGTAGGTTTTATATGAAGAGGAGATAAAGATATACAAAAAGGCATAGCAATCCATAGGATTCATCACTATGATTGTACCACTCAACTTTTTTTGTTTCTATAGTAGGTTTAGTTTTTAATCCCATTGTAATGTGATGTAAACCTTTGCTCCTTAAAATAATTTGCATTTTGATTTTACATTCATGATAATTAAATGGTGTTAGAGGAATAATTGAGATTATACCCATTTTGCATAAATAAATAATTTGTATTAGTATTTGCATTTATTATTATTCTCATAAATAAAATAATTGCAATAAGTGCAGAAGAAGATGCACCATGACACACCACCCCCTGAAATTAATTTTGATCAGACACCCCCCCCCCCCAATTTTTTGCACTTTATGATTTTAGTGTGTATTAAAAAATAGATGATACCAATGGATGGGGCATGAAAAAACATGCACTTTTGAACAAAATGGTACTTAGTTTTGAATTACTAATCAAAAATTACACAATATATCATTTTCTCATCTTTTATGACCTATTTTAATTTAAAAACATAAAATTTAAATGCACTAATGGCTAAAAGACACATCTAGCCTTGCATACAAGGGATGGAATTGAACTAAAAACCTATATAAAGTAATTTTCAAATCTTATACAATCTTTTTATGCACCTCTGCATGTGCAACTCAATGAGAAATTTCCACTTTGAGGGAAAAATAAACAAACTATTTTTTATCTATTATTTCATTTATTTATTTATTTTAATAATTAATAACATAGTTATTCTTAGGGTAGAATAAATATTGTTTAACTTAGATTTGGAAGAGAGAAAATCCTAAGAGCTTTGGTGTTGTTACTTGAATAACTTGTGTGATTGGCATGCACTAAGCATGGTCGAAGGCATGATTACTAAGGGTTGTAGGGGGCTAGTTGTAACCCCCCTTGCCACAACTAAAGGTTATTATGATGAGACATTAAGCCTTAGTGGATATTTTTATCATATATACATAGGCCATGATATAAATCTCATTAGATCATTAGCATCAAATTCCCTTTTTCACACACAGGTCTACACTTTGAACCATCCTAAATAGAAGCACTGAAAAGGAGGAAGGCACAACTCAACACATCCAAATGTTATTTTCTTCACAGACACAACTTCAAAAATTTCATATCAGAGATAGAGCTATACTTACATATAAAACTAGAGACTAAACATCCTACCTAAAAAATAATATATCCAACCCTCCTCAGAGTTTTGAAATACTATCATACTAGGGCTTAAAAACATGAGAGATCTAATGCTCATATAGAACTTTGAAAAATTAATACAATAAAACTTGAGATTTTAATTATAGCTTAACAATAATAAAAAAATAGATACATGGTTACTAGGGTGGCTCTATTACCATATCAGGGTTGATTCCAAGGTCTAGGTAAGTCAAATGCATGAGTAGATTGATTACACAAACCAAGTAGGTACACACCACAATGTAGCTAAAAATAAATGAAATCAATATGAGAGAATATTGCACAAGACAAAATAGGATACAAAATACTAATCTCTCATTAATAAAATCTCATAAATGTGAGGTTTACATATAGGAGAGTGTTGAGTAACTCCTCCACAAAAGTTGATAAAATACTTGTAGAATAGAGAGTAACTTCCATACCCCAAATAACCAGTCAAAGGAGTTACTTCCTAGTCATTTGGTTAACTATACACCTAAGCAAGATTCTCTATGAAATTAGAAAAATTCTAAGTTATAGGAAAAGTCTCGTTATAAATAAATATGGGAAAATAAGTAACCCCTACTCTAATAGAACCTAGTAATTATTTGGGTCAATGCATATTTTTTTTTGTTGACATATTTGTAGTAGTATTCCTATCTACCAAGCATAGACATATCCCAAAAATTAGTGATATATCTCCTTTGATAGACACATTATGAGGATAGCATGAAGCAATTTGAGCATTTAAATTATGAATTTCTATGTAGCAATGATGGACAACAAAATATCAACCCTTCATATTGATAAATGGCTTAAAGGAATGGCAAATAAGAGTCATGTATTTGAAGGTAAGTCTTGTGGTTTAGGATATGTTAAGTATTACCATTTTCAAGTAATTGTAACTATATTTACATGTCTACATTCTTCCCCACATTATTTTATTAATGAAATTACTAGAGTAAAGGATAAAGAATCAAACCTAAGTGTATATAACACATTGTCTTTGAGAGGATCTCCAATTTTAGAGGGCACTCAAATTTAGAAAACTCTAAAACAACACATTAAGTATTCATTTATCTATATTTTTAATTTGAAAAAGTTTAAATTTTATATTTTTAAATTTAAAGGAGATAAAGGAAGGAGTACACCTTTATGTAAATGAAAACATAATTGCCTAGTAACATGTAACTAGTGATGGAGTGATGGAGAATTGTGCCCCCTTGTTGAAGTACTTAGATAATTTTAAACCAATGGAAAATTGAGAGTGATAAAATATAAATTTTGAATAACTAATTGTAATCATCTAAAAATGGCACTTGAATGCTAAGAGTGTTACTTGAGACCACCCATCCCTAGCTTAGCCTTAAACCTATCTTAGAGCCTATTTAAACACTTATTTATCTAGACTTCATGCAGGACACACACATCCCTAAACATTTATAAAGTAGTCATAGACACTCACTTTAACATATTTCCCCTAGTTCCTTAGGTTATGACACCTTGACACTAGTTCCATAATTTGGCCAGTAGTACCCCATGGCATTAAGTCTCAATTTGGGTGTTATTGTCATTTTACCTCCTTTTGTCTCTAACAGATATCATTTCAAATGAAATACCACCTAGGGATGGCCTAGACCTATTTTAAGACTTGTAAAAGCAGTAGAACAATATATATATATATATATGAATTTTATCCTTTTATCCACTAGATGGAAATCAGATGCAAATTACATAAACAAACTTAAAATAAGTTGTGCATAATCAAGATTATTAATCCCTATTCTGCCCTACTTCTACATACAACCATATATATTATTCCTAAGCTTAGATTACTCATATTCCCAATCTTAATAACATTTAAATCACTCAAATTGGCATTCATACTATCTTCACTTGCACTTACAATAATACTTAGGTGTGGAGAACTACATCGAGCTTGATCCCTCTTCAAAGTATTGGTATGTAGGCAACTCTCATCACAGCAAGTTGTTGAAGATGTTCATCCTACCCCACTAATAACACACTTTTATACTTGTGACAAATGGATGCCCTAGCAACATGGAGGTTCAAGGTTTGTATACAAAATTAATCAAAATAGGACATCTACTGATATCTAGAACTCATGTACATATAAATAGGCTTGGTAGACCCAAACTTATGTTCACCCATAAGCTTGGAATAGTTCTACACATATGACACTAGTTCTAAAATAGGGACACTAGTGCCACATGGCACTACTATCCAATTAGGGTGTTACTATCGAAGAAGGGTTTTGATACCTAGATCCTATCTATGACACTCAAATCATCTCATGTCTTAGTTTTTAGCCTCTATATCTCTTATCTCAATCAATTTCTAGCTAAGTACTTGTTTTACATTATTTATTACTATCTTTATAAAGGTTAAACTAGGTCAATTATGTTACAAATTAGTGGTTGTATTTATTGCATATTTCTATCTTGATTTACTATACTCAAACCTTTAATAAACTAAGGATTACAGTCTATAACCCTAAAATGTTAATTCATTTAGTGAACCCTAGATAACCCTAGGGTGAATATTTATACCCTAATTTACTATACTCATACCTTTAACAACCTAGGGATTATACTCCATAGCCCTAAAAAGTGAAATCATTTGGTGAACTTGACTTACTTGGAACATTACACAAACCCTAACCCTAGACTACCTTTAGGGTTTTTTATTTCTAACTTTCTAAGACCCATATTCAAATTTTATATCCATATATCTTCTAATTTTTATTTGGTATAATCATGATAATAGTGATAAAAGAAGTTTGTTACTTTTTGATGCAAAGTCTAATACTTTAATTTGCGTAGTTATTTCTTTTAATTTGGAATTAACTCAAAAAATTCATAAACACATGTATACATGATGCCTTATATCAGTTTAACTATATATCATATTTCATTATTTCTTTAGCATGTTATTTGTATCTTATGTGGAATCCAATTAAGTATAAAATATTTAAACACATAGAGGATATATTACATAAGATAACAAATACATTACCCAAAATCAACAAGTCTCCTTTAGATGTGTTTTACTCTTTGGTTCACTTTTATTCCTTACCTCTCACTACTAGGTAGAAGAGAACATCAGTAGTCTCACTTATCCCTCCTACTTCTTAACTCTACACATCTAACTACTATCTCACTTCTACTAATATCTCTATACTCATAGTAGACCTTGAAATTCATGCTATGATGTCTACATGTGATCCCAAAGCATGGTAAGTTAGCAAAACCCATGGCTATAGTTTCATCAACCAGAGTAGTATTTCTTCTACCATAGTATCCATTTTAGAACTCGTATAACATTATAACACATATAAAGAAATTTTTTATGCAACACTCCATGATATTAAAGTGCCTTTCATAACCAATCCAACTTATGTTACTTCCATAATTAATACTATGAAATGAACTAAAAAGCATATTTCATTCAAAAAAGAAGATCTCCCACCTCAGCACATCATAGATCTACACCTACCTATCTACATTGAATTATGAATTAATGAGGTGGTGTCAAATGTGTTTTAGTTGAAAATAGATTAGGGTTGAACATTTTCAATATCTCTTTTCTAGAAATTCTTAATATACATGTTAAGGATTTAGATCCTTTTGATTTATGAGCATCTGAGGGTTTGATAATATTCCATTGAAGGTTTTGGGTCAAATCACGCTAAACCTTACATTAGGACCTAGAACACTACCGATGACATGTCAAGTTATACCTAATGATCTTAATTCCAATATCCTGTTTGGAAGACCTTAGATTAATGATATGCATGTATTCCATCCATATTACATGCATCTTTGAAGTTTAGGTACAAAGGTCATATCTACACATGCCTTATAGATCAATAACTATTAAAATATTGTTAACATATAAATCCTTCACACAATTATATTCCTCACATGGATTTTTATACCACACCCCTCTAGTATACTATTCATAGTTCATGTATAACTCCCCTAGACACCTCAATAGCATAGGATAATAAATTCAATTCTCCCTTTGCATTGAGATATTTTTTTAAAATGAGTTACATAGGACAAGGCCTTGGAAAATATGATCAAGGAATCCTTAATCCTATTGAGGCATATAATCAACAAGGTATAAAAGAACTTGGATATAAATATAGCACATCTAATGACAAATCCTCTTACCATGATTCTCATCATATAATGTTTTGTCCACCTATTCCATATGTGGACATTCTGGTAAATCATGTTTCTACACTCTCAATTGATTATTCCAATCTTATCAATGATACAGCTTCTCTAGATTTATCTACTTTTGACGAATTTGCTAACGATGAGGCTCTCTTAGAGTTCTTAGGGGCATAGGAGGATCTCCCTTCCTTCTATAATAAGAACAAGTTTTCTCATTCCAAAAATGTCTAGGCATAATTTAGTTAGCAATCAGATAGTTTTGATGATATTTCACCTGACATAGATGATACTATTCTTACAACACCAGACATTGTTGATCAATCTATGTTACTTAACAAAGAGAGAGTCAAATTCAATTATAGAATTGATAGTGATCCTTGCATCATATTATTGGTTATTACCTTGCATAAATATGAAGATAAATATATTTTTCATATTCTAAAATACTTCCCTAAATTTTTTTCTTGGGCCTATTTTGATATGTTTGGCATTGATTCCTCAATCATAGTATATAGGATTACACTATATCCCATTGAAAAATTAGTTAAACAAAAAAATTGAAAAGTACACCTTGAGGTTGTTATTTTATTTAAAGATGAGATCCAATGGCTCCTTGATGTTGGTTTTATTTGACCAATTGATCATCTCTAATGGGTTGCTAAAATTGTCCTAGTTATTAAACCTAATGGCCAAACCTAATGTTCTTGTTATTCTAGAGACTTAAACAAAACATGTCCTAAGGATGATTTTCCTCTACCCAACATTAATATGGTAGTGGAATCTACAACAGGCTATAAAATGCTCTCTTTTATAGATAGTTTCATCAATTATAATCAAATCAAGATTGTTAAATAATACCAAGAAAAAACTTCTTTTACCACACCTTGGGGTACTTTCTGCTTTATAGTCATGCCTTTTGGATTAAAAATTATAAGAGCAACATACCAACAAATAATGACCCATAAATTTTATGATCCCACTCATAAAATAGTTGAAGATTATGTCAATGAGTTGTTTGAAAAATCAAAATATAAATAACACCATACAATATATTTATGACATATTTTCAAAATATTGAGAAAATACAATGTATGACTAAATCCAAAGAAATGCATCATTGGGTTTTCATCTAGTAAACTCTTGGGATTCATAATCCCAAAATGGTATTGAGGTTTACCCAAATAAATTCAAATCCATAATGTACAATCCTCCTCCTACAAATGTAAAGCAACTTCACTCCCTAAAGAAGAAGATTTAGGCAGTACGCCACTTTGTGGCACAATTAATAGATAAGACTCAATCAATCACCAAATTACTTAAGAAGTGTTGACTATTTTGACCACAAGTCAAAATGGGTCAACTCCACTATTGTTAAAAACTTATATAGGGGTATAATATGATGTATTATGGTGTTTAATGGTTCATTTTATGTGATTTAACATTATATTAGTCTTGGTCATAGTTTGATTAGGTCCTTATGTCATCTTGTGTCCTTTAGGGGTCATAAATGAGCATTAAATTAAAGTGGGATGATTTTATAGTCAATAAAAGTGTTCCAAAACTCCTTAAAATGTCCAATGTGTCATTCCCTATTATATATGTTAATTTCTAACTAAAAACCTACAAGTGATAACTAAAAATCAAGAAAACAACTACAAAATAAGGAGTTTTAAGAGGTGTACAGCTTATGAAAGAGAGTGGCACATGGGAATAGGTTTTGGTATGACTCTTGAGATTCCTAAGATCCATATCCATACTTTACATGTTTTTTAATTTCTATAAATGGTCAAAAACCATTATGTTCCTTCATCACCCTTCTAGACATGTAGAACCAGTCAATAGGTTTATGTTAAGTACGGCTAGTTGGAGAGGTTTTAGACCAAATTCCTTCAGGGGGTGATATTAAAATTATTTCACTTAATTTTCATATCAATATTTCAATTATTTTTCACTTTTTATTTATGATCATACTTTACAAGTTGATTGTGTTTTTATGCTTGTTAAACCCCATACCCTATAGGTTTTCTTCTCATATAGATAGGTCCATAAAATCCAATTGATGAAATTGAATGTAGAGTACATTTTAATATTTCTTGGATGTTTTCCATTATTTTTTTCATGTTTAAATGTATCTTGATGGGTACAACATCTTAGGTTTTTGAGGTGGTCTCATTTGGGATGATAGGAAAGTTTCCACTATCTACATAATCTTTAGGCCTTGGTACTAGTTTTAGAAGATGATTATAGGTTTATTTTAATTTTTATAATGTCTTCATATTACTCTCACCTTTAAAACTTATTCTCTAAACCAATCTTTGATGGAGTTGTAGTCATAAGTGACACAGTCAATTTATTTCATGACTATCATGCATAGTCAACTACGAGAGTTGTGTTAGGGTATTGAACATGTTCATGGGGTTATAAATATGGTATTAAGGTGTTTTAAATATTATCATATCAATAAAAATAAATTAAAATACCTTCACTTGACAAAATAGGGACTTTAATAGTCAACTCAGTCACCCACATAGTCACACACCATGGATATGCACCTATAGGTGCCTATAGGAAGGTGAAGCATTAAAATGAAGTGTGAAAGATTATCTCAAGCTATAAAACATCATAATATTTCATTTTAATATTTTTTTGTAATATAAATTGGTTATGAAGTTATATTCCTGGAGTACATTGATCATTTCATGCTCACTACCTGTCTGCAACTCAAAGTACACCTACAGGTATCTCATGAAGACCAATCATGTTGAGAGGGAGTATCTAAGATAAATAAGATTATTTATAATTAAAATATTCTATTTGGATCCTTTGAGAGGGTCCAAACCTCATTTAATCTCACAAACCATACATACTACCAATTTGCTCATTCTCACTATCTACATAAGAGAATGTCCACCTATAGGTGGTACTAACAGAGAGGTAGAGGTGTTATATGGAAATGTTAAAACATGTTTTGAAACCATCCTTTAGGTTCTTATATATTTATGAGACTATAATAGTCATGTGTGAAGCACTATACTGGTTTGTAGTGTCAAAATGTCATCTTTAATATTCAATTACTATGTTTAAGGACCAAATCCCTAAAAACACAAAACAGATCACCTATCCCTTTTAGAGATGTCATATGATGATGTTATATAGAGTATTTTTAGATATAAAGGTACTCATATTGTATCCTCAACATATGGTAAGATATTTTAAAATAATTTGGGTGAATTATTGGTGTAAATTAGTTTTTAAAAGGCTCCAATATGCATATTTGATCACTGAGTTCAAGCAGTGATATCTACATGTTTGGAACTTCAAATTTCCCTCATCCCAAAGTTGAAAATGAGGCATGTATCCATGATTATTTAGTCTTGTATAGTTTATTAGGTCATTTTTTTATAAGGATCATCATCCAAGGTTGAGATAACTAGGTTTTTGGCCTAAATGGTATACCTATAGGTGTAGCTTAGTTCAAAAAGAGCACCTACAACTGATTGTACGTATATACAGTCCATGACACAAAATTATACATGAAAACCTAGTGGATAAAGGCACACACAAATTCACACATAATTCTAAAGACCTTAAAATTATTACAAAGGTACATGACATATTTCAAAGCTAATTAACACTTACAAGTCCTTGCATAGTCAACTATAGCTGATTGTGGTGGGTAAAGAGCAAAAAAAGTGGGGTCCTTGATGTTGGCATAGCTTGAGTGTGATAAGGGTGAGTTAAAATGACCTATATGGATTTTTAATGACCATATTAAATTATAATGATACCTAAAAGCATTTTTTTCAATATTAAACCATGTAGAATAACATATAAGTACCCTTTCAAACACAAAACATAGTTAGAAATTGCACTCAATCTTGACCAATCAAGGTGTATGAAGATGTGTGTGAGAGGTTGGAGGGATAAATATAATTGGATAAAATTTTCAATTATTATATAAGTCTCAATAGGCTCAGACCATATGGAAACCATGTAGAGAAGGGATCCAATAGAGCAATACACTGCCCACTTTTAGGACCCTACAGACAATGTGCTTGCCTAAAGGTATGTCTTAGGTTTTTAATGAGTTAAGGGGTCTAATGACATTATAAAGGGATGAAACTATATATATATGATATATATATATGTACCACTTTACCTATCCCCTCATGTATTTAAATTTTATGAGGCAATAGGGGAAGTACCCTCTATTTTACCTGAGATAGAGGGTACTCCCCTAGTATGCTAACTTGTAGAATTTAAAGTAAAATGATAACTTAGTAAACTAAAAGATGGTTGAACCTTAAAATAAAGTTTGGAAAGATATTATAGGTAGGGGAAAACATAATAAATATTCCACATATGCTTGTAACATAGCACAATAGTCTAGACCTTTAAGGATGTGGACAGACCTATTAGACATGGTTTAGGCTTAAAGCCTAAATGGGGGGTTAGTACCATCTCTAGCCTTAGGTGAGAATTATAAAACATTGGGAGATGTTCACATAGGATTATTATATGTGTCTAATACATTGGTATGTAAAAACATCCACAAGAAAGCCATTTTTAGGCTTAAAACCACATTAATCATGTGCAAATTGAATATCCAAGCTCAAGTAGGCAATTTGGATTGATCATATCTTATTGGAAACTTTTCATGGGATATAAATTATCTTGTACAAGTTATATAGGGTCATAAGCTACTACTTTGTGAAATTGGTTCATCAATCCATTGTCAAATCTTCATGAAAAATCCTACTGAGGTGATCCCTACTTGTATAGATAGGAGGGAATTTGGATTTATTTGAATATTTATGATGTTTTTTAGGTTATAAATACTTTAAAGAGATGAAAAAAAAATTGGGAGAGATATTAGGACTTAATATAACTCATTATTGTTGTTTCTTGTAGCATAAAAACTCTTAAGTGTTTTTGCAAGTAGCTTCATCATAGCCAATCAAAACTAGAAAAGTGAGCAAGATAGTGAGAAGGGTGAGAAATTCAAGTGGGATTCTATTTAAGGTATAATTAAATAATATAATGTAATTTTAAGTCATTAAATGTGTCATTAACTCTCTTTTATGGATTTTCTTGGAAAATTGAAGCCAAATTGGAGGCCAAGTATGAGGGGTAAGTGAAAGAGGAGTTTATTGGATTGCAAGTAGTGATCTCTCACCTAAAAAAGAATCTAGATGATTAGTGATACAACCAATGCATGTTTAATCATGTTTAAAACACCCCCCTCTTATTTTAATCATGATATCTATCCCTAGTCAATTATGGGACATTCCAAAAGGGCCAAATGATGAAGGTAGCTTTATGAGCAAGCAGAAGGATTCTTATGCCACATTCCAAGAGTTTCATGCATTTGAGAGCCATTTTTCCTATCATAACTTAAATTTTATATCTCCTAATTAATTTTACTACATGTTTAACTCCTCTTCTCATCATGACAAGTGTTTTTATGACCCTTTGACTTCTCCCTTCTCACTTCTCTCTCAATTTCTATAAGTAGTGGCATTTTTGGCTTTTATAATCTAATACCACACCATGTATGGTGAAGCCCTACTATAATGACATTTTATTTTTCCTTTGAACATTAATTCAAGTAAGTTTTTGAGTTTATGAATATTTATCTAAGTGTGCAAGTGATGCATGGTGATGTAAAGTGATAATTCTCTATCCTTTCTTCCATTATCCTTTCATGTTTGTGCAAGAGTTCTTATTCTAACAGGTCATATAGAGTATATTCAAGTGTTTTAGGATCATTTCAATTATATTATTTTTGTTTGAGTGTGAAATATACCCTATGGTTCATTTTCCTTATGATGCTTCATATATCTGATGTTTAAATTGAAATACTCATGTTAGAGTCCTTTAGGACTTTGAGACTGATTTGTATGCCTTGCTTCATTGTGCTAGGAGTATGATGATCATGTGTAAATCATCTTGTTGTATCAACCCTTTATAATATTTCCTTTTTTTTAATTTTATAACTCTTTTACCCACAAGTAAGCATTAGATAGGTGATAAGAATTTTAAGATACATTTAGGGAGCTAGCCCTTAAATCTAGAGGCTCACTTCCACTATAGGCATGCCCACATACTTAGAAGTGTTCCCATGTTACCAAAATTTGGAAGAGTCTTAAACACCATATTCTAGGGTTAAATATTTGTTTACAATATTTTTATCATGCTTGATGGGACCCATTATCTTTAAGACAACTTGTCAAGGTAAATATTGGTCTTGACAACATCAGTTGCAAATCTATGTGCTACTCAGCATTTGATGACTCCATCAAGGTAAAATCTAGTTCAATGCCATTATTTTTTCATAAATTTTTTCTCATGTTTCATGGTTATCACTAGGTCATCATCTAGTAGAGTTTTCAATCCTCTCAATCCACATATTCAGCCTAAACTTCCTCTTGAAGTTCAATATCCTCATCCCAATCTACCCTTTGAAGACCAATAGGATTTTGCTATCCAAGGAAGTGAAGAAGTGGAATAAATTGAAGATATTGAATAAAACATGGATAGGCCTCATGCCTTCCCTTCCTTCAATACTAAAAATCCAAATCACCTTCAATCATATGATGTCATTCCTCCTAATGCCATAAAGAGTGTACCTACATTCAATGGTGAGATTCATGTTACACCTAGTGAACACATTAGGGATATCTCTAATTTTAGTAGTTTCCGTAATCTCACTCAAGATAACATTACCATTAGACTCCTTACCATGTCCCTTAGAGGTAAATCTCTTAACTTGTATCGGAATTTTCTCGGTAGATGCATCACATCATGGGATGACTTTGGAGTATTATTGACTTCTATATTTAAATATGAAAGTGACCATGCCTCTCTCATACATCAGCTCAATGTGATCAAATAAGATCCAAATAAATAATGTATGACTTAAATGAGAGGTTCCAAAAGACTTAGTATAGATTGCCTCCTCCCATGAGGCCATTTGATAGTTTTGTGTTCCCTATTTACTTGAGAACCATTGGTACTAAAATTACTATCATGCTTCAATACATGGGGGATTCCACTCCCCAAATCATATAAACTTTTTATCAAATATAAAAATGATCTAATATAATATGGAAGGTTTCTTCCTAAGGTTTTTATGCCTCCATTGTCTCATACTTCTACTAATACTCCAAATGTATTCTAAATTCCTAATATCAACACCAAGTCTAAGGCTACTCCTAAGAAGTTAGATAATGTCATGAGTAAAGATGCAGAAATTTAAATGATAAGATCTCAGTTTGACACTCTCATATGAAACAAGGTGCCTATAACAATTTGTATCCTTATAAAAAATAGTTTGTCCAATAATATGGAAGAGGAAGAAATCATTGGTAGCCTAACTCTAATAGGCATGTCAATGTGTACAATCCCAACTCCACCACCAATGCAAGAGATATGGTATTGATTCATAGTAACTTGGTGCAAGGATAAAATTATAAACAAGGAAAATTCATGGATGTTAATGAAGGTGTATATAAATATCTTATTGCTTAATGAGGAGTTACTCCTCTCCTATTAGTTTAATATGAGGTCATGATGCAAGCAAATGAGGATTACCAACCTCATGGAGAAAACTTCACCAACTTCTTAGTGGAAGACACTTTTGTAATCAATCAAGGATCCTTTATTATATAAAATACAAGGTAAAAAATTAAGGCTCTAGGAGGTGATAATAACATGCCTATAATTTCATCCAATGCTCCTCTAAGGTAGTAAAACATGGTTGTAAGTGTGACAGTTCCAAAAGCTCCTACACCTCCTTCAAGTCAAAATGGGGTAAGGTTTGCTCAAGGTGTCTTAATTCCTCAAGTTAAAATAAATTATTTTCATCAAAGGAATCAATAAAATTTGAATACTAATTCTTTAAACATTTTGGATTCCTTGAAAAGTGCCAAAGCATCAATCTCTTTGTGGGAAGTCTTCCATATGCCTAGCTAAAAAGAGTTGTTACAAAAGCAATTATCCACTATTATTACTATCCTTTCATCTTCAATCCAAATTCATATTAATTTTTTCCTTGAAAATTTCCCTAATAAATTTTTTTGACCATCTACTAGGGCTGAGAAAGCTCCACCATTATATCTCACTCTCATAGTAGGTGACAAATTGGTCCACAATTACATAGTTGATAATGGAACTTCTACTTCAGCCATGCCCAAAGTTGTAGTTGATAATTTGAGACTAAAATATGAGCCTAATATCAAATTATTTATCCAAATATATTTTACACTTGCTATACAATAGGGATGATAAAATAATTGAAGGTCTTCTTGCATGATTTTCCTAGTTTTCCTATCCCTCAAGACATAGTTGTTGTTGACCTCCCAGCTCACTTTGACATTTACCTTTCAAGAGACTTTACAGCCAATATTTGTAGATATATTTTAGTTTAATGGTCCTTCTTGTCCTTTATTATAAGGTATGGGACCAAAATGACCATTATAACTCAACTTCTTGCAAGGTTTCACATTGAGCCTTATATTGAAACAAGTTCTAACTTGAATTGTGTGATCAATGACAAGGAGCCTAATGTGGATGATGGATCTTATAAAATTGAAATAATTTTTGATTTTTTATTATATGAGTAAGGTGTAGATACATATGAACATGATCCTTATGCATACTTTGAGCGAACTGACCTTGGTACTTATATCATGCATGAAGATCCATTTGAAGGAGCTAAGGTAAGCATCAAACATTCTCATGTTGTTTAAGGTAAATATATGATTCATGAGTATTATTATCATATTTTGATAAATATAATTGATCACCATGGTGTGAATAATGATGTCTTTATCCCTACCATTGATGAAGTTATCATTGATAATGGTAGTCATGAGGTGGATGAGAATGACTTGTACCAAAGGTTTGATTAGCTTGGTAATGCTATTTCCCCTCTCAATAAGTATATAATAATTTAGTTAATTACTATAATAAACATGATGTTGATTGTCTGACAAATAATGGAGAAAATGTTCATGTTGTGAATGAAGAGGATCTATGGCAAAAACTCAATTCTATATGTAAAGAATTTGACAAGTTAGGTAAGTCTCCCTTTTCTCCAAGATATTATATATTTAATGTCAAGGTTTTTAATGAGACTAATGCTAATGTTGACAATTATTCCATCACTAATAAATATTAAGGTCATTTTATTGATCAATAACCCGTTGTCATGAAGTAATTTGATGATGTTAGTATCCAACAAGTTATAGACATGGATAATGAGGTTAAGGTAAAAGTTGTTGTTCCTCAAGAATAATCAAGATATCCACTTGATGTTGATCCATATCCAAAGGTATTGGATCATGGAGGATAGGATCTTTATTCTTTCAAACATCAAACACTTTGTCTTATAATAAGACAAGGTTGAGAAGACTGTCATACACTCTAATCTATACTTTTTTGGAGAACATCTAATGGATATGCTCGAGATCAAAATAATTACATACCAAATAAAGGTTCTTAGACAAAAATAAATATCATTAAATAAGGTCCCAAATATTTAAATTTTAGACCTAAGAAGATTCAAAGGTGATAGGTTTTTTGACCATACACATATGCAAGTGATTGGTGATGAACATGTTCCTCATGCTAGGTTGCCTTCATGGAGTGACAAAGATGAAAGGGGGACTATTTTTAATCCTAGTTGAGGTATGATCAAATGTTTCACCAAAAGAGTGAGGTTTTATAAATATTATAATAGGTGTGTGTTGTCTTTCAGTTGTGTTGTGTTCCATAAGTGTTCTAATTGAACACATGTGTGTTTATTTTGAGTTTGTCTTATTTTGTGTCTTTCTTTTATGGTTATTGTGTTTTCAAAGGTAATTTGTGTGTCAAAATGGTGTACATGTGACTCCATTTCCTAATGAATATAATTAAGGTACTGGTCATGGCATATCAAGCGTACCACCCTTGGAAAATCAACACAATGTTGCCCATTTTGACCATAAGTTAAAATGGGTCAACTCCCCTATAGTCAAACACTTATATATGGGTCTAATATGGTGTCTTAGGGTGTTTCATGTTTCATTTCATGTGATTTAATGTTATATTAGCCTTGTTTATAGTCTAATTTAGGTCTTTATGCCATCTTGTGTCCTTTAGGGGTCATAAATGAGAAATTGAGGATTCTATAATAGGCATGTGTGAAGCATTAGACTGGTAAATAGTCTCAAGAGGTTATCTTCAAGATTCAATGACTATGTTTAGGGACTAAACCCCTAAAAACAAAAAATAGATAACCTACCCCTTTTGGATATGTCATATGATGATGTTTTGTCACTTGGATTTGAACCCTTTGAGGAGATGTCTAAGCTTTCCTCATCCAAGTGGTACAATTGAAACACCTATAGGTTATGGGTAGCCTAAAAATGAGGTGAATCTCTAGATAGGGCTAGATACCTTGATGTACCATTTTTTATTTTAAATAAAAGGGAGAGAAAACTAAAATTAAACTATCTTAAAGGTGGTGATACACCAAATTGATGGACAACTACTAATGAGTTGCATGTCACACATGAGACCAAGAGACTAACTAGGTATACACTTCTCTAATTTAAATCTTCTCACATCAGTATTTCATTATGAGGTTGTGATGAATGTTTAGGATAGGATGACTAATAAATAGGCCTAATATGTCACTATTTGAATAGACTAACTCACTCAACCTTGACACTTCATAGAACACTTCACATGACTTGTTAGAAGAATCTTCCAAGCTATAAATAGGTAAGAAAATGAGACAACAATGCTAAGGAAATAACAATCATCACTAAGCAATATCAATAATTAAGTAAAAACACTCTGAATAGTCATATAAGAAGTAAATTTAGTATTATTTATTGATTTATGATATGCAAATGAGTAGCGATTCATCATACTCAAGTGGAGCATATTTTGTAAAGGCCAAAATGGCTAGTTCTTATAAAACTTGAGAGAGAAAAGAGAAGAAAGAATTCAAAAGTTCACAAGGATACTTGTCATGATAAGAGGAGTAGTTAAAGGTGTAGAAGAAGATAATTATAAACTAGGAAACACAAATGTCAACCCAAGGCATGAAATCTTGTAATGTGGCATGGCATTCCTTTTATTGGCTTAGAAAACTACCTTCCTCATTTGGGCTTCTTAAACACCTCATAACTAACTAGGGATGTTTATAATGATTATATTGAGGGGTAATGTTTTCATACATAATTATCCATGTATTGGATATATTCCTAATCATCTGTAATATTTTGGAAGTGAGCCATCACTACCTACAATCAAAGAAACTCCTCTTTCACACACCTCTCACATTTGGCCTCAAAATTGGATTTATTTTTAAATTAAAAACCATAAAATGGATTGTATGAAACTTTTTAATACCCTCCATGGCCTTATAATTCTTAGATAGACCTTAAAAGGCCATCCACTTGAAGTTCTCACCCTTCTCACTATCATGCTCACTATGTCAGTTCTGACTGGCTGATATGAGAGCCCTTGTTGAGATAATTATGTGTTTTTATGAAGCATAAAATGGAAATAGGGAGTAATTATAATTATATATATTCCTCCCAAAGTTGATTTAATCTCTTGAAACCTCCTAAAACCTAAACAATGCACAAAATACTCAAGAAAAGCAATTTTGTACTTTGTCTGTATAGATAAAGAATAACTAAATTAGATGGAAATGGTCTCTAGAGAGTCATATATAATATAAAATCATTTATAAATCCATTTTGGTCCATTTGGATGCATTTCCTTCCTTATTTTCCCAATCGGGTCCTCATTCAAGGTTTGTAAGGCTTTTGAGTGCTTTAGGATCTTAAGCTTTGTTCATAGAGATAAAACATTAGAATTACAAAAAAATTACACAAGATAAATGTTTAGGACTTTTTTTAACATCTCCAAACTTATTTTATCTCCATTCATAGTGACCAAGGAGATATAAGCATTTCAACTTAGCCTATCGTGCTTGTTTCTCCATTTCCTATAGGATTGAGTTGGTTCTAAGCCAAAAGTGGCTCTCCATGTGGTTACTATGCAAGGTGAAAGCTTTAAAAAAAATTAAATGACCCTAAAAAAATTCTACAATCCATTGGAATTTTTACCTAAGGCTATAATTGAAAATGACCTCCCATTTGGATTCTAGGACTAACCATACCTAACAAGGATGCTTGCATACTTAAGGGTTTAGAGCACCCTATTGAATTTATCCCTTATGTGAATGGTTTATCATGTTTTATAAGGTGTTTTTTATTTTTTTAAACCTCATTTCAAGGTCCAAAGAGCTCATGGTTCATTCCTTTATCACCCTTTCTCAAAAATGTAGGGTTTATGCCCAAAAGGAGTGCCCTCTATCTGAGACAAAATAGAGGGCATGTCCCCTATTTTATTATAAAAACTAATAATTTTTATATATTTTATAATTTATAAATACCTTCACAAAAATTCAGCCATTTATCAGGTTTTTATACCTTCCAACTCCCTCAAATTTCAAGACAGACTATACAAAAGGCAGACTATGTGAAATGTTTGGGGTTTGGACTATGTGTTGCCTATTTAAAACCTTTATTTTCTTTGTATCTACCCTGAGAGTTCCATGAGAATATTAGTATTTTTATTAAGGTTTTATAACTTTCATTCATCCCTCCAAACTTTCACATATTCCTCATACTCTTTGTCTAGTCAAGACTATGTGTAACTTCTAACTATGTCTATATTTTGGAAGGACACTTATAGGTGACATTATATGCATTAGACTTGAATATAGTGAAATTAGTAATTTTAAAACCTTATAAAATTATATATAATTAATTTTCAGATATTAATTCATGTTTTAGATATACCAACACTAAGGACATTGCCTTTTATGCTCACTACCTCTCTCAGTCAAACATAATCAACTGTGTTGGAAAGAGTGACACCCTATATGTGAATATTCCTCCTAGAATAGATTATAAATAATCTTGGGATAATTTTAGGAATTTTAAATCATCTTATACTATCCAAATTTGATAGCTCCATGCCTAAGTCCTTGTTATGGATGGTATGAAAGTTTGACCCTTGGCTATAGGTGACTGGTCTATAGGTAAAGCACCTATAGGTGTTTATATACCAACCTCTCCTAATGGTATTTATGCCCAAAAAGGCCCACATAATGCTCTAGGTGACTATGCTCTAGGTCTAAAATAAAGAAACACCTCCTCAAACTTGCACCTTACGTTGGTTGTAGGTGACTATGCCTAGGCCATTTGTACGAACTGTCTCATTTCCACTAATGAATGCAAACCATCTTCCATGCATGCCTTGATGATTATCTTGAAAAAAATTGGGTTTTTTAGTGTAACAAGACATTCCAACTTAATCACAAGCCTAAAATAAACTTAGTGGGCCTAAAAAAGTTATTAATTCATCTTGTTATAGATAACACTATGGAATTTTAGTGTTCAAAGAGTAACTTGAGGGCTCTTGAAAACCATCCTCCTCAACTCAAAAACCTCTCTTATTTTTCAAAATGATAGACTTATGTGGGAGATTGAATATAATTATAATTGGAGGTCCTATAACTCAATGCAACCTTTTATGAAAAAAATCAAAAAAGGGCCTAGACCTCTATTTTGATAGTTTTACGGATTTGATCCCTGAACACAATCATCTCATGTTCTCAAAGTAGTTTCCACTTCTATTTGCTCATATAACCATAAAAATAGTTCTTCCATGGTATAAATATCATACTAGGATATAAATAAGGTTTTAAACCTATTCAATTTCCTTTGTACAAGTACCTTCATACCTCTACTAGTGCCACTTATAGTTGGACATTCCAATTTAGAAGTAGTGGATGAACCAATAAGCATTATGCATGGTTTGTGAGTTTCAATGAAGTTTGATCCATTTAAAAAATTTACAAATATACTATTATTACTATCAAAAACATTTATTATCTCAGATACTCCCTTTTAATCATGATTAGCCTTCATAAGATAGCTATACATGTTTATTAATGGTGGAAGAATGTGTGCATATTAAAACCTACCTTCTCATGATCTCTATGGTGCCACTTGGGATTAAATTATTTCATAATATAAGAGTATTATAAACACCTTGAGACCATAATTACTCCTCCATGAATGTGTTTTATATCTTTACACAGCTCACCTAGTTGACTGTATATGATAGTTATAGAGCAAATTGATTGTATGGTGTTTATGACTGCAAAATCATGGAATGTTTATTTAAAAGTGAGATTGAAAGAATAAGGGAATAAAGATAAAATTTATAAAATTTAAATGAAACTATCATAACCCTCTAGAACCATTATCAAAGCATGAATATTTTGAAACTGGTGAAAACATGCCTATCATCCCAAATGAGACCTATCGGCAAACCTGAGATGATTTACCTATCAAAACACCTTGAAACACTAAACCAAGAATGGAGATAATTATTTGAAGATTTAAATGTCTTTTTTAGTCAATTAAAACATCTATATTGTATGGAATCATCCAAACAAGATCAAAACCTATAAGGTGAAGGAAATAGTGAGTAGAAAAACACAATCAACTTGTTAGATATGATTCATAAATCATAGTTGACTAATATTTAAAATATTATTATTTAAATGGATATATTTAATTGTAATTTCACCTCCCAAAGGTGTTTGACTTGTAACTTCTCTAATTGGCCGTACCAAGCATAAACCTGCTAACCACTTCTATGTGTCTAGAAGGGTAAAGAAGAAGTAAAATGGGTTTAACTCAAATTTGGTACTTACAGATTATTTTCATCATGTAAATGAGTCTAATAAAGCTTAAGAGACATTAAATGACCTTCTTAAATGTGTCACTCTCTCTTATGGGCCGTACAAGTGACAAACTCTTCTTTTTTTAGTTGGTTTCTTGATTTTCAATTAGATAACATGCAAGATTTAGATGGGACTAACATTCCTGATAGGGAATATAAATTCTTGGACATTTTAAAGGAAACAAAGACACTTGAACACCTTGAAAATTAGGTGTGCCACTTGCAATATATGACCCCTAAATGGCTCAAAAAGACATAACGATTAAAATGACTAAGACCAAGGCTAATATGATATGAAATGACATCAAAAGACTTATAATACACCCTATGACATAATATTAGACCCTTAAAACATATAAAAATTATTTTTTACCTATATGGGTCCCAATTTGAGGTATAGGGTCAAATTTGGTCAAAAAATTGGTGATTCATAGGGGTAGTATGCCTGTTATACTAAAGATCAGTAGCCTTATCCTATCCATGGGCTTAGAGAGTCATATGAAGTCTAAAACAAAATAAGAACTAACATTTGAAAACAAGGTTTTGACCAAGACAAGAAAACTAATTACCTCAACCACATAAAATAAAGGACACACACAAATCAAATCAAACACATAAAAAAACACACACATGTGCTCAAATCACTTAGGGAAAACAGAAAACAAACAACTAGAAATTAATCATACTTCCTTTCCAAGATCAAAAGGAAAGTTTGTTGAGTCTTATTGTTCATGAGATGAATCATAGTGCCAAGCATGTTGCTCTTTGAATTGGATGCTTTGTAGATTAGACCTATTCCTCGACACTTCACTTGATCTGCTCTCAAGTAGATCATCCTTAAATATGTCTCTAATGTAAATTCATTCCTCTTGAATTTGGACACATACCTCATACTGCCACCCACTCTTCATCTCATGATCAACTCGTATCTTCTTGGAAGACATGGCTTCAACATGAGTAGTTTTTTGTTCTTTAGAAGATTGAGGTCAATAGAAGCTTGTTTTGACCTTAAAAGGTTGAGGTGTACTTTACTTTGGCTCATCTATGACATTTTGAAAAATGTCATTTTGTTTACCATCACTTGCAATTAGATCTAAGGAAGTTATAGACCCCTTGAGAGACTAAAACTAATTTTAAATGCTTACAAAATATTGCCACAAGTCCTTATATTCTCTTTGATCAGCATCATGAAGGGGAACAATAAGATAATCTATTTCATCCTCTTCTTTAGAATCCAATAGGACTTCATCCAAGATTTCTTCTTTGACATAAGGAAGGCATTCTTCATTATCAACACAATAAGAAGACTCAACATAAGGACTCATTTCCTCTTCATAGTTTAGAAATTCTTGCGGACTCTTAGGTTGTATGTCAATTGTTATAATCTGATTTTGGATATCAAGGGCTGCAAGATCCTCAATTTCATTCTCCTTCTTAGTGATGCCACAACTAGGCATCTTGTAATCAAGTGACTTAGCCCAATGAGGCTTCCAAGGAACTATATTTTCTTTAAGCAAAAGATATGAATTATTCTCAACTAAATTTTCCTCTTTAGGTTCCCATACCATAGGTCCATCAATATAAAGGGTGATGGGGTGAGGATAATATGAACTAGTTGGTGGAGTTGGTACATAGAACTCAACATCAGATTAAGAATGAATTGTAGGGGATCCTTTTGGGAGTTCTTGAGGAAGGGGAAGCAAACCTAGGGCTAAAATGGCTTGGTTTTCTTCCTTCCATTTGACAATATCTTCATTGAAATCTGATTTAGCTTGAGGACCCTCTTGAGGAAGGTTAGATGGGATGTGTTTAAGAATAAGATCTTCTTTTGGCTCTAAACCTTCCATCACACATTGACTCAATAATTTCAATCTCAACTCTAACTTCATAATTTCCTTGGATAGGTTCTATTGGAAAATTCTCTCTTGAAGTTGATAGGCATCTTCATGAGGATAATAAGTACAAAAGGGTTGATATGGAAAGTAAGAGATCTCTTGAGGAAGGGTGGGAGGGGCTTGCATAAGATCAAGCTCTTTCTCAACTTCACACTCTTTATCTAGGATTTTATCCCCTTTATTTTCCCATGATTCCACTATCTTATTATAAATTAGGGTATTAGGATTAGGAGTCTCTTCTTGAGATGGTGATGTAATTTGAGGAGTGGATTAATTGCTCAAGAAACATGGGATCTCTTCAAGCTTAGATTCTTCACCTTATCTCCAACTTGGAATTTCAAATCTAAGAGTTCCTTATTGAGAGTAAGTGAGCATGAGGGAGGGAAATGAGGGCCAATATTCCACTTCCCTTGCTGATAAGATGAACTAGTTCATCTTCTTATTGGTTAACTCAATCTACCTCTAAAGGTTTGCTTCAAAAATAAGATTTGTCTTTCCAACTCTATATTCTAACTGATTGGGAAAAAAGATGACTTTGATAAGCTTGATTATGTTCATGTGTAGGGGTCAAGTAGAAATGATAGCTATCCTTAGGAGGTGGATATGATAGCTGATATATTTGGTGAGGTTATTCCTAATGAATTCTTAGATTATCTTCTAATGATGAAACTAGGCCACTCACATCTAGCATCTCACTTGTGAGCCTTTGCCTATTTGCTCTCTCAATAAGTGCCCATTCTCTTTTAACTAGCTCTAATGGATCTCTCACATTATGAATGATATGACTAGGAACATCTTGACCATGACCCCTTTATGTGTCAAGATCTATCATGTACCTCTCATAGCCCAAGGGAGTTTGCTTGAAAGTTGAAATGGACTAATTTGAGAAGTGACTAGGTTGACTAAGAGGAGCAAGATATTGAGAAGGCTAGTTAGAGGACTGATGCAACTTATGACAAGGTTGATAAGGGTCATATTATAGCTATTAATGATCATGATAAGGTAGATAAAGATCATACAAAGGTTGATAGGGAATGACATAAGCTTGAGATACCTCACCAACTTGTATAAAATAGTACTCAACACCAAAACTAACCATGGAACTTCATTGGAAAGTAAGAACACAAAGAAAAATTACCAAAAATATTCAAAAGGAAAACTTGGGCTACTTGACCATTTGATTTAACTTCAAAGTCGCCATTGATGCTTGGATATATGCCTTTAAAGGTTGATATGTTGAAAAACAACACCAAAAATCTTTCAACTTCTTGGATAATGAGTCCCACCGGGCATGCCAAAAATTATTTTCATATGGATTTTCACCCTTTGAGGATGTCTTATCTCTCATCATCTAAATGGCACAATTGAAACACTTCTAGGTTGTGGGTAGCCTAAGAATGAGGTGAAGATCTAGATAGGGCTAGCTCCCTTGATGTACCACTTTTGGATCACTACTACACCTATACTTGCAAGGAAAAGGGAGATAAAATTGAAATTAAACTATCCTAAAGGCAATGATACACCAAATTTATTTATGACTACTAACTAGCTACATGTCACACATGAGACCAAGAGCTAACTCGGCACATACTTCTCTAATCTAAATCTTCTCACATCAGTATTTCATTATGAGGTTGTGATGAAATTTTAGGCTAGGAGGACTAGACAAGAGGCCTAAAATGGCACTATTTGAATAAACTAACTCAAAAAACCTTGACACTTCATAGAACACTTCACATGGCATGCAATAAGAAGCTTTTTAGTTATAAATAAGTGAGAGAATGAGACAAAAATGCTAAGGAAACAACAATCATCACTAAGCAAGATCAATAATTCAAGTGAACACACTATGAATAGTCATAGAAGACGTAAAATTAGTATTCTATAGTGATTCATGATATGCAAATGAGTAGGGATTCACCATACTCAAGTGGATCATATTTTATAAAGGCCAAAATGGCTAGTTCTTACCAAACTTGAGAGAGAGAATAGAAGAAAGAAGTCCAAATTTCACAAGGACACTTGTCATGTTGAGAGGAGTTAAATGTGTATAATAAAATAATGTCAAACTAATCATGTAAAGTCAGGGAACACAAGTGTCAATCCAAGGCATGAAATTCTTGCAATGTGGCATGACATTCCTTTTGTTGGCTCAGAAAGCTACCTTCCTCATTTTGGCTTCTTGAATGCCTCATAACTAAATAGGGATAGGTCTAATGATTTGATTGATGTTGAAGGTTTAAATACATGCTTCTCCATGTATTGGCTACATTCCTAACATTATAGAATCTTTTGTAAGTGATCCATCACTACCTGCAATCAAAGAAACTCCTCTTTCACACACTTCTCACACTTGGCCTTAAAATTGGCTTCAATTTTCCATGAAAATCCATGTAAAGGAGTGGATGACACTTGGAAAGACCATTCATTTCCTTAGACTACTTAGGTATACTTTATAAGGACATCCACTTGAAGTTCTCACCCTTCACACTATCATGCTCACTATGCTAATTCTAACTGGCTAAGATGAAAGCTCTTGTTAAGACACTTAGGATTTTTTATGAAGCATAAAATGTCCATATGGAGTAATTAAAATTCTCTATATTCCTCCTAAATTTTATTTCATCTCTTGAAACCTCTTAGAGTCTGCATAATACATAAAATAGTCAAGAAAAGCATTTTTGTATCATGTCCGTATAAATAAGTAACAAATAAATTAGATGGGAATGGTCTTTGGAGAGACCTCTATAATATAAAATCATTTATTAATCCATTATATTCCATTTGGATGCATTTACTTCCTTGTTTTCCCAATTGGGTCCTGATCTAGGGCTTGCAAGGGTTTTGAGTGCTTTAAGCTCTTAAGCTTTGTTCATAGAGATGTAATGTTAGAATTAAAAACCAATTTCACAAGATAAATTTTCATTACCTCTATTAACATATCCAAACTTATTTGATTTCCATTCATAGTTTCTAAGGATATGTAAGCATTTCAACTTAGTGTATCGAGCTTGTTTCTCTATTTCTTGTAGGCCTGAGTTAGTTATAAGCCAAAAGTGACTCTCCATGTGGTTCCTATGCAAGGTGAAATATTTAACACATTTTAAATGACCATAAAAACATTCCATAATCCATTGGAATGTTTACCTAAGCCTATAATTGAAAATGGCCTCCCATTTAGATTTTAGGCCTAACCATGCCTAACAGGCCTGCTTGCATACTTGAGGGTTTAGAGGACCCTATTGAATTTATACCTTTTTTTCATGGTTTATCATGTTTTACTAGGTTTGTTTCATATTTTAAAACCTCCTTTAAAGTTCCAACCAGATCTTGCTTCATTCCTTTATCACCCTTTCTCAGAAATGTAGGGTTTATGCACAAAGGGAGTGCCTCTGTCTAAGACAAAATAGAGGGAACTTCCCCTATTTGATCAGATCAAAGGATAATGATAGGAGATTTTATAATTTTTAAATACATTATCCACAAAAATTCATCCTTTTATCAGGTTTTTAGACCTTCCAACTCCCTCAAATTCCAAGATAGACTATGCAGAAGGCAGACTATGTGTAATGTTTGGGGTATGGACTATGTGTTGCCTATTTAGAACCTTTATTTGATTTGTATCTACCCCAAGAGTTACATGAGATTATTAGGATTGTTATTAATGTGATATAACTTTCATTCATCCATCAAAACTTTCACATACTCCTCATACTATTTGCCTGGTCAAGACTGTGTAACTTCTGACTGTGTCTCTATTTTGGATGGACACTTGTAAGTGACCTTATATGGATTAGACTTGAAAATAGTGAAATGGATAATTTTAAAACCTTATTATATAATATATATATGATTTTCATTTATTCATTAATGTTTTGGATATACCAACACTAAAAACATTGACTTTTATGCTCACTGCCTCTCTCAATCAAACATAGTCAATTGTGTTAGAAATAATGACACCTTGTAGGTAAAGATTACTCTTAGAATATGTTATACATAATATTTGGATCATCTAAGGCATTTTAAATCATCTTCTACTGGTCAAATTTTATATCTCCATGCCTAAGTCCTTGCTATGGATGGTATGAGATTTTGACCCTTAGTTGTAGGTGACCGGTCTGTTGTGGTGTGGAGCTAAAAGCTTCAACTGTTTGCAGACACTAGAAGGAAGGATGCTGAAGAACCAGAGCCACTGGTGTCGGCAGTATGACCGACATTGGTCAAGTCCAGTGGAGAAGGAGACCGGTGACGACAGGAAGTCGGCCGACGTCGGCAGCACCAGACCAGCAGGGACCGGCGTCAGTCGCCTGTGTATTTTCGAAACTGCTGTTGACGAACAGTCAGTTAGTTGAACCGAGTGTTTGCATGCTAAGGGGCTAATTTAAGTCACAGGCTGTGTGTCTAATTTTAGTATTTAGACTTCTATTTTTGTAAGCATGGGATATTATTTATAGACCCATAAGGCATGTATTGAAAATAAATTCTAAGGCAAGTAAAAGCATTGAAGCTAGCAAGGTCAAGGAGATCTACAAGTGTAAGGTCAAGGAGATCAGCTGAAGCATTTAAGGAGGGATAACAACTTAGGCTTTAGAGTTGTTGTGTTGAGCAAGAGAGAGAGGGAAGAAGGTCTTGAGGTGTGGCAAGCCTTTGAGGTGGAGGAAGAAGTGGCATCTTCCTTATTGTATTTTCTTCTAGTAATATCTAATACAAAGAGTGTGTATTGTCTCTCAAATTCTTTGTTATCTCAAGTTTCTAGCTACTTTATCATTCTAGTATAATTCCATGTTTAATTGCATATAAGAAAGTAATCAATTATGCTCTAATTGGTAGAGCTATAGATCCCCTGACAAGTGGTATCAGAGCTACGATTTACAGGAAACAAGGTATTGTTTTTGATTACAGGTCATTCACAAGGTTTTTTGATTGAGTGGGAGTTCAGCAATGGTAGGAGAAAGTAAGCAACGAATGGAGAAGTTTAACAGAAAGAATTATCAACACTGGAGGATGCAGATTGAGGACTATCTGTATCAGAAGGATCTGTACTTACCGTTGGGTGGGGTTGCATGCAAGCCCACAGATATGAAGGATGAAGAATGGAGTGTTCTTGATCGGAAGGCTCTAGGTTCCATAAGGTTGATCCTTACATCATCTGTGATTTCCAGCTTATCACAGTGCAAGACAACGAAAGAGTTGATAAAGTCCTTGGCGAATTTATACGAAAAGCCCTCTGCTTCTAATAAGGTATATCTTATGAAGCAGCTATTTACTTTGCAAATGTAGGAAGGTGGATCGGTACATACTCATCTCAGTGATTTCCATGGTTTGGTAAACCAACTAGCTTCAGTCAATATTGTTTTTGATGATGAGGTAAAGGCTCTCTTGATTTTATGTTCTTTGCCTGAAAGTTGGGACGGTATGGTTATCACAGTAAGTAATTCTGCATCTGCTTCTAAAATCTTAAAAGTTGATGATGTTGTGAGTGTGATCTTGAATGAAGAAATACATAAAAGAAGCACAGGTGAATCATCAGGGAATGCTCTAAGTGTAGAAAGTAGGGAAAGGCAAAGGGAGAAGGTTGAGCAAGGGAAATCAAGGTCGGAAAGGAGATCTGAGTCCAAAGGTATCACCTGCTAGTTTTGTGGAAAGAAAGGACATACAAAAAAGGAGTGTTGGTTGAGAGATAAAGAGAATCAACATGCAGGTATGGGAGAAGCAAAGGATGCAAATATTGTGATGCAGGATGCTCTCATACTTTCTTCAGATAGTCAGGTAGGATCATGGATTTTAGATTTTGGTTCATCTTTTCATGCATCCCCAAACAGAGATTTGTTCTACGAGTATGAATAAGGAGACTTTGGAGTTCTTTATTTAGGGGATGGTACGCCTTGTCAGATAGTTGGCAAAGGGAAAGTGCAGCTGAGATTGCAGATTGACAACACGTGGGTGTTGAAAGAGGTCATGCATGTTCCAATTCTGAAGTAGAGTCTGATTTCTGTAGGAAGGTTGGGAGATGAGGGATGCACAATAACCCTCACAGCGGATTCTTGGAAGGTTACCAAGGGAGCACTTGTTCTAGCGAGAGGTAAGAAAGTAGATACTCTTTATCTGTCTACTTGTATTACTGATTCTACTTCTGGTGTAGATTCGAAGATGTGGCCTAATAGGCTTGGTCACAAGAATAGGAAGGGAATGGAAGTTCTTGATTCAAAAGGTATGTGAATAGATACAGTTCATTGTAGAAAGAGGAAATTTAATGCCTTTGACAGGAACAAAGAAGCCTTGGTGTTTATGGAGGAGATGAAGGACAGAGATCAGTCACAGGGGCTGAATAAGTCTGAGCATGGCAGCATGGATAGAGGTTTGATCCAAGAAGAGCTCGCGGATGAAAATTTCATCACTTACAGGAACACACAGACACCAATGTCGATAGCTTGGCACCAACGTCAGTCATCCAGATACCGACATCAGTCATGTGCAGACTAGCAGGGTCAGTAGGTCGGACAAGAGAAGTCTGACGTTGGTCATAAGGACCGACATCGGTAGGAGGGACACCGGCGTCGGCCAGGGAAATGACGTCGGCAGTCAGGGTCAGTGCAGGGAACCGACATCGGTCAGAAGCAGACTGGGAGACGGCCTAGATTAGTCACTGGAACAGATGTTGGGTGAATTACTAAGTCTCAAACACCCATGTAGAGGTCAAGAAAGGTATGTGAACCTCATATTCGTTGTTCACCTTCTTTATATTGCTTACTGATAGTCACGAACTAGGAAGATGGAAGAAGCAATGCAAGTAGAATCCAGAAACAGTGGGAGCTTGGCATGGATGAGGAGTGTGAGTCCTTGGAGAACCAAATAGGTATTTGTTGGTAGTGTTGTCAGCTGGAAGGAAGCACTGGATAGAGGGATGGATTCCCGTTTTAGAGAAGAGAGTGGATGGATACATGAGATAGAAGGCTATGGTATATGGTCTTGATTATGCTGCAGAACAATGGAGGTTTGACCATTGTATTTTATCTTTACCAGGTTGGATAATATTAGCTACATTATCTTGTTATTGTATTGTGTTACTTGTTGTAGGGTTTCATATACAGGGAGTTTTCTGAGCTAAGGGTAGAGTTGGTTCAGAAGTATGTCATGGAGAATTTGGGAGCAGCAAAATTCTTGTGGCATAAGATACAGGGATTACATCACAGGTTTGCGTGGTGGTTGGTCTTCAAGAGTGACATTGAAGAGGGATACAGAGCCTAAGGAACAAAATAGATGGTGTACAGGTATAGGTACAAGTTGCAGCTATTTATCTCCAAGTGGGAGATTGTTGTGGTGTGGAGCTAAAAGCTTCAACTGTTTGCAGACACTAGAAGGAAGGATGCTGAAGAACCAGAGCCACCGGCGTCGGTAGTATGACCGACGTCGAACAAGTGCAGTGGAGAAGGAGACTGGTGACGACAGGAAGTCGGCCAACGTTGGCAACACCAGACCAGCAGGGATCGGCGTCGATCGCCTGTGTATTTTTAGAACTGTTGTTGACGAACAGTCAGTTAGTTGAACCGAGTGTTTGCATGCTAAGGGGTTAATTTAAGTCGCGGGGTGTGTGTCTAATTTTAGTAGTTAGACTTCTATTTTTGTAAGCATGGGATCTTATTTATAGACCCATAAGGCATGTATTGAAAATAAATTCTAAGGCAAGTAAAAGCATTGAAGCTAGCAAGGTCAAGGAGATCTACAGGTGTAAGGTCAAGGAGATCAGCTGAAGCATTCAAGGAGGGATAGCAACTCAGGCTTTAGAGTTGTTGTGTTGAGCAAGAGAGAGAGGGAAGAAGGTCTTGAGGTGTGGCAAGCCTTTGAGGTGGAGGAAGAAGTGGCATCTTCCTTATTGTATTTTCTTCTAGTAATATCTAATACAAAGAGTGTGTATTGTCTCTCAAATTCTTTGTTGTCTCAATTTTCTAGCTACTTTATCATTCTGGTATAATTCCGTGTTTAATTGCATATAAGAAAGTAATCAATTGTGCTCTAATTGGTAGAGCTACAGATCCCCTGACATTATTATATAATCTATAAATGATTTCATTTATTCATTCATGTTTTGGATATACCAACACTAAAAACATTGACTTTTATGCTCACTGCCTCTCTCAATCAAACATAGTCAACTGTGTTAGAAATAATGACACCTTGTAGGTAAAGATTACTCCTAGAATATGTTATACATAATATTTGGATCATCTAAGGCATTTTAAATCATCTTCTACTGGCCAAATTTTATATCTCCATGCCTAAGTCCTTGCTATGGATGGTATGAGATTTTGACCCTTAGTTGTAGGTGACCGGTCTGTAGATAAGGCACCTGTAGGTGTTTATATGATCAAAACTCAATATAAAAACCTCTCCTAATGGTATTTATGCCCAAAAAGGTCCAAATAATTCTCTATATCTAAAATAAATAAATACTTTCTCAAACTTGCACCTTAGGTTGGATGTAGGTGACTATGCCTAGGCCATTTGTACGAACTATCTCATTTCCACTAATGAATGCAACCCATCTTCCATGCATGAATTTATGCTTATATTTCCAAAAAATTTGTTTCTTAGTGAAAAAATACATTCCAACATAATCTCAATCAAAAAATCCACTTATTGGGCCTAAAAATGTTATTGATTCATCTTACTATAGATAACATTATGGAATTTCAGTGTTTAAAGAGCAACTTGAGGGCTCTTGAAAACCATCCTCCTCAAATCAAACACTTCTCTTATTTTTCAAAATTATATGCATATGTGGGATCTTAAAGATAAGTATACTTTCAGGTCCTATAACTCAATGCAACCTTGTATGAGAAACCTCAAAAAAGGACCTAGACCTCTATTTTGATAGTTTTAGGGATTTGATCCTTGAACATAGTCATCTCATGTTCTCACAATAGTTTCCACTTCCATTTGATAATCTAAACCTAAAAATAGGTCATCTATATAACATAATAGGATATCAATAAAGTTTTGAACATGTTTAATTTCCTCTGTGCAAGTACCTTCATACCTTTGCTAATGCCACTTGTAGGTGGGCATTCCAATGTTTAGGTAGTGGATGAACCAATAAGTAGTATGCATGGTTTGTGAGTTTTAATGAAGTTTGGTCCTTTCCTAAAACTTATTAAAAAACTCTTCTTACTATCAAAAACATTTATTAGCTCAGATACTCCCTTTCAATCATGATTTGACTTCATGAGATACCTGTACATGTTCATTAATGGTGGAAGATTGTGTGCATAGTAAAACATGCCTTCTCATGCTCTCTATCATGTCACTTGGGATTAAATTTTTTATTCATGATATAAGAGCCTAATCAATACCTTGAGACCATAATGAATCCTCCATGAATGTGTTTCATATATTTGCACAGCTCACTTAGTTGACTATATATGAGAGTTATAGAGCAGATTGGTTGTATGGTGTTTATGACTATAAACTCATGGAATGTTAATTTATAGATGATATTGAAAGAAGTATGGAATCAAGATAAAATTTATAAAATTGAAATTAAGCTATCAAAACCATCTAGAACCATTATCAAACCTTGAAGATCTTGAAAATGGTGGAAACATGTCTATCATCCCAAATGAGACCAATCTACAAACTTGAGATGATTTACCTATCAAAACACCTTGAAACACTAAACCAAGCATGGAGATCATGATGATAATATGTCCATGTCCTTTGGATTTGATTCCAATAAATGGATTGTATAGAATCATCTAAATAAGATCAAAACCTATTGGGTGCAGGAAATAATGAGCAAAAAAACATAGTCAACTTGTTAGAGATGATTCATAAAGCACAATCGACTAATCTTAAAACTCTTTTTATGGAAATGGATCTCTCTAAGTTTAATTTCACCTACCAAAGGTGTTTGACTTGGAACTTTTCCAACTGATCATAAACCTATTAACCACTTCTATGTGTCTAGAAGAGTGAAGAAGGAGTAGAATGGTTTTAGCTCAAATTTGGCACTCCCAGAGTATGTCAAGCATGGAAATGAGTTTGAGGAAGCTAAAGAGCCATTACATTACCTTCTCCCACGTTTCACTCTCTCTCATGGTCTGTACAAGTTCTAAACTCTTCCTTTTTTAGTTGGTTTCTTAATTTTTAGCTGGATAACATGCAAGATTCAGATGTAATTGACATTCTTGATAGGGAATCTAACTTCTTGGAAATTTTAAAGGAAACTAATACTTGGACACCTTAAAAACCATTCTAGTTACATTTATGACACCTAAATGACTCAAAAATACATAAGGATTAAAATGACTAAGACCAAGGCTAATCTGATATAAAATGAAATAAAAATACTTATAATACACACTATGACATAATATTAGACCCCTAAAACATCTAAGAATCAATTTTTTACCTATAGGGGTCCTAATTTGACCTACAGGATTAAATTTGGTCAATGGATGTCATATGGAGTTTTTTTAGATACAAAGGTACTCATCTTGTAACCTCCACATAAGGGAAGAGATTTGGAAAAGAATGAGGGTTAATGATTGGTGTAAAGTAGTTTTTGAAAGGCTCTAGTATGCATATTTTATCATTGAGTTCAAGTAGTGATATCTACAGGTTTGGAACTTCAAATGTCCCTCATCCCAAAGTTGAAAATTAGGCATGTATTCATGATTAGATAGTCTTATGGATTTGAGGAGGGAATTTGTGTTTTAAGTAGCATCAGACAAGGTTAAGAGAACTAGTTTTTTGTCCTAATAGATATACTTACAAGTGTACTTTGGTTCAAAAGGAGCACCTACAGTTGACTGTAGGTGTATACAATCCATGGCATAAACTTATACATGAAAACCTATTAGATAAAGGCACACACAAGTTCACACTTACTTCTAAAGACATTAAAAGGAGTAAAAAGTTACATGACATATATCTCAAGACTAATCAACACTTACAAGGCCCTGCATAATCAACTATAGCTGACTGTGATAAACAGAGAGCAAAATAAGTGGGGTCCTTGATGTTGGCATGGCTTGAGTGTGAGGAGGGTGAGTTAAAAATACCTATATGGATTTATAATGACCCTATTAAATTATAAGGAGGCTCAAAATCATTAATTTCAAGAATTAACCATGTAGATCAACCTATAGGTACCCTTTCAAACACAAAACATGGTAAAAAATTACACTTAGTCTTGACCAATCAAGGTGTACGAAGAGGTGTGTGAGAGGTTGGAGGGATAAATAGAATTGAAGCACATTTTTCATGATTATATTAGTCTCAATATGATCTTACCATATGGTAACCATGTAGATAAAGGCTCTAATAGAGCAACAATAATAAACTTTTAGGACCCTATAGATAGTGAGCTTGTCTAAAGGTCTATCTTAGGTTTTGAAGGAGTTAAGGGGTATAATGACATGATCAATAGATGAAACTATATATATATATATATATATATATATATAAACTACACCACTTTACCTAACCCTTAATTTATTTACATTGAATGATGAAATAGGGGAAGTAACCTCTATTTTGGCTCAGATAGAGGGTACTCCCCTAGTATGCTAACTTGTAGAATTTGAAGGAAAAGGATAATTCAGTGAGATAAAGGATGGTTGAACCTTGAAATAAAGTTTGGAAATTTTTGATAGGTATGGGAGAACATAATAATTAGTGTATATATTCTTAGAACATAATACAATGGTCTATAACTTCAAGAATGTAGATAAGGCTATTAGGCATGGCCTAAAGCGCAAATGGGGGGTCAGTACCACCTCTATCCATAGGAGAGAATTCTAACACTTTGGGACATGTTCACAGAGGATTATCATATGTTTCTAATCCCTTTATATGCAAAAACATCCACAAAAAATCCATTTTTGGACTTAAAAGCACACCAGGGCTATGCAAATTGAAAGACCAAGCTCAAATAGGCAGTTTGGATTGCTCATATCTTCTTGGACAATTTATATGGGTGATCAAGGATTTTTGAAAATTTATATAGGTTCTTGAGCTAATATTTGTGTAATTGGTTCATCAATCCAATGTCAAATATTCATGAACAATCCTTAAGGGTGGAAATGGTCTAAACCCCTAATTCATGACCCAATGGAGGAAATGAAGGAGAAGAGTTGTTCTAATGAACCATAATGGAATAGGAAATGGTTGGAAATTATAGAGGACTATTCAAGGTTTCCCTCCATCCTAATAATTTGTTCCCTACTTGTATAGATAAGAGGTAATTCTAATTCCTTTGACTATTTATTATGTTTTGTAGGTTCTAGATAGTTTCAAGAGATGCAACCAACTTTAGAAGAGATCATGGGACTTACTCTAACTCACTAAAATCATTTATTATAGCATTAAAACTCCTAATTTTTTTTAAAATTAGCTTCATCATAGCCAATCAAAACTGGCAAAGTGAGCAAGATAGTGAGAAGGGTGAGAACTTCAAGTGGGAGTCTGTTTAAGGTGTACATGAAGAATCTAAGGATATTTTAAGTCTTTATGGATGTCATTCACTCCCATGTATGGATTTTCATGGGAACTTGAAGCCAAATTTGAGGCCAAGTGTGAGGCGTAAGTGAAAGAAGATTTTTTTGGACTGCAGGTAGTGATGGCTCACCTCCAAAAGAATATAGATGATTAGGGATAAAAACAATGCATGGTGAAGTATGTATACAACCATTCCCCCTCAATTAAATCATGATATATATCCCTAGTCAATTTTTGGATGTCTCAAAAGGGCCAAATGATGAAGGTAGTTTTATGAGCAAGCAGGAGTCCTACACCACATTCTAGGAGTTTCATGCATTTGGGATCCATTTATCCAATCAGACCTTACATGGTATATCTCTTACTTCATTCATATTCATTTGTAACTCCTCCTCTTATCATGATAAATGTTCTTATGACCCTTAGATTTCTCTCTTCTCACTTCTCTCTCAAGTTCTATAAGTAGTGGCCTTTTTAGATTTTATAATCGAATACCACACGATGTATGGAAAATCCCTGCTAGAATGACATTGCATTTTGCCTTTTAACATTAATTCAAGTCTAGTTTTGAGTTCACTAACAGTTTTCTAAGTGTGAAAGTATCATATGGTGATGTAAAGTGATAATTCTCTATCCTTTCATGTTTGTGCAAGAGTTCCTATTCTAACAAGTCATAGAAAGCGTAGTCAAGTATGTTAGGATCCTTTTAAGTGTATGAATATCCTTGGAGTATGTAATCTACCCTATATTTCATTTGACTTGTGTTTCTTCATACATCTCACCTCTATATTAATATACTCACGTTAGAATCCTTTAGGACTTTGAGACTAGTTTGTATGACATATTTCATTATGTTAGGAGTATGATGGTCATGTTAAAATCATCTTGGTGTATCACGCCCTAGAATAGTTCTATTTCATTCAAGTTTCTAACTCTTTTTCCTAAAAGTAAGAATTAAATATGTGATAATCATTTCAAGATACATTCAGGGAGCTAGCCCTTAAATCTAGAGGCTCACTTTTGTTATAGGTACACCCACATACCTGAAAGTGTTCCCATGTTCCCCAAATATGAAAGAGGTTTTAACACCTTTTTCTAGGTTGAAATATTTGGTGACAAAAATAAGGATATAAAATTTAAATGGGATACAACATGTCAAGAAATATTTGACATACTCAAATAGTACTTATTGAACCCACTTGTATTAGTACTTCCAACACCTAATAAGCCACTTTTCTTGTACCTCTTAAAAATAGATAATGCACTTGATGCACTCTTGGCACAACACAATTATCAACATAAAGAGTGATATATTTACTAAATCATTTGTACACTTATTGACTATGAACAAAATTATCTAACAATAGAAAAATTTATTTGGCACTTGCATTTGCTACTCAAAAGCTCCATCATTATATGATTAACAATGAGATACAAGTTATTAAAAAAGTCAAAACTTTAAAATTCCTTATGTCAAAACCACATCTCTCAGGCCATATTGAAAAATTGGTTATTCTACTCATAGAATCTAACCTCAATATTATCTTATAAAAATTAGTGAAGGGCCAGATAATTATAGATCAATTAGTAGTTGGCCTATTATTGGACACAAATCCTATCAATGATGATTTTGGTGAGGACTTCACAACATTTAATACCACTCCTAATACATGGACAATGTTATTTGATGGTTCTATATGTCCATCTAGTGTTGGGTCAAGAATTGTTTTCATTAACCCACCTAGGCACATAGTACCCCTTGCTTACTAACTCAATTTTTCATGTACCAATAACATAATAGAATATAAGGCCTTTATCCTAGGTTTTCAAGAAGCTCAAGATAGCAAAATTAAATAATTAAAATTTATGGGGATTCATAATTAATTATCAAATAGGTTAAAAACATCTACCAAATCAAATTATAATGTCTCATTCTTTATAATAACATGGTTCAATGTCTACAATCTCAATTTGAAAACATTCCATGTAAAGGCAATCCTCATGTCGATGTAATGGATAGTGAAACATCATTGATCCCCATTGACATAGATGAAGACCAGGATATATTCACTATAAAACTATTACAATCTCCATCAGTGTCCCATACTAACTTCATAGCTATAATGGTGTTATTTACCATGCATAGTACAACAACATCTGAATGGTTCTTAGATTATATAATTTTCTAAACAAATCTATTGTGCCAAACACTTTCACATGGAATGATAAGTGAAAACTATAGAGAAACTCCATTTGATATATCATTATTAGTGGATATTTATTAAAATATTTTTTTAAGAAATGCTTGCTCTAATTTTTGACAGTTGAGGAGGTTAAGTTGGCCATTAGACAAGTGCATGACAGTGACTGTGGTGGCCATTTCAGTAGTAAATCAATGCCACAAAAATTAATTAAACATGGTCACTATTGGCCAACCATGAAACAAGAATGTCAATAATATGTTAGGTTATGAAATAAATGTCAATGTCATGGTAACCTACATGATGTCCCTTTACAACAATTACAAACCATAGTATCCCCATGGCCGTTTATATTATGGGGATTTGATTTAATTGGTAAGATAAATACATAATATGTAGGAGGTCACAAATTCATTATCATAGATACAAAAAACTTTACAAAATGGGTGGAGGTCATTCTATCACAATACACAAAGGGAGAATAGATATGTTATTTTCTCATGACCAACATTATTTCCCATTTCAGTCTTCCAACGATCATCATTACAGATAATGGAACTTATTTTAAGAATAAAATAGTGAATAATTTTTTTTCTAAATATAAAATCTAACACACATTCTCTACTCTATACTACCCATAGGGTAATGTTCAAGCAAATCTACAAACAAGATAATTAATGGTATCCTTAGAAAAATAGTTACCAAATTTGATGATGATTCACACAATCAGCTCATCTATGCACTGTGGTCCTACCACACCAGTATTATCACACTGATAGGAGATACTCATTATTCACTAGTATATGTTATATAAATAGTTATCCCATTGGAAGTAGGTATCCTTCAAATGGCTTATTATAGATTATCAATATAGAGAAAAATGTCTCCATGAACTAGAATATTTTGATCATACATGTATTTAAGCTATAGAGCATCTCAAATCATATTAGATATGATTCCAATGGACCTGAATAGTCATGTTCATAGTAGATAATTCAAAGTCAATTATTTGGTTTTAAAATAAAATCTCAAAAATGTCAATGCCAAATAAGATAAAAAGAGAAATTCAAACCAAATTTTCTTGGCTCATACTTAGTCATAGAAACGTTTAGCCCCAAAGTATACCATCTAGCTTCACTTGATGGTAAGGCAATAAAAAACCATTGAACATCATATATCTAAGGAGATTTTTAATATAAAAAAAATTTCATATTACTTGTACATAGCTTATATCCAAAAAATACAAAAATAATATAATATGTCAAAACACAAAAACATTCAAATATTTTCTCAAAAAATACAAAGTATATATTGTATGCATTACCATGTTTACATATCTTATATTTTCTAGACACTACATATGCTAGTTATCCTAGGATAGTAAATTTTTATCATATATACATTACTTCACTTATTCTTATCGAGTGTTCACATATATTTATAGGAACTAGGTCCACTACACAGATATAGATTTGATACTATCTACACAGTATGGGTATATACACAAATACATGGGTTCTTCATTTGATACATCTACCCATTTAGGGGCATCCTATACACAATTTTAATTATCAAGTTACATGTTTCTAAACTCTACATCACATATTTAACAATGTTATATTTTGATATTGATCATCCTATACCTATTCTTTCATAGATACAAGTCCCCTTAAAAGAGGGGGCATTCACAAAGGTTTGTCATAGATATCAAGCTATTTTAATGCACTCATATTATAGTTTTTAGCACACAAACATAGAATACAAAAATTAATTTCAAGAAAACATAGTGGGAAATAGTGACACAAAGATTAGTTTTAATTGCATAAAAAATAGAACAGTTAGACGTTAGTACCCAAATTGGGACACTAGCACCATAGGATATTACTATCCAATATATGGTGCTACTATCTAGTAGCCTAAATTTCAAGAAATTATAGGTTGGCCATAAAGGTACAATAGGTATAGTCCATGTTTGCATAGGTCTAATTAAAAATTACCAATTTAGGATCATTTTAGCCTAGATTCATACCAATTTGCTCAGATTGAGGGCATTGTGCATGGCATGATCATTCCCATTTTAGTTTAAATACTTAGATACAGATTATTACAACTTAATCTAGAATTTATATACTTAGATATAAAATCTAGGGACATGTGTGTGACACATTAGTTTTGTACACTCACTTATAAACCATTTGATCAAATGGAATGATAAACTCCATGTTATTCTCTATGTTGTACACCTCAAACACCATGTTCCAAGTTACACACCATATTCATGCCTTACTCCATCTATAGTGGTTTGTATTCCTGAGTGGCCCAGAGCTACCTAATATTTTTGAGTGGCCCAAAGTTTCCTAATAGTCCTAAGTGGACCAAAGCTACCTAATATTCTTGAGTGGCCATAGATCTGACACATACAATTTCAACTACATTTGCACATATTTAGTTACATTACACAATTTTAGTTTTATATGCATCTAATACACATGGGTAGGTGATGATGGAATCATAATCTACTTGAGTTCTTAAGCCACCTACATGAGAGGGTTGGACACACCATTAGTCCAATCCAAGCTATTAACAGGTCGTGATCCACAAAAAAGGGTGGAAAATGATGGAATCAAAATTGGATTGAGTTCTTAAACCATCCACACATGGGGATTGAACAAGCCATCATCTCAATCCAATTTATTCACTGATTGATCACTATCTACACATACACACATAAGTTATCACTAGGTTTATGCATTGGTTCACTAACCAATGAGGTGTAATCATTCAATTCCTCTCTCATATATCCTTACTCAATTTTGTATCTATTTTTTATATTTATTAAGGATTGATCTATACACATTTCATTTTTAGGGCATGCAATGGAATAGGCTTCACATAGTCAAATATAGATTCACAAAATTCACCTCTTAGGTAAGTCCAAGTACGCTTATTTTTCCTTTATCCCAATCATTTTTATTGCTTGTATTTATAAAATAAAGAGGGTCCAAATATAATCATCTAAAAATGACACTTAAGTGTTTAGAGTGTTACTTGAGACCACCCATCCCTAGTTTATCCTTAGACCTATCATAAGGCCTATTTAGACATTTATCTAGCCTTTGTGTGGGACACACATGTCCCTAAACATCTCTAAAGTAGTCATAGACCCTCATTTTAATAGCTTGGCCTCTAGTACCTCAGGTTTTACCACCTAGACATTAGCACCATAATTTGGACAGTAGTGCTCTATGGTGATAATGTCCCAATTTGGGCATTATTATCCTTTTCCCTCCTTTTATCTCCAACATATATCCTTTCAAATGAGTAACCACCTAGGGTTGGCCTAGACCTCTTTTAAGACATGCACAAGCACTACAATAATATATATACATGACTTTTATCCCTTTATCCACTAGATGGAAATTAGATGCAAATTATATAAATAAACTCAAAATAAGTTGTGTACAATCAAGGTTATCAATCCCTATTATGTCCTACTTTCACATCCATGTAAAACATTTCTAAGCTCATATTACTCAAATTTCCAGTCTCAAGAACATTCAAATCACTCAAAATGGCATTTATACTAGCTTCACTTACACTTGCACTAGCACTTAGGTGGGTAGAATTACATCGAGCTTAATCCCTCTTTGGAGTATTGGTATGTAGGCAACTCTCATCACAATGGGGTGTTGACAATGTCCAACCTAACCCAATAAAAACACACTTTACTATTTATGCCAACCAAATGCCCTAATAACATGGAGGTTTAATAATTGCACACAAAAGAATTCAAAATAGGTCATCTATAGAGATATAGAACTTTTACACATAGGAATAGGATTGGTAGACCTAGACACAAGTGCACCTAGAAGCTCAAAATAGTTCTACACAAAGGATACTAGCACCAAAATAGGGACATTTGTACCACATGGCACTATTGTAAAATTAGGGTGCTACTATGTAGTAAGGGTTTTGACACCTAGATATTGTTCATGACACTCATATTAGCTCCTATCTCAGTTTGTTGCCTCTATATCTCTCTTCTCAGTCAATTTCTAGCTCAGTACTTGTTTACATTATCTTTTTCTATTTTTAGTAAGGTCAAACTAGATCAATTCTATTACAAATCAATGGCTATATTTATTTCATATTCCTACCTTGATTTGATATACTTAGACCTTTAAAAACTTAGAGATTACACTCCATAACCCTATAAATTTAAATCCCTAATCAATCCCTTGAGTTGTAAATATGCATATTCTAACTCTCATGAATGGGGAATAGTACCCAATGTACTAATCCAAAAAATGGTGGAAACATGTTTGGTTCACTAGAAGTATGAAATGAAAATTGAATGTCACTAGAATTTAATGTATTCCACCCATAACAAAATATGGAAACACATAATGGGTTCTCTTTTAATTATTCCAAGGCCATTAAGTGTCACTAGACTCAAATGTACATCACTAGCAATAGACTAAATTACACTGCTACAGATGGATCTAAATTCTAATTCCATTATTAAAAGAGAATGAATAATATTCATGACCATGTTACTCATATATTTGAATTTAAATAAAAAAACTTTTTTGTTGTGTCCAACATGCCCCCTTTTCCTTGAAATGGGGGGGGCCTCTTTAAAAATGATCAAAACCAGAGCTCCCAGGTCCATTCTTTTATTATAACTAACTTCACCTAAACTAGGTCCTTGAAATATTATGTCAACCCAATTTCCCCAAGTAATTTCAAGCCTTATTTGTATTATGACTAAGTTAGGCTTATTATTTTAAGTATTTAGGGTGATAACATTGTAGGTTAGCTTTTAAAAGAAGTTCCCAAAGTCTTATTCCTTTCTTAAAACAACAAATCTGATTCCCTTCACAGCAAATCAAAATCTTAATGCTAGTAGGGTAATTTATTAATGGGTTATGCATATTTTGTTCTTACTTAGTCTTTTTTATGGGTTTCAAAAGAGAAAATGGACAAATCAGAGCATGTTATGTCATAAGTTGTTAGAACAGCTAGTCCCCCAAACTTGTCAAAGATGTCAGAGCCTAGGATAGCCCAACCCACTCAAAGGATGCCATGTTGCAAGTTGTCAAAGTGTAAAATTACTCATACCTATAAAATAAGTTATAACCTAAGAGAGTCTGACCCACTCAGAGGATAACATGTCAAAAGTTGTCAAAGTGGCCAGTCCCCCAAACTTGTCAGAGATGTCAGAGCCCAAAAGAGCCTAGCCCACTTAGAGGATGCCATGTTGTAAGTTATCAGAGTGACTAGTCCCCTGAATATATCAAATATGTTAGATCCTAGGAGATCTCAACCCACATAGAAGATGCCACATAACACTATGTCAGATCAGCCAGTCCCTCAGACCTATCAGAGATGTCAGAGCTTGAGAGAGGTTAGCCCACTCATAGGATACCACATTACAAGTTGTCAGAGTAGTCAATCCCTCAGACCTATTATAATGGATTATGGATGGAGCCTAAAAACTAATCATAAGATGCCATGTGTCCCTAAGTGACACCTCACCCTTCTTAAGGGTATAGAATGAGGTACACATCTATGCTTAGGTGTTGATCATTAACATGAGGGATATTAAGTAGATGACATGTGGTACAAGGTAGGATTTAATCAACAAGCCTCAAGGACATGTGATTGTGTGAATACCATGCATTGGGAATCAATGAAATAAAAATTTGGGGCTGACTGGATAAATTTAAAAATGTCACATTGTCATTGCTAAATTTAGTAGGTGGCAAAGGATCATGAGTTTTGAATTTAACTCTAGATTGGAAAATAAAGAGAGAAGATCTAGCCACCAACTCAAATTTGAATTCACATTAATTGAGCCACAAAACTCCATTGTTATAGGAGGATGAATGTATGCTTTTATAAAGATCCTAAGGAAATCTCACTAATAGTTATCATTGTATACCCTCAACAGCAATTCAACTCCTTATTTTTCAATTCTCATTACATACCCCTATGTTTTTCCCCTACACTTAATACCTTAATATTGGCCCTCCATATTGCTAAAATGGTTGCATCCTCATTAAACACAAAATCTAAGCCTGAATATTGGGATACCCTATTCCTAGAAGGCTTGACCCAGTTTAAGCACTATAATGACATGTTTAAAATAATTCAATAGGTACCCAGGGATTTAATCTCTGACAATGATGAATAGGTAAAGTTTGAAGATGCCTTTTAGGGTTATAAAATATGTAGTCTTTACAGGGCCATAACCAAACTAGAAGTGTTCCCTCATACCAACATATTTAACAACCTACTTCTCACCACTATTTGAGTGTAGAATGGAGTTCATGACTGAGTTTACTTTCCTAACTCTCATCATTATATCATCAAAATCTCTAATAATTCCTACAAGGCATATTACTCCCTCTCTAATTTCACCTTCTCTTTGATGTTGTGGTAGTAGAGGTTTTGATGGAAACCTTCTAAATATATGATGTACTATAGGATTGGGCTAAGAACCTAGATGCCAAGTGGGTCAACAAGGATGACATCAATACATACATAGTCCACACCTTTTAGGAGGAGTTTTGGGTGGGCATGATATTTCTTAACTAATTGTTTAGGGCCCATAACTACCTACATATCAACAAATTATGGTTGCCCCTCCTCCATATAATCCTCAATGGCTTCTAAGTTCTAGACATGGTAGGACTAATCAACTTCAAGCTAGTTAATGCCATAGCAGATGCTTGGGCATGATGTAATTTTAACATGATGATCTACCTTGTAGAAGAAGTCTATGGTATGTTCACCTTCAAACCTTCAAATTTTCCTATTTGGGTTTATGGGGGATCAGTAGTCCATGTAGTCCTCTATGAACTATATGTCCACTAGTACTGGAACCACCTCTAGGACATTTATGAGCACTTATACCTAATAGTCTACAACAATGACTCATTTATCATAGGGAATTTATGACTCCATTATATCCATTGATGACTATTGGTACTATAGATAAGACACCATGATTCAAATTTCAAGCATTCTCAAGTAGCCCCTTCACTTTTCGTACTTCATCCTATATCACCTAAAAGAGAAAGAGATCACTTACTAGTTGGTAGAGGGTATTCTTAATATTTGCATAAACTTTTAGTAGAAGGTATCTATATCACTCCCAATCTATTTTAAGCATCATGTCTATGAGGCCTTCCCTTCTCTATAGAAAATTGTGTTCAGGCGGGATTCTTTCATCCTAGGAAGAGATCAAATATAGAATTATAAACCTAAGGGCATGATTAGGGATAACTTGATGAGGTAATTAACTTAACTTAATATAAAATATTCCCACCAATTATATGATTACAATGATCTCTACTTCAATTTTTTGAATGACCAAGAGGTGTTATCCTAGATTGCAACTCAAAAGAAGAAGAAAGGAAAGAAGATTTAGGAAGGCCCATCTACTCCCCCTTTAGCTCCTACTCACTCTATGGAGGATCTAACTCCAACACCTCTCACTATCTCTAAGAGGATTTTTTAGGGTATTTCAACACCTTCTCCTACTTATAAACCAACCCTAACCCCACCTCTTCCAATAGCTTTTATGCCTCATCCTCCTCCTCATGCTCCAGTTCCTCCTCCTCCTCTTCCTCTAGTAACACCCACTCCTCATAGTATCCCATATCCACCTCTACCAACTTCAATAGCTATAGTATCCTAGCCCCAACCATGCCATACCCATATTACTTAGTATTAGGTAACCCAAGAATAGGGGACTCAACCACTATCACCTCAACCCTGAGCCACATAAACCCTAAAATTTGATGTCACTAGTAGTCCAAAGTCAAGCCTAGAAAGGGGATCCCATCAAGAATCGATTTAGGTTCCACCCCTTACATCTCATGTTTCTTCCATCTCTATTCCACCCCTCACTCCTACTACCTTCTAGTTCCTATTCATGACATCCATTATTTATGATCCCCTCTTAAAATATCTCCAAGTGGTACCTCCTTTTTCCCCATTACACCCCCTCCATCATTCACCTAGGTACCTTTAGCCTCGGTCCTCTTGAGAATCATCACCTCTTCCTTCCCTTTTTCCCCATCTAATCCATAATCAAAAACCTTTCGAGTGCCTTGTTAGGCATGCCTTCAATCTAGGTTCCTACAGGCACATCTTTATTGGCAAGTGTGGCTACAACCATTAGTAGTATATCTCCATTAGTAGGAACTATCCCAATACCCCCTTCAGTCATATTAGTTCCTACCTCAATATTTTAACTTCCTCCATAATCAGCACCCATGGCTACTATTATCCCTACTAGTCAATCCATAGTATTATTTGAAGCTGACCTAGGTAAGAGACCCATGAAAAATCAAAATGCAACATACCATCAGGCTTCAATTTAAAGTCCTTCCTCTCTAATCCATCCTCTTTCACTAGCCTCAATGGTTCGTCTAGCCCCATTCATGATGATTTCTTATATTTCTCCTTGCCCCTTCTTTCCATTGCCTTAGGTGCATAAATATTTGGCTTCAACTAGCCAATATCTTCCCTTATGTTGAAGACCCCCATCTTATGAGTCATTACCCCTCATGTGGGCATGACCCAAGAGGAGTGGTGGGAATAGATGATCCCATGGGCCTCTCCTTTCATCCTTCTTCCCTTTTCTCTCATTCCCCCTCCCCCTCCATTTATTTCCTCATTCTCCATTTTCGCTTCTTCCATCCCCCTTATGCCTTGTCCTATGCCCTTCACCACCATCTCTACCACCCCTCCAACACCTCCTAGAACCCAAGGAATGGTCACAATGTTAGAAGCATAAGATATTATAGTCCAAGGTGACCCATACATGCAGTGAAGCTTTTTTAAAGCCATAAGAAGCATGAAGAGAACTCTAATATATATGTTCATCTATGAGGGGTACCCAATGGTGTGTCAAACCTATCATGATATGTTCTCCCTTACTAAGTGAGTATTTCCATTGGGAAGGAAAGGATGGTTGAGGATCCACTCTCTATTCTCTAAGATACTCATGATATGTTGGATAAGCTCCTCAATGACATACAAATCCAAGTTTAGACACCAGAAGCCTAGGTGAAGAGCTCCTTCTTGACCGAGTTAATTGGGTAGGTCAAGGATGCCCTCTTACTATTATTCTCAATTTTGGGAAAGGTGGTAGAGACTATGGTAGAGACCGATGTGCTTATCCATCAGACTCAATATTACATGGAGAATATTAGGGATATAGATGGGAAGTGTAGGAAGTTATTAGTGGTGATCAACAAAGGTATGTTCTTGTAATTGAAAATAATTCCCACCTTAGACTTAGGGTTGTACCAAACATACACTAGGAACATGAGGACAACTATGGAAGAATGATTAAATGTGGCTCAAATTGTAATAAGACCCTTGGAAGAGGGTAGGAAAATGATATTAACCTACTTTAAGGAGTCTAATATCTTTGTGTTATTCCATCCAGATGGCACCCTGCTAGACAGGGGAGAATTTAGAGTCTACCTAGGTCACTTTGACTAGGTCTTGAGGGAGAAGGTCATCAAAGTAAATAAAGAAATAGTATGGGTGCTTATTGAGCTATCAATATAGTCCATCCATAGGAAGCATTAGCCAAGTGTTTGAGGTCTAGGTGTTGAAATTAAAGCTCCCTTATAGGTGTAGCAGAGGTTATGAGTCAAGCCAAAGTGATATTTAGGGAGCCCTCAATGAACCTTGCTAAGCTAGATCAAGAATTTGACCTCATGAGAATCATATTAAAAGCTATGGATGTAATATCAAAGTGGCTAGGAGTAGGTTCTTCACATCCACCTTCATGTATCTACTAGGTGATCCTCCACAGATCTTTTATGGGCTTAAAGGGATTTTGTTTGTTTTGAATTTTGAATTACAGTTATAACTATCATGAGTGGCCATCATGGACTAGGATGGGAATCTCACATTATTTGGAGGTGAGTCCCATCCTTATCTATATAAGGAAAAGTTGTACTATAATATAAGGGTCCACTTAAATTTTATTGAAAGTGTTGTCAAATTATAGCCAGGATTTCACCTACTTTTTCCTTCATCTCTTCGCACTGTAGAGTTAACCATGATTTATTGTTGTAACAACACTTACTTTTTGTAATGAATACAATTCTCATATTTTTTAAAGGGATTTTTATGAATCTCAATTATTTTTCATATCCATTTTGAATGCTTTTGAATGCTAGATTAATCATGATAATACCTTGATATTAAATGTATGTTATGGTTATGATGTGCTCATCTATTATAATCACTCTATGAGCTCTCTCATTTCTATTTTTACAGTATTGTTATTTTGTCTATTAATCTACAAGTTATCATTGGACATTTATGTGTAAATTACTATAAATTTCTAGTACTTATATTTAGTGAGGGTTCATAGTTGAATCATGCTTCCCTATTTCCTCAAACACTTCTTACTATATGTTCTTGGAGGAAAAGCTTTTAGTGAAGCTCAGTCTATAGTGGTATAATTATGGAAAGGGCACTTGGTTTAATGGTTGATGCATTGATTTCATTCTAAATCTAAAGGCTCTCTTTTTTATCTTACTCTCCCCTCTCTTTTGTGTTTGTTTTCCAATATTGAACCACCCTTTCCCCTTGTGTTTATAAAATAAAGGATCATAATACATGAACTTCAATAATAACCTTTGACAATTAGATCTATATACAAGAATCTCATATTGAAATTTTAGTGGTGGCACCACATCTTTTAGAGACTATTCATGCAGAATCCATTATGATTTTGAATACCCACAGTCATGTCCTAGGCTGATCCTAAATCGGTCCTAAAATAGAGGATAAAATTGCATCATTGTTCACAACTTCATCTTTGGGGAATACTTAATGTCATGGGTATTTCATGATTGGAATTTAGACCAAACAATAGATAGCACTAGAAGGAGTGCCTCTCCATGTATTTTATACTTGTCATTAGTTTATTGGTGTGTTATAATTATGCTCATTGATAATAACATACTAACCACTATTTGATTGTGAAGCATCTTAGAGACTAGTTTGCCTATTAGTAGGGCTAGGTCCTACAATATCCAATTGGTAATTTCCCATTAATTTTTCATAGAAAACCAAGGTTCAACCAACCTAGACCTACCATGATTCCAACCAATTTGTCCCCACAACCTATTCCAAATTTTTATCCCAAGATTGCTTGGTTAGATGGTTCAGCCATTAATGTCTTAGGGGTTATCCATGATTTACCTAAGAATACCAAGAGATATCTCCCCCACTTCACTCCTAGTATGGGATGAGCTATTGAAGAGCACATAACTTCCTTTAAAACTTCCCTAAGGATTTTAAATGTAGACCATGAGGATGTGGTATGTAGACTTTTCCCCTTCATGTTGATGGACTCAGCATATGATTGGTTCATCAACCTCCTAAAGACTCTATCCCTAGTTGGGACCATTTTAGTACTACCTTCCTCACCTAAGTTGGGCAAGTGATAGACCCCAATTTCCTCTACCAATAATTTTCTTGTATTAAATTATATCCCAATGAGCCTATAAGGAACTTCAATACTAGGTTTCAAAAGATGTATAATCAAGTCACTGTGATTTATCAACCTAACCTCCAAATAACACTTGAGATGTATAATACTACCCTAGACCCTTGGATGGCCATTTTCAAAAGAAAACATGAGATCATAACATACCTATCCCTAGATTATGTAGGAGCAATCAAGGTAGATTAGCAATTGAACCCCCAAGGCCACATGATGGCTCCCACTCCTAATGTGTTACCACAAATGCCCACATTGATTTTATTTCCCAATGTTAATCAAAATGCCCCAATGATCTAGACACTCCCTATAATGCATCAACTCTCACTAGGTCATCCTAATTGAAACCAAAAATTGGTTTTTCTTAACCCATGGGGCTATGAACTAACTTCTTGAGTACCAAACTAGGTAACATTGGCATAAACTAACAATACCCAAACTATACCCAAATATTCCATAAAGAAAGAGTTGGATCTCATTCAAAAAATGGTACAAAAATTCAACAATGATTTCTTGGGGCTACAAAGGTAGGTGAGTAGATCTAATGCATAAATATCTAGTAAAAACTTCATGTATCAAAGACTGAATAGGAACTAAAACCATCCTCATAACCCCCTAGAACCCTCACCTAGTAGCTTACCCAAAATTAATATCTTTGAGATAGCCTTACCTAACTGGTGTTGAGTACATAATATAGTAGCTCATGGGGAAATAGACCATGCAGAGTTTGGTTATGCTTTTGATATCTTCTAGAAGGAAATAGAATAATATGAGGTGGTCCCCAGTCATCCTAAATCCTCCAACATGGGTAAATACCCTAGTACTATTATAGTTTTGGAGACCATGGATTTCCCTAGCCAATAATAAAATGAGTTAGAGGAGGGTATTAGTGAGCTATAATCATTTCATCAATTTTAAAAGATGAACTATGCCTTCAAGAATAGGTAACTACAACATCCCCTTACTACCTCAACTCCCCCTAATAATGGTGCAATTTTACCTGACCAAAATGCTAGGAATTATCCCTTGCCTCTGATACCTTAATAACCTAAGGAACCCATAGAGACCCTACTAGTCCAAATTAAAGGGGGTTATAACATATTAAAGTATATAAAAAATATCAAATCCAACATCACACTTCATGAGCTTCCTCAAATCATTAAATAACATGATCTGCAATTGAAATCCTTGACTTAGAAGCTAACCCCACCAACTCAACCAAAACTAAGAGTAAGACATACCAATGTGTTCATTCAAGAAAATAATATGGAGGATCTCATTTCCTCTTAACCATTAGTTGTTTCAAAATAATATACATAAATGCTTAGTAGATTCAAGAGCCTTGGTCAATGTAATGCTAGCAGACATATGTGAGAAGCTTGGGTTGGTCCCTATAAAATTGAATAAGGTATTGGTCCAGCTCGACAAGTCTAAAGTGAAAGTGATAGGTGAACTACTCAATGTTCACATCTAGTTAGAATTTGAGCCTAGGATTCAACACTTCATAAACATCTAGGTGGTGGAGATTCCCAAAGCTTATGGCATGCTCCTCAATAAAGATTGGTTCAAAGACCTATATGGGTATATGCCCACAAATTTATCCCATATGTGGTTATGATGGAGGAGATTAGACAACCAAACTTGGGTAGACAAGGAACCTCATATGAAACACATGATAACCAAATACAACACCATTAATGAGAAGGTAAACTTAGTTTCCTTATACCTAGGGATCTACACGCTAAGCACAAAGCCACCCAAAGACTAATTTAGTCATAGCCCAAACCTATTTGACCTATGGTTTCTCTATATAGATGGAACTCATTCCAAAAAAAGTAGTGGGTTCAGTGCTCTACTCATATCCCCCTAAGGAGGAAACATTTAGCATTATATAGGTTGTATTTTCCTTGCACAAATAATCTAGCAGAGTATGAAGCTCTAATCCTAGGATTGTAAATTGCATCAAAATATAAGGTAAATGAACTGAGAGTATTTAATGACACTAAGTTGGTGGTTAACTAGATCAAAACTAATTTTCAATGTAAGCTATCAGACCTTAGAAGGTATAAGCACAAAGCTTTGGACCTAATTGATATGTTTGATGCATTTAATATCATGCCTATTCCCTAGGAGGAAAACAAAGTAATTGACTTGCTAGCATCTACAACAACAAATTTAACCCCTAGATGACACTAAGTTATAAGAGTTCTCTATGGAGCTTGTCCCATGTCCCTCTATCCCTGAGAATGTGACAAAATTTTAGGTCTTTGAGTATGACCAGAAGATCATCTAGTTTCTCAGTAATGAGGCAATAATTAAGACCCAAGTTATAAATGAGAAAGATAGAGATAACATGGGGAATGAGCTGGATAAAGATGGGATCCTAAATATTCATTAGAACTAAATCATAAAATAGATGATCTCATTGAAAATAGCATTCAATGCTTTAGACCCCACCTTATAATAGATTATCTCATTGGGAAGAGGCCAAAATATGTGGAAATGAAGAAGAATGGGTGTCCAAGATCGACACCAAAGAAATATATTCTTTTAATGAAACAATTAAGATAGAGTAAGATGATGAATGAATGACTAAGGGAAGCACTTAGTCTGGATGAACTAAAAAGTTAGAAAAATCTAAATAGGTTGACCAAGGAGATGTTAACTTAGTATTCATAGAGTTAGTATTAGATGAGGAAGGAGATGTAAAGGGGGAGGTAAATTCAAGACAACAAACTCCAACATAGGGGTCATAATTAGGCACACCTCCAAGCTATCCACCATAAGATATTATAGTGATAACTATAATAATTTTTTCCCCAGTTATCTCCCTTCAAGTTGTAAGTTATCTAATTCCTCATTCTTTAATTATTTCCTCTATTACTATTATGACAATTGGTGTGGTAGATTTTTCACATTCTTTACATTCATTAATCCAAATAAATAAACATCAAGTAATTACAATGCCAATTTTTCCTACCATAATATAGTCTACTACTATGGGTCCTAACACTATTGTTATGGCTAATGGGGTTTTATACACATCAGTTACAAATTATGTATAAAACCTACTTAGCACCCCAATAACCTATTCATTATTTAGTGGAACCAATCCTCATTCCCTTGAGCCATCAAAGAGGGTACATTTTGAAAACCTAATGTCCAATTCCATTTTTGCCATGCAATCTACCCCTCTTAGGTCATATGCATAGTTTTAAATTCCTATTGGTCAAGTTGCTAAAATTGATTCACCTACAGTTTTTAGTACATAAATCAATAGGGAAGGCTAAATACATAATTGATACACTAGTCCAAAATTAGTTTTTTATATGGAGGAAATTTATACCTCCTTTACCTGCATCAGGGACATCTTCCCCCATAACCATGCTTCCTTTGAGTCAAACCCCTTCCTCTATTCATGTAGATCAAGTATAGCATCAAGTTGCATTAAATATTTCTTCATGGATTAAGTAGCAATAACAACAAGAAGGAAGGAAGGAAGGATCTAGTGATTGTCGAGCAACCCATAGTCAAATTTCATTTTGTTGTATAGACTATTGAGAAAGGTTAAAATAAATATTGTGGTTTCATAAGGATAACAGGTTGAGTTGAAGCAGAGAGAAGTAATATTCTCTCTAAAAAAGAGAATAAAATTAAATCCCTCAGACTTGGATCGTTATAGAGAATATCTTTGTAATTTTATGGATGTTGTTGGAGTTATAAAAGAAATGTTGAAAAGATTTGATCATCTTATTCAAATGTTGTATAAGAGGAACACCATTTAGGACCTAAAGAGATCATAGATAATGTGCAGGGGGTATTTATAAATCTCTATGACATTATTCATCTAATAAGGTCTATAAAGGCCATATCTTAGCCTAAGTGGGGGGATATAATTCATTTGCTCAATAAAATCAAGGATATTGATGGAAAGATTTGCTTCAGAATCCAAGAAACCATAAATAAGGATTAATCCCATTTAAATTTAATAACATTTGAGGCTACATGGGCATAGAATTACATTTTTGCCAACAGGGATAACTTGCTTGAGTGACATCAAGAGATGCAAACTCTCATGCAGCAATTTTCTAATTAGGAAAAAGAAGTAGTCTTTATTTAACAAGATATGAGATTCACTCAGGTAAGCACTCTTTTGGGGAAATTGGACCCTAAACCCATTTTGTTAAATCTCCTATGAGTAGCAACTGATAAATTTTGAGCTAAGATTGAAGGCACAATTTATAAGACTAATGACAAAATAATGCAACTAGTAAATTTTACCAAGCACTAAATCATTAGAACTAAGACCCTTCTTGCAAGGGTCAAGGTTGGGTTGGTTACACACTAGAATTTAATGGAAAATCTCCCATAGAATTTTAAGATATCTTTAATTGATTATGAAACTATAAATATAAACTTCTAAGCCAAACACGCATTATATTTATAGATGGAAGAAGCCAAACAATTAACTTCAACAATAGGGGTAGCACAACCACCTCCTTAGAATACTTATTCTCCAAAATACACACTAGTGCAAACATAGATCGAGTCTACCTACATTCCCCTTATAATTATCACTGCTATAACTACATTGGTAGAAACATTTGGTGCATATATAGTTATACTTCCTATTCTAGATGTAACTCAAGTTATAATTAAAGTTCCATCCACTTTATCTTCTATAGTTGTTATTCAATAGTTTTCTTCTTCCATCAATGCCATATCAGCACCCTTTAATTATACATATGTATTTTCATGTTTGGTTAAGTTGGATTTTTAGTTCCTAATTTAATTTACATATATATATATATATATATATATATATATATATATATATATATATATATATATATATATATATATATATATATATATATTGTATTTTCATCAAAAAAACTCTATTTTGATCAATTACCATTGTACATGCATGCTTTGCATACAAGTTGGCATACAATGTTATTTCTAGATATGTATTTTTAAACTTCAATTGAGAGATGAGGCATTCCCTATCCCAATATTATATATACTTGTATCTTCTCAATCCCAAATGGAGGAGAATTTTGGCAATTAAGATTAACAAGAAATTCTAAGGAAAGTTAGGTAGTTGGTCTTGATGTTTAAATATTGATTCTTCTCCAAACATGTGGATTATATAAGAAGTGTTTTGAAATTTATCCCAAGATGTAAGTGAACCTTTTAAGATATTAAAAAACTAGTCATAGGCGGCATCTTGAAATGTGAAGGGGAAAAGTATTCATGCCACATCTGCATGGGTTACATTTAATATACCTAGGGCTATCTTGAATGTCTTTATGTGTTATTCAATAGTCCTACCTCTCAAGAGAGAAAAGAAAGGGATATAATTCTTAGGGTTTCCTAGTAAATCATGAAAACCCCAATGATTTTGATAGTAGAATTGAATAGCCAAGTTAGAACTTAGGCCATTGGGAACAGTGGAAGATGAAGTCATCAACTTGGAGAGAATTATTGAGCCTAGGGTCCTCTCCTAACTCCCTTATCAATCCTAACTTTTCTATGGATTTTCAAAGGTAGTTATAACAAGTTGGTATCTAAGCTATACCTTGTTAATCTTTTGAGTGCTTTCATTGTAACTCAAGTGATTCCTTTCAAAGAAATATAAGAAGAGGTTTAATCCCTCCTTATATAACTTGATTAAATTCCTATTGATGTAGGTTTTATATAGACCCCATAATTCTTATGAGGTAGCCATTAATGTTTCAAAAACTATAAATGAAAATGTATTCCAAGGCATGAGTTACAGGGTATTGGGTTTTTTAAACAATATATTATTAGAATAAAAATGATCAAAGTAATTTTTTTACCATGAATGGGTCAGTTATGGATGAATCTAAATATACTTGAGATGGGTGGATTGATGATGGATCTAACTTAAGCTGGGTCTGAAAAAAAAAACTCAAAAAGAGGGAAATGTAAGGTAGAAAATAAGGCATGTGGGTCAAACAAAATAAAATCTTTCTAAACCAACACTTGAACTAAAGGTTGGACAAGTAATCATAAATAAATTTTTGTTTCAAGATTCTAAGAGCACACCAATAATTAAGCACAATTAAATGTCCAAGGAAATAATAAATACAATAAACTTGAGCATGTATAATAAAAAGTTGCCATGTTTGTAAGATTGTGTTAGTACATCTACATTGGGGAATTATGATTAACATACAAAAGGTAATTCAAATTAGTAATAACACAATAAGAATATTTATATTGAAAAGACAACTCATGCATAAACATAAAAATAAGATACTATAATGACAACACTTCTTATATAATCCACATGTTTGGAGAAGAATCAATATTTAAACATCAAGACCAACTACCTAACTTTCCTTAGAATTTCTTGTTAATCTTAATTGCCAAAATTCTCCTCCATTTGGGATTGAGAAGATACAAGTATATATAATATTGGGATAGGGAATGCCTCATCTCTCAATTGAAGTTTAAAAATACATATCTAGAAATAACATTGTATGCCAACTTGTATGCAAAGCATGCATGTACAATGGTAATTGATCAAAATAGAGTTTTTTTGATGAAAATACAATATATATATATATATATATTGTATTTTCATCAAAAAAACTCTATTTTGATCAATTACCATTGTACATGCATGCTTTGCATACAAGTTGGCATACAATGTTATTTCTAGATATGTATTTTTAAACTTCAATTGAGAGATGAGGCATTCCCTATCCCAATATTATATATACTTGTATCTTCTCAATCCCAAATGGAGGAGAATTTTGGCAATTAAGATTAACAAGAAATTCTAAGGAAAGTTAGGTAGTTGGTCTTGATGTTTAAATATTGATTCTTCTCCAAACATGTGGATTATATAAGAAGTGTTGTCATTATAGTATCTTATTTTTATGTTTATGCATGAGTTGTCTTTTCAATATAAATATTCTTATTGTGTTATTACTAATTTGAATTACCTTTTGTATGTTAATCATAATTCCCCAATGTAGATGTACTAACACAATCTTACAAACATGGCAACTTTTTATTATACATGCTCAAGTTTATTGTATTTATTATTTCCTTGGACATTTAATTGTGCTTAATTATTGGTGTGCTCTTAGAATCTTGAAACAAAAATTTATTTATGATTACTTGTCCAACCTTTAGTTCAAGTGTTGGTTTAGAAAGATTTTATTTTGTTTGATCCACATGCCTTATTTTCTACCTTACATTTCCCTCTTTTTGAGTTTTTTTTTTCAGACCCAGCTTAAGTTAGATCCATCATCAATCCACCCATCTCAAGTAGATTTAGATTCATCCATAACTGACCCATCCATGGTTAACAAATTACTTTGATCATTTTTATTCTAATAATATATTGTTTAAAAAACCCAATACCCTGTAACTCATGCCTTGGAATACATTTTCATTTATAGTTTTTGAAACATTAATGGCTACCTCATAAGAATTATGGGGTCTATATAAAACCTACATCAATAGGAATTTAATCAAGTTATATAAGGAGGGATTAAACCTCTTCTTATATTTCTTTGAAAGGAATCACTTGAGTTACAATGAAAGCACTCAAAAGATTAACAAGGTATAGCTTAGATACCAACTTGTTATAACTACCTTTGAAAATCCATAGAAAAGTTAGGATTGATAAGGGAGTTAGGAGAGGACCCTAGGCTCAATAATTCTCTCCAAGTTGATGACTTCATCTTCCACTGTTCCCAATGGCCTAAGTTCTAACTTGGCTATCCAATTCTACTATCAAAATCATTGGGGTTTTCATGATTTACTAGGAAACCCTAAGAATTATATCCCTTTCTTTTCTCTCTTGAGAGGTAGGACTATTGAATAACACATAAAGACATTCAAGATAGCCCTAGGTATATTAAATGTAACCCATGAAGATGTGGCATGAATACTTTTCCCCTTCACATTTCAAGATGCCGCCTATGACTAGTTTTTTAATATCTTAAAAGGTTCACTTACATCTTGGGATAAATTTCAAAACACCTTCTTGGCATAGTTTGGCCAAGCCACCAATACAAGTGTTATTTACCAACACTTTGGAAGCATGAGAAGAGAACCAAATGAGCCAATTTGAGCCTTCAATTCTAGGTTCCAAAAGATGTATACCTAGCTTGAAACCACCTACAAACCTACTAAGACTTTGGAACTCAAAATGTACAAGAATGACTTAGACACTATGACTATTATTTTATATGTAGAGCTATTGATGTTGATACGCTACCTTTGGCTTATGATGAAGCTATCGACATGGATAAATAATTAAATTCCCATATGTAATCATTGGCCCCACTTAGTCTTGGTCCTATTTTTTTGGCTCTCAGCCTAATCCTAAACACAAATCAGAATGATGCATTGTAAAACTAGAATCAATTATACTCCCATGTTCCTATAAGCCATGCTCCACCCAATTATCACCTTATCTTCTTAAACAATTATGTGAGTAACCATCAAAACCAAATCAGGCCTTGATACTAGTCAATACTTCTTCTACATAGGGTACTAATTTTGATTCCAAAAAAAATAGAATTAGATTCTATTCATAGTGTGTTGCATAAATTAAGCAATGAATTTCTAAGCATGTTGAAATACATGGGTAATACTTGAGTATAGAATACCAATCAGAGCTTTGGGTTCTAAAGGTATAATAGTCCTTTCAATAGTCCTAGAAATATTTCAAAGTAGTATCCATCTAATAAGGTGATATAAATAAATGTCATGGAAGCATCCCTTCCTAACTGGTGCCAAGTTCATAGCACAATACTACATGGTGAGCTAGATTGCATATCTTTCTACATTGCCTTCAATATCTTTTATAAGGATATGAATAGGTAGGAAGGTTTTTTCAATCAAACAAAACCATGTTCCTCTACTGATCAAGGAAATTCTAGTGTAATAATGGTATTTGATACCGATGATCTCCCATTTCTAGTAGATAATGAAAACAAGCCAAAGGATAATATGGATGAGATACATGTATTCCAACAGTTCCAAAGGAATTATTACAATCTGAGGAAAAAGCAACCTATTAACATTTCAGTGCCTCTGAACAATAATTCTACTATTATAGATTCAAGAGCCAATAATAATCCACCTCCCTCAAATAAGGATGAGCAGTTGTAAAGCATATAACCACAAAGTAGATTTAGGTACAACATTATTGAGGACATGAAGATTATAAAGACTAATATCACCCTGCATGAACTAGCTCAGATCACTGAATAAATGGAGTTATTTATCAAAGATCTAAATGATAGATAATTTGCATCTAATAGATGTAAATTGATGCATGCAAACATGATGATATTTAAAGATAAACTTAAAGTGCCACCATTTCTACTAATAGTCTAAATGTTCAAAAATAATGTGCACAATTGCCTAGTTGACTCAAGTGCCTCAACCAATGTGATACCAATAATTATGTGAAAAATTTTACATTTGACCCCATATAATTCAAAAAGAGTGGTCTTATAGTTGGAAAAATCTTTTATCCCATGTGTTAGATAACTAAGAAATGTACACATCTAGTTGATGTCAAAACCATGTGTACAAGAATACATAGACATTTTGGTCATTGAAATTCTAGAAGTTTATGGATTATTACTGAGTCAATATTGGTCCAAAACACTAAATGGATACATGGAAACTAACTTCTCACATATGTGGTTGCCTTGGAAAATAGTATAAAATCAAATCTAGGTAGATAGAGAACTAAAGATGAAGTACTTTATTACCAAGAACAATGCTAAGAATGAGAAGATTAACTTTCCATTTCCACATTCAAGAGTATACGCATTCACTACTAATCATGAAATTCATGAATAATAATTTAAAGGCCCTTTTCAGTTATGGACCATCTATTTTGATAAAGCTAGATCAAAAATAAGGTTTTAGTGTTGGTGTATCCCTGACAAACCTAGATGGTAAGTAGTACCTAGCTACCTACAAGTTGTAATTTCTTTACACCAATAACAGAGATGAGTATGAAGCTCTAATCCTTGGTTTATAGTTCACATTGAAGCATAACATTAGGAAGAAACAAATATTTGATGATTCTAAGCTAGTTGTTAACCAAATCAAAAATATGTATCAATGCAATCTCACCTACTTAAAAAAGTATAAGCATTGATCATGGGACTTAATTGAGTCTTTTAAAATATTCAACATCAAATCCATCCCAAGAGAACAAAATCAAGTGGCAAATTCACTAGTAGCTTTAACTACTAATTTGTCCCCACTCCAAGAATCCAAAATGCAAAAATTCTATGGAGTTGGTTCCTTGCCCCTCTATTCCAGACAATGTGGAAAACTTTTAGGCATTTGAGGATGATTAGTGGATTGTCTAATTCATGAGTAATTTTATGACCTTTGAATATCTACTATTAGATGATAATGATGTGGATCCCATGCATATTGAATACCTAGGAAGGATGGTGTCCTACAACTAAAAGAAAACCACATCCATCTAAGAATGGTTTCCCTAGAATGAGTTTTTGATGTAGATCCACAAGCTCAAAATTAGTAGTCTAAATCAACTGAGTCTAATTTCATCAAAGATAATTTGGGCACTAACCACCATCCTCAATATGTGAACATTAGTTTGAGTTTTACTGAAAGTGAGAAATAAAAAATGAAGAGTCTAATAATAGAATACAAGGATGTGATCCCGTAGACATATAAATAATTAAAAATATTCTATCATAGAGTCATCACCCATACCATTCCATTGAAGCTAGAACATAAGAATTTAAATCAAAGATAGAGGTGAGTTAATCCAATATTAGAACCTCTCATCTAGATAGAGGTACAGAAACTATTGGATGCTACAATTTTCATTCTAATTAGACATTCTACTTGTATATCTAACTTGGTATCAGTTAAGAAGAAGAGCAGAGAGATCAAACTCTATGTTGGATTCAAGAACCTAAATCAAGCATCAAAAAAGGATAACTATCCTTTGCCCTCCCTAGACTAGGTAATTTAGATGGTCAGTGGAACTAAGATAATGTTCTTTTAAGATGAATTCGCAAGCTATAACTAAGTGTTAATAGAAGCATAAGACATAATGAAGACTACCTTTACTACCAAGTGGGTAAATTTTTCATATACAAGGATGAATTTCAACATAATTAATGCAAGAAAAACCTTTGAGAGAGTGATGTATTTCACCTTTTAGGGACTTGTTGGCAAATACATCATCATCTACATGGATGACTTGATAGTGTATTCAAAAGATAGAGTTGATCATGCAGATCATTTACAAAGAGTATTTCAAAGATGTCAAATTTATAGAGTCTCTCTTAATCAAAAGAATAGCATATTTATCATTAATAAAGGGAAATTATTAGGCCACAGCATCATGAAAGATGGGATATCTATTGATCCAAAATGAGTTCAAGCCATTGATAAGTTGACGCCTCTTAATAACAAGAAATAATTAAAGTATTTTTTGGTAAGAATAACTTTGTTAGGAAATTAATTTTTAGTTTTGTAGATATTTTCAAGCCATTGAAAGCTATGATGAAACAAGATACTAAGATAGAGTGGACAACAAAGGCTAAGAGAGATTTTTAAGACATCAAGATGTCCATTACTCAATCTTTGGTTCTGATTAGCCCATATTTCAATAAATATTTCTATATTTATTTGTTCAATTCAAAACATATTATAGTTTTTATACTTACATAGAAGGTGTACGCTAATGAACATCCCATTTCCTTCATGAGCATCAATCTAAAGGATGCAAATTTGAAATATTCTATGATAGTCAAATAGATATATGCCTTGATCAAAGCTCTAAAAAAGTTCAGGTATTATATTTTGAGGAACAAAACATATGCCATCATCATAGACCCAATTATCAATCTCACACTTGGCCAGAATGAATTGGATGAAATAAGAGGTAAATGGACAGATGAACTTCAAGAGTTTGATCTTGAAATCAGACTAGCAAAGATGGTGAGAGGGCAAGGAATCATCTAGATAATGACTGAGACTAATCCATGCATCAATATTAAATAAATTAATGATACTCAGGTAATTGGTGGTGAGTGGTACACTCAAATAATCTATTATTTACTCATAGATACATGTCCTCATGGGCTAAATAAAGAGCAGAGATGAGCTCCCAGGCTCAAATCAGCTCATTATATGATCAAGAAGGGAATCTTATATAGAAATAACTATGAGAGCATATATTTGAGATGTGTTTCAAAAGAAAAAGATACAAACACCTTGGATAATCTACATTAGAATATTGGTAGTGGATATCCCTCAGACAATGCAACAACACACAAAATTCTAAGGATGGGATACTACTGGCCCACGATCTTCATAGATGCACATAACCATATCAAGACCTATCATGACTATCAAGTATTTAGGAAAATATAATTGAATGTTACCATGCCTTTGTATCTAATAATTGAATAATGTCCCTTTGGCCAATGGGGCCTTGATTTTATCAGGGTGATAAACCCAAATTATTTGGTAGGGCACAAGTTTATTCTAACAACTACTGACTATTGTACCATATGGATAGAAAATGTGACTACTAAGAATTCTAGAGTAATTGATGTAATTAAATTTTTAGAATAATACATACTTACCAGGTTTGTTACTCCTATTTATTTGGTATGTTATGATGATCCAGCATTCCAGTCTACAGAATTTACTAAGTGGGCCTACAATAATCAGATTACCATCAAGTTATCTTTAGAATATTATCCACAAGGGAGTAGAGTAGTTAAATCTAAACCTAATGGATACCATAAAGAATTTAATAAAAAATAAACCAAGACAATGACATCTTTTATTTAAATATGCACTATGGGTAGACCGAACCAGACATAAGAAAGCTCTCAAGGCTTCACATTTTTTGCTAGTGTATGGGCAATAGCCAGTCTTCCCCATTACTCTCAAAATCCCAATGTATCAATTTATGCAAGAGTACATGGGATAAGATGAAATAATATAATCTAAACTACTTGACATAGTCCAAATGGAGGATGCAAGAATTGAAACATTGCATAGCTTCATTAAACATCATGATATTATCAAAAGATAGTTTGATAAAAGATCCATGATCAAAGCCTTTCAGAAGTTGAACATAGTAATTTTATGGGATAAAGAACATGAAAATAAAAGAAAACATGATAATTTCATTACTTTGTGGATTGGACCATATCATATATCAAAAATTCTAGGTAATAATGCCTTCTACTTAAAGGACGTACAAGGTAATGACCTCATATTTCTAGTCAATAGATAGTTTTTGAAATAATATTTTATGGATTATTCAATTGTAAATGACTCAAAATGAATATAAGTGGATATTTATATATAGGATCAGATTATATTTCTTAATTTCTAGAATAGATTTCATGCTTTCTAGGTTAATCTATCTAGTTTTCTTATATTAGCATTTCATGCTTTCTGCATAGTAGATTAGTTGTTATGTTTTCTAGGTTAGTTTTCTAAAATGTAGAACAAAACCACTAATTTCCCATGATATAACTAAAAAATACATGCCAAAAATAAGGGGACAATACATAAGGGAGTATAATTGGTTTTCACAAGGATTTATTCTGACAACCCTCAAGTTTTTGAAATTGAGGTATATGTTGTGACTGAATTAGGTTTTGCTTAGATTGAATGAGTTTATTGGACCTTTGGGATATACTCTGACATAGTCATGCAAATTTTATAAATACTTTCCATTTCCAAGGATTAACTACTCTATTACATGATAAAACTTGGATGAGAGATAATAAACATAAAAATGGAGACACACTAATAGGGGTGTATTGATTAAAATAAATTTTATTATACATACGCCTAGCTAATGGTGATCCCATCTCTTCTTATATCTATGTTTCAAAACACACACACACACACACACACACACACATAAAAATTGATATAATATGGGTGATTTAATCAATATCTACTAGGGCTATGGACACCTAGATAGAAGTAGAGCAAAGTTTTGGAATTAGAGGTATCTTTAGCGGGGCTATAGATGCTTGTCTAACAGTAGATCAATATCTAGGTTTCCCTCACTATTTGGTTATAAAATATGAAATTAACCTGAAACCTATAGTGTTTATCTAGGACTTTGTCAAAACTCTCATAACAAGGGGGAATTAAGTTCAAGAAATCACATAAAAATACAAGTAATAGAAAGGGTTAGTATGTTTTATGAGGAAGTAGGATTCTTTTTCTGAGAATGGTTTGCTTATTCTTTTCTTATTAGAAATGAAATTATATTATGATGCATTTCTAAGAATTTGAATTTTAAAATACTCATGAGTATTTTCCCCTTTGAGTCACCATGTGTTTTTCCCTAACACACACACCCCATTTTAAAATTGTAATAGGGACCCATTTTTGATTGAATATTCGTATTCAAGGTCTTGTGAAATAGAAGTCTATGACATATGAGCTAAAAATCATAGAGTTAAGGAATTTATTTCATGCTCATAAGAATTTATCTACCTCTCTTTATTTCTATTGTTTTCTTAATATGACCTATAGGAATTTATTTTGAAGTTTGTAGAATGTTTCTAAGTTAAATAGAATCAAAGTTGTATATAATCTATATTATGTGATTTACTTTTTTCCTTCAATTCTCCTTTAGTATAGTATCTATGTACATGTTTGATTTATTATTTAATAACTAACCAAGATGATGTGTCTTGATTTTAGTGTATTCTTTGCCTTTATTATGTCTTAAGTAGGTTATTCCATGCTTAGGTGTTTCTCATGCCCTCTTGGAGCTCATCTACTCTTGCCAAGCAACATAGTCCCACTCACCTAGAACCCAAGTGAAAATTGCAAATCATCTTGATCACTGGTTAGTGATGTTAGAAAATCCTTTTATACAGACTATCTTAGGAAATCAAAGAAGTGAGATTCATCCATATGAAATCATCTCACTAACTCAGAGGTGATGTCGATAAAGGAATTTGCATTATCAATCCTAAGCAAGAAGAGTAGTGAGATGCATCCATGTGTCATCATCCTATTAAACCAAAGATGATGTCTAGAGAGGCATTGGTATGGTCAATCCTAGGCAAGCAAAGTAGCAAGAATTATCCACATGTCATCATCCTAGTAGCCCAACACTAATGTCAATAAATCTTTTTGTATAAATAGTCTAGGGAAAGTGAAGTAGCAAGAGCCATCCACATGTCATCATTTTCCTAACCCTTAGCCAAAGGAAAAAAGCACAACAAGCCATAACTTAGCTACAAATAGAGTAAAAATATGCAGACACATGTCTTCCATAGCCATAATCAAAAAACAAAGACACCAATGCTAATATTGAAAGAGTGAAAAAGAGACATCTATCACATTTCAATCATTGAGCATCTAGGAGTGGCCAGAAGATTCCACATGGCAATAAAAGCCATAAAGGTTGGCATTATGAAATTCAAATGAAAAGAATAAACATTTAGAGTGAAAGTCATTACTAAAATTAATCTGTGTGAATTGGATAAGTAATACATTCAATTATCATAGCCAACATATTGAAAGTAATATAGTTTAAATTACCACATTTAGTCTAATTACATTACCTTCTAGTTATCAAGCAAACATTGCAAACTCTGAGCACGAGTGCAAATTGTGAATCCTGAACTCCATTTTGACCAAAATTTTATATATTTTTCATAGCATAGGCATTTTTAGACTAGAATTTTAATGGCCTCCTCATCTCGCATTCTAATTCCTTCTGCATATTTAATTTTAGGTCCAACCAAATACACTGATACAATATTTAATTCACCAACTCTCAATCATGATTTCAAGCATTAATATGTTATTTGGGATGAGGTCAATGCAATCAAGCCATACAAGACTAAATACAAGCTTTCAATTTTAACACATAGGTACAAAGATGACTTGATAGCAATAAAAATAATTAGTCTCCATAATATTGTAGCTAAACTAGAGGTAATTCCCTACATTGACCTATTATTTGATTTATTTGTGAATGGGAAAGTCTATAGGAAGATATTACACTTTAGATTGAGCAAAAATCAAGCAATGTACATGAGTGGGAATGTCTTTAAAAGTTATTACATACTTCATGTACCCAAAATGACTTATAATGAGGATATGGTGAATTCATGGCTCTTTGCCAATAATGATAGCAGTAAGTTAAAAGAATGGGTTAGCAACCAAACTAGTTTTATAGTTTAGGGCCCTACTTTGGCTATCTCCATTGTAATATTTAGACCAGAAGTGAGAATTATCATGGCCCTACTGAACAAGATATATAGTTTCTCAACCATTACTTACGTCAGTGAGTTATGGGTCCCTTTTCTGGATATTATTCTAACCTATGGCAAAATCATAGCCTTGGGGGAGATTATTAGCTCTAACTTGATTCTATGAATCATAAACACATGGAACTTACTAGACTATAACTTATATATAATGTCTTATGTATTAGATGTTGTGACTAAAATTATGCATTCCTCATATGAAGAACCTTGGTAACCATCTATGAAATACCAAAAGAATAGAATTTGTGATGAATTCAATGTTTTCCATGTGCAAAAGTTTATAAAACATATGAAAAGGTTAACTAGGACCTTTTACCCTATGGTATATCAAGCCATATACAAGAAGAATATGCCCAGGCTATTTGATCCTATAAAGAAGACCATTATAAATATGGGTGACTATTGGTTATATCCTAAGTGCATTATAACCAGGATTGAAGGTACTAGGGTGTAACCTTTATACCTACCCCATATTGTGCCTGATAAATTGGTTGAGCAAGAAATTATTGCTTAGTTGGCTAACATTGTCTATTTTGAGATAAGAAGGTGTAAACAAGCATCTATCCATCCAATCCCTCTTAGCATTGGTCTAATGCAATATATGAGGTGGGAGCACTTTCAACCTATTGGAAGAATGAGAAAACATTATGGATTGAACTGGGCACCATTCAGATATTAGGACCACAAGAAAATTGTCAAAGAATTATTGACTAATTTGACCACAAGTCAAATTAGGTCAACCCCCTATATATTTGAAACTTTTTATAGGGTTTCCTACGTTGAAAATGTGTACCATGGTCTTAAATGAGGTCATATAATGTGTTTTATCTCTTGTCACATTTATATAGTTAGTCCTATGTCATCTAGGGTCACATTCTGAGTCATTTAATGAAGTGGTATTATTTTCATGAAATAAAAAGGTTTCAAGAAGTGTAATGTCCTACATGTTAATAATAGTTAGATAAAATATTGAAATTACAAGTTTAACATCCATCCAAGAAGATCAAGTAGTTTTAGGCATTTTTAAGTAGTTATACAGATTGTACAGTAGTTAGGGGAATATGGGAAGACATTAAAAAGTGTATCTTGAGATCCCCACATCTCACTTCCATGTTTATGTAGCTTTGACAGGTCTAAAATTATGAAAACTAACCTTTCTTTCCCATCGCTCTCTTAGACAAGTCAAAAGGGTCAACCATTTTCCATTTGGTATGGATAAGAGGAGGTGAGTTAGAAAAAGTTATTTTGGTGGATTATATTAGTATTTGTGCACTAAAAATTCATGTTCATAGTTTTATATTGGGTGTTTTTTGTCTCATGAACCATTTCTAAGAAGGTTAATGACTCTTATATACCTACACATCCCTAATGGCTTCAATTCTCTTCTTTGTTTGGATTGGTCTAAGCAAAACAAATGGTTTACATGTTCTTAAATAGTATAAAAACATTAATCATATGGTTATAAATCCATTTTTCATGTGTGTATGTTAATAAATAAGTAGGACTATCTCATTCTGCTAATGGAAGGCACTATGGAAGTCTGCAGACATTATTTTCTTAATTGCAAAGTTTGTCTTCCTATTTTGGTCCTCAGAATAAAGGCAATGAATTGGTTTTAAATATCTCATTTCATGGTGATCATCATCTCCTTTTTTAAGTTTTTTTTGCAAGAGTGTTCCATATGAAATGCAATACCTAACACATAAGCATAATCAAGATCTCCCTACAGTAGTCACCTATAATTAAGTGGAGTTAAGCCCTGATCAATCACATTGATAAAGTAATAAGATTTCAAGGTTTTGAGAGGTTTCCAAAGTGAAAACAATAGACTTAGATATTCAAAGGTTTAAAGATTGGTTGTGAGAACCAATTCCAAATACATAGTCTTATATTGTGTAAACCTACAGGCAGTCTCCAATAGTGGCCTCAGTTCAATCCAAAGAAGGTAGAGCAGTGTTGAATGGGAGATATTTGAACTCATTTAAGACCTTTAATTAGGTATAAGAATATATATAAGATCAAGGTGACAATATTAAATCCATTATATTGTAGATAGACCTAGAACCATGTTCATAGGTTAAGAAAGTTATAATTGAGACAACTTAACTTCTTCTAATGAAGTTTTGCTCATATACTATGTCATTCCATGGTGAAGTGCCTTGAAGACTAGATGGCCATAATAGTTTATATCATTTAACCAAGCATAAGATTAATGTCTTGACATAGGAAATTGGTTTCTTGAGCAAGAGAGAATGATATTTGAGTGGTTTCTAATTTAGATAGGTTTTGACCTGAAACACTCAGTAAACACTATATTGAGATGACTAAAAGCAACCCAACTTGTAGTGACCTATAATATTAAGTGAGAATATGGTATATAGGAATGAGATGAGCTCATATGGTATGTAATGGTCTTATCAACCTTAATAAATATCAAGGAAGGTGAAGTCCCAGGTTAAAACATACACCATCACCTATAGGAGTCCCATGATTCCCCAAATGGAGCATCTACAGTCTGATTGTAAACCCACAATATATTGATGATGAGAGAATGGAAATTAGTTATAAGGCATGAGATTAATATTCCCAAATGGAGGATGGAATAATGAAACATAGTATTTGTGCATAGATAAGAACCTACATGAACTTTTCAACTTTTATCTAAAGCACATCTATTGGTATATACAGTCTACTACAATAGACAAACTAACTCATGTAAAAGGGGAAACATAGGTAAGGTTGGTATACAGAGGTATAGAATGGGATGAGAATATATATTCCATTATCATAATTATGACAACATTTTTACATGATATCTTTAGAGCCAAACTCTATGACTCAGGTGAAGATACAACAAGCCCAACTCTGCATACAGTCAACCCTATAAGCCAGTCTTGAGTGATTTGAAGTTTTGAGGGGCCTTGAAGCATGAAAAAGTGGTGAAAATCTATAAAATATACCATTAAGACCTAATATAACCTCTCATATCCTTATTTTGGCCAATTCAATAGGGGAGATGCCCTCTATTTTGTCTTACACAGAGGGTACTCCCAGTCAAGACAAAATTGCAAGCAAAGCACATGAATGAATAAGGGGATGAAATGAGAAGTATTGAAACACTATTGAATGTTGTATAAGGTTTATTTAGACGTGAAAAAAATTATTAATCACCTACAATCAGCATGAATGTGCATAGGTGGGCATAGGCATAGAAACACAGCTAGGCCTATTAGGCCTAGAACTAGACCTAAGCATTCGGGGTGCCTAAATAAATTATCAAGACCATGAGATCATTCCAAGCCATTTTAAAATATTTAGTGGAAGGTATATAGTCTTAAAGAACCATCAGTTTGCTAAGGAACAACATAGAGTGGTCAATTTGACCTAAAACCATCTCAAGGGTACCCATAATGCAATAAAAGCCCAAAAGGAGATTTTCAGATGCTCATATATGTAAGGAAACATTTAATGGTGCCTCTAATGTATATGGGTATTTGAGTGGGGTCATAAACTTAAGATTTGTGGAATTTGTTTGGAGGATGAGCATCTAGTTTTTATGAACCATTTTTAATAATTAAAACCTCCTAAAACCCTATCAAGAACCTGATGAAGGAGATATCATTATAGATGCATTTAATATGGGTCAAATGTCCATGAGAATGTTTGGAACATGTATGTCACTCTCCCAGGATCCATGACATCCACTTTTTTCATACCATCACTTGTATGGACATACTAAAATATGAGTTCCTTACAAGTTTTGATGTGTTTTGTAGGTGTAGAGGAGAATTGGTGCATGATAACTAGTGAGATAGGTCTATAGGGACTTATTATAACTCCATATACTTATATCTCACATAAGTGAAGCATATAAAGTCCTATGTTACATGGTTTTTTATAGGCAGTCTTGGACAAATAGTGAAAATGAGAAGTGACTACCTAGTGAAAAGATGATAGCTCTATTTTTGGATCTTTTTGAGGTCTAATTGATGTATAAGACAAAGTATCTTTGAACAAGTGTCCTAACACCTCTTCCATGGATTTCCATAAGTAACTACCAGTCACCTTGATGACAAATGTGAAGGTTGAATTCAAGAGGGATAGTAAGTCACTATAGATAGTAAACAAAAGTGTCAAGAGGAAGGTTATCAATTAGGGAGGTATCTAATGATTATCTCATCTTTTCTCCAACCTCCCTAAGATATTTCATATGTTTCAAGACTTCCTATTTAAATTTAAAGTGGTTAAGTGATGTTTCATCATGAGGGAAGTTTCAACAAGGCTGATTGAGGTCTCTACGCCAATTTTAGGAGAAGGATGAAATTCTGATGGGCACTTGTCTATAGCAACCTCTTAACCTCATTTCACACTTCATTCTCTTAAAATGTAACTGATTCTTATAGTTTTACACTTTTCCTTATGACCATTCCAATTCTCTTCTTCTCTCTCTTCTCATATGCTCTATAGATGCAAGACTTTTGGCCTTTATAATAGAATCCACACCTAGTATGGCAAAGCCTTGCTGGTTTAAATACTATATTTTCCTTTGAAATAAATATTTATAATCTAGTTTTGATTTCACAAACTTCTTTTCTAAGTGTTTGAAATGGTTTATAGTGGAATGTCAACTTATAAGTATCTATCCTTGTCTTCTCTTTACTCTTCCATGTTTGATGCATGTAGTTCTCCCTCTAATAGGTCATATGAAGTGTAACTAGTGTATTTGTCTATCTTCAAGTGTAAGGAGTAGCATTAGTGTCTACAATATAACCTCTTTTTCAATCACCTTGAATAGTATAATGCATATCACCTCCATGTTTGAAATACTTATGTTAGATCAATTTAGGATGTTGAGACTAGTGTTGGGAGTCATGTTTCATAGTGCATGTGTTAGGTAGTCTAATGTAGATCATTATGGTGTATCAACTCATTAGCATAGTTTATTTTCATGTTCCATCTATCCCCTTTTTATCTAATTAAGCAAGTAGTGTAGGTGATAAGCTATCAAAGTCTAATCTATGGAGCTAGGCCTTAAACCTATAAGTTTACCTCTATTATAGGAAACCACAAGCCTGGATGTAATTCAATGTTTCAATCAATCTAGAGTAGGCTTGAACAACCATCTATAGGGTTAAATATTGAGTGAAAATAGTTTTGGCATGCTCGATGGGACTATTGTCTCAAGTACATCCTGTCAAAGTGAATGTTGGTCTTGACAACATCATAGCTGCATATGGTGTTCTACTCAAATTTGGTGACTCCATTTAAGGTAATTTTTGGTTGTAGACCAAGTTTTATCCTTCTTTATTCATACTTTATGGTCCTTACTATGTCTACTACTAGTAGAGGAAACTATCCTATAGATCCACTCCCTCAACCTGAACTTCCTCTTGAAGTTCAACACCCTCAACCTATCTTGGCATTTAAAGATCAAGAAGACTTTACAAGCCAAGAAGATCAAGGGACTGAAGAGGAACTTGAAGACAACATGGCTAGGTAGCATGCCTTCCCAGCCTTTAATAGCAAAAATCCTATACACCTCAATGTATATGATGATATACCTCATAATGCTACCAAGAGTGTTCCCACTTTCAATGGTAAAGGTCATATCACCCCTAGTGAGCATATTGGGGACATCTCTAACTTTTTTAACTTTCATAATGTCATTAAAGTTAACATTGCAATTACATTACTTGCCATGTCTCTTAAGTGGAAATCCCTTGACTAGTATAAGACATTGTTGGGAGGATGTATCACCACTTGGGATGAGTTTGGAGAGTTGTTGACCTAAATATTTGAGGACAAAAGTGATCACACATCACTCATTCATTAGTTGAATGTGATTCAAAGAGGTCCTAAGGAGACTATGCATGACTTCAATGAGATATTTAAAAGAACTTGGTATAGGATACCTCCTCCTATGAGACCTCCTACAAGATTTTTTATCCCTATATATCTAAGGGCTATTGGAAATTACATAGCCATCATGTTACAGTCCATGGGTGGATACACTTTACCTAAAACATATGACACAGCCATTAAAGCTGAGAATGGATTAATACAAGCTGGTAAACTCCATAAAAAAGTCTCCATGCCTCTTCTACTCAATATGTCTACTTCTAATCCAAGTCTTTCTCAAGTCCCAAGTGCAAACACTAAGCCTAGAGCTTCCCTTAAGAAGGCAAAATATACCATTGATTGGCAGGCAAGGTCTAAAGCCTTAGAGGCTCAAGTTATGAAAATAAATATATAGTATGGATTTAATAAAAACCCCTATCCCTATCCTCAATAAGTAAAAAGGTTCCCACCTAAAAAATATGGTAAAGGGAGAGGGCAAGTACAACCTAACTTCATTGGGCCACCTAGTGCATATAACCCAACTTCTACTTCCAACACAAGAGATATGGTTCTAGTCCATAATAACTTGGTCCAAGGATACGAATGGTAGTAAGGATATTATATGGATGATAATGAAGGTGGGGAGAAAACTTTGGTATCCCAAGGAGGAGATACTTTTTAGTTGATAGCAGAAGTTGAGAATTACATGCAAGCAAAAAAAAATGAAGAATGGCAGCCTCAAAGAGTGAGCCTTGTAAACTTTCAAGTGGAAGATGCATTTGTCCTTAATCAAAATAATTTAGTTGCATGTAATAATATATAAAATAGGAAGGCTTTGGGATATTTTCATGATGTTAAAACAAGTACAAGTAATCATCCTATAAGGTAGCAAGGTGTGAGTGCAAGTGTGATAATCCCTACAACTTTTACACCTATTTAAAATTATAATGTAGGAAGGGTGGATGAAAGTCATCCATTACCTCAAGATCAAGGCACTTCTTTTCCTTCAAGGAAACAAGAAAAGGTAAATTTTTCTAATTTTAATATTGTTGATTCTTTGAAGAGTGTTAAGACTAGTCTCCCTCTTTGGGAAGTGTTTCACATGCCAAATCAAAAGGAACTTCTTCAAGAGCAGCTATCCCAAATCCACATTAGTCCTCAACCATCAAGACATGGTCATGTTTCACTAACTAATGCTCCAACTCACATTGTTTAATCCTCTTCCAAATATGAAAATACCCCACCCTTCTACCTCACTCTCATTTTTGGAGACAAGCACAATTGCATTATAGATAGCGGGGCAAGTACCTCAGTGATGCCCAATCTTATGGTAGATAAATTAGGTTTGAAATATATGAACCATATGGTAAGGTAGTGATACAAATTGATGATACACTAGCTAAGTTAGTGGGACTCGTCAAAGGTTTGAGAGTTTTCTTTCATGATTATCCAAGCTTTCCTATCCTTCAAGATATAGTAGTGGTCGATCTGCCTGCTCACTTTGTTATCGACCTTTTAAGAGATTTCACAGCCAAGATAAGAGGCTATCTCTTAATTGATTGGTCCTTATTGGCATTAAAAATAAGTTATGGAGCAAAGGTAACTATTATAACTCAACCATTGGCTAAGTTTCATATTGAGACATATGTAAAAGCAAGCTCTAATATTAATTGTACAATCAATGATCAAGAAGAGCATGTTATGGATAATTGGGCATCCTCTAAACTTGAAGGTATCTATGACTTTTTTCTAGATGAATATGGTGCTGACACTTATGGAAATGATCCATACACTTTCATTGAGCAAACAGACTTGGCATATACATCATCCATGAGGAAGGTGATCAATATTCTAAGGTAAGCATTGATAATTCTTTTCCACAAGTTGTTGATGGTAATTACCTTATTCATATGCATGATGATGATGTTATTCAAACTATGGTAGATGGGGATAATCAAGAAGACAATACCATTATACCTACATAATATGGAGGAGTCTGTGAGGGTGATATCCATGAAGAAGATGACCTATGGCAAGAATTCCATGCCATAGCTCAAGAATTTGAATAGATGAGTAAGTCAACTCCCCTTCCTAAGAAGCATGAATCTATTAGAAAGGTTATTTATGGACATTATAAAAATGAAGGAGAGTGTCCTAACAAGCATGTGAATGATTGTTTAGTCACTTCTAAGAAGGTTGTAGTCATGAAGGAATCTAATGAGGCTAAAGCAGAAAGTCAAGTGTTTAAGGAGCAGTCCAAACCTTAGGCTAAGGTTGAATCACTTTCAAATAGATTGGGGAAAAAATGAGATAAGATTAATGGTTTTAAATATCAAGTGCATTATGTTTAATAAGAATTTAAAGTTTAAAAAACTTTGTTGACTCTCAAGATTCAATTTGGGAAGTGCTAATTGAACATGATAGAAGTCAAGTTAGATGAAAAGTCAAGCAAACCTTTAAGAGAGATAAATGGAGTGTCCTTGAGATCTCCAAGTGGTAAACTTGCTGTTAGAAAAATATATAAATATGGTAAGTCATTCAACCATCTACATAATCAAGTGTTCATTGATAAAAATGCATCACATGAAGGTATGTCTTCTTGGAGCAACAATGATGTAAGAGGCATTGTCTTTGACCCTAGTTGAAGCAATGGTGAATTGTCCTTCACCTCAAGTGTTTGAGGTCTTGTACATACTAGGATAGGTGTGCTTTGCTTATTTTGTGTGTGTTTACCTAAGTGTTCTTGAGAACACAAGTGTGTTTGCATTGGTGTGTTTTTTCCCTATTGTTTGGTGTGTTTTAGTGTCTTTTAAAAGGCAATTCAATATCATTATAGTGTATAGGTGACTCCATATCCCAATGGATAGGATAAGGCTATTGGTCTTTGGCATAACTATCTTTCCACCCCTAATAAACCACCAAAATGTTAACTAATTTGATCACAATTCAAATCAGGTCAACCCCCTATATAGTTGAAACTTGTTATAGGGTCTCCTAGGTTGAAAATGTGTACCATGGTCTTAAATGAGGTCATATAATGTGTTTTATCTCTTGTCACATTTATATAGTTAGTATATGTTATCTAGGGTCACTTTTTGAGTCATTCAATGAATTGGTATGAGTTTCATGAAAGACAAAGGTTTCAAGAAGTGTAACATTCCACATGTTAGGAATAGTCAAAGAAACTATTGTGAAGCTAACAAATTATAGGTTCAACATCCATCTAAGAATATCAGGTTGTTTTAGGTAGTCTCAAGTAGTTTTATGGCTTGTATATCATTTATGACACATGCAAAAACTTCAAAAAGTGCCTTTTGAGATCTTGACAGCTCACTTCCATGCTTAAGCAGCTTTGATAGGTCTAAAATTGCCAAAAACTAACCTCTCTTTCCCATCTCTCTCTTGGACAAGTCAAAAGGGTCAACTAGTTTCCACTTAGTATGGATAGGAGGAGGTGAGTTAAAATAGTGATTTTGGTGGGTGATAGTAGACTCTGTGCACTAAAAATTAATGGTCATATTTCTAGGTTTAGTGTTCGATACCTCATGAACCATTTATAATAATGTTGGTGACTCTTAACTTCCTACACATCCCCAATGGCTTCAATTTTATTCTCTAATTGGATTGGTCTGAGCAAACCAAATGGTGTACATGTTATTTAAGAGTATGACCACATTCCTCATATGGTTCTTAGTATATTTTTCACATGTGGAGGTCAATATATAAGCAAGACTGTCTCATTTTGTTAGTGGAAGGCACCATGGAAGTCTGTAGACATTATTTTCTCAATTACAAAGTTTGTCTTCCTATTTTGGTCTTCAAAACAAAGGTAATTCATTGGTGTTAAATCTCTCATTTCATGGTTATCAGACTCTCCTTTTAAGGTTTGGTCTCAAGAGTGTCCATATGAAATGCAAGACCTAACACATAAGCACAATCAAGATCTCCTTGTAACAGTCACCTATATTCAAGTGGAGTTGAGCCTTGATCAATCATGTTGATAAAGTAAGAAGGTTTCAAGTTTTTGAGAGGTTTGCAAAGTAAAAACAATAGTACTTAGATATTCAAAGGGTTAGAGATTGGTTTTGAGAACCAATTTCACACACATAGTCTTATATTATGCAGACCTACAGTCAGTATCCAAAAAAAGTAGAGAAGTGTTGAATGGTATATGTTTGAACTCATTTGAGACCTTCAATCAGATCTAAGAACATAGAGAAGATCAATGTGACAATGGTATATCCATTACATTGCAGACAAACCTATAATCATGTTCATAGGTTAAGAAAGTTGTAATTGAGACAACTTACCTTAACTTCTTTGAATGAAGTTTTGCTCATATATTATGTCATCCCATGGTGAAGTGCCTTGAAGACTAGATGGGCCTAATAGTTTATATCTTGTATCCCAAGTCTAAGGGTAATGTATTGACATAGGAAATTGGTTACTTGACTAAGAGATAATTATATTTGAGTGGTTTCTAATTCAAATAGGTTTTGACTTGAAACACTCAGCAAACATTGTGTTGAGATGACTAAAATCAACCCAACTTACAGTGGCCTATAGTAGTGAGTGAGACTATGGTCTATAGGAATGAGATGAGATCATATGGTATGGAATGGTCTTAGTGACCTCAATAAGGATCAAGTAAGGTGAAGTCTAGGGTTAAGACATAAACCATCACCTACAAGAATCCCATGATTCCCCAGATGGAGCATCTATAGTCTACCTATAGACCCATAGTATATTGATGTTGAAAGAATGGCACTTAGTTCCAAGGCATGAGATAAATATTCAAAAGTGTAGTATGGCATAATAAAACATAGTATTCATGCATATATGATCACCTAAAGGATCTTTTCAACTTCAATCTAAAGCACATCTACATGTATCTATGATCTACTACAGTAGACAGACTAACTCATGCAAATGGATAAACATAGGTCTAGTTGGTATACAAAGGTATATAATGGGATGAGCATATAGATTCCAATCTCATAATGATGAAAAAAAAATTACATGTTATCCCTAGATCCAAACACTCTAACTCGACTAAAGATAGAACAATCCCAAATTTGCATATAAATCCTGCATACAGTCAACCTTATAAGCTAGTCTTGAGGGATTTGTAGTTTTGAGGGGTCTTGAAACATGAAAAAGTGGTGAAACATTTTATAGGATACCATCAATACCTAATATAACCTCTCATATCCTTAGTTTGTCCAGGTGCATAGGGGATATACCCTTTATTTTATCTTAGACAAAGGGCACTCCTAGTCAAGATAAAATTGTAGGCAAAGCACATGCATGAAGAAGGGGATGAAATGATAAGTCTTAAAAAAACATGGAATGGTGTATAATTTTTATTTAGACATGAAAAAATGTTAGTAATCACCTACAATCAGCATGTGTAGAGTTGATCATAGGCATATAAACATAATTAAGCCTATTAGGCCTAGAACTAGACCTAAGCACTCAGGCTGCCTAACTCAATTCTCAAGACCATGATATCCTTATAAGCCATTTGACAAGATTTAGGGTAATTTAGAGAGTCTCAAAGAACCATAATTTTGTTGAGGAACAACATAGAGTGGTCAATTTGACCTAAAACCATCTCAAGGGTACCTAGAATGCAAGAAAAGGCTCAAGAGGCCATTTTTAAATGTTCATATCTATATGAAAACATTGCATGGTGCCTCAAGGAGATACGGGTAGTTGATTAGGGTCATGAACTTAATATTTTTGTAATTTTTTTGGAGAATGAGCATCTAGTTTTTATAAACCATTGTTAACAATTAAAACCTCTTAAAACCCTATCAAGAACCCATTAAAGGAGATATCATTATAGATGCATTTAGGAGGGGTCAAATGGCCATGAGAATGTTTGGAACATGTCTGGAACTCTCTCAATCTCCATGACATCCCCTTTTTATATACCATCATTTGTATGAACATGCTAAAATATGAGTTCCTTGCAAGTTTTAATGTATTTTATACGTGTAGAGGAGAATTGGGGGATGAAAGACACTAAGGGAGGTCTATATGGACTTATTATAACTCCCCATACTCATCTCTCACACAAATGAAGCATAGAAACTACTTTTCTACATGGTTCACTACAGGAAGTCTTGGATAGATAATGAAAAATGAGAAGTGACTGCCTAGTGAGAAGATGAGAGGTCCATTTTTAGATTTTTTTGAGGTCTAATTGATGGAGTAGAAGACAAAGGAGATTTTAACAGGTGTCCTAAAACTTCTTCCATGTATTTCCTTAAGCAACTACCAATCACCTTGATGACAAATGTGAAGGTTGAAGCCAAAAGGGCTAGTAAGTGACTATAAAAAGTGAACACAAGTGTCAATAGGAAGGCTATCAGTTAGGGAGGTATCTGATGACTGTCACATCTTATTTCCAACCTCCCTAAGATAGTGTATATGTTTTAAGACTACATAGTTAAGTTTTAAAGTGGTCAAGTGATGTTTCATCATGAGGGCAGTTTCAATAAGGCTAATTGAGGTCTCTATGCCAATTTCAAGAGAAGCATGCAATTCTGATGGACACTTGTCTATGACTACCTTCTAACCTCCTTTCACACTTCATTCTATTTTAATGTAATTTATTCTCATAGTTTTACACTTGTCCTTGTGACCCTTCCACTTATCTTCTTCTCTCTATTCTCATATGCTCTATAAATGCAAGCCTTTTGGGATTTGTAATGGAATTCACACTTGGTATGGTGAAGCCCTACTGGTTTAAATATTGTATGTGCCTTTGAAATAAATATTTCTAATCTAGTTTTGATTTAACAAACTTCTTTTCTAAGTGTGTGAAGTGGTGTACAGTGGAATGTCAAGTGATAATTATTTATCCATGTCTTCTCTTTATTCTTCCATGTTTGATGCAAGTAGTTCTCTCTCTAACGGGTCACATGAAGTGTAACTAGTGTATTTGTCTATCTTCAAGTGTAAGGAGTAGCATTAGTGTCTAAAATATAACCTCTTATTCACTCACCTTGAATATTACAATGCATATCACCTCCATGTTTGAAATACTTATGTTAGAGCAATTTAGGATGTTGAGACTAGTGTTGGGAGTCATGTTTCATAGTGCAAGTGTATGGTAGTCTAGTGGAGATCATTCTATTATATCACCTCATTATCATAGATTATTTTCATGTTCCTTCTATCCCCTTTTCATCCAACCAAGCAAATAGTGTAGGTGATAAGCTATCAAAGTCTAATATAGGGAGCTAGGCCTTAAACCTAGAGGTTTACCTCTACTATAGGAAACTCATAGCCTAGAGGAATTCCAATGTTTCACTCAATCTAGAGTAGGATTGAATAACCATCTCTAGGGTGAAATATTGAGTGACAACAAGAACATATCAGTAAATATGATAGGAAGGTAAAAATCAATTATGGGCACAAATCTTATAGCCATGATAGTGTCTTCATGAACACAGAGGATGGCAATGAGGTTTTTATAAGAATGCATAGGGTAAATATGTCAATGATTATAGCACATGGGATCCAATATGATCTCACTATCACTGAGGAGGATGCTAAGATAATTGATAAAGAATAATGGATCTCCAAACTTGTCGATAAACCTCCCCCTCATACAGAAGAATAAATGTAATAACAAGTAGGTCCATCTAGAGAAACTGATGTTGAAGAAAGAGTTGGGACTACTCCAAGATCCCCTATATATATAGTTATTGTTACTTCCCCTCAATTCATAAATAAAGAGGAGAGACCTATAAGTCCTATCACATTAGGTGGACTTTTCTCCATGCTTCCTTTACCTCCATTGACCACAATAAACTAGGTAAGACTGCCTACTTTCTTGTCATGTGTGTCTATTATTTCTCTCCCTGGGTCACCACCTTTTATGATAATAAAACCACCATTGGTAATGCTTCAAATCCACTAGTTTACCAACTTCACCATTCATCATTCCTTTCATGGTCACCACTCCCTTACCATCTACTACCACTAAAACACCTTCATCTCCCATTCCACCTTATACAGGGTTAGCCTCTATTGCTACCAAACCAATAATTACATATACAAGGAATCCCAAGACTCCTCCTATTTCACCCTAGAAGGTGGAAGTAGAAGAGAAATAGGTAGAAGTATCCAAGGAGAGGGAGGATAAAAGAAGGGGTAGCTTGAGTTTAGATCTTGTTGAGATTTATGATAGTGAGGAAGCAGACAAAATATGGGGAGATGAAATATGGGTTTCCAAGACTGACACTAAATAAACAAAGTCTTTTGATGAAAAATTGAGATAGAGGAAGATGACAAATGGATGGTTGAGGAAAGCACTTAGTTTGGAGGCACTAAAAATATAGTAGATTCTAAAGAGGTTGACCAAGGAGATGTTGACTCAATGGCCATAGAGTTAGTGTTAGATGAGGAAGGAGATGCAAAAGGGGAGGTAGAGTCAAGACTGTAAACTCAACACTAGGGACATCATCAGCTACACCTCCAAGCTCTCCACCTTAGGCTACTAGAGTGACAACTACAACAACCAGTTCCCCATTTATTTCCTCGCAGGTTGTAAGTTAGCTAATTATTCAATCTTTAAGTATTTCTTCTATTACTATGGATACAATTGGTGTGGCAAATTCTTCATATTATTTACATTTATTAAGCTAAATAAATAAACCTTGGGCAATTACAGTGCCAACTTTTCCTACCACAACCTAGTCTGTTACTATGGGTCCTATCACTACTACTATGACTAATTAGGTTACATACCCATCAATTACAAACTATTTTCAAAACCTACTCAGCACCCTAGTGACATATTCATTATTTAGTGGAACCAATCTCTGATCCCCTGAGCTATCAAAAAGTGTAAATTTTGAAAATCTGATGTCCACTTCCTTTTTTTCTATGCAAGCCACCTCTCTTAGGTCATCTGCATAGTTTTAAATACCCATTGGTCAAGTTGCTCAAACTGATTCACCAATGAATTGAATACATAAAGCAGCAAGGTAGGCTAAATACATAATTGATACACTAGTCCAAAAGTAGGTTACTTGAAAGAGGAAAGTTATAACTCATTTCCCTATAGCAAGGACATCTTCCCCAAAAACCATGTTTCCTTCAGGGTAATCCCATTCCTTTACTCAAAAAGAGAAAGCAAAGTAGTAGGTTGCATTGAACATTCATTCATGGCTTAAGCATCTAAAAAAATAATAAGGAAGGTAGGATCTAGTGATTGTTGAGTAACCCATAGTCAAATTTCATTTTGATAGATAGATTAATACCTTTAAAAATGTTAAAATAAAGATTGTGGTTGTAGAAGGGCAAAATGTAGAGTTGGAGTAGCGAGAAGACATATTCTCTCTAACAAAGAGAATAAAAGTAAATCCCTCAAACCTGGATTGGTATAGAGAATATCCTTATAGTTTTGTGGATGTTATTAGAGGAGTTATAAAACCAATGTTCAAAAGCTTTGATCATCCTATTTAGAGGTCACCAGATAGAAGCACCATTCAAGCTCTTAAAGAAATCATAAATAATGTGTAGGGGACAACTAGAAAACACTAAGACACTATTCATCTAATAAGGTCTACAAAGGTCATATCTCAGCCTAAATGGGGGGATATAATTCATTTGTTCAGTACAATCAAGGATATTTATGGTAATTTTTGTTTTATAAGATAAACAACCATGAATAATTCTTATGCCCATTTAAATTTAATAACATATGAGGTTGCATGGGCATAGAATTACATTACTATCAAAAGGGATAGTTGCTTGAGTGATATCATGAGATGCAAACTGTCATGCAATAATTTACCAATCAAGAAAAATAAGCAATCTCTATTTTGAAAGATATGAGATTCACTCTAGTAAGCACTCTTCAAGGGCAATTGGTCCCTAAACCCATTTTTAAAAATCTCATAAGAGCAACAGTTGATAGATTTTGAGCTAAGATTGAAGACATTGTCTATATGATTAATGATAAAATAATACAACTATTAAATTTTTCTAGGGATTGAATCATTGGAACTAAGACACTTCATGTAGGGGTCAAGGATGCATTGGTTACACATCAAAAGTTAATGAACAAGAATGCACAAATGTTCAAGATATCTTTGATTGATTATGAAACTATAGGTATAGACTTCCAAGCCACCCACACATTATATTTTCAAATAGAAGTAGCCAAGAAAAAACTTCAATAGTAGGGGCAGCACATACACCTCTTCAAAATACTCAATCTCCAAAATGCACACTAGTGCAAACACAAACCAGGCCCACCTACATGCCCCTTCCAATTTTTACTGCTACAATTACATTGGTAGTAAATTATGTGCACCTATACTTACACTACCTATTCTGGTTTTAACTCAAGTTACAATGATAGTTCCATCCACTTTAGCGTCTATAGCTACTATTCCATAGTTTTCTTCTTCTAACAGTGCCACATCAGCACCCTCTAATTATGCATATGTATTTACATGTTTGGCTAAGTTGGAACGTTAGTTCTTAATTTATTTTGTGTGTGTGTGTGTGTCTATATATATATATATATATAGTCAAAGAACTCTACTCTGACTAATTACCATTGTACATATATATATATATATATATATATATATATATATATATATATATATATATATATATATATATATATATATATATATATATTCTCTTGATTCTAAATGGAGGGGAATTTTGGCAATTAAGATTAATAGGAAATTCTGAGGAAAGTTCTGCAATTGGCCTTGATGTGTAAATATTGATTCTTCTCCAAACTTGTGGATTGTGTAAGAAGTGTTTTCATTCTGGTATCTTGGTTTTTTAGTTGTGCATGAGTTGTATTTTTAATATAGTTATGTTTATTATGTTATTTTTTATTTGAATTGCATTTTGTATGTTAATCATAATCCCCCTTTGTAGATGTGTTAATGCAATCTTGCAAACATGGAAACCTTTGATTATACATGCTCAAGTTTATTATATTTTTTATTTTTTTAGACATCTAGTTATTATTTATTGTTTGTGTGCTCTTAAAAACTTTCAACAAACATTGGTTTCTAATTACTTATCCAACCTTTAGTTCAAGTGTTGGTTTAAAAAGGTTTTATTTTGCTTGACCCACAGGCCTCCTTTTATACCTTTCATTTTCATCTTTTTGAGTTTATTTTGGTTAGACCCACCTTAGGTTATATCCATCATCAACCCACCCATATCAAATAGATTTAGATTTGTCCATAGCTAACCTATCTGTGGTGAAAAAAGTGTTTTGCTTGTCGTTATTCCACAACAGGTTGTTTACAAAACCCAATACCCCGCAACTCATGCCTTGGAGTGAATAGACCCTAAAATATTAGAGGCTAATATATAATGTTTCTAGGGTGTGCATAAAACCCACATCAACATATACTATTATTAAGTATTTATTTTTTAATAGGGTCTAAGGATTTGTGCTAGTAGTGAGAAATAAGTAGTTTTAAATCGCTAATTTAGAGTCTATTTTCATTGGAACCATTGGAAAATTTCAACAAATGTCCATGGGGAACACCTTGAGGTAGGTGTCACACTTTTCCATGTAAACCAAGCAGAACACACCTCAAATATTACAGACCCAAGCCCACCTCTATGACCCACTTCAAGAGGTGATCCCTAATTAATCACTAACCTAGGTTCTATTCCCATTGGGCCCATTAGACACTTTCAACAAAGAAAAGTGGTGAGAAACAAGTAGTTTATAATCATTAACCTAGGTTCCATTCCCATTAGGCCCATTGGACACTTTCAAAATAGGACACGTTGAGGTAGGGGTCACACTTCTCTATGTGAAGCAAGCAGAACACACTTGAAATATTATAGACCCAGACCCACCCCCATGTTCCACTTCGATAAGTGCTCTTAAATTGATCCAAACATCTAAAAAAGATGACAAAAATTTAAACCCCATTCATGGGGCAAGATTAAACAAGAATATGCACCAAAACATCAAATTAAAGCCAACAAACTCAAGATGGATCAAGCTCAAGTTTGAAAGATCCTCAAAAGGAAATCCAAGATGATCCAAAGTTGGTTGCATTCTTCGTGATCATAAATGCATGCTTCTAATGGATTCTTTAGCACAGTTCTTTGAATCCACTAACAACCAAGCATAATGTTCAGCTATAGCCATAAGACTGCAATTGGCTTATGCCCATGGCATTCTAAAACTTGAAGTCAAAGAGGATTCTCAATTGGTCATTGCAACCCTAAATAAAGGCTTAGTTTCAAATTGTAAGTTAAAATCTATTTTAAGGATTGCATTCTCACTCCTCAAATAATTCTTTAAAATCAAAATCTATCATTGATATAAAGAATCAAATGGTGTTGTAGATCACTTAGCCAATATAGGTGTTAATCTTGAAATTTTTAGCCTTATAGAGATAGATCTAATTGATGATTTTGAAAGACTCCGATCATTTATGAATTGTGATGAATAATCACCACCTCATCATTATCATTTGTGCTTCTCAAGCATTTTATCCAACTTTATCCTCATAGCCTCCAAATTTTAATGGCCACACAGTCCAACCCATTCCACTTTCCTCCTTTCAAATCATTTTCAACTCCACCCATTCTCCATTTCTTCCATCCCCCTCCCTTGTTCATCTATGTGTTTCATTCCCCCTCCACCTTCTACAATGGCTCAATCCATTCCATCCTATTATCAACCACCAATTACCCCTGAAGACATTTACAGTGATAATAATTATAATGAATTATTGGTGTTATTAATTTGGATCTCACTATTAGTTTTTGGAGTCACAACCAACACTCCCTACTCAGCAAAAGGACTTAACGATGATATCAACTTAGCATTGGCATTGGTGTTCCCTACTTTCCCCACTTTCAAATATATTATGGAGTATGTCTTTTTGTCCATCAAAACCTATGACATTGATATTCTCAAATAGCTTTGGGATCTTTAACACCCCCTAGGACTGTTATAAGAATTATGTCGAGTGCAAACAAGTGGACAAGAGAGGACTTGGATAAGACATTGAAATTTAAGCCCAAACTGAAGAAAAATGGTCTTGAAAATCAAGAACGATCATCCTCCAAGTGCATTTTAATCTCGGATAGATGCCTTGGATTGCAAATTGAGTTAATGGTTCAATGCAAGTCGTGATTGGTCTTCTACCAAAAATAAGGGTAGGCCGATTAAGTAATATGCATTCTCTCAGAATACCAAAAACCACTCCCAACCCAAGTCCTAAACATGGCAAGAAGCCCAAACTGGTGAACCAATTCGATGGAAATTATTTGATGGTTGAGCACTCAAGCCATTTATTGGGTATGCCACATATTAACACTAGTCTAGTAGGTCCAACTTTAACCTTGAAGCATATCATCACCAAGTGCAATATGTGAGCTACTTTGCTCAATAAGTCAATCGGGTCTTGATCTCTCGAGAAATTTTCATGGAGTTTTCCTAAATGATGAAGGAATTAACTAAAAGATACACAAAGAAGACAAACAATTAAGAAATTCACTCATAACTTTTATATATTGTAGAATTTAAAACCACTTACTCCTCTTCTCTCTTCTCTTCCATATTTCTTCCATCTCCCTTTTATTTCTTCCACATTAATAAACAATATAATCTCTTTTTGGAAAGGTGAGGGCCCTAATTGAACCCTCTTTATCCTATCATAGTATATCAAAAATAAATAAATAAATATTTTTAGTAAATAAAAATTAACTTATGAAATCAAGTTAAAAAGGTGACCTTGGAACTTCAATTTGTAAAACAATCTATAGATCTACTTGCTTATTAGTTTGACACCCCCTACACAATGAAAAGAGTATCTCCCAACACAATGTAAATTCCCTAAACTCACCCTTGTCATTTCTCTTCTTCCCTAAGGTATAAGTGAATATAAAAATTAATAACAAAAACAATTTGTAGAACAATTTGTAGATCTACTTGCTTATTAATTTGACACCTCCGAAAAGAGTATCTCCCAACAAACCTACCCCTAATAAATATAATGTAAATTTCCTCTACTCACGCTTGCCATTTCTCTTCCTCCCTAAAATATAAGTTAATAACAAAAATGAACATGAATATTAGATCAAATAGAATGTAACAATACATTCTATTAGAAGCCCACAAGAGGAAGAGAAAAAAATGTGTGCACACATTGGAAGTTATTGATTGCATTAAATAAATGTTTTATTGATTATTGTTATTTTGCATTTTGACATTAACGATATAGCATTAGCATTTGATAGTTTGTCCTAAATAATGTTTAATGTAACTAAATGTATAATTATCTAAATATAATTCTATAATTCAAAATTTATTTCAAATTTATATTGTTATAATTATATTATTTTTTAATAATTTAAAATTAATCTATATATATATATATATATATATATATATATATATATATATATATATATATATATATAATCTTATATTAAAAAATTAATATTAATAAAAAAGCCTTTAACTTATGCTTTTTAATTTTATATAAATTTTTAAAATTTAATAATAATGTCATTTAAATAAATTATATTTTTTAAAAAAGAATATACATAAAATATTAAAGGTGAGCATTTTTAAATAATTTCAAACCTTGATATACACATTTTATTTAAAATAGAGCTTATAGATTTTAATCATATTTTTTTATTTTAAAAATTAAAGATATAAAATTGTAATAATAAACTTATAAAATTATGAGTAAAATGAACTTTTAATTTATCATTCAAGAATATGACTAATTTTTAAGTTTAAAATTAATTGAATAAACTTACAAGAATCAAATAAAACTCAAAAGTAAAACTAGAACATAATAGGGGGCGGGGGGTCGGGGGGTGGCTAGTCCCCAATAGCACTAGCTCAATAAGAAACACTAAAGCATGGGAAGTAAGCCATGACCAACAACAACAAAAATCAAAAGAAAGTATGCAGAAAAATAAACTTTAAGTGAAAAATTAGCAAAAATGCTACAAATCTTTAGCATCTAGTCTGTGAAATATCCAAAAGTCTCATGAACACCTCCCAACCAAACTCAAACAACGCCCACCACAAAAGTAAAATAGCATGACTGAGAAACAAAGAAGAGGGGATGTCACCTATAGATAGGATTCAACCTTCTCCTAGAAGGGAAGTCATCCAACCTCTTTTGAGACCCATCTCTAATAAGAGCTTGAGCTTCTTGCTATAGTCTTTCCACCTCAGATCTATGACCTTTCCATTTTGACGAAGTGCCTAAGTTTGCCTTTGTAAACCTAGTTTTGGTTCTAATAGAAAAAAAGGACCTTGGAGAAGCAAATTAATCCTCTTCAACACTGACATCTAAGGTCATTGTTTAGATTTAACATTCAATTACTAAATTTTTTATAAATACCAAATAATAAAGTAATCAATAACAAGATTAAATTTGATATTCAATTGTAAGTTTAGATTTCACATTCTATTGTTGGATGTTTTATAAATATTGATTTCATTACACAAACCACTATTAAAAAGAAAAAACTATTCAAAGGTTGATAGCTACTTTTTACACTCGAGAACATATAAGAAAATCATCATATATTCTATTGTTTTATATTATTCATATCATATAAACAAAAGAATTGTTGATAGTTGAAATGTGTTTGAAGATAAATTAGTGAAAATTAAATTTAATATATATATATATATATATATATATATATATATATATATATATATATATATATATATATATATATTTTTATTAATTTAATTTTAAAATAATTTTATTTTAAATTTATATAATGACAAATATTTATAAATTAATTTTTAAATTCATATATTTCAAAACTTTATTCTTGAAGATGGATGTACATAAGTACTCGAAACTTCACAAATTATTCCAATGGACTTAATAAATCCAAGTTACTTTAAAGGTATACTAACTTCCATAAAGAATTTGTCTTTTTAAATGTAATGGACACATCCCCTTCATCAATCCTTCAAAATACTAATTCGTTAACCCTTCTCTAAGCAAAGTTGCCCACTTTTTTGTTCTTTTGGGTCTCCTTTAGGAGCCACATAATTATTGCATCTGAAAGAAGAAATCCTCCATCCTTGTGACTTGCTACGTATAAAAGGCCTTCCTATGAATGTTGCATTTAACTTAAATCATTTCAATTGTAAACAAGTTGTTTGGTATATCCAACCAAAAGGACTAAATCCGGTTTTAAGAGCACTTGAAACTTTTTGATTTATTGAACTTCTATTTTTGGAGAAGGAAGAAATACTTATTGTTATGTTTTTTTTTTTTAAATTGATCAAGTTTTCATTTAACATTAAAGTTTGAAAAGTGATCATTTTGTTACATTCATTCAGAAATTGAATTCAACTTCATATTGTTTTTATTGTGACGGTTTTTCCAATAGCTTCCATTGTAAAGTGTTCTTTTTCCTGTTCACAACTCTTCTTATTAAAATGAAATAAGTGATTAGAGAGCAAACACGTCGTTTCTTAAATTGTGTGTATTTTTTCTTCATTATTAACGTGGACAAGTCTTCTAGTGATTTTTCAACCCTCACTAAGTTCAATACTCTCCAGGGCCTAAGACTCATTACTTTTACATTTACACAATCAAAAGAGTGATTATAGAAAAAGGCTCACCTTGTTCAAATTAAAACTAAATCAACTCCAAAATACTAAACTAAACTTCAATACTTTTAAATATCCAAAAAAAAATAATAATAATAATTAATTAATAATAATAATATACACATGAAACAGCAGCCATGTCACCCCTTCATTGCCTCGGCCTCCACCTCCTCCTAGTGACTCTGTGAGTGTCCCCCTCCTACTAACCCACAGGGAATTGCTAGACCTTCCACTGACGCAGACACAAATCTGGGGAGTTTTCTACAAAAGTTTAATGATATAAGCCAGCTTGATGGTTTGATTAAGTTTATTGAGGAGCTACTGAAAATCACAGTAAATTGTTTACAATTTTTTTAAATAAATGGACCATCATTTAATAGTTTTCTGCTTCATAAATTTTTTGACTATCCACACTTTGCTTCCATAATAAGAAGGCGGATGAAGGATCAAGTTCAATAGTAGCTTCTTATATAGGGGATGGCCAAAAGATTGTAGAGACGGTAGAGAAGCACATGAACAAAGTTGACGAGAAGGTAAGCTTAGTTGATCTTGATTAAATTTAAATGTTAAGACACATTTTAATTTATAAGGTTATTTTGGAATTACAAGGTATGTAAAATAATCATGTACATCTTATTTAGCAAACTCGAAATTGAGGAAAGCCAAACCCAAAAGCAGTTTTATGAGAAAGAAAGGAAAGTCTCAATAAGATTTTAACAATCAGTTTTGTCAGTGTCGAGAGTTAAAATGTGTAAGAGATCATTTCTTAACTTAGCCAGCGACTATAGAAAAGGAGGGCCAAAACCTTTCACGTCAAATTGATCTAAAGTCTAATTGACAAGAGCATCTACTACTTTATTAAAACCCCTAAGAGTGTGCGAATAAAAAAAACTTACCAAAATGTTTTTGAACCCATTAAATTTTGTTGAAAATATGTTTTCTAGTTTTCAATATAAAAATAGTCATCCACAATTAGATACTTCTAAAATATTTCTATTATTTAAAGAAATTTAGAGATAGCTATAATTTGTTATATGATTATGGAATTCTTTCCTTAGAATTCACTTATCCTACATGTTTCATAAACTTGTATGATTACAGAATTATTTTTTTGGAGTTTCCCTGTCATACATATGTTTCATAGATTTCAATATAAAAATAATCAACTATAATTAAACATTTGTAAAAAAAATTCTATTCTTCATAAAGATTTAGAAGTGTCTCTAATTCATGGAAAGTTATGTTTCATTATTATTATTTTTACCACTACATAAATATTTTCTTAATATTTGCCTACCATACATATGTATCATAGTTTTCAATATAAAAGTAATCACCTACAATTAAAACTTCTAAACAAAATCTATTTTTTGGAGAGATTTAGAAGTAGCTATAATTTGTTATACAATTAAAGAAATAACGACCTTTCCAAAATATAAATTCTTCGCCATTAAATCAACTCATGTATAATAATGTTAAATCAAAATATTTTTTAATTTTATTTTATTTCTTAGATAGGTATTTACTTTTCACTGGAGCTCCAACTAATCTAAAAGACAATCAGGGACCCAAATCCTCAAGTGATCATCTATCACATGTACTTGTTTTACCAACAACCACAACGGCCCGAGAATACCAATGAACAACGACAACCATCCTAAGAATACTAATGAACACCCACAACTGGTCCAAGAATACCAATAACGGCCACAACCAACACAATAATACCAATGATCAGCTATAACCGGCTCGAGAATACCAACGAACGGCCACATCTGACCTCCGATACCATACTGAGATTTGACCCTGAATGGTACTTGAAACAACCAAGTCACTTTACCAACTTACCCACATCTCATCAATACAAATTTTGGGTAACAAATTTTTTGAAACGAACCCTAAGCCACCGACATTTTTGTAATCGGAATGTCCAAACCAACACTGAATTTTTACTTATCACCAAAAGCCCCTATTTAATATTTTGATGTAAACTCAGATTTACAAGTTAATTGATCTGAGATCATCTTTCCCTTACCATTGAACTAGACAAATAAAGTGTTAGGTGTTTCAATAATCTACCAATTTTCATACTTTGAATTTAGATCTTTGCCCACTCTTTTTTAATTTTAAGTGAGGTTTGTTTTTGGTTTGTCAATTTATTAGTGATTAAACCAATTTTTTAAAAGTCACTTTTAGGTTGGTTTATTCTGTATATGAAATCCTCCGTTGGTCAAATTTTGTTTAAGCTCGGATTTGTTGTTGGAAAATGCATCTTTTGCTTTGTCCTTGAAATTATTCTTCACTTACTCTGGTACTACCCATCCACTTTGCAGCGCTAGTCCTCTCTGTTCTTTATTCCAAAACTTTTTGCTAGCAATTTCAATTAAAAAAACTGCACTGTTAGGGATTTTCCACCCTGTCACCTACTCTGTCATATGGAACACTTGTCCGCTGATCGTCCTCTTTCATATTTGAAAAAATCGCTGCCAACAACTATATTCTGGGAAATATTTGGTTTTAGTTATTCAACAAACTCAGAGTATCTCCTCTTTTTTTTTTTACAGTTGGATCAGTGACCCTGAACTACTCGATGTGACCGAGAAGATTATAAACAAGCTCATAGCATTGCAAAAGAAATAGACTATCACTATTTTAATTCCGATTTTGGTTCAACAATTTGTTATTTTAGTTTCACTCACTCTTTCAATTAATCCTTTTTGAGAGTTGTTTTATAATCTACATAACCCTTTTCCTTATAAAATTTTGGGAACTTGTATTTATATTATTTCTTTAATTAATTAATAACAGCATTTTCAATATATATATATATATATAATCTTATTTATAATAGAGAAAAAAAAAATTAAAAATAATTTATATATTTATCATACTTCTTTATGAAAAAAATTAATTGTCACCAAAAATTCACCAAACATCTCATACAGTCTACCAACAAAATTGATTGTATTTTACAACTAAAATTAGGCAAATATGATCAGCAGGCCATCAAATTTAGCCGCGGTCAGATCACTGCTTTGCAATTTCTATTTGATGTGGATGTTGAATATACGTATATACAGAGTCCTGTAACTCTCTTTGTTGGTGTTTACAGAAAGACTTTATTTCTGAAGTTAGTGCAGACACAGAGAAGGTTATTATCGATTTGCTCAGGGGAGCTGGAAAAATTCATTGGGTGGGACATCGAGCAGCACTTTCTGTGGTTGGATTTGTATTGACCACATTTGGTGAGATGTCAAACAACCAGAGTGAGTGCCGTGCAATTTTGAAAGACGTGTTTAATCTTGGGAAGCACATTTTGCAAGTTGAATGACTAAATGGCAGAGCAGAAGCAAAAACTAAATGAGGCAGTACAATGCACTGTGGTGGGATGTACCATGTATCTATCCCAACTTAAAACCCCCTAATTTAGTTCCAGCCTGATGATTGATCTAGAACGTCAGTGATAACCAAAGTTATACACAATTATTTTCAAAAATCATTTTACTTATTGAATTTAACAGTTATAAATCAAATATATGGTTTGTAGTGACAGTGTTGAGATAAATGTCAGCGAAGCTAAAATAGTCTTTCTAATGGTTTTTATATGCAATCAAATATGTTGCTCTTTTTTATTTCAAAGTGTTTTGTTCCAACTTCTAAACTTCAACTTAGTTGACATAATTATTCTAATATCCAATTATTGAATTATGTGACGATTTCTCACTGCTTCTGTCAATGCCGAAAGTTTAAGAAGTTTCCAAGCTAAAATAGATCGCTTGTATAGCGACCTCATATTGTGGGGTATAACTGACATGGAGAAAAGACTGCCAAAGATTGCTTCCCAGGCACAGGAGCTTTATACATACCAGGAGCGAGGTAGGAGAAAGTAGTTTCGAATCTTCTTTATTCTGATGTGTCTCAGAAAAATCTGACTGACTTTTGTTGCAAACCTTACAGTTGGAATTTAGAATGGACGAGATAGGGTAAATCCAGCTTTTAAATTTGAATGGAGAAGATACATCATCGCGGCTTGTGGTTGTGTATGGCCTCGGTGGAATAGGCAAAACCACACTGGCAGATGCTGTTTATGCACATGTTGACCTCAAAAGTTATAAGCATTGTAGAATTCACATGAATGAAATCTGTAACAAGAGAGATCTCAAAGATCTTTCAGAGGCAGATTTTACAAGGATTGTTCCAAGAGATGTAAACTTGACAGACTGTGACCAAGGTTGCAGAGTTCTCTCAATGTTTCTTGGGAAGAAAACCGATCAACCCATATTTCTGTATATCGACAATGCCCTAAGACAAACAGATCTCAGAGAACAACTACTATAAGACTTGAAAGATTGCCTTCCACAGAGGAGTAGAATTCTTGGGGTAAATTTATCCATCTTTTTGGTATGAATTTTGTGATTCGTGGAGAGTGTGGACCTCTATAATTTGTGAATGCTGATTAAGCTCAGGGGAATTCTTGGCGTCACCTCTTCCAAATGCAGAGGCAAAACAAATCTTATTGAAAAATGCCTCGGATTACAATGATGCAAATTGTGAAAAGAACACAGATGACTTCCTGAAGCTGTGTGGCGGCATTCCGCTTCTGCTCGAAATAATTGGCTCATAACTCAGGAGTAGTAATATGATAATAGACTTGCTTAGAGAAGGAAAGGTAGAAGACGAAGATGTAACAAACCATATGGTTGACTTTTTATACAACAGATTTGGACAACCAGTTAGAGAGGCTTTTCTGGACATAGCATCCTTCAGTAAAATCTCGTGGGAAAGTGAGTATGTGGCCTACATAGTTGGAGAGGGAGCATTTAGAGCTCTTGAAGAGGCTTCATTTGTCAAGACATCTGAGAAGGGAAATGTGATAGTTCATGATATAGTTCGAGCAAGAGGACAAATGCTGTCAGAGCACACCAGAATCACAGACCTCCAATCTCTATCGGATTGTTTAGAAGATAAAGAGGTATGTAACAGACACAGTATTCACATTATTTTTTTGATTGACCAAAGTTTTCTACTTAGCACCAAGAACGGGGTATTCATTCTGTAAAATTTACTAGAAATTAAACCCTAATTAAACCCTGATTTTTGCAGAAATTCAAATTTACTAGGAATTAAACCCTGATTTTTACAGAAACTCAAAATTTTGAAAAGAATCTTTATTTCTTACGGATACGGAGGACCTAAAGTAAAAGTTGAGGATCATCATCTGAATTCTATAAGCAATTCCTTAAGAGTTTTTGTTGCTAGAGGGATAACATTCAGTAGAAATTTCAAAAGCCATTTAAAGAACTAAGATACCTTGCGATTCCCGGAGATATTCATAGTTTACCAATGGAGTTTGAGAAACTCGAGCATCTTGCAGTCTATTTTGGCCTATTCACGCACGACATTAGTTTGTATGAGGTATGTTCCACCTTCTTCACCATTAATTAGTTTTTATTCTTACAATATTTTGACAGGCCAGCTTTTTAACAATTGTTACCAAGAATGTAGTTTCCGGCAAGCCTGCACGTAATGCATATTTGGGGACAGGGTCTTAGTTGGAATGCGGATGCATTTTCCAAAATGTCACAAAAAGCCACACCAGGCTCTTTGCTGAAAAAATTAAATTTACATTTGTTAAATTTATATAGTTATGCTGCAGCAGCGAACATGGTAGTTGGAGGGGGAGGTAGATCGTGCAGTTTGTCACATTATCTTTCTTGAGCAGGGGTCTTCCTCTACAAGGGATCGCACCTATCATTCTGCTGAAGATTCAAAGGAGATAGTAATACCCATATGCGGATACTTACCTGTTGAGGAGGGCCTCAATCCCTTCCATCATTATTATTTTCTTCATTGTGCCAATTAAGGGAGATAGCAAGAGCCGAACACGAATATTTTTTCTAAGGGGGAGGGACCCACTACCTTCCATCACCTCCTCTTTTGGTAGATCCACGAGACCAATTACGTCGATGAGACGACTAGCGGGGGACCGATCGGCAAGGAGACAGACCCATGCACCGGTTCTTAGAACATTGCTCGTTGGACTTGTTCTTTTCTCGAGGGTTTCTTACTTCGGTACAACTATACTTGTAGGTGTGACTTTTTCCACCCCTTTTTTTGTATGACTAGCATTGTACCATTATTTATTTATATTAATATAAATACACTCTTCAATAAAAATATTTAAGCAAATTAACAAAGTTAACTAAGTTAGAGCACTTAAATTTATATCAATGCTCTGAGTTGCAGGGACTTCTTTCTAAATTTGCGATGACAAGGAAGATAATATATTCGGAATGCATATAAAATTATATTTCATGATTCAATTAGCAAATGAGAAAGTATTACAATAAATATATCAAAGAATGACTTATTACTTCATCTACCAAGAAGTCCTTTCAACTACCTACGAGACTCTTCAGCGAGACATTACAAAACGAAAGCAAATGTGCAACACACCACAAGACAACAGTAAGATACCTATGTTAGATACCTAGGATTAACAATAATTATGTACAATATTGTTACATCCCCCCCATAATCTGCAAGGGTCTTTGTTAGACCAAGCATTCCTTTGAACTTTTCAATTTTTTCTCGCACAAGCACTTTTGTCAGGGTATTTATTGGTTGCTTTGTTGTTGGGCAATGTTGCAACTTGACACTATCATCTTTCATATGGTGCCAAATAAGATGAAAGTTGGTATTGATATGTTTAGTTTGGTCATTGAAAGACTGGATTCTTTGTCATCTGGATTGCAAAAGTGTTGTCAACTATGAGAGGTGTTGATGAAACATGTTGCCCGTATAAATCTGAAATAACCCTTCTGAGCCACAAGATCACTCTAGTTATCTCTGAAACGGCCATATATTCTGCTTCTACTGAAGAAATTACCAACACTAATTGTTTCTTAGATTTCCAACTGACAATTGTTGTTCTCAAATTCATTAAAAAACCCGAAGTGGACTTTTCATCTTCATGATCACCAGCATAGTCAGAATCTAAATATCCAACCAGTTTGAAGTCCCCTATTCTAGAGTATTTGAGTCCAAAATTTTGTATTCTTTTGATATCTAAGGACCCTTTTTGTTGCTAGCCAATGACTATCCCTGGGTTGTTGCATGAATCTTGAGAGGATACCAACTGCGAATGATATATTTGGTCGAGTTGTGGTCACATAAATCAAAGTTTTAATGAGTTGTCTATATTTAATGGCATCAACCAAATTCAGATGTCAATTTGAAATTCGGTTTCATGAGCGTGTCAAGAGGTTTACAATCTTCCATTCTAAATTTGCCCAGAATGTCACCAATGTACTTCTATTGAGTGATGAAAAAATACTTTGGTTTTTGAATTACTTCAATATCCAAATAGTAATGAAGATAACCTAAATCAGTCATTTCAAAACTTTTCATCAACTTTGATTTGAATTTTACAGTGTAGCATTCATTGTTCCTTGTGATGAGCAAATCATCAACATACACCACCATAAATACAATTATTTTATCAACTGTTTTGATGAAAAGAGTTACATCTTCAAACTCAAAACATTTGAAGTTTATGTTCATGAGGTGCTCAGCTAGTTTGTCGTACCATGCTTGAGGGGCTTATTTCAAACCATACAATGATTTTTTCAATTTGCACACCTTATGCTCTTACCCGTTTATTACAAAACCTTCAGCGTATGTCATGTGCATAGTTTCTTCGAGATCACCATTCAAGTATGTAGTTTTGGCATCCATTTGGTGAACTTTCCATCTGTTGTGAGCTACCAAAACCAATATGGTTCGAATGGTAGTCCATTTTTTGGAGGTGCAAAGGATCTATTATAGTCAATTCCTTCTTTTTGAGCAAATACCTTTACAACAAGCCTTGCTTTGTGCTTGTCAAGTAAGCCATCAACCTTGTATTTATTGCAATAGACTCACTTGCAGCCAATTAGTTTGCAACCATATAGAGGATCAACCAATTTCTAAGTCCCATTTTTTACCAATGCATTGTACTCATCTTTCATTGCTTTTCTCTAAGATTCAAATTTCTCAATGTGTTTAAAAGATGTTGGCTCTGAATCAAACACAATATTGAGTTCTTCTAGAGAATCATTCAAGGTGAGCTTTTCAATTTTGTCTTGAATTTCTTCAAGGAACTTGTTTGATTGTGATGCAATTGCATGTGCACTTCTTGTACCTATTTTTTCAACTTCATCAAAATTCACATCTTTTAATGTTTGAGTGGCTCACTTGGGTATTTATTTTTGTGTTTTAGGTGCTTTAAGTTCATCCTCTGAAGTTCCATCACTTTTTGCTCTCTTTTCTGGTAGTTTTTTTCATTCTCTGATAAAGCTTCATTCTCTCCTTTAGGAAGAGTTATAATCTCATGTATAGAAGACAATAGAAAATTAATAGATTCCCAATTGTGCGTCCCCCACTCATCATCTAGAACATTTAAATCACTCTCTCTATAGACATCAAACTGTGCATACTTGTCAAGTCGACTAAACTATCGATCAATGTGTTCTTTGTCATTTGCAAACTCACAAAAGACAACTTCTCTTATGATAAGAAATTTTTTCTCTTTCTCATTGTATACCCTATATACCTTGGAAGATTCAAAATATGCCAAGTGGATGCATTTTTTACTCCTGTGTTCCAATTTATTTATTTTCTCCTTTGGAATCAATACATAACAAGTGGATCTGAAAATCCAAAGATGTTGCACTAAAGGGAAATAACCACACCACATTTTATATGGAGTCTTGAATTCAAGAGATGTTGATGATGATCTGTTGTAGAGGTATATTGTTGTTTTAGTTGCTTCAGCCCAAAAGTGCATATTTACCCCTTTATAATACAACATAGCACGAACCATATTTATCACAGTTTTGTTCATTCTTTCTACAATTCCATTTTGTTGTGAAATGTAAGGAATTGTGAGATGGTGTTTAATCCCATTTTTACTCAAGATATGATTCAAACTTATTTGAAGTGAACTCACCACTATTATCTATCTTGAGTTTCTTGATGTGGGTTTGAGATTCATTTTCAAACATGTTTCGAAACTTTTAGAAAGTTTTGAAGGATTATGATTTTTTTCAGAAAGTATATCCACGTCGTTCGAATGCAATGATCAATGAACAACATGAAGTATTTATGACCACCAATAGAGAGGATTGGAAGAGAACACAAGTCTGAGTGAATGAGTTGCAATTTTATGTCAGCATTTCACTATAACTTTGGAAACGGTTCTCTTGCATGTTTAGCCAAGATGCAAGATTCACACTTTTCATCTGATTTTATGGGAAATGTAGGCATGCCAACAACACCATTCTTTTGCAATACATGAATGTTGTTATAGTGAGTGTGCCCGAATTGAGCATGTCACAGCGTGTTTGGAGACATTCTATCTTCCACAAGATGAGCATAATTCCTTGAATTTGATGGATCACCCTTGAGTTTGATTAGTTTCCCTTCCTCATATCTAATCAAAATGACTACATTGTTATTTTTTCCCTAATAGTGACATCACTATTATCCAAAAAAATAGAATGGCCTTGGTTCCTTATGAGCACTAGGGATAACAAGTTATGTTTCAATTGAGGAAGGTAGAAGACATTTTGGAGTTTGAAATCTAAAAGCCCTAGACACTTGATTCATATTGTACTTATTCCTTGTGGTTCCAGACTTGATCTATCTGTGAGGTATACTACACAACTTTCTTCATTGAACTCCTCAAATAAGTCTCTTCAGAAATTCATATGTAGAGTGGCAGCAATATCAAGAACCCAAGCATCAAACCATGAAGAACTGATCGAGACAATATTTACACTATTTGCTTCATTATTTGTATTGGAAGACACACATTCACTAATGAATTGAACAGAGTTTGAATTTTTTGTTTTCTTTGTTTTTTCCTCTTTATTCTTACAGTATGCTTCAATCTTATCCTATGGAGTTCTACATCCATGAGTCTCATGACTTCCTTTTTTGTTATACCATTCGTAGTAGAGATTTTGTTTATTGTTTTATTTTTTATCACCTTGATTTTTATTTTTGTCACATTTTTCCTTGTACTTGTTATTGCCTTCATTTTTAGAAGACGTGGCCTTGCTGAATGTTTTGAAAGAATTTGCTTTGACATTGTTGGACATAGTCATTGATGTATGAAAGATGATCATTGATGTCAAATGCTATTATGTATTAATGCCAAAGGTGTTGAGTTGAACAAACTTGTTGCATAGCCCCATGGAATTGTGTGTATACTTTGAATGACTATCATTTACAAGTATCTCTTTGTGGTCTAAGTTCTAAGTCATAAGGATACATAGAGCAAATGTTACAAATGCATAAGGTTATGTGTGCAAATGTTTCCATACTTAGTCAATTTTGCACCTTTGTATTTATCTAGAGAATTCTTTCGGAGAAAGTGACTCAGGCAATTCCTTTGAGAAAATGGTTTAGACTTTGTCAAACAAATTGTCCGCAACAAAGTTTTCAAAAGAAATGAATGCAAGTTGGAATTCTTTCGGAGAAAGTAACTCAGGAATTCCTTCAGAAAAATGGTTTAGACTTTGTCGGACAAATTTTCCACAACAAAGTTTCTGAAGGAAATGAATGCAAGTTGGAATTCTTTTGGAGAAAGTGGTTCGGCGATTTCTTTTGAGAGAATTAGCTAAGTCTTTGTTTGAAAAATTCGAAAGGTAAGTGGACCATTCAAAAGTTCTGAAGGGATCCTTTCAAAAATTCTGAAGGGTACTTTGTAAAAAATATGAAGGGCAAGTGGATCGTTCAAAAGTTTCGAAGGGATCCTTGCAAAAATCCCAAAGGGTACTTTTCAAAAAATCTAAAGGGTAAGTGGACCATTCAAAAGTTTTGAAGGGATCCTTGTAAAAATTTTGAAGGGTTCTTTGCAAAAAGTCTAAAGGGCAAGTGGACCATTCAAAAGTTTTGAAGGGATCATTTCAAAAAGCCGAAGGGAATTTTGCAAAAGTTCTGAAGGGCATGTAACCCAAACAAAGTTTTTGAAAGGACATTTTGAGAAGCCCCGAAAGGTACATTGCAAAATGCCGAAAGAAAAAGACACTTGGTATTTTGTCAGAGAAATTATCCTAAAGCCCCTTAGATGAAAAGGACCAAAACAAAAATCCTGAAGGATACTTTGCTAAGGCTCCGAAGGGCATGTGACCCAAACAAACTTTCAAAATAGGTCACTTGGAGAAGATTCGAAGGTCACTTTCGAAAGAAGGGCATTGATGAATTCTTTTAGAGAATTTGTCTAAAGCAAGTGTACATTTACAAAATCTCGAAGGGTATGTTGTAGAAGTTCTGAAGGACACTTTCAGGAGAAGGGAATATATGAATTCCTTCTTAGAATTTGTCTAGGGCAAGTGGACAATTACAAAATTATCGAAGGATGCTTTCAGATGGAATGGTGTTTTACAAAGTTTCCAAATGATATTTTAGAAGAAGAATAGGTCACTTGCAACATTATCGAAGGATAAGTGTGGAGTCTTGTAGGGCATTTTCAAAATGCCGAAGGGTCAAAGTGTGTTAAAGATCGAGCAAGTCTAAAGAGATTAAAGGAGCAAAAGCAATACATGAATGCCGAAGATGCTGAAGAAAATAAGATGAAGCTAACACACCAAAGTTTAAGGACCAAGCCAATATAAAGATCATGCATCTTCAAGAGATCGAATGACACGTAAAGCTTGAATGGAAAGATCGACGGACATGTTTCAAAGTTGGAACAAAAAATAAACAAAGAACCGTTGAAGTTAGTTACAAGAATATGGGGAGACAGTTGAAGGATATAAACAACAACGGTTGAACTGAAATGATTCTTCTAATTTTGTGAGTGTGGAAATTGATGCGACAAGTGAAAAATTTGAAGAGGCTTAGATAATGGAAGTCAAATAGTCATTTTCTTGGAATGAGAAGAGATAAGCAACAAATGCAAAATATATAAAGAAAAGAGACTCGTCTAAGTTTTGATTGATACAATATTCCAAAATGACAAAGAGTAGGGAAGGGAAACTGTCATCTTTTCATTTTTGGAATGAGAGGAGTCTAGAGGAGTTGACCTGTAGATATAGAAATATGAGACTCGTTTGAGCATAGAAGAATAATGGTCGAATTGGAAGAATACCAAAGTGTCAAACATATAAATTTAGACATAGATAAAGGGTTCAGGATGAGTGAAGATCACACAAGACTATGTTGAATGAGAAATAAGCAGTTGCAGATTAGACATATAACAAAGAATAGAGACTTGAATTCTTTTGTGAATCTGATTCAAAAATTTGAAGTGTAAATATCTGATTGTTCGGTGCTTAGTATAGGGAGTGGGTGCTTCCTTAGAGTTGGTGCTCTTAAAATAGGGGATTGGTGTCTCCTTATGATGGGTGTCCTTAAATGTAACCAATGAGGTTCAGTCAGTGAGACAAACTTTGTGAGGCTAAATTAGAATACTATCTTCTAGCAACATTCTCACCATGGTTTTTCACTTTGGGTTTTCACGTATAAATCTAGTGTTGTGCTTTTGTGCATGTAATATCTTTCATTTATTTGTTTAAGATTGCATTTGGTTAAAATTCATCTTAAAAGTTGTAAGTAATTCATTTTTGAGATTTACTGATTCACCCCCCCCCCCCTCTTAGTAGATAAGTGTGATCAACAATTGGTATTAGAGCCAAGGGTTCCAAAAAAGAAGCTTAATCAGCTCAAGTTGATCTTGGAGTCTGAACACAAAATGGTAAATCATGAAGGAACTTCATCAAACAAGGAACCTTTGTTTGATAGGTCTAACTATGCCTTTTGGAGCATAAGGATGGAAGTATATTTGACCTCTTTGGGGTTTGATATATGGATGTCTGTTGAGAATGAATACACACCCCCTGCTATTTCTCCTACTGATCAGGCAGTAAAGAAGGCATGTGAACACAATGCCAAAGAAAAGAATGTTATTCTTTGTGGATTTTCAAAGTCATGCATTGTCAAAGTGCAAAGGACATATGGGTCAAATTAAAGAGCATATATGAAGGAGATGACATAGTAAAACAAGCCAAGATTCAAACACATAAGGGATAGTTTGAGAGCCTCAAGATGAGTGAGGAAGAGAAGATCGTAGACTACCTCTTTAGAGTAGATGAGATTGTAAATGCAATCAGAGGACTTGGAGAGACAATGAATGAATCAGTCATTGTTAAAAAAGTTTTAAGATCTCTGACAACAAAGTATGATTCTAAAATTTTTACCATTGAAGAAGCAAGAGATCTGAACAAGTTCACAGTAGATGAGTTACATCGAACTTTCACTGCATATGAGATGAGACTAGAAGATGCATAGTCATCCAAGAGAGAAGTTACTTTCAAAATTTCTAAGCATGCAGAAGAAGAAGAAGCTCCTAATTTTGAATCTGAGGAGGCTGATGATGTAGAGGCCAATTTCATCAAAAAATTGAAGAAGAGCTCAGGCAAATACAAAGGTAAGCTACCCTTCAAATGCTTTAATTATGGAAAGATAGGTCACTTTACTGCTAAATGTCCACATAAAAGGAATGATGCCTCTAATTCAGCTGAGAAAAATCAAAAGGAGAAATCCTATTTTCCCAAGAAGAAGAAAAGCTTCTTTAAGAATTAAAAAGGGTTGTACTCAGAAGAAGATAGTGACTCGGTTGATGACAACAGTAGTTCAAGTGATGAGCATGATAGTGCTTTTATGGCCAAACAAAATGAAGTTCTATTCATGACTTATGAATCAACTTCTTTATGCCAAGAAGTAGAGGACTTAGATGATGATGATGATGAAGGAGAAGTAAATATGGAATGTGAACTCATCTGTGCTTTAAAATAAATTGACAAGCTTAGAAAAGAAAATTTTAAATAAAAGAAGTTTAGTCAAAAGGAGTTTGAAAAATTAAATAAAAGAAATGAGGAATCAGATCAAATGATAGTGAGTTTGAAGACCCAAGTTGAGGAGGCAAAGAGAATAGAGGATGTGATCAAAACCAATTTGTAAGCAAAATCCTTATAATGCTTGAAGATGGAGGAAGAAATCATGGACCCAAGAGAAAAGCTCAAAAAAGCCAAAGATCAAATTGTTAAAGGCCTAAAACTGAAAGGAGAATTTGCAATACTGGATGAGATGATCAGCTCACAAAAGCCCCTCAAAGAAAAATTAGGTTTTGGGTATGAGAAAGGCAAGAGTCCCATGTTGAGTACAATTGGGAATCTGTATGAAAACTTCAAGGTAGCAATAGAATCAAGAATCAAAAAGGAAGAAAATCACATCACTAAAGAGAAGAAGAAAAGTAATAACTCTGTTCCTATAAAGACCAAGGTTGCTGCTATAAAAAACATAATAGCAAGGAACATGAAGAAGACATAGTTCAGGAGACCTCCTTTATATCCCCAAAGGAGAATGATAATCGGGTATTCTTCATAATTTTATGGTTATTGTTATAGTTGTAATCAATTTGTCCATAAAACAATTGATTGTAAGATTGTACCTAAGAGAAGGATAAGTTCAATTCATTTGCCCCTCTGTTAGATATAGATGTTTTATGCTATAACTGTAATAATTTTGGGCATATAGCAAAGCATTGTAGAACAAAGATTGTTAAATCAAACTCTAACAATGCAAAAAGGGTTGAGACTCCTAAAGTTAACAAAGGCTCACAAATCAATGACACAAAAAAGAAAAGTACAGTCAAGAAGCCCAAGGGGTTATGAAAAAAGAAAAATTAGTGTATGATCACCCAAACAACACTGCATGCTAAAGAGAAAAATCTATGGGTCATAGATAGTGGATACTTAAAGCATATGGCCGGTGACAAGAGTAAGTTCACCAAATTGAGCCGATATAAGGGATTGTCAACGTGGGAGATAATATTACAGTCAAAATCAGAGGCAAATGAACCTTTCACATTGATGGCAAGCTCCCTACACATGATGTTCTTTATGTTAAAGGACTAAAACATAATCTACTGAGTGTCAGTCAGATGTATGACAATGGCTATAAAGTCATATTTGATGCTGAAGGTTGTGAATTAAGGTCTCAAAAAATTGTTGCACAAGAAAGAAGGACTGAAAGTAACATATATAATCTGATTGAGGTAAATGATACAAATTGTCTCATGGAAAAGATTGATGAGAGCTGGTTATGGCACAAAAAGATGGGTCATGTTAACTTTGACAATTTAGTCAAAGTAAGTTCTAACAAGTGTGTAAGACACATGCCTAAAATAACCAACCCTGCTGACATAATGTGTAGAGAATGTCAGCTTGGTAAACAGACTAGGGTCTCATTCCAAACTAAAGAGTATGTAACTACAAAACCTCTACATATAGTTCATACTGATCTTTGTGGACCAACCAAGACAAGAGGTTCCAAAGGAGTGTATTATTTCATGCAGTTCATAGATGACTACACTAGAATGACATGAGTCACCTTCTTAAAGAAAAAGTCTCAAGCCTTTGAAAGATTCAAGATCTTTAGATCCATGGTTGAAAATGAAATTGGTAGGAAGATCAAGTGCCTCATATCTAACAAAGGTGGTGAATCCACTTCAAATGAATTCATAGACTACTATGAAAAGCATGGAATTAAGAGACACTACTCTGCTACAAGAACTCCATAAGAAAATGGAGTTGATGAGAGGAAGAACATGACTATCAAGGAGATGGATAGAACAATGTTGAAAGCCAACTTGTCAAATGGTTATTGGAGAGAAGAAGTCTAGATATAAATATACATCTTGACCAGAGTCCAATTGAGAGTAAACAATGACAAGACTCCATATGAACTATGGTATGGAAAGCCTACTTCAGTCAAGTATTTTAGAGTGTTTGGAAGAAAATGCTACATTCAAAGGAAGGAGAAAAATCTAGGAAATTTTGAGTCGAGATGTGATGAAGGAATGTTCCTTGGTTATTCCACTCATAGCAAAGCCTATGTTTGCTACAAAAAAAGACTGCATAAGCTAGTGGAGAGTATCCATGTTAAAATTGAAGAGATCTAGAAAGAAGAAACTAAACTTGTAAAGAAGATTAGAATTGAGGAACTAAAAGAAGAACTTGAGGATGAAATATCAGATAATGAAGAAGAGATAAAGAGAACTAAAAAAGCACCCTCAAGGTTTGTTCAAAAGGATCATCCTAAGGAGCAAATCATTGGCAACATGAATGAAGGAGTCCAAACGAGGAGAAGGGTAGCAATGAGCAAAGAACATGTAAGTTTTGCTTTACTATCTGAAATTGAGCCCAAAAGCTATGTTGAGGCTAGTAAAGATGAGAATTGGCAAAGGGCCATGGATGAGGCACTAAGTCAAATAGAAAAGAATAAAACCTGGTAACTAGTTCTAAGACCCACAAACAAAAATGTCATAAGGGCAAAAAATGGGTTTTTAAAAACAAGTTGAATGAATATGGAGCTCTTGTGAGAAACAAAGCTAGACTTGTTTGCAAAGGATATGCTTAGGTAGAAGGAATAGACTTTGAGGATACATTTGCTCTAGTGGCAATATTGGAAACCATCAGAATGTTTTTAGTATTCTCAGTCTTTAATAAGTTTAAAGTCTATCAAATAGATGTTAAGTCAGCTTTCCTAAATGGAACCTTGGAAGAAGAAGTTTATATTGAACACCCTGAAGGTTTTCAGCTGACAGATGAAGAAGACTATGTGTGCAAACTAAAAAAGCACTATATGGTCTAAAACAAGCACTTAGAGCATGGTATTCAAGGTTGGATCAATATTTGTAACAAGAAGGATTTATCAAAGGATGTGTAGCTAGTAACTTGTATGTTAAGTTTGAAAATTGACATATGTTGATCATAGTTGTTTATGTTGATGACATCATTTTTGGTGGCAGCCACAATAATATGTGCAAAGAATTTGTAAATCAAATGCAAAAGCAGTTTGAAATGTTTATGCTAGGAGAAATTTTATTTTTTTGGTCTACAGGTTACACAATACAAAGAAAAGATATTCATATCCCAGACCAAGTATGCAAAGGAGATGCTCAAGAAATTTTGTATAGAGGATAGTAGACCAATTAGCACTCCCATGATAACTAGATGCAAGTTGAGCAAAGAAGATGAGTCCTCTTATGTGAATAATACAATGTACAGATCAATGATAGATAGCCTGGTGTACCTAACTACATCAAGACCAGACATCATGCAAGATGTATGCATGATTGCAAGATTTCAAGCAGATCTCAAGGAATCACATGTCAATGTTATGCAAAAGAATCTTCAGATACATCAAGAGCACAATTTACTATGGTCTATGGTACCCTATAAGTGAAGATCTCACTTAGATTGCATATGTAGATGTTGATTGGGCAGGGAGTGTGGATGACAGGGGAAGCACTAATGGTGATGCATTCTTCCTTGAAAATAGACTTGTGTCATGATTGACCAAAAAAAAGAGTCGATTACGCTTTCTATAGCAAAAGTAGAGTATGTAACAGCAATAACATGTTGCACCCAAGTCTTGTGGATGAAGAAAACTCTCAGAGACATCAAGGTAGAATACTAAGAACCTATTTCTATCTTTTATGATAACTCAAGTGCCATAAACATATCTAAGAATCCAACGATGCATCCCAGAACCAAGCATATATCCATCAAATATCATTTTATGAAAGAAAAGGTTGCAGATCAAGAGGTCAAAATTGAGTGTGTGCCAACAAATGACCAAATTGTAGATATATTTACCAAGCCACTTCCCAAGGAGCAATTGAAGTATCTAAGAGAGAGGTTGGGAGTAATGGCTCCCACACCACATCACTAGCTTTTAGTGATAGGGCATGAATCTAGGGGGAGTATTGAAGGAACATTATTAACTCCTACATTAAGAGAAAAGGCAATATGGTGAGAAAGTTGCAGTCCCTTTACTATTTGATGACAAAGGAGGTGACAAAGATGTGTCGGCTCTAGATCATTATGCCTATCTATACAGAGATATGTAGATTATTGATTGGTCTTTTAGACCAATGTTATATAAATGATCATTTGTAGAATATTGGAGCCAAAGGAGCTAGTTTTAAATTTGTCTGCATAGAGCTTAGACAAATGTGCCATTGTTTAAGGGGGTGTTCTTCACAAAGTGTTCTAGACTGTCAGGGCCAAGGATCATAACAACCAAGATGTCAGAAAAAAGCAAATTATTGACATATTATGGCAGGGACTCTTTGTCATTAATGTCAAAGAGGGAGAAAGCAGAATAGAGACATAGAAGTAAAGTCATTTTGATGAGGTGATTGCCATCAATGACAAAGGGGGAGATTGTTGGACATAGTCATTGATGTATGAAGGATTTTCACTGATGTCAAATGTTAATATGTATTAATGACAATGGTGTTGAGTTGAACAAACTTGTTGCAGAGCCCCATGGAATTGTGTGTGTACTTTGAATGACTATCATTTGCAAGTATCTCTTTGTGGTCTAAGTTCTAAGTCATAAGGATATGTAGAGCAAATGTTACAAATGCATAAGGTTGTGTGTGATAATGTTTCCATAGTCAATTTTTCACCTTTGTATTTTTCTGGGGAATTCTTTCAGAGAAAATGACTTGGGCAATTCTTTCAAGAAAATGGTTTAGAATTTGTCAAACAAATTGTCTGCAACAAAGTTTCTGAAAGAAATGAATGAAAGTTGGAATTATTTTGGAGAAAGTGACTTGGCAATTCCTTAAAAAAATGGTTTAGAATTTGTCAGACAAATTGTCCGCAACAAAGTTTTTGAAGGAAATGAATGCAAGTTGAAATTCTTTTGGAGAAAGTGGTTCGGTGATTTCTTTCAGGAAAATTGGCTAAGTCTTTGTTTGAAAAATTTGAAGGGTAAGTGCATCATTCAAAAGTTCCAAATGGATCCTTGAAAAAACCCTAAAGGGTACTTTGCAAAAAATTTGAAGGGCAAGTGGACCGTTTAAAATTTTCAAAGGGATCCTTGCAAAAATCCCGAAGGGTAATTTGCAAAAAATTCAAAATTCAAGTGGACCGTTCATAAGTTCCAAAGGGATCCTTACAAAAATCACGAAGGGTACTTTGCAAAAAGTCTGAAGGGTAAGTGGACCACTCAAAAGTTTTGAAGGGATCATTTCAAAAATCTGAAGGGAACTTTGCAAAAGTTTTGAAGGGCATGTGACCCAAAGAAAGTTTCTAAAAGGACATTTTGAGAAGCCTCAAAAGGTAAATTGCAGAATGCCGAAAGAAAAAGACACTTGGTATTTTGTCAGAGAAATTGTCTCGAAGCCCCTTAGATGAAAAGAACCTAAACAAAAATCCTGAAGGGTACTTTGTTAAGGATCCGAAGGGCATGTGACCCAAGCAAAAGTTCATAATAGGTCACTTGGAGAAGATCTGAAGGTCACTTTCAGAAGAAGGGCATTGATGAATTATTTCAAAGAATTTGTCTAAGGCAAGTGGACATTTACAAAATCTAAAAGGGTATGTTGCAGAAGTTCTAAAGGACACTTTCGGGAGAAGGGCATAAATGAATTCCTTTAGAGAATTTATCTAGGGCAAGTGGACAATTACAAAATTATTGAAGGATACTTTCAGATGGAATGGTCTCTTAGAAAAATTTTGAAGGATATTTTGGAAGAAGAATAGGTCACTTGCAACATTTCTGAAGGATAAGTGTGAAGTCTTCTAGGGCATTTTTAAAATGTCGAAGGGTCAAGGCGTGTTAAAGATAGAGCAAGTTTGAAGAGATCAAAGGAGTAAAAGCAATACATAAATGCCAAAAAAAATAAGATGAAGCCAACATGCCAAAGTTTAACGACCAAGCCAATATAAAGATCATGCATCTTCAAGAGATTGAATGACACGTAAAGCTTGAATCAAAAGATCGACAGACATGTTTCAAAGTTGGAATGAAAAATAAACAAAGAATTGTTGAAGTTAGTTATGAGAATCTGGGGAGACAGTTGAAGGATATAAACAACGGTTGAACTGAAATGATTCTTCTAATTTTGTGAGTGTGGAAATTGATACGACAAGTGAAAAATTCGAAGAGGCTCAGAGAATGGAAGTCAAATAGTCATTTTCTTGTAATGAGAAGTGAAAGCAATGAATGTAAAATATGTAAAGAAAAGAGACTCATCTAAGTTTTGATTGATGAAATATTCCAAAGTGATGAAGAGTAGGGAAGATAAACTATCATCTTTTCATTTTTGGAATGAGAGGAGTCCAGAGGAGTTGAGCCATAGATATAGAAATATTAGACTTGTCTAAGCATAGAAGAATAATGGTCAAATTGAAAGAATACCCGAGTGTCAAATAAATAAATTTAGACATAGAGAAAGGGTGCAAGAAGAGTGAAGATCACACAAGAGTGTGTTGAATGAGAAATGAGCAGTTGTAAATTAGACATGCAACAAAGAACAGAGACTTGGATTATTTTGTGAATTTGATTCATAAATTGAAGTGTAAATGTTTGATTGGTTTGTGCCATTAATTAAGCTAGGTTGGTGCTCAGTATAGGGAGTGGGTGCTTCCTTAGAGTTGGTGCTCTTAAAACATAATATTGGTGTCTCCTTTGATGGGTGTCGTTAAATGTAACCAGTGAGGTTTAATCAGTGAGACAAACTTTGAGAGGCTATATTAGAACAATAGCATTCTCACCATGGTTTTTTTCTTTGGATTTCCACGTATAAATATGGTGTTGTGTATTATGCTTTTGTGCATGTGATATCTTTCATTTATTTGTTTAAGATTGTATTTGGTTAAAATTTATCTTGAAAGTTGTAAGTAATTCATTTTTGAGATCTACTAATTCACCCCTCCTTTCAATAGATAGGTGTGTTCAACAGACATAGCACATACTTTCTCCTATTATGGACTCAATTTTTCTTCCAAAGGCCTTTTTTTATTTCTACCATCTTTTCAACCAATTGATCAAATGTGAGAGTCTTCAACATATTTTTTACTTGTATAGACTCCAAATAAGTTGAATAGTTAGGAAGAAGGGCTTTGATGAATGCAATCATATAGATGTCAATTTTGACACCCATTGCATCTACATCATGCTTGATGGCATGTATCTCTGAAGCCAATATCATCATATCACCATCTTTCAACTCAAGGTTGAATAGATTCAACTACAACTGAATGAATTTCAAATCTAAGTGGGAATCATATAACTCCTTCAGTTTGTAAAATGCTTCCCATGGAGTATTTCACCCTTGAATATGATTAAACATATAATTATTGACTGATGCCCTCATCAAGGCTAATGCCTTCTATTTTTACTGCTTCCATGTCTAAGTATCCTTTACATTCCATGTTGGTTCAGCTAGTTGTATATCCCCATCATAAATATCGAACCATAGATCATTGAAGATGAGTGTGTTCTCTACTTGTTGAAACTATTCTAGCTAAATGTCTTTGCTAGTCAATGTAGTGTCAAAAATAGATTTGATAGAATGTATGGCTTTTGTTTGATATTTTAAAGTTTTGAGTTTTGGAGATTTTGAGTTTTTAGTTTAACCCCAATTGGTTTCTTATCACTCCAAAATGGTCCCATTTTCTATATACGCAATGGTAATAAAATGGATTCACCCTGTCATTAACACCATCTTAAAAAGAAAATCTCATACATCAATACACTCAATTTTTCTTGATTTTTGAATAAATGAATGGGTAAAAGAGTAGCTCTCATTATTTCTCCTTGAATTGTGTGATTTGATTGTTTTTTGTCAAAATCCATTAAGAGTTTTCTCAAGCCAATTTCAATGAAAAATTACTCAAATTTAAATGCTTTCAATTTTAAATGTTTTCAAATTTTGAAAATAACATTTAAATGAATAAATTTTTTGCTTTTTTTAATTAAAAACTTTAAAACTTTGTACCTTTCTCATTTTTGTCTTATGTCAAAAATAATAATATTCCAATATTGAAAGAAAAAAATAGCCTTATATGTAGAAATCCCATGGTCTCCTCCAAGCAGATGAAGACTTCCACGTGGCAAATGTTTTCTACAACTATCTTTATGATGGCTTCCAAAGAGCTACACAGTATGTGATTGAGGTCTATAACACTAAAGAATGTCTTCCACATAGGTCTCAGTTAGAGATTGATAGATTTATTTACTTCCTTTAGTTGATACGCATCTAGAAGAATGTAAAATGCCTTCTATATAAGAGAATATGCAATCCAATTCCACATATCACATCAAAATAGTTATAATCTTTGGGCTATTTACACATAGGTTTCCAAAAAACACTACAACATAGAATAAACAAGGCAGAAATTTTGACAAAAACCTCTATGCACCATGTTGCCTTTGAATGCTACCAACTTTGATATATTCAACTAGAAATCAGGTAGAAATGCACCACATAGGTCTGAATTTTCAAAATAATCCCTAAAGCAAGCAATACTTAGTCATATAATTTTATTTGACAAGTTTTCAACAACTATAACGCCTCTGATGGACAATAGATCCACCCAATTATGGACTTAACATAACATAACAATAATATACATGGTACAACATAGCTTCCACATAGTCTGAAATGCCAACCAAATTTAGAATAACCAATCAAGAATAAACATTAAAAGAAAACAATTCTACACAAGTAGTACAACTAGATTTTAGGAAAAATAATGGTTAAAAATCAAATTTTATATGCGTTGGAATATTGCCATTGATGTCAATAGAATTGCCAATGGAATTACCAATAGAAATATCATTGAAATTATCAACATAAATGTCAATAGAATTATCGACAGATGATGGAAATGTCAACAAAATTATTGACAGATAATGGAAATGTTGATGGAAATCTCAATGGTCATATATTTTGGTGAAGATGTGCCTCTTAGATGGGATGCCTCCTTTGTGAAGAGCCTTTGAAGGCTATATAAGGTGGATGAAAGTTGAGAAAGATATGGAAGTTAAAGTGTGAGATATGTGAAGATTAATAAAGAAGATAAGGAAGCAAGTGTGTGGAGAATAAAAAGATATGTCATACAAACACATGTATATTTGAAGAGTGGAATTAATTATTTCTATCATTCAAGCATAAGCATAAGCATATTTTTATGGAGAAGAAGTAGAGAAAATTAAATTTTCCATCATTCATTGATGAAGCAATAATAGTAAAGTGAAAGGTTGTTTCAGTAGAGGTCAATGCCTCAGAAAGAAGAGATTGGTGTCTCTTGCTAAGTTGGTGCTTAGCAGTGGGGATTGGTGTCTCTAGTAGGTTGGTGCCTAAAAATTGTTTAGCAATGGGGATTAGTGTCTCTACTAGGTTGGTGCCTAAAATTTGTTTAGCGATGGGGAGTGGTATCTCTAATAGGTTGGTGCCTACAAATTTTGTAAGAAGAATTTTATGTGGCTAGATTTGGATAGTAGATCCAACTAGTCCTTTTCTTTGTAATTTTCTCCTAAAAGGGTTTCTAATTAAATATTGTGTTTTTAATTATTGATGTTGTGTGATTGATATTATTGTGATTATCAATTTGAAAAATTAAAAGATTACCTTATATTAATTCACCCCCCCTCTCAGTATAAGTGTGTGATCAATAATTGGTATTAAAGCAATCATGTCAGAAACATCCTAACCACTAGAAGGTAGATCTTGGGAGCACACATGGCCAGACAAGAAGGTTTCTCCATAAACAAGGCTCCATTGTTTGATGGAAAAAATTATGCTTTTTGGAGTATAAAAATGAGAACCTATTTAATGACTTTAGGGTTTTATATCTAGCAAGTAATAGTAAATAGTTATATTGTTACATCATCTACACCAACAGAACAAGCTAGAAAGAAGGCTAGTGAGAACAATGCAAAAGCTATGAATGCAATCTTGTGTGGTTTGTTAGAATCTAAGTTTGTAAAAGTAATGTAGTGCAACTTGGCTAAGGGGATTTGGGATAAAATTAAGACCATCTATGAGGGAGATAACAAAGTAAAGATGGATAAGCTTCAAAATCACATGAGACAATTTGAAAGTTTGAAGATAAGAGAGGATAAAAACATTGCAACCTATCTACTTTGTCTAGATGAAATTATCAACATTATTAGAGGCTTGGTGAAAAATTTGAAGAATTTATAATCATTCAAAAGGTACTAAGGTCTCTACCTTTAAGATTTGATCAAAAATAAAATTTGATCAAAGAAATAAAGTATCTATAATAAATTAATAATGGATGAGTTACATGGAATTCTCATGGCATATGAGATGAGGATTGAAAAAGAAAAACTATCTAAAAAGGAGGTAGCCTTCAAAGTCTCAAAAAATATGAAAAATAAATAAATTGAATCAAATGGTGAAACTAATGACAAACTAGATGAAAAGGAAGCTTTGTTTGTCAGAAAGCATAAAAAGGGGTCCAAAAAATACAAAGGTAAGTTACCCTTCAAATGCTTTAATTGTGGTAAGATAGGACATTTTGTTGCCAAGTGTCTTAATAAAGATGATAGTGAAGATGAGAAAAATATTAACGATGAAAGGAAAAAGAAGGAAAGCAAGCCTCACTTCAAGAAAAACTTCAAACAAAGTGGATATAAGAAAAATTCTAGTAAGTATAAGAAAAGCCTCTATTCCAAAAAGGACAGTAGCTCAATCGAGGAGAGTGATGAAGAAATATCGGATAGTGATAGGGAAGAAACCTTGTTCATAGCAATAAAAATAAAACTTGAAGCCTCTATAAGTACAAACACCTTGGAAGAAGAGGATGATGTCAAAAATGATGAAGTGATAGTCTTGAAGAAGAGTTGATTTGTGCCTTAGGAAAGATAAAAACGCTGAAGAAAAAGAATTTGAAACAAAGAGTACAAATTCAAAAATATGAAGAGGAAGATATTGCATTTAAAACAAAGATGACATATAATGTTGAAGAATCAGACAAGGTTATCAGTGGCTTAAAAAATCAATTAGAAGAAACTAAAAGAATTGAGGAGGAAATAAGAGCCATCTTGAAACCAAAGGAGGACGAGTGCAAAACATATGAATCTGAAATAATTACATTGAAATTAGAATTGGAGAAGACAAAAAATGAGTTGAAGAACATATAAAAATTTGAGAAGAGTTCCAGAGTGTTGAGTAATATACTAAATAGTCGAAAGTCATTATTCAGTAAGTATGGCATTGGCTATGATGAGAACCAAAAGAACACTGAAAAAGGGCAAAGTTCAAAATCTATACTCATCAAAGAAAGTAAATACAAGGAATACAAAGAGTTATGTGGATGCACTTAAGAGGTCTATGAATATAGAAATCGAAAAGAAGATAGATCATGTGAAGAGGAACATGCTAGTTCTCCTTAAAGAGAAAACAGAGGTAAGAACATCCTTGTTAGAGATCTCAGAAGATCATTTCCATCAAGGCAGAACAATATGATAAGGTACATTAGCTTTTTTTATGGCCATTGTTATTTTTACAATCAATTTGGTCATAGAGAAATAGAGTGTAATGCATATGCAATAAATGTATATGTATGGAACTATAGAAAAGGCACTTATGAAGTTTCCAATAGAAACTATAACTCATTTGCCTCACTATGTTGAATTACAATAAGAATAATACTAAAAGTTATAATTGTAATAACTACAGACATATAGCATGATTTTATAGGAGTGTTTTCATAAAAACCCCTAAATAGAACAAGAAGGTGAATACCTAGGTATAAATAAAAATGAATCTACACAAAATATGGATAGAGAAGCATGAGGAAATTAATCAAAAAAAGGAAAAACCTATTCTTGTGCAAGTAGGCATCACTAAGCTCATAAAAAGAAGCACTAATTCATGGGGAGATAATCATTGTATTATATTTCATCTCCATATATTCTTTGGTGATATGCATTCAAAAGTCAAAGAAAAATATCAACTAATGAATATTCTTTGTGAGAGTAATGATGCAAGTGATAGTATTGTTTTTATAAACAAGTCAAAGAAGTAGGAACAAAGCAGAATGAAATCAGTCAGGGTGCAAATCAACTTACAATAGGTATGGGCCAGTGTCAAGTGCAGATTGTAGAAGGTAGCTTAGATCCATCAAGTGATCAAGATAGGAATGTTAATGAGCATATGGATCATGATATGTAGATAGAAAGGGAAGTGGAAAAGAGGAGTTACCACTTAAGCAGATAGAGACAATCCAAATAGATGTAGATGATGTCAAAAAGAACATATTTGATCAAATTCAAGGAGAGAAAATGAGAAAGTAATAAGTTCTTATGTAAAAGGATAGGGAAGATTAGAAATACAATCATTCAATTGTAGTGATGTTAAAGAAGATGATATGGATGTTCCCATGATTTATTTTTGGATGAAAGTATAATGAACATCCTTTTGCCATTGATGTCAAAGGGGGAGAATTAACAAAAGGGGGAGCAAAGGAGAACTACAATAAGGGGAAGTTTCTCTACATATTTGTCATTAATGACAAAGGGGGATATTGTTGGAATATTGTCATTGATGTCAAAAGGAATTATAATTGATGTCAATAGAATTATCAATAGAATTTTCAATAGAAATATCAATGAAATTATCAACAAAAATGTCGATGGAATTGTCTATGGATGAAATAAATGTCAATGGAAATGTTGATGAAATTATTGATGGATGATGAAAATATCAATAGAAATGTCGATGCAAATATCAATGATCACATATTTTGGTGAAGATGTGTCTCTTGGATGGGACATCTCCTTTGTGAAGATCCTTTGAAAGCTATAGAAGGCAGATGAAGGTTGAGAAAGATATGGAAGTTTAAGTGTGAAATATGTGAAGATTAATAAAGAAGAGAAGCAAGCAAGTGAATGGAGAATAAAAAGATATATCATACAAACACATGTATAGTTGAAGAATGGAATTAATTCTTTCTATCATTCAAGTATAAGAATAATTTTGTGGAGAAGAAGAGGAAATTAAATTTTCCATCATTCATTGATGAAGAAACGAGAATAAGGTGGAAGATTATTTTAGTAGAGGTCATGACCTCAGAAAGAGGATATTGATGTCTCTTATTAAGTTGGTACTTAGCAGTGGGGATTGGTGTCTTTAGTAGGTTGGTGCCTGCAAATTGTTTAGCAGTAGGGATTGGTGTCTCTAGTGGGTTGGTGCCTAAATTTTTTTAAAGACAGGGATTGGTGTCTCAAGTAGGTTGGTGCCTATAAATTTTGTAAGAAGAATTTTATTTATTGTTGGATTTGTACAGTAAATCCAAGTACTCTTTTTCTCCACGGTTTTCTCTCGAAAGGGTTTCCACATAAATCTTGTGTTCTTAATTTTTGATGTTGTTTGTTTGATATTATTGTGATTATAAATTTAAAAAATAAATGATTATCTTATATTGTTTCACCCCTCCTTATCAGTATAAGCATGTGCTCAACACTAGGCTTTGATACTAATAATAAGCCAGATAATATATTCAAAATGCACATGAAATTTTATTACCTACAAATGACTTATCACTTCATCTACCAAGAAGTCCTTTCAACTACCTATGGGACTCTTGAGCTATATACTACAAGATGAAAGCAAATGTGCAACACAATACAAGATAAAAATAAGAAACTTATGCTAGACACCTAGGATTAACAATGATTATGCATAATATGTTTACATGTGAAGCTCAACAATTTAAAATGGTTGTCTCTACAAAATTTCTCTGGTTTAAAAGAATTACCTTTAGAATTTAGACATCTTATCAAGTTGGAGCATTTGGATTTAGAAGGTTGCTCATCTTTGAGTGGATTACCTTCCAACTTTGTACATCTCATCTCTCTAAAATGGTTGAATTTGATGGATTGTGCGAGTTCAGGAGAGTTGCCTTTAAGCTTTGGGTAAATCAAAAGTCTAGAGGAGTTATATTTGAGCAAGTGCTCTAATTTATAGATATGGCCTTCAAGCTTGGGGTGTCTTACAAATTTGAAGAAGTTAAATCTGCCTGATTGCTCTTCAAAATTAAAAGAATTATTGCCCAAATTTTTTTGTGAGGTAATATTATAGATATTTATTCTCATGCTTTAAGTTGAATATTTCATAGAATTGTAAAATATGAAATATTTTTTAAATGTATATGGAAATGTTTATATTGATATAGTATTTTAGTTGTATTTAATTAAATAAATGATGATTGAATATTTTTATTTTTTATTTCAAATTTATGGATTTTGTTAGTATAGGATATTATTTCCTTATATTTATTATTATGGATTATTCCTACACATGTTTAGCTTTCTTAGGTGTTATTTTGAGGTCATTTAGGTGTCATAAATAAGGTGATTAAGTTGCACATGTACAATGGAAAATTGTAGTCAAATTGGTGGGTAAGGATACCCTTATCCACCAATATTGATATATGGAGCACACAAACCATTTACAAAAAGTCTTGTGTTCACATTGCCAAATATCTTGGCTCTATGCCTCCATTGTACCTATAAATATGCCTTTCATCTAAGCTATTTTTTAATGAGTTATGAATGCAATATTATTGTAATTTTATTCTATTTTAATTTTAGTCTTAACAATGGAGTTCTACTCCTATTTATTTTGCATTTGCAGTTCATATGTTCGATTCTATCAGTTGGATCTTGCACAATTCCATCATGGTATCAGAGCTCTTTTTTGGTAACGAACACCATGTTGTTTTTAATTTCTTAAAATCTTGAGTAGTTTTTTTAGTTTGTATTCTAACTAAGATTGTAAATAAGAAACCTATAGATCTATGTGTATCATATACAGTGCTTTCTTCTCTAATTGGTGAACTTTATCAGTATTTGCAATTATTTTAATTGTATTGAATATATAAGTAATCTTTTGTAGATCTGAAAGGAAGATTCAAGCTAGTTGGGCAACAGACAAAATCAATTTTTGATAAGGAAGCAAGATTACAAGTTATTTTGCAAATCCATTTTTTTATAAAAATGACCGGTATTTTTTTAATTGTGATTAAATGATAAACAATCGCTCAAAAAAAAATTTGAGTTCTATGTGTCTTTGTTTTCTCTTTTTGGATCATTTTGAAATTCATAATTTCGTTAAGAATTTTGAAAGTTATCGTAGTTTTACTAACTGTGATTTTATTTAGAAAATTACAAAAATTACATTTTTGACGATGAAGTTTTAAGGAGTTTTTTTAATTATTTTTATAAAAATAATATTATTGTGGGAAATCATATTGTAAGGAGCTTTTTTATTGTTTTATAATATTCTTTCTATTTCACGAAGGGTGAGGTCCAGTTTTGGCAGGCAGTCAAACCCCCTCACAAATAAAACAAAATTTCTCCTCTCCTTTGCTTAACTCATAATTTAACACTCTTGTTCTCTTCATGGACATTTTTTTGATTGAGCCAGACATCCATTTTTTGTGATATTGCATTGCCACTTATGTAATCATTGCATAAATTGCTCATTTGTGGATGCATTCTTAGCTAGGTCTGACATCTATTTTTTATGAGTGTGCATTGTTAATTGTGCCTTTAATGCAAAATTTTCACTCATTTTTACACTAGTCACTTTGTTGTTATGTGTATTGTGTGATAGTAAATACTACACTGTATTGCACATTCAATAATCTCAGATAGTCATCTTGTTGATATGTGTATTGCATGATGGTGAACACTCCACCAAATCATGCACTTTGACAACATCAACTATATTTTAATGATTTATTGTGTGGATCTATACCTACAATTCATTGTATTTGAGTGCAGATCTACAATGTAGTACCTTATTTGCACTGTATGCATCATCTATCTTTTTTACATGAGTTAAAGCTTCATGAATCAACTCTATACTCATTTTAACGGCTGTCTTTGGCTCTACATGATATCTTAAAGATTTATTGGGCTTTATTGTGCAAAAATTTGGTGCCCATTATATCTGCACTAAAGTGTTGATTGTATATGCACTAAAATTTGTATGCACACTAAAGTGTTGATTATATACGCACTAAAATATCAAGTGCCAAACCTCTATAATTTGGGTTTTTTTTTTATTATTATTATTTCAGGGAGGGTTGTTGAGTGCCTTGCCTTCTCTATTGCTCATTCAGATTCTGCTTGCACTGCATTATAGATCACAATTTGGTTTCACTTCTCACTCCATTCAATTATCATGACTGAAAATCTAAAGTGCAAATTTTTTTAAGAAGCAGAGGTTTACACAGGAAACCATGAATATGGAAACTGAACCAGAGCTTAGTGTAGATAAAATTAAGTGGTATAATAGATGTGATGAAGCATATGGTCTTTTATGTTTGTCTATTTCTCCTAACTCACTCTTTCACATTGAATCTGCTAAATCACCACATAAAATTTAGAACACTTTGGAATAACTCTTTGAGAAGTAGGATGTAATGAGGGGTCATGAGCTAGAGAATGAACTCATTAGATTAAGTCCAGGCAATGTTAATATTATAGAAGACTTTTTCACCAAAGTTAAATCACTTAAGTTAAAATTAAAATTATGTGGTAAGGATGAACAATTGATCCTCTCTATTCTTTCCAAGTTAGGTCCCGACTACTCAATTTTTGTCTCTACCTTTTATGCTTTGAAACATGCCCTAGGACCTGCATGAAGTATGCCATCCTTAGATGATTTTGTCAAAAATTAACTAGGGATCAAGACAAACTCATCCAAATGGGTACATTGAAGTCCTCCAAATCACATGCTTTGTTGAGTCATGACAAACTGAAGACATCAATAAATAAGGAGAAGGAAAAAAAAAAGGACCAAGAGCAAGGAAAAGGTCAAAAATTAGATACTAAACCAAAAGTACCATATGAGTCCTCTTCAGGTGGGAAATCCAAGAAAGAAAGGATCACATGTGTATATTGTAAGAGAACTAGGCATGATGAAACAAAATGTATGAAAAAATAGATTGATCATTTAACGAAGATGCTTGAGAAAAAAAACATCAATGTCCCTAATACAATCAAATAAACCTCATCAACATAAGAGTCTTCTAAGGCAAAATAAAGTAGTAAGTGGAAAGGTAAGGGTAAGGCCTTTGTTGCAATAGCATCTCAGCCATCCACATGGGTGATTGATTCTGGTGCCTCACATCACATGGCTTCTTGATGAGACTTGTTCTCATCTTTAGATCCATGTTCTATGCCATCTATTCTAATAGGTGATGATACTTTTGTTAAATTTTATTGGAGAGGATCTATTGAAGTTAATGATAGAACATTTGAAAATGTCTTGTGTTCCGTCACTATCAACTAATCTCATATTTGTTTATCAAATCACCCACATTAGATCAGGAAAGAAAGTTGAATTTACTCCATATTTTATTGTCATTAAGGAGATGCATAGTAATAATACAGTGGCCATTGGGAAAGCAAATCACCAATCAAAGTTATACACCTCAAATTTTTCTCTTGATTACCCTTTTACTGCATTACTCACTCATTTTGATTGGCCATCTAAACTATCGCTACTTGAAACAACTCAGTCAACAAGATATGGTAATAGGGTTGCCTCATATTTATTTTTTTGATGGTGTTTGTGAAGGTTGCATGATTGGTAAACATCCCGAAGAGAAATATGACAAAGGCAAATCATGGAGAGCCACTAAAATTTTGGAGCTAATTCATAGTTATGTTTCTGGACCATTTCCAAAGCCTTCATTCAACAAGGCTAGGTATATGCTTACCTTCATAGATGACTTCTCTAGGTATACCTGGGTGTATGTTCAATAAAAGTCTGAGGTCTTTGACCATTTTAAGGATTTTAAGGCTGTTTTTGAGAAATAGTCAGGGAAAACCATTAGAATTTTGTGCATTGATAATGGTGGTATGTTAATCATTGCTTTGAGCACTTTTGTACTTCAAAAGGGATTGATCTACAATGAATAGTTCCATATAGTCCTCATCAAAATGGTGTTGCAAAACATAAGAAAAAATATTTAAAGGAAATAGCAAACTATATGATACATTCTAAATCACTTACACCACAATATTGGGCAAAACCCATTAATTATGCTTGCGATATCCAAAATCATGTTCCTCATAAAACATTGAAAGGGATCGCTCCTTTTGAATCTTGGAGAAATCAAAAACCTGAAGTTAATCACTTTAGGGTATTTGGATCTCTAGTTATGGCCCACATTTCTAAGAAGAAACATAAGGCCATAAAATGTTAGAGTAGGACTTACATATTTGTTGGGTATGCAGAAGGTGTTAAGGGATATAGGCTTCATCCTTTTGCACATGAGTTTTTCATTGAGAGGAGTGCACACTTTCAATATGGTCCATCAGACTCCACACATGACACTTCTCTCTCTTCTTTGGACTCTTTGGGATATGATGACAGTTTAGATAATTTAGATCATCTAGATCAGATAATTGTTGATGAAGATTCTTCATCCAGTTCAAATGATGAGGATAGTGATAGAGATTCACCTCATTCCATTTAGAGAATCTCCCACTGGTTCTCTAATTTTAGGTTCTCATTGGGATAGACAGACTCTATAGAGTGTAGGTGATTGGGTTGGGAATCAATCAAATGTCAGACAAACTCGTTCATAATTTCAGGGTGTTCCACATGTTTTCATTACTTTTGCTTCTGATCGATAATCATTTCATGAGGTATCTGGCATTCCTGAGTGGGATACATCTATGCATGAAAAGTATAGTTCCTTAATTAGGAACCACACTTGGGATCTAGTACTACTTCCCAAGGGAAGGAAACTTGTTTGATATAGGTGGATCTATCAAACAAAATTTGTAGTAGATGGGTCAATGGAGAAGTTCAAAGCATGATTAGTTGAAAAAGGATTTTCACAAGTTCTTAGCATAGATTATATTGAAACGTTTTCTCCAGTCGCTAAAATGAAATCTATTCGACTCACTCTTTCCATTGCCATAGCTTATTATTGAGATATTCGTTATATGGATGTGAAGAGTGCCTTTCTTCATGGTGATGTTGAGGAGGAAATATATATGGAACAACCACAAGGTTTTTTGGAAGTTTCTTCCTTAGTGTGTAAACTTCAAAAATCTATCTATAGCCTTAAACAGGCCCCTCAGGCTTGGTATGCCAACATGGATTCATTTCTTCTCAAATTTGGGTTCACTAGATGCAATTTTGATCTGAATATCTACATCTTGCATCAAGATAATTCAATCTTGATTTTGGTTCTATATGTGGATGACCTATTGATCACAGGGAGTTATTAATCCTCTATTATAGTAGTAAAAATTGCTCTGCATGATAGATTCTCTATGACTGACTTGGGTTTATTCCATTACTTCCTTGGTATTGAGATTTCACAATCTAACTCAGGTATTACTATTGCACAATCCAAGTATGCTCTTGATTTGCTCACATAGTTTCACATGGATACTTGTAAGCCAGCTTTGACTCCCTTTCTTTTTAGAGTCAAACTTGAGGCTAAGTGTTCTTTTCCATTGGTTGATGCTACCTTGTATCAATAACTAGTTAACAGCCTCATCTATCTGACTCACACTAGACCTAATATTTCATACGTAATGGGAATGGTCTCTAGATTTATGCAGACATTGCATGAGCTACATTGGAAATCAGCCAAATGGATTCTTCACTACATTCAGGGTACTCATAGTTTTGGGATTCACTATGGAGTAGGTATTGATATTGACTTGATTGTATACACAAATTTAGATTGGGATGGTGATATTCAACATCACAAGTCCACTTTAGGATATAGTTTCTCACTTGGTTTAGGACTAATTAGTTGGTCTAGCACAAAGCAGAATGCTATTGCTTTATCATCTATAAAGGCTGAATACAGAGGGGCTATCAATCCTACTACTAAAGTTATTTAGCTTTAGGGGATTCTTACTAAGTTTGGTATATAGTTCAAGCAACCCACAATAATATTTTATGATAACCAAAACACCATCTATATCTATAAGAATTTGGTCCAACATCAATAGATCAAGCACATTGAGATTCATATGCACTTCATTTAAGAGTTCATTCAAGGATAGGTCATTGATATCAAATTTTGACAAACTACAGAGCAGATAGTTGATATCTTCACCAAACCCTTCATTGAGAGTAAGTATATTCACTTGCATGCTCTTCTTGGGGTAAGAGATGCATCAACATCATCTTTAAAGGGGGCCTTCTAATCCTCTTCTTCTTTTCTCTCTTTTTTTTTTGGGGGGGGGGGAGTTTTTTTCCCATAGGTTTTCTCTTTTTCCTCTGCTTTGTGAGAGTTGCATTGTACTTGGGTACCTTATCAAGCGATGCTATCAAGACCTAATTTTGTTTGCCCACCTAAGTTATGTTTAAGGGGGGTGTTAGTGTAGGATATTATTTTATTTGTATTTATTATTATGGATTATTCCTACACATGTGTTTAGTTTGTTTAGGTGTTATTTTGAGGTCACTTAGGTTTTATAAATGAGGTAATTAAGTTGCATATGCAAAAGGAAAAATTATAGTCAAATTGGTGGGTAAGGATACCCTTACCCACCAATATTAACATATGGAGCACACAAACCATTTGGAAAAAGTCTTGTGTTCACATTGCCAAATGTCTTGGCTCTATGCCTCCATTGTACCTATAAATGCGTCTCTCATCTAAGCTATTTTTTAATGAGTTATGAATGCAATATTATTTTAATTTTGTTCTATTTTGATTTCAGTCTCAACAATGGAGTTCTGCTTCTATTTGATTTGTATTTGTAGTTTGTGTGTTTGATTCTATCAGTTAGATCTTGGACAATTCTGGCAAATTTATGTATTGTTTTAATCACTTGTCAATGTAAGAATAGGAATGTTTACTTTTAAGAATATTATTTATAATATTTGTTTTAGAATTTTTATATTTAAAATATATTAGTAAATTTTCCTTGTTTGATATTAAAATCAAGGTTTAAAAAAATGCGTTAAGAATTTTAAATGATAATATTTTAAAGATTTTTTTATTAATATATTTAAAATGTTTGGTTTTATACATAAAATGATACTTATCGATATGAGAACATCATCCTTAGGTGAACCCACAATCCTACATCACCTAAAAAATAAAATAAAGTAATAACTTATATTGTAATCTTTATTATAAAGAATATTGTGTGTTTAACATCATAATTGAACTATTATATTTTTTATATTTTCATATGTTAGAAGTTAAATCTTCATGAAGACCAAAGACACCTCTACTCTTGAAAATGTTGGAAAGGGTAGATGCCTATTTATCATTTTTTTTTTTTTTAAATAACATTAAATCATAGAAGTGGAAGACATTTCAATTCTTACACTCTAATCACATTTACAATTTATTCACATTCTTGTGATTCGTCATACACTTTAATGACTTCTTACCATATATTTTACAATTAGATTTAATGAAAAACTAGTGTTTTGGGACCTTGGATCCATTTTTGGAACACTTGAGATTAATATTATGACTTAGATTTTAAAAAATCATAAGTGAAATTAGTCAATCCATTTCAAGATAAATGATATACAAATAAATTAGTCAATTCATTCCAAGATAAATTATTCAGAATCAAAATTTCAGCCTTATGCTTTTAAAATGGCCACTTCTATCCAAGGGGTCAAAATTTTGGCTAATGCATGACTAAATAAGCACCATAAACTCATTTAGATATTGAGAAGTCATTGTTTTAATATTTGAGAGTTGTTTCTAAATGATATTGGACACCTGATGATGAATGGAACAAACCTTAGAGGTGAGCTTAAAGAGACTTTAAAGGAAGAGGAGTTGTTTTTTAGTCAAAATAGTAATTTAAAGTTACAATTTGTCAAGGTAATCATTGATGCTTAGAATATGAAGCATTCCCCTTAATATTAAAGATCTCTTTCATAATTTATGTAGTTATCACCATTTGAAAGATATTGTCATATTACAATAGTTTGGGTATGAAAAAATACCTTGTTTGAGCTTATTTACCTGGTTGTAATCTTCCATTTCAAAATCTAGGTAGATATTTGATGTGAATTTTTGGCTTCGACAATAAATCCATCCTTTTATTTTGGGATTGGAGTTATAAAATTTCCATTATCAAAAATAAATTTCTAAAAAATGTGATAAAATTTTTAATGAACATTTTTCTATTTTTTCTTTGTTTCAACATAGATTGTTAATTTATTATGTTAGTTTGCTTTAATGTTTGAAAATACATATCATGAGAATCAAATAGATAGTTGTTTATTGGATTAGAATAAAACCTATCTTAATACAAATATACCTCTCTATGTGTTATGCTCACGCGATGAAAGACAATATTATTAAAGGAAGCATGGAAATGTTGTAACTTTTTTTTATGCAACATATGGATTCCAAGAGCATGAAAATTGAAACATATTGTGATAATGTGTGGATATGACTAGGTCTCTATGTAGTTTCCCAATTTAGAGTAACCATGTGCACTTTGGTACAACAATGGGGTAAATAGGATTAATAAGTATTAATTTTATCCTCACTTTATCAAAAAAAATTCATGCATTACATTTAATTCAGGTTACGAGGTAGTGTTACTAATTTGACATCCCTACCCTAAATACATCAAATTCTATTATAAATTAGCTATATGTTATGTGATCACGTAGATTTTGCACCCGTCTTTGTGTTGTAGTGTGTTATGCAGAAATCTAATGATATAATGGGATTACTTCCAAGCTGTAAGACTTTAGCGAATTGAGGTGAACCTCCACAGAAGGCTGAATTCCTTTCACTAAGTTCATTGCAACTAATAAATTATCAATTCATGTGGAAAATCCACTTCTTAGTGACTTGCTTTTAAACTAGGGTTTAACTGTGAGGAAAAGAGTTTTAGAAATGAATTTACAAAATTGAAAATAATGATTGTACCAAATACTTATAGTGGATTTTAATTCTTGATTTGTATGAACACAACTGAACAATAAATATATTTAAATTTATTGGAGTACAAACTCATACAAATATGAAACCGAAGGTAATATTGGGCATTTATCATATAAGGAACAAGATTCTTTATTTTAATCAAACAATATTTTCAAAATGGTAACTTAATACCACAAATGAGATTTTATGACTGAAATAAGGATAAAGGTATTCATAAAATTGACAAATAACCTTGCATACACAAAGATAACACAGACAAGGAAGGCAAAACTTTAATATATTCTCACTTTCTAGGTTATAACATGTAGATCAATTGTTAAAAATGTAGAATAATTTCTCCAACAACAAAAAGATAAATGGGCTACGCCATGGTACCCATACTTATAAAAAATTCTCTCTTCGAAGAGAGGTAGTCATCCAAACTCTACACCTAGTTAAAGAGCAAGAAAAATCTGAAAAGTGTCATGTAAAAAAGTGTGATCTTCAACTGGAATGGCATTTTTAGCAAGGTAAATAGCTGGAATAAGTATCATACAACTGTTGGGCATTTTCACAAGTGTTGGAGGCATGGGGAAATATTGTAAAATCTTCATGCAATGTCCTCCTTGTCTTGAGTTCAATTATTATTATCTCTTTGATGAAATGAGTTGCCAAAAATGAGCTCATATTTAGAACAATAGAAAGCTTTTAGATATCTTAGGTTATTTTTTGCAAAACCAAACTTGTATTTTTCAATTGGAACTTTTACAAATTTTTAAGTCATCCAACTTTAACAAAAATGGAAATGTAATTTACAACATGAGTTTTTGAAAGTGAGCAACTCAGACTTTTTAAAAAGAAAAGTGCAATTTACAAGTTTGATTTTTACAACCTTTCAACCTAACAAAAAGGAACTTGAAAATTACAAGAGGATCTTTCTCAAAAAGAACTACCAAAATGATAGTTACAATTTGAAATATGCAACTTTAAAATATTTATTATAATAAGGAAATGTAATACATAGAATGTATTTGATTGAAAGAATTAATCTACAACCATAATTCTGAAGATGTTTTGTCCTTTGCTTGTGTCTTCTTAATATAAGCATCAAAACTCTTGAAGATATCTATGATATCATTTTCATCAGGACCAAGTGAATATAGGTTGCTTATTTCACATTCTACAATTGTGTTAGAGAGTTCCCTTTATGCAACCCTCTATACTTGAGTATCCTTCCCCATCTAATCTAGTGTAGTATGATATATAATAAATCAATGAATGGAACTCAAGTTGAATGTTGTGTTTTGTGCTGACTTTCTCTCGACCACTCCTTTGAACTTGTCTTGAACTTCTTGTACTGAAATCATTTGGTCTTGATGATTTGTTGCTTCACATGATAGTTTATTAAGCAAATATTCAATATCATAGATCGTATGTATGACATTATCATATGTAGACTTAGCTTTATTAATACTCTCTGTGATTATTCTTATTCTAAAATTAGCTACCATGTCCAATTCCTCATGATGTGCATCATTTTTCAATATCTTTTCTACAATGAGGGTGTTAGTTTCAATCATGTTAACAACTTGTAATTTTGGATAGAATAAGTTAAACCTTTCTATCTCTTCCTCGTATTTGCTCGTTGATGTCTTCAAAGTTACTTGTTCATCCTTTATATTTTTTTAGTAGTCCATTGCTAACTTAGTGACTATGTCTCCCTTTGTGATGATCTCCTTTGCACAGTCCTTTGTAGCCCTTCCCATATTGACAATCTATGTTATTGCTTCAAGTGTTTCCTTATCAGATATGTAAGTAATGAATTGTGTTAGTTAGGTTATGGGATCAATGAACTTCTTCAGTGTAGTCATCAATTATTCAACCTTATTCCTCATTTCATCCTTTGTGACCTTGTCACTATCCATCTTCCCAAAAATAGAGTTAATGCTTGATTGAACATCATGTTTCAATCCCTCTCTTGTAGGATGGCCTAGGTGAATTTTGGACATTTGATAATTCCCCACCACAAGATATTTTTTGGTTTATCTAGTAGGGGGACTATAATTTCTACATATTTATCCCTTATTGAATCATATAGTATTTTGGATATGGTTTTGGGAGTTGCCTTTGATTTCTTTGATGCTTTTGTAAGGCCAAAATCTAATTTTCTCAAGGACACTATTTGTTTTTATTTCTTTCCCACTAATTGCACTTTCCAACTTGGACTGACAACCTATTGTCCTAGCACTATCAATTATGAATCTACACGTGAAGTTGCTGCATTGGTAGTTATGGTGATGAGTGTTGTATCTATCACTGATATGGACATTGAATCTTGGATTAATGCTTTGGAAATATCTTCCCCATCTATGGGTTGAGTGACCACAGTTGTATTAATGATTTCTTTTGTCTCTACCTCCTTAGTGAGGGTAGGGGTTATTGTGGAAATGAAAAAAAATGGGTGCAGTGGAAATGGATGTGCCTACCAAGATTGTGGGAATTGGAAGTGACACAAGTGGAGGGGTAGGCACAAGGAGTTGAAAAAGGAGAACTTGTGGGAGTGTGGAATCCATAGCCATGAATGAATCAATCAAAGTTGTGGGGACACTCAGGGTTGATATAATGGGGAAAGTGATGGGAGATGAAAAGGGAATAGTAGTTATCCCAGTGGTGGGGATGGATAGTGGGATTGTAGTCAGGATGACTGAATCGACAACCATGTACTATTGGGTGGTGTTAGTGATTAATGAGGTTGTATTAGATACAAGGGATGAGATGGAAGGAATTATGGAAGAGATGAAAGGAATCTTGGAAGAGGGGAGTGAAAGTGAAGCCTGAATGTCTAATTTTATTTATTGAATTATTGGAAATGGAGTCACTAGCATAGGTAAGTTGATATAAATGAAGGGGGTAATTATTTGGGGTGATGGTGGAGTGGAGATAGGAGGAGGTATTTTAGCTGGTAGAATGAAAGAGACAAGAGGAAAAACTATTTATGCTTCAATGGTAGTTGTATTATCAATTAAAATTAATATTGGTTGATGTGTTATTGTTTCTTGGCTACTAGGTTGTCCTCTTTTAACCTTTGATTTCTATTTTCTCTTGTGTGATACCACTAGCCTATTTACCTATTCACTTTGGGTTCCACTATTAAAACCCTATGTTGTTGGTGCTACACCTTTCTCTTTGATCTCTTTCAATTTATCATTGATGCTCAAAGTTTCTTTGGTCACCTTGACTCCTTTTCTCCTTAGCTAGTTGATTTTTATGTTTATTACATTGGTGGTCCTATCCATTAATGAGAAGGACTTAGGGATGGACCACCTAACTGATGGAAGGGGTTGATCAAAGTTTTTGTTATCATAGTATACCTTGTCTATTTGAGATCCATCATCTCTCAAGTCCTTTGAGACTTGTGCCATGTTATAAGCCTTTATCTGCTCTAGGGTCATCCTAGAATAATCTTTTATTCTCACTTTCTCTTCATATTCTAGGTCTTCCTAGTAATCTTTATAATAGGGAACATGGGAATATGTTGTGACCTACAATATACTAGTAATATTTCCAATCACATCATAAAAGGGCATTGCATGGAGAGCTCTTAAGGTCATTTGAAGCATCTCAACATTTGCACACTTGGCTTTGGATAGGGAAGGGCATGTATACCTCCCTATGATACTGGGGAAATGGATTCCTACCTTATGTTTGCTTGATAATAATGTGTGAGCCTCTACAAATTACCTCACAAGTTCCATTAAAGCCCATTTTTCACTTACATACCTCGAGAGGGTTTAAGGATAGCTATTGAATCCTCCTACTCTAATGTATGAGTAGGTGGCAAATTGAATGAAATAAGATCCCCAATTTTTTATCTCAGAAGTAACAACATCATAGAATCTCCTTTTTTCTAATTCTTTTTCAAACATGACAATGATGCAATATATGAATGCATCATTTACCCTTTTAAAATATTGGCTACTTTCCTTAAGATTGAGATTAGGGTAATAATTGAAGACCTTGTTGAATTGGTCAGGCACTGTGTTCAACCCTAGGAAAGCCCTTTCCTTTGCTAGTATGTAGACTAAATATGAAGTCATATAGAACTTCCTTGTATTTTGGACTTCCATCAATTGTTTATGGATGGAATCACTTATCAACTAGTCTTAGTAGATGTATTGCTTATTTTGGTAGATTACCCATATGTATTAGTACAATCAATTCTAAAAGTTCTTGGCATTTAGGTTTCTCGTGATTTTATGTAGGAGTATGATGATGTCACCCACTTCCTCCTTGAAGTCTATTCTTGCCAAGGTTTTAGGCAATATTGTATATGTAGGCCTAGGGAATTTTAACCATTGTTTATTGATCATCCTTAGACATCCAGTGTTATTATCTTGATAAAACTTATTGGATGAGTTAGGCATTATATCGAGATAACTCTCATACTCTAAAATCAAGAATATTAAGTTGATGAAGTTAGGGTCTAGGTTCATAATCCTTTCTCCCTTGTCATTCAATGCTTACCTATTTTTTGCATCATAGTGATCCACCAATGTGAGCATAATCTCAGGTCTCTACACTAATAAGGGGAAGGTTGCTACTTGGGGCAGTCTAGTTGTAAATGCTCTGAATCTAATCATTTTTGAATTTAGCATTTATCCTTGTCCAAAAATCACCTAGGTTTGTGTCTATGATTTCATTAGTGTTGAATTCCAAGTTGAGTGGGACACCAAGCCCCTTGGATTTGAACTTCATTTCTTTTCCAGACATAGATCCTGGGAAAATTGATATGGAAAAACCAACTGTAGACTTGGTGGGCTTTGGAGTTGTAAAATGCAAGTTAAATATCTAATGGGGATTGGAGTTGCTTAATGCATATTAAATATTTGATGGAGATTGGAGTTGATTTTATAGGAAAATTGTCCAATCGGGATTGGAGTTACAAAACACACTTGAAATGTTTGATGAAAACTCTAGTGGGTTTTGAAGTTGTTAATGTAGGTAAAATCCCTAATGGGGATTTGGAGTTACAAATGCAATAGGATTTTTTGTGGAGTTGTAGTGTAGCAGATGTAGGTGATAACTATGTGGGTTTTGGACTTGATATCATAGGTCAAAACTCCATGGGTCTATGTGGGGAATTTTTGAGTGAGTATTCGACTAGTTTTAATGAATTTCAAAACCCTAGATTCTTCATAGGCTATAAAGATGTTTGAAAATACTCGACATGATTTTGAGAAACATATATGATTTTGAGATGACACAAGTAAATAAACTAAAACCCTAGATTTTCCAAGCAAAGGAAAATCCTTAGAAACACTACGAGATAGGAAAAAACACAAAAATAATCTATGTTTAGCTTTGACAGAAAGAAAAAATGGTGGCTAAAAAATGCAAGAGAAATTAGGAATACCATGCAGGGGTAGCAATGGTGGTCATGGTTTGAGACATGGTATTGCATTACTCGACATCATGGCTTGGATTCACAGAGTTATAATTCCTTAATTCATAAAATAAATAATGATTTTTCATTAACCCCACTTTGATTAATATAACATTTAAGCCTATAATTAATGCATCCTAGGTCAATGGTTGGCGAGAATTTCAAAACTTTAAAGTCCTGGAGCAATTTTATAATTTTTCAAAATTGCATTTACACTTTGAGTTTTCTTTTCCATTAGGTGGCTTGGTGCATTGGAAATGGGATAGAATAACTTGAGGCACAATTTACAACTTTACAAGTTGCAAATTACAACTAGGGTTCCAGTTTCTATGGAAAGATAGTTGGTGGGAAGCGAGACTCAAGTTATAATTTGTAACTTTGCAAATGGAAGATTGAAACTAGAGTTTTGTTTTCTGATGGGGGTGATGCATGAAAAGTGGAGTTTCAATTGTAATTACAATTTGAAACTTTTAAAGTTGAAAATTGCATATGAATCTCTAGTTTCTGTGGGAAAGTTGTTTGGCAGAAGGTAGAGCTTCGGTTGTAATTTGTAACTTTGCAAGTTGTAACTTACAAGTGGGGTTCCAATTTTTTATGGTCATGGGTTGTGTGGGAAGAAAAGGCTATAAATAAATTTTCAATTTGTAAATTACATTCAAATCTTTGGTTTCTTCTGGATATGAGTAAAGCAAGAAACAAAGGTCTGAATGTAATTTGTAATTTTTCAATTTGCAAATTGCACCCAGATCTCTAATTTCTGCTTTAGTTTGAGAAAAGGGTATCTAGGTATTTTTAAGGCCTTTTTTTCAAAAAATTAATGGGTCTCCCTTAGGATACTAGATATTTTAACATTTTTTAGGCAAAAATATCAACATTTTTTATGATCTCTATGGAGTGATTGTCTACTCATTAGTTTATTTCCAGTAGCCTTCTAGTTCACTAGGCATGGAGTCATTTTAAGCTTTACACACTTTTAATTGGAGAAGAAAAAAATTGAGATTTTGCCTAAACAAGAATGAAACAAGGAAAAATAAAACAAAAATAAACTAAGGAATCAAAACTCCCAACGAGTTGACCTGTGCAAAAGCACTTATTTATGGAGATCAACTAAACCTAATATATATAATGTTTTTTAGATTAAATTCCAATCTCAAAATCAAAATTTGAGATATATCCCATTAACTGAGATAGGAAGTTCCAATCCATTAAGATTGGATAGTTAGAATGCATTTACTCCCTTGCACTAAACCACTCCATATTGCAGCAATCTTCATGTGCTTTCTTGGTTTATCTCTTTCAGCATCCCATTTTAGAACCATGTCTCCTTCATTAAAACTCATATCAGATGATTTTTTATCTAAAGTTCTCTTTGTTTAAACCTAATTTGCTTCCATAACTTTCATTGATTGGTTCCTAACTTCTTCTAATTCCATGAGTTCTACCAATCGTACTTTCATTTCATCATTGTCAATCAATTCCAACTGATGATTGAAATCTAGAGATGGTAACTTAACTGATAGTGGAACTTTAACTTCCCTTCAATATACCAACATGAATGGAGAATTGCCAATGTCTCTCTTGGGGGTGATCCTATCAACCCAAAATGCTGATTTTAACTTCATGTGTCATGCCCTTTAGTTGTCTTTGATTATCCTTTTGATAATCCTTATAAGATTTTTGTTAGTAAACTTAGCCAAGCCATTACCCTATGGGTAATAATTGAATGAATTACTCAGGTATACATTTTGCCTTACATCCCATTCACTTACATGAGTACCCATAAAAGCTTTGGCATGTCAGAGATAATGGTGTGAGGAACACCAAATCATGTGATAATGTCATCCATGAATTCCAAGATAGATACATCTATTGCATCTTTTAGGGAAACTACTTTAGTCCATCTAGTGAAATAATTAATTTCTGTAAGGGCCCATTTGTGACAACACTTGATAGTGGATTGATCATGTTATTGAAATCTAATCCCCATTGGGAAAATGGTTGGTTATCTTGGATTGGTTTGAGAGGAAGAGTTGCTAATTTTTACTTCCCTATAAATTAAGCACATTCTAATGGCTTCTTACCCATTAATGGGAATCTTTGAATATGTTAGGCCAATAATAGCCTCCTCTCATTATTTTGATGGTAGTGGTTCTTATAGAGAAATGTCCACCTAATGTGCCATCATAAAACTCCTTGAGCACCTTTGAGACTTGACCATGCTCAATACACCTTAGCATGACTCCATTCATATCTTTCCTAAACAATACTCCATCAACAAGAACATAAGGAATAGATTGGAGTTTGAAATAACTTTTTTTGGATTGTTGGCAATCATATATATACTCACCAATCAATAAGAAGATGGTCATGTTATGAATCAATCTATTGAATAGAGGTGGAGTGGCTAGTTGGGATGTATTTTTAGCATATACTACATCAGATACTACCTCATCAATATTCATATCAAAATTTAACTATTCACATAAGCCCTTTCCTATTACAAGCTTTGTAATTTTGATGTTCACATCATATTCCATGACTTTTGTGATCCATCCTACTCTTTTTTCATTTATTTCTTGGCATAGTAGGAATTCTTTGAAACTTTGGTAACTAACCATCAAATGAATTTGATTATTGGAGAGTATATGCCTAAACCTTTTGAGAGCTTTAATCATAGCATATACTTGCTTCTCTATGAAACTATACTTTTCTTCACAATCCTTCATGGATTGACTAAAGAAAGATATTGGTTGTTCCAATTTTTATTTATTATGTTGGGTTAGAATAGCTGATATGATACCTTCCCCCGCAAAAACATAGAGAATGAAATCATTCTCATAGTTGGGGTTGACTAGGGTAGGATCATGAGAAATAGCCTGCTTGATGGCTTCAAAGCTATCTTTTCCTTCCTGTGTCCAGCTGAAAATAATACCCTTTTTAAGCATAGAAGTAAGTGGCTTGGCCATGCAGGAAAAATTTGGAACAAACCTTATTATGAAGTTGATCTTTCCTAGGAAACTTTGTAACCCCTTTTTATGGCTCAGAAGTGCTAGTGAAGATATAACACTTATTCTCTCTAAGTCTATTACAAGACCCTCTTTCAACACAATGTGTCCTAGTAATTTCCCTTCATGAAATATGAAAATACACTTTTTTGGATTGAGGTAAACTTTAAATTTTGAACTTTTTAAAAACTATCCTAAGATGATCTGGGTGAGCATCAACATGTTTTGAATAAATAGTGATGTCATCTAGGTATACCAAGATCATCTCATTTATCAAACCTCTAAAGTCCATATCCATGGATCTTTAGAATGTATCACCAGTGTTATATCAAAAGGCATCTTTTTATATGCGTACATGCCCCATTTTATAATGAAAGTAGTCTTGAACTGGTTTGATTCCTGCACTAGGATTTGGTTATATCTAGAATAATCATCTAGAAAGGAAAACCTTTTAGATCCTAATACAGTTTGAATAATTTGTGCCGGGGGTGGAAGGGGATAATGATCCTTTAGGGAGGCTTTTTTTAGGTCCCTAAAATCTACACAAAGTCTGATTTCACCATTATTTTTCCTCACATGGACTAAGTTAGCAACCCAGGATGAGTATTTGATAGGGAAAATGATATAAGCCTCTATTAGTTTGGACAACTCACTCTTCATCAAGGGTTCTATTTTTGGATTGATTATTTTCTATTTCTATCTAATATACTTGGTATTTGGGTCAAACTCTATTTTGTGTTGGGCTAAGCTAGGGTCAAACCCCCTTAGATATTTATAACTCCAAGTGAAGTTATCATCAAATTCTTGACATGGTTAATAAAATCTTATTTTTTAGAAACATTACATACCTTTCAAATCTTCAATGTTTTGCCCTCTAAAATGACTATTGGCTTGTAGTCTTTTTCATTGATCATGATATTCTTCTTTTTACCTTTCATTTTATCATCTGAGTTGAAGATACTCTCTAAAGTAATAAGGCCAATGGTTAATTTATTTATCTTTAACTAAATGAGTTGAAGATACTCTCTAAAGTAACAAGGCCCATATTGGTATTGGAGTCTTAACTAATTTCTATTAAATAATTCAGCTTCCTCTCTCAAAAAATTCATAATTTATTGATCACTATCAAGTACTTGCTAATTGGTTGCATTATCAAGAATAGATGGCATTAATATCAACTTTACATGCTAGCTATTTTTCTTCTTTATTTCCTCAGGTAGCTTATACTAAGATCCTATTGAGGCCATACAATTAGCATATTTGTTTTGTGCTCTTGGTATCACTTAAATGTTTAAAGTAGTAAATTCTTGTAACAGGTCCCAAACTCTATGTTTGTAAGATCTCAAAAATTTATTCTTGGTTATGATTTTGGATCTTACTTAGTAAACAATCAACTCACTATCACCAAATACTTGTATTTATTATATCCCTCTTTCCTTATCTAGTTGGAGACCTCGAATCAAATATTCATATTCAGTTACATTATTAGTCCAATTAAACTAAAGTCTGAAATAAAATAAATAAATCTCCTTTTATGGAGAGATCAAATTAATACCTACACTTGCACCATTCCTGATTCTCAAGGCATCAAAGAATAGTTTCCATATTCCTTGAATATCCTCAATGGGCTTCATAAGATTTGGAATAATTACATCATTTTTTTGGATGCAATTTGTACCCAACCCAGTTTCTTGTACATAATCATAAGGATCAAATTAGAGAGTTGATCCCCATTCATCCAGATGAGTGTTTGGAATATCTTCTACAGGTGTTGCAACCTCATGATCAAACTCTTCTTCCTGATCTTGTAATGTGCAATTCATATCCATAGGGATAGGAACGTATGGATCAATATGGTCTTTAAAAATTGACTCATATCTTATTGTTACTCTCAATTCATATCTCATCCTAAGCAACATGTGGGACCAATCAACAAATAGATACCCTCCCATTTTTGTAGTGAAGTCTCAGGAAAGGTAGATAGCAAAATAGGGGGGAGATCAATAACTAAGATATCTTGAGAAATTAACAATCGTAGACTTGCATGGATGGTAATGTTTAAAATTTTATAGTCATAACTATTTGAATAATAGTCTCATCTAGTTGAACCACACCCTTTATGATAGTTGTATACTTAATACCATGAGCATCAGCTATTTTCTTGGGCATAACAGAACTACTAGCCCCTAAGTGAGAGGTAAAAAGGGGGAGGTTTACCATTCTTTCTTTCTTTGGTGTCAGTTTATGGTTGACACAAATTAACTATAGCATTAGGTCCCTTAGCCATAACTTTGTTTATTATTTGGAAGTTTTTCAAATCTTATTGTAGCAATTCCCTTTGTGTTGGAATAGACAATGCTTCCCACATGGTGACATTCAAATTAGTTTTATTCATTTATTCAATAATACTGAAAGGAATTTTACTAACCTTTGTTAGTGCCTTCATGGGATATATGTCTTCTTTTACCAAATTTGGGGTCAGTACTTTTAACTTTGACTGGCCCATTGGCACATTGGTGGCCTCTTGACTATGTTGCCTTTTGCAAATTCATGTATAAATTTAGAAGTTGTAGCTTGTTCCACCTTGGTGGGTTGATAAATTTTATTTTCTCTCTTCTTATATTATGTATTTACTACCACTAAACTACCACCATTGATTAGTGCTTCTTCCTGATTTACACTACAAATATTCTCATCTTGCTAGTAAAAGAGTAGCTTTGCTCTAAGAAGGATCTTATGTATCTTTCTACTAGGAAGTGTATTCTTATTGATGTCCTTAAGTGTTTGATATGCTTTGTACCATTAAGGCTTGACTTATGACACCATTAGGATAAGCAATCTAATTATGTGGTTGAGCATAAAGGTAACACCACTCATACGCCTAAGCTAGGTTATTTTGAATAGGTACAATAGCTTTGGAAGTACTTGGTGTAGGTAGAGCATGGATATTCAAAGGTTTTTCTTGCATATTCTAACTTTGTGTCTATGAATTACCTTGGTATGTCTACCTATTAGGTTGGTATGTTTGGTTAGCTTGCTGATAAGGCCTATAGTTCTGGGATTGATGCCTTTTCATTACTACCAACTCATTGCCAAAGCTTTTATGCAGTGACTTAACCTCATACAAATCATCAGTAGGAGCAAAATTCAAATCTAGTGCTTTGATTGTGGTGGTAATTGGGGAAAGTACATGTTTCATAGGAGGCACTTATGTAAATAGAGGTAGTGGTGGCCTTGGGACAATTTTTCCTTCTTAAATTAGGCAATTTTTTGCTCCTATTGTAATTTCATAAGCATTGGGGAGTATGGTTCCACCCATTGATTGAATCATGAAGGCTTTATCACTATTTAAATCTCTTAAGTAATATAGGAAAACATTGTTTGGGGTTGGTTTAACCAACATTTGAATTCTATTCAAAGTCTTTGGAAAGCGAAAATTGAAATCACTCATGAACTCATGAGGAGCATGTTAAATAGTAGTTAGTTGTTCAACCAGGGAGAGGTGGTCACTCTTTTCTTCAAATTATGTGCATAGTGTAGTTCCTAAGTCATCCTAAATATTGATGGAATTGGGAGGTAGGATTTTGTACCATTGTAAGGTTTTACCCTTAAAAGAGGAGACATGAAATCTGATTGCTACATCATTTTGTACTACATTGTGAACTAAATAAATATTAGCAATGTCTTGTATATGTTCCATAAGAGTGGTGGAAGTTTTACCAATAAAATATGGAAGGATTTTTGAATCCAAGGTGGGTATGTCATCATATTGGACAAGCTAAAGTGGGTTGCCTCCATTGAAAACTATGCAATTTTGATTTCTCATAGCCATTATGGGAGGTATGAAACTATTGGCGATATTTGAAGGAGATGCAAATAGATTTAAAGGATATACTCTAGTGTAAGGTACCACTGATCTTGATCTCTTTTTATATGGAAATGATAATTCTTAAAATTTAGCTTTCTTATCTTTAGTAGATGATCTTATTTGTTTCTTTGGCATACATAAACTTGGATTTATTAAATCCATGAAACAGTGGATTTGCCAAGTGATTTTGAAATTTTTATGAGGCTCATACAATGCTTTTTAATAATATCACCAATCTCTTAGTAATAATTTTTTGGTCCCATCGGGCATGCCAAAAACTGTTATCACATATAATTTGCACTATCTTTGTGTTGTAACAGGGTGTGCAAAAATATAATGATACAATGGGATCACCTCCAAGCTGTAGGACCTTGGTGAATTAAGGTGAACCTCTAGAGAAGGCCAACTTTCTTTCACTAAGTTCAATGTAATTGATAAATTACTAGTTCTGTAGAAATTCCACTTCTTAGTGATCTTGCTTCTAAACTAGGGTTTAACTATGAGGAAAAGAGTTTTAGAAATGAATTTGCAAAAATGGAAATGGTTATTGAACTAAATATTTATAGTGGATTTTAATGCTTGCTTTGTATGAACATAACTAAATAATAAATAAATTAAAATTTATTGGAGCACAAACTCATGCAAATATGAAACCAAAAGTAATATTGAACATTTATCATATAAGGAACAAGATTCTTTATTTTAATAAAATAAACTTTTTAAAAGGTTAAAATAATTACACAAATGAAATTTTGTGAATGAAATAAGAATGAAAACATTTAAAAATATGAAAAATAACCTTGCATACACAAAGATAACATAGACAAGGAATGCAAAACTTCAATCTATTATCATTCCCCAGATTACAACATGTAGATCAATTATTCAAAATGCAAAATAATTTTTTCAACAAAAAAAAGATAAATGGGCTATGCCATGGTACCCATAACTTATACAAAATACTCTCTTGGAAGAGAATCAGTCATTTAAACTCTACACTCGGTTAAAGAGCAAGCAAAATCTTAAAAATCTCATGCAAAGAGGCATGATCTTCTGTTAGAATGGCATTTTTAGCAAGGTAAACAACTAAAACAAGGATCATGCAATTGTTCGGAACTTTCACAAGTGTTGGAGGCATGGGAAAATCTTGTATAATATTCATGTAATATCCTCCTTGTCTTTAGTTCAACTATTGTTATTTCTTTAATGAAATGAGGTGCCAAAAATAAACCATATTTAGAACAATATAAAGCTTTTAGACATCTTAAGTTAATTTTTTGTAAAACCTAACTTGTATTTTTCAATGGGGACTTTTACAACTTTTTAAGTCATCCAACTTTGACAAAACTGGTAATGTAATTTACAACATGAGTTTTTTCAAGTGATCAACTCAGACTTTGTTAAAAAAAAAGTGCAATTTACAAGTTTGATTTTTACAACCTGTCAAAAATGAAATTAAAAATTACAAGACGCTCTTTCTCAAAAAGAACTGCGAAAATGATAGTTACAATTTGCAATATATAACTTTATAATGTTTTTTACAATAAATAAATGTAATATACATAATGTATTTGATTGAAAAAATTAATCTATAACCATAACTTCTAAAGATTCTTTGTCCTTCTTTTCCTGTGTCTTATCAATATAAGCATGAAAACTCTTGAAGATATCTAGGATATGATCTTCATTAGGACCAAGTGAATATAGGTTGCTTATTTCACATTCTACAATTATGTCAGAGAGTTACCTTTGTGCATCCTTGTATACTTGAGTATCCTTCCCCATTTGATCCAGTTTATTATGATATCTGATAAATCAATGGATGGAACTCAAGTTAAATGTTGTGTATGGTGTTGACTCTCTCTACCACTCCTTTGAACTTGTATTGAACTTCTTGTACTAAAATAATTTGGTCTTGATGATCTATTGCTTCACATGATAATTTATTAATCAAATCTTCAATAGCATAGATCGTATCTATGACCTCATCCTATGTAGCTTTAGCTTTATTAATACTCTCCATGAGTATTCCTATTCTAAAATTAGCTGCCCTATCCAATTCCTCATCCACTGCATCATTTTTCAATATCTTTTATGTAATGAGGGTATCAGTTTCAATCATGTCAATAACTTATAATTTTGGGTAAAATAGGTTCAACCTTTCTATCTCTTCCTTAAATTTGCTCATTGATGTCTTCAAAGTTATCTATTTATCCTTTATATTTTTTTAGTGGTCCATTGCTAACTCAATGACTATGTTTCCCTTTGTGATGAGTTATTCTACCCAGTCCTTTATATCCCTTCTCATATTATCAATCTCTATTACTGAAGTGTTTTCTTATCAAATATCTGAGTAATATATTGTATTGGTTAGGCTACAAGCTCAATGAACTTCTTTAGTGAAATCATCAATTTTTCACCCTTAATTTTTAATTCATCTTTTGTGACCTTGTCACTATCCATCTTCTCAAAAAGAGAGTTAATGCTTGATTGAACATCATGTTTCAATCCCTCTCTTGTAGGATGACCTAGGTGAACTTTGGATATTTAGTAATCCCCCACCACTAGATCTTCTTTTTGTTTGTCTAGTGGGGGGAATATAATTTCTACTTATTTCTACCCTACTAAATCATACAATATTTTGGATATGGTTCTAGGAGCTTCCTTTGATTTCTTCGATGCCTCTGTAAGGCCAAAATATAGTGTGCTTAGGGACACCATTTATCTCCATTTCTTCCCCACTGATTGCACTAGCCATCTTGGAGTGGCATCCTATTTTCCTAGCACTGTCAATTGTGAATCTAAAGTTGAAGTTATTGCACTAGTAGTTATGGTGATGAGTATTGTATTTATCCCTAATATGGCCATTAAATCTTTAGCTAACATTTTGGCAATCTCTTCCCCATTTATGGGTTGACTGGCAATAATTGTATCTATGATTTCCTTTATCTCTACCTCCTTAGTGTGGGTATGGATTATTTTGGAAATGGAAGAAATAGGTGTAGTGGAAATGTATGTGCCTATTGAGATTTTAGGAATTGGAAGTGACACAAGTGGAAGAGTAGGCATAGGGAGTTGAAAAAGGGGAACCTATGAGAGTGTGGAATCCAAAGCCATGAATGAATCAATCAAATTTATGGGGACACTCAGGTTTGATGTAATGGGTAAAGTGATGGGAGATGGAAAGGGATCAGTAGCTACCTCAGTGGTGGGGATGGCTAGCAGGATTGTAGTGAAGATGATTAAATCCACAACCATGTAATGTTGGGTGGTGTTAGTGATTAATGGGGTTGTAGTGGATATTAGGGATGAGATAGAAGGCATTAAGGAAGAGATGGAAGGAATTGTGAAAGAGGGGAGTGAAAGTGAAGCTTGAGTGTCTAATTATGTTGATTAAACTATTGGCAATGGAGTCATTGGCACAAGTAAGCTAGTGGAAATGGATGGGAAATTATTTGTGGTGATGGTGGAGTAGATATAGGAGGAGGAGGTATTTTAGTTGGTGTAATCATAAAGATAAGAGGAAAAACTATTTGTGCTTCAATGATAGTTGTATTATCAGTTGAAATTAATATTGGTTGATTTGTTGCTATTCTTTGGCTACTAGATTTTCCTCTTTTAGTCTTTTGCTTCTATTTTCTCTTGTGGGATACCATTGGCCTATTTGCTTGTTCACTTGGGGTTCCACTGCTAGAACCCTCTATTGTCAATGGTACACCTTTATGTTTGATCTCTTTCAATTTATCATTGATGCTCAAAGTTTCCTTGGTCACCTTGACTCCTTTGCTCTTATGCTACTTGATTGTTATATTCATTACATTGGTGGTCCTATCTATTAATGAGAAGGACTCAAGGATGGACCATCTAATTGATGGAAAGGGTTAAGTAAAGATCTTGTTATCATAGTAGACCCTGTCCACTAGATATTCATCATCTATCAAGTCCTCAAGTATTGGTGCCATGTTATAAGCCTCGATATTCTCTAGGGTCATTTTATAATAATCTTTTTGTCTCACTTCCACTTCATCTTTTAGGTCTTCCAAGTAATATTCATAATAAGGAACATGGGAATATGTTGTGACCCTCAATATACTGGTAATACTTTCATTCACATCAAAAAATGGCCTTGCATCAAGAGCTCTTAAAGTCATTTGAAGCATCTCAACATCTGTACACTTGGATTTAGATAGGGGAAATGGATTCTTGCCTTATGTTTACTTGATAATAATTTATGAGTCTCTACAAGTTTCCTCATAAGCTACATTAAATCCCATTTGCCACTTACATAACTTGGGAGGGTGTAAAGATATCAACTAAATCCCCCTACTCTGATGTATGAGTATGTGGGGAATCAAATGAAATAAGATCCCCAATTTATGATCTCAGAAGTATAAGCATCAGGGAATATCCTCTTTTCTAATTATTTGTCAAACATGATAATGATGTAGTATATGAATGCATCATTTACCCTTCTAAAATGTTGTCTACTTGCCTCAAGGGTGAGGGTCAAGGTAATAATTGAATACCTTGTTGACCTGGTCAAGCACTATGTTTAACCTTGGTGTTTCTACGCTATGTTCGCTTTTCACATTCAAGAAATGGAAATGAGAAACTAAGAAAGAAATGGACGAGGGTTTGTACGTACCCGGATTGTAGACGTGCACACCAGAATTTAGACGATAGCAGGAACTCCTCTTTGGTTGTGGAGGATGACACTTGAAAGAGAAAGACACTAAAACACGAAAAATGTTAGATGACAAGAGGGTGGACTGCCAAGTGAAAGCTTGGTCTTAGAAGCACAAAGGCTTCTTGGAGGATGCCAGTCCACTGTTAACAATAGAATGCTGATCAAAAATAGAAAGTGATAAATGACGAAAAACAAAAAGAAAGAACTTAAGACAAAAGCGTACCTGTTTAGAAGCAATCTACCTTTACACAGTCACCGACGTCGGTGGTATTGCCGACGTCGGTCAGGAAGGTCACCGACGTCGGTTATGCTGCCGATGTCGGTAGGGGTACTAGATGAGGTCGGCCGAGGCAGTATTTAGGGACAAGTTTTATCAGGACATAGGCTAGCTTTTGGTCTGCAGAATGGACTGTGGTCTCATCTGAGGGTCAGGGAGGTCTATTTAGAGGTCTGTGAGATTACCTAGAGGTTTGAGGGACTGGTTTTGGGTCTGAGGGACTGAGAGTGTTATCTGGGACTGGACTGAAAGGGTGACAGGGCAAAAGGAAGATGGATGGGAGATAGGGGTCTGAGAAGGCTTTTCAGCCTCTCAAGGAAAGGATAGGGAAGGTCTAGGTAGTGGGTTGGATAAATAGATAAAACCAACTGATAAAATGAAATGAAACAATGAAAATGCTTACCTCTTGCTTGCTAGTTGGAGAATGGAGAAACTTGTTGTCGGAGCTGTTGAAGAACCTACAAATGGAGCTGTTGCTTGGAGCTACTCTGCAAGGTACCTATAGCTGCTGGGGGTTGCTGTGTGAGAGGGAAGAGAAGAGAATACGAATGCAAAAGTGTCACGAGAGTTCTGTTCACGGGGGACAAAATGGTTGCAGGAAAATGTTTTGAAGGCTGTCGATGGTGGCAGAACCACCGACGTCAGCCAAATAATGACTGACATCAACAGCCGAAGAATGGGTGATAGAGGCTAAAATTAGCCTCTGTTCATTCTTGCACACTGTCGGGTCAAGGGGTCATGGGAAAACAGTCGAGGAAGGCATAAATGGACGCAAGAGGAAGGATAAAGGGGAGATTTGGGCAATAAATGCTAGGAGAGAGGTGGGGGGATCTAAGGAGGGGATCCAAGGTGGCAAGGGTGAGGTGGAAGAGGGCCAAATAAATTAAAATATTTATTTGATAAATGGAGGGGGCTAAGATAAGGGCTAGGACATGGGCCAAGGGGGACAAGGGTGAAAGACGATCAAGGTGCAAATACATTTTTGGTGTCTACATTTACCCATTTTTGTCTTGTTGGTTGTTCTTGATGAACTGCAAGACAAAAACAAGAGTTGGTTGCCCCAAAAATGGGATGAGGTGTTTCTTTCAGGAATGGGATGAGGTGTTCCCCCCTCAAAGCGGGAGTCGAGAGAAGGGAACCTAAGATCGAGTGTCGATTTGATAGAGAGATGGATAGAGAGAGGGTGAGTGTGAACGCTACAATAGTCGTGATTGCACGTATACCACTTCATGGGATGGTCAAGTCAAATTATCACAGGTCGAGAGTCAAGGAGTGCCAAAATTGAAATAACTGGGCCCCAGCATTTAGTCGTCTACTGATTAGGTTATTCAATCTAAGCTGAAGCTCCAATGGTCATCGTGTTCCAGGTATCTCAGGCTCAAAAAGTGCTCCCGAAAACACAAAAATGCCACAAGTAGTAGGGATCAATCGGCTTGCGATCCTATACTTGTGAAGGTCATAAATAGTCTGCACACAATTTTGCTAACCATTCGTGGGGTAGCATACATGCAAAAACAACCAAGGCAACATTGTCTTGGAAGTGGTCATGGTCGGGGGAGATAGGCATGATCTCCAATGGTCATTGGTCAAGGTGGATGGATGGACGAAAGGATGTGGCTGAGTTAACCTCAGAACACTGAGTGCTGCCTACATAGCCCTTGTGTGAAGGGCCTCAGGCCAATGTAGTTCTCCCTAAAAGGGAAGAATGGTCAAAGAGATGGATTGGTCTTGGTCAAAGTGGTCGATAGACTGGTCTTGGTCAAGGTCAAGGTCGAGGATTAGTTTTGGACGAGGTCAAGGTCATGGTCAAGAGGAGGAATGCTTTACCCATCAGAGAGATGAACAAACGAGGGTGGTCGAGCTAACCCCAAAAGACGTTGTGTCATCTGAGTGCTGCCTACATAGCCTCGGTCTTAGGGCCTCAGACCAATGTAGTTCAAAATGAAGAGAGAAGATAGGTCGATGATTGGTTTGGTCATGAGTCGAAATGATGAGGAGAAAAAGATGTTACAGCATTTTCCTAATGGTGTATGATGTAACGTTGGTTGAGGGGTCTTTCATCCCTAGCAATTGTCCACAGTCATGATGGATGCATGCTAAAAATGAATTGGGGTCTATTTATGCTTCAGAAAGTATTGGTTTATGCTTAACATAAATTGTGTCAGGTCGATAGTTTCCATGTGTATTGGTGTCCATAAAAACTATGTGAATAGGCTATGAGAGTGGTCTGAAAAGAGAGTCGAGTTGAGTTGATTAGGTTTGACAAGTGATGAAGTTGAATGTGACCAAAGTGTAGAAGAAGTGAAAGGCATATTCATCCTTTCATTGACAAGGACCAGAATGGCAGCATAGATAGGGGTTGTTAGAACCAAGAGCCCCATTCATGCATTGCATCGTTGACCATGGTTGCGTTAGAATGATAATCGAATCACTTTGATATTAAAGTGAGCTCGAAGTCCCTTGAGCAGGTGTTATGATAGGAGGAGGATAGGGTAACCATTTTAAGAGCAGGGATAACTTTGCCCCTTTTTATAGGAGACCCTGAGACAAGTATAAGCCAAGTCCATGACCCATTTTTTTTTGGTGCAGACTGATCGATGCGGGAAGTCTACATAGAGATGTCATTTTGTTCTGTGGTCATTTGTGAAGTTGATCGATGCGGGAAGCTTATAAAAAAAGGTGTTGTTTGTAGCAAAATTTAGTCATAGCCATCCTTTGAGGGAGTGGTCTATATTTTTGATTTATATAAGTTTGAATAGCTGTCCTTCAAGGGAGAAATCTATTTAGCTACAACAATGATAGTACAGCTATCCTTCGAGGGAGCAGTCTGCTTTTTGATTTGATTTTGTGACCTTGGATATTTTGACATCTTTAATTATTATTATTATTTTTTTGACAGAATTTGGAGTCATGGACAAGACTATAGAAGTTCAGGGACTCCCTTTCATTAGGACAAAGCATCCATGCGTCATAAAAGGGTTGTAGAGGATTTGTTTAGGGAAATAGGGTTGAAAGGAATGGGAATTAAGAGGATGGGGATTGCTCAAGGGATGAGCTCAAGTTAAATGTCAAGTAGACGAGTACTCAACTAACAAAAGAATGGTCGCAGATGCAACGCATAAAAAAGGGGCTCAGGTTTTGATAAGTCCTTGGGCCATGCTTGTGCATTTATGATAAGGTCTGAGTCAATTAGGAGTGGACTTGCCCCATTTACCTCTTTCTAGATTGGTCAGTTGTTGATTGATGCTAGACATGAAGTTGGTTGATACGTTGGTTGATGATTAAGAAGTGGGTTGATGTGGTCGCTGATTTGCCAAGACTGGTCGATGGTCGGGTTGAGATTGGTGTTTGGTCATGATTAAAAGGTTGGTTGATGATTGTTCAAGGTTTGGTCGAATGGTACTTGGTCGAGACTTGGTCAATGTCTAGTCGATGTCTAGTTTGATGATTGTTTGAGGTCATGGTTGATGTGTGATTTGAAGTTTGGTCGAGGTCATGATAGGCAGTATAAATTCGAACTCCCCCTAGCCATTTGGTGGTAGGAAGAATGTCTAACACCCAGTGTGGATAACTAATGGGTTAGATAAATGAGATGGAGAGAAGATGAGGAGGAGATTGGTTAATGGTTGGCTCGGGGCAAAGGTCTGAAGGGGCCTGAGTAGAGTCATGATATCCCAGGCCATACCATTTCTTGGCATCATCATCGTTGAGAGGCTCAATAGGCTGATGGGAGCCCTGTGCATAACGTCTAAAATCAAATCCCTTCCATGCACACCTGTAAAGGTAAGTGTGTGCAAAGGCAGGGTTACTAAGAAATGAGAAGTCTGATGTGAATGGTTGGGGTGAAGAGAGAGGGTTGCCATTAGTAGGAGCTTGATTGAGCCCCCCATAGACAAGATTGGTTTAGAGGTGAGGAGGACCATAAGGCACAACTATCCCGATTCGATGGTCATAACTGGGGCTGTGGTGAAGGCGTCCATACTCTTGCAGAGTTTGGAACATGTCTAAGGTCAGAAAGCGATATTCCCCAAGTGAAAGTCACTAGAAGATGTCTTCCATGGGGTCTTTGGTCATCGCTTGAAGAGGAGGGGTGAGGGCAACCACTGGTTGCAAACTAGTTAAAGCTTTCGTGGATGGAGGCGGTGCCGGGGTTGATGGCTTGATAGGAATGAAGACGTCATTTAGATGGTAGGTGGTGTTACAAGTTTTGAAGGGTGAAGGGTCAGTGAGAATGGTGTGGACTTGCCTGTGATTTTCAAATTTCACACAACAGTGTAGGGTGAAGGGGACATAGGTCATGGCATGGATCCAGGGTTGACCCAGCAACATCTTGTATTGAAACTCTCCTTCGATGACATAGAAGAGCTCCAGGACTATGCATGGACCAACGCGAATGTGAAGGATGACTATGCCAATGGTCGTGGTAGTGGTGTCATTGAAGGAGTGCAAGATTACGTCAGTTTTGGAGACACAGTTCTTGGGAAGAGCCAACTGATCAAAGGCATGGGTAGAGATAATGTTGATGTTGGCACCTTTATCGATCATAACGCACTTAATGCGTGTTCGATCGACATAGGCAGTGATGAAAAGGGCGGCGTCTTGATCTTCTATGTTGGATGTGAGAATCTCAGAGTCACTGAATGTGATGGAGGCAACAGGAGATAAAGAGTGGATGAGGGCAGCGAGTGGTTAGGGGTCCTCAGGTTGGACCTCCGTTGCTTGAAGGGCTCTGATGAGGGCTTGACGATGCTAAGGCAAGGTTTGGATGAGGTCATAAAGGGACATCTTCACGAGCGTCTGGTGAAGTTGTTTCAAGATAGAGTCATGAATCGGCTGGAAGAGGAAGAAGAAGAAGGCTGAGATGCGCCAAGGATAGAAATTTTAGGCTTAGGTGCTAGAGGTGGTTTGACAAAAGGGTAGGTCCAAGGAATGGCAGCTTTTTCTTTCACCTTGTCCTTTTGTGACCTAGTGGTTATATGGATGGTATTGATTTCAAAGATAGGAGGTGAAGAAGGGGTCATGGCCTACTGGTGAGATGTTGATGTGGTTGAAGACGTTGGATGGGAAGGTGTCGAGGGTCGGTCAAGAGTGTCCTCAAGGAGAAGAGTGTCTTTCTCCATATAGCAGTGAATGATGGCCTTGAGGGCATAGTAAGTCTCGGTATCGTGTCCTAGTGTATGATGGTATAAGCAAATCTTTGTGTCGTCGAACCAGGAGGGCTTGGACCCGAGAGGTTGGAAAGGCCTGATGGGTGGAAGGATTATGCTGGAAGTTTGCAAAATTTAGTGCAATATCAATGAGTATGAGCCCACTAAAGGGTCTGTGCTAGTTGATGTGTGTGATGCTAGTGACTTTTGCTTAGGCAAAGTTGGAGGAGGTTTCCATACCACCTTTTGGGTTGATGGTGTGGTGACAGGCAGAGATGGCACTTTCTTCATGAGAGGTACCACCTTTTTAGGAGAGGGTAGGCTGGAGGTAGGTAGAGGAAGCAAAGGAGGCAACTGGTTTTGATTAGAGGTCGAAGTAGGAAGGACTCTGGTCAGGGTCAAAGGATGGGGGCCCAAAATGGAAGGTAATGGTGACGGGGGAGGGGGCATTCACTTCTGTGGTCTTGCAGTCTTCTTTGACTTGGTTGGAAGACTACTATTGGTCGAGGTCTGGTCTAAGTCCACCTTCACTTGAGGGTGAGTGAGGGTAGAGACAGGGCGAACGCCATGTGACTTGATAGGTTTAGATGGGGTAGATGCGGGTTTTGGTCTTGATGGGATTGGTTGAGGTTTAGGAGCAGGGGTCTGGTCTTTATTGAGAGTCTTGGGAGATTCTGCCCTGGGAGGATTGGTAGCATGAGACGAGAGGGCATGGGCATGTTGAAGAGCTTTAAGATGCTCCCATAATCCCTGATGCTCCACTTTTCTTAAAGGGAGAAATCCAATTTTCTCCACTAGTCAGGAAAATGGTTGAGAAGATGTTGGATGAGGTTTGGGTTCTTGAGAAGATGTTGATGGTTGTGAGGCCAAAGATGAGGTGGGTGTAGTAGTCTCAGACCCATGGCATGATGATGTCGTGATAGATTCATCCTTGGTTGGAGATAAAGGAGAGGCAGGTTCTTCCCTGGGTGGAGAAGAAACCAGCGAATGAGGCTCCTCAAGTGGGTAAAGGGCAAGGATGATGGTGCCCTCCACTTGCCATTGAGGAGTAGGAAGGGTCAAGTCTTCCATAGGCAGTAAGAAGGAGGATGGTGAGACCGGTGGTGCCGGTAAGGTTGAGGCGTCCTCCAAGATGAGAGAGGTTGACGGAGAACTAATCGGGGAAAGAGGTTCATCCACACGTGATGGGCTGATAGATGGACTAACCTCTTGAGGTTGGTCGGGGATGAAGGGCGAGACCGTATTGACTGTTTGAATGTTGTGTTCATGAGTGTCATCAATCAAGGTCTGGACATTGTTTTGGGTCGATGGATGATTGGGAAATGGTTGCTTGAAGATGTCGATGGCTTGATTAGGAGGTGCATTGGGATTGTCTAGGATGAGGTCACCCTTTTCAAGCATGTCTTGGATTATGTTTTAAAGGGTTTTACAGTTTCTCGTGTCATGTCCTTTAACATGGTGGTAGTTGTAGAAGTCATGTTCCCTATACCACGTAGGGATGGCGTGTGAGGGATCAAATTATGGAGGTGGTCGGATCTGGGGGAGATTGAGAGCCCCCTATCTAACAAGTTTTTCTAGCATAGACGCGTATGATTCTCTGAGAGGAGTATACCGTCGTTGTATGTATCTCTGCTAGAATTGGCGGGTGGTGCTCTGAGATGTGGATGGCCCAGGCTGATTGTTTGAAGGCGAAGAGGATGAAGGTCTAATGACCACAGCGTTAGCTAAAGCTTTAGACTTAGGATTGGATGATGAAGGTTTAAAAGAAGAGTCATTGGTCTTAGAGTTTGGATTCTTGCTCCGCAACTTGACTTTATTCTCCTCGATGGCATGCAATTCAAGCTTGCAGGCCATCGTGAAGGCATCGTCAAAGGTGCGGAAGGTCTAAACCCATAAGGTGGAAGAAATATGTTTGGCGCAGGCTTGGGAGAAAAGTTCAATAAGTTTGGGTTGGGGTAAGGAAAAGGAGGGTTGATTGATGAGGCCTCTCCAGTGAGCAACGAAGTCAGCTATGGATTCATCCTCAAATTGGCAGATAAAATAGAGGTATGTGATCGAGACCTTCTTAGTGATGTTGATGGAGAAATGATCAAGAAAGAGCTAGGCTAGCTGTGTGAATGTGAAGAGGGAATGGCTGGCAAGGGAGCTATACTAGTCAAGCACAGCACCAGAGAGGGACATAGGAAACGTGCATAAAAGCAACGCATCGTCATGGGCAATAAGGTAACAGGCATGTCTGAATGCCTGTAAGTGTTATTGTGGGTCTTCCTTACTTTGAAAATGAGAAAATTTTGGAAGTTCCCACTGGCTGGGATATGGTCTAATTGGGACAGAAGGATGAATGGGCTCATTGCAAATTTGCTCGTATGAGAGAGTATTGCGTGAGCCAAAAACGGAGGTCTCTAGGCTAGACATCTTGTCCATCAGCATTTTGATGATATCTGCTGACGAATTAGCAGGTAGAGCACCCCCTAGGTTGTAGGGCTCTTGGAAGAGGCTAGAGGAGGCATACGACGTAGTTGGTTATGCCTATAAGGGCGCAACGTAGGGATAACTAGTCGTAGGGATAGAAGAGAAGACTAAGGGTGGTTGGGTAGAAGGCATAGCTAGGCTCGATGTTGCCACGAGAGGTTGGATTGTGGTAATAGGGGCTAATGGATAGGAAGCCACCCTGGTGTTGATAGGGGCTAGGGTAGGCGAAATAGAGACGACTAAATTCTGGAAGGGGGTAGAGAGTGGTTGAGTGGGCTGAGGTTGATAGGGGGCCAAAACTCCGATGGAAGTGGGCCCAAAGATGGAGGGAGAGGCCACACTTGGAAGGTTAGTCAAGGTCTAGTCATTGGTCGAGGTGATAGCTTGGGTGTCTAAAAGTTGAACTACAGACGTTGTCGATACGGCCGTAGTCACGACAAGAGAGGTCGGCATTTCGTAATTCAGATTGCCCAAGGAGTCTCACATTCAGCTATGTGCAAGATAGTGCTGCAAGGCTTTGACATTGAGGTCTAAGAATCTTGAAAAATCTTGGTCCCCTTCTGGGACAATAGGAGTCTGGGGCGGGGTTGGGCGAGTAGTTCTTTCAGTCTCCGAGTGGAACTCCATTATAGGACCGGTTATAGAGGGGGTAGACGGAAGCGGTTGTTGCCTCGCGTGGTTGACTAGAGCCTTGGCTTGACTACGAGTCAGACTCATTCAAGGCAAGAAAGGTCATCCTCACAAGCTCAAACAAGCAGATAAGAATAGAAAAGATGAAGAGCACAAGCAAATCCTAAGCGTTAAATCCCTAGAAATTTATTAGGATCATGGTGGCTTATGCCTTAGTAATGTGTGTAGGAAGATTGGCTTTTGAGTTGGGTCCCAGAAGAGGTAGTCTATGGATGGTTTTAGGTTTTATTTAGGCACTCAAGAAGTCTGGGTTAGGTTCCGTACATGGCCTGGTGCTAAGAAACAAGCTCCCCTCACTTAACGAGCCCAGTGATAAGCTGGTCTCGCTTAGCCAAAGTATACTTTCTCTAGAGTTTAGAATCTGCCAGAGAATAGAGTGGGCTTTCCCCTTGGTGATGAAATCCAAGTAGGATCGCCGGGATGGGTAAGGTATCCGCTGGGTGATGAAATCCCAGTCGGGCCTTGTCTCAGGTAAGTTTGATGTTTGATTTAGTGCAAGTGGTTCGGTTATGTAACATCAAGTGATCTACGATTAATTCAATATGCAGTTTGTTAATTACTAAGTGTGGTCTAAGAAATGTAAGCAAGCAGAAATGAAAGTGCAATGTGTTTTAAGCCCCAAGTCGAAATGTTAAGTTCGGATGAAAACAAGTTGAGAAAGGGTTGAAGGATATGATTTTTGACTAGTCTAGAAATGTAAGAAAAGAAAAGAAAAGTTCTTTTTATTCCTGCTTATGATGTCGTTTAGAAGAGAAGAACGAGGTGAAAAGGGAGGATCCTAATGCACCCTATATGAACGAAAAGAAAAGGAACCCAAGGAAGAACCTAAGGTCCCACCAGGCGTGCCAGAATGTTTCTACGCTATGTTCGCTTTTCACATTCAAGAAAGGGAAATGAGAAACTAAGAAAGAAATGGATGAGGGTTTATACGTACCCGGATTGTAGATGTGTGCACCAGAATTCAGACGATAGCAGGAACTCCTCTTTGGTTGTGGAGGATGACACCTGAAAGAGAAAGACACGAAAAATGTTAGATGACAAGAGGGTGGACTGCCAAGCGAAGGCTTGGTCCTAGAAGCGCAAAGGCTTCTTAGAGGATGCCAGTCCACTGTTAAAAATAGAATGCTGATCAAAAATAGAAAGTGATAAATGATGAAAAATAGAAAGAAATAACTTAAGACAAAAGCGTACCTATTTAGAAGCAATCTGCCTTTGCATAGTTGCTGACGTTGGTGGTATTGCTAGCGTCGGTCAGGAAGGTCACCGATGTCGATAGGGGTACTAGACAAGGTCGGCTGAGGCAGTAGTTAGGGACAAGTTTTGTTGAGTCATAGGCTAGTTTTTGGTCTGTAGAATGGATTGTGGTCTCGTCTGAGGGTCAGGGAGGTCTATTTAGAGGTCTGTGAGATTACTTGGAGGTCTGAGGGACTAGTTTTGGGTCTGAGGGACTGAGAATGTTGTCTGGGACTGGACTGAAAGGGTGACAGGGCAAAAGGAAGATGGACAGGAGATAGGGGTCTGAGAAGGCTTTTCAGCCTCTCAGGGAAAGGACAGGGAAGGTCTAGGCAGTGGGTTGGATAAATAGATAAAACCAACTGATAAAATGAAATGAAATAATGAAAATGCTTACCTCTTGCTTGCTGGTTGGAGAATGGAGAAACCTGTTGTCAGAGCTGTTGAAGAACCTGCAAATGGAGCTATTACTTGGAGCTACTCTGCAAGGTACCTGTAGCTACTGGGGGTTGTTGTGCGAGAGGGAGGAGAAGAGAATATGAATGCAAAAGTGTCACGAGAGTTCTATTCGCAGGGGACAGAATGGTTACAAGAAAACGTTTTGAAGGCTACTGACGGCGGCAGAACCACTGACGTTAGCCGAATAATGATCGACATCGGCGGCCGAAGAATGGGCAACAAAGGCTAAAATTAGCCTCTGTCCGTTCTTGCACGCTGCCGGGTCAAGGGGTCATGGGAAAACGGTCGAGGAAGGCATAAATGGACGCAGGAGGAAGGATAAAGGGGAGATTTGGGCAATAAAGGCTAGGAGAGAGGTGGGGGATCTAAGGAGGGGATCCAAGGTGGCAAGGGTGAGGTGGAAGAGGGCCAAATAAATTAAAATATTTATTTGATAAATGGAGGGGGCTAGGACATGGGCTAAGGGGGACAAGGGTGAAAGACGACCAAGGTGCAGATACGTTTCTGGTGTCTAAACTTGGGAAAGCCCTTTTTTTTTTATAGTATGTAGACTAAATATGACATCATATAGAACTTTCCTATATTTTAGACTTCCATCAATTATTTGTGGATGGAGTCGCTTATCAGCTAAACCCAATGGATGTACTACTTATTTTGGTGGTTTACCCATATGTGTTGGTATATCCAATCCTAAAATTTCTTGGCATTTAGGTTTATGGTGACTCTATGCATGAGTATGATGATGTCACCCACTTCCTCCTTGAAGTCTATTTTTGTCAGGGTTTTAGACAATTTTTTAAATGTAGGATTAGGAACTTTTAATCATTATTTATTGATTACCCTTAGACATCTAGTGTTATTATCCTAATAAAAATTATTAGATGAGTCAAGAGTTATATTGAGATAACTTTCATACTCTAGAATTAGGAATACCGAGTTGATAAAGTTTAGGTTTAGGTTTAAAATCCTTTCTCCCTTGTCATTCAATACTTCTCTCTTTTTTCCATCATAGTGATTCATCAATATGAGCACAAGCTTTGAGCTCTACACTGATAAGGGGAAGGTTACTTCCTAGGGCAATCCATAGTCATAAATGCTATGAATCCAATCATGTTTGAATTTAGAATTTACCCTTGTCCAAAAATCACCTAGGTCTATGTGACCTAGGTCTATGTCCATGATTTCATTGGTGTTAGATTCCAAGATGAGTGGGACACTAGGTCCCTTGGATTTAAACTTCATTTCTTTTCTAGACATAGATCCTAGGAAATTTGATATGGGAAAACCAATTGCAGAGTTGGTGGGATTTAGAGTTGAAAAATGTAGGTTAAATGTCCAACAGGGATTGGAGTTACTTAATGCAGGTTAAATTTCCAATGGATATTAGAGTTATTTTTGCAAGAAAAATGTTTGATGGGGATTGGAGTTGTGAAACACACTTGCAATGTTTTATGAAAAATCCAACATGTTTTGAAGTTGTTATTATAGGTCAAATCCTCAATGTGGATTTGGAGTTCTAAACATAACAATATTTTCTGTGAAGTTGTAGGGTAGCAGATGCAGGCCAGAACTCCATTGGTTTTGGACTTGCTATCGTAAGTCAAAACTCTATGATTTTGTGTGGGGAGTTTTTTAGGGAATATTCAACTTTATTTAATGAATTTCAAAACCCTAGACTCCTCATAAGATAAAAATATGTTTGAAAAGACTTGACACACTTTTGAAAAACATGGATGATCTTGAGATGACACAAGTAAACAAACTAAAACACCAGATTTTCCAAGCAAAGGAAAATTCCTAGAAATACTATGAGATAAGAAAAAACATGAAAGAAATTTATGCTTAGCTTTGATAAAGGAAAAATGGTAGCTAAAAAATGTAGGAGAAATTAGGAATATTGTCAAGGGGGTAGCAATATTGGTCATGGTTTGAGGCATGGCATTGCATTGCTTGATGTCATGACATAGCTTTATAGATCTTTAATTCCTTAATTCATAAAATAAACAATGATATTTCATTAACCCCATTTCAATTAATGTAATCTTTAATCCTGTAATTAATGTACCCTAGGTTGATGGTTGGCAAGAATTTTGGAACTTCAAAGTCCTAGAGCAATTTTGTAATTTTGTAAAATTGCATTTTGCACTCTGACTTCTTCTTTCCACTAGTTGGCTTGGTGCATTAGAAACAAGAAATTGAAACTTGAGGCACAATTTTCAGCTTTTCAAGTTGTAAACTACAACTAGGGTTGTCATTTATGTGGAAGGATAGTTGGCGGGAAATCAGACTCGAGTTATAATTCACAACTTTTCAAATTACAACTGGAGTTCCAATTTTTGATGGGGGTGATGCACAAGAAGTGGAGGTTCGATTACAATTTATAACTTACAAAGTTGTAAATTGGATCTGAGTCTCTAATTTCTATGGGAAAGGTGTTTAGTGGAAGGTGGAGCTTTGATTACAATTTACAACTTTACGAGTTAAAATTTACGAGCGAGGTTACTGTTTTTGACAATCATGGGTTGTGTGGTAAGCGAAGGTTGGAAATCAATTTTAAAGTTTGTAATTTATAAATTGCATTCAAATATCTATTTTATGTCACATATGAGTAAAGTGGGAAGTGAAGGTCTGTATGTAATTTGTAATTTTTCAACTTGTAAATTGCACCCAGATCTCTAATTTTTGCTTTTACTTTGAGAAAAGGGTATTTTGATCTTTTTAAGGCCTTTATCCAAAAAATTAATGGGTCTTCCTTAGGGTACTAGATATTTTGACATTTTTGGGGTAAAAACATCAACACTTTCCTCAAATAAGGTGAGATTGAAGTAGAAGGATGTTATAACTAAGACATAATCAAGTTGTGAGTACATAATCCATCAAGCATTAATGGGTAGATTGTGTTATAGTTGAGTATTCTCCACTAAGAGAAAATTAGGTAAAGGTAAAGTGAGAATTTGAATGTTCTTCATCTTGGTAGGTGGGTAGGGAACAAGAAATTTAGAGTAAACTATTATGTCAAATGAAGGAAAGTGTTGTGAAGAAGAGTGCAGTAAAAATTGAAATAAAAAATCATCAGCAAATATTGTACAAGAAAATTTTGACGAAGTCTGCCAAAGAATAAAATTTACAAAAGGATTTAAAGATAAAGAACTTAGTACCAATAAAATCTATAAGAATTGATGTTGTGGGTTTTGAAGATGGAGAAATAATTTGCACAAAAAATAATGAAGACTATTTGAGAGTTCAACATGTTAGCTTGAATATGAAAGGCTATGCCACCATGGTTTAGAGAGATATCCAAGAAATAAGATTAGAAAAAGGTTAATATGGGGTAAATAAGTGGAAACAAACTATTTATAATTTGATTTGGAAATTAGTGCACTTACGAATACAATAAGAATGGTAAAGAAAGGTTCAATATTTGAGGTTTAAGAGTGAATAAAATAATAATTCCCTAAAAATAAATGAGAATGTGAAGTTGCTATGTGAGTGACAAATATCTAATTTGGGGAGAAGATGATGTGAAAGAGGATAATTTAAACAATCCTTAGATATTGGAAGAGGCTATGAGTAGCTTATGAAATAAGTATACCTCATGGAAGAGGATGATGTTGATGAGGATATGGTAATTCTCGAAGAGGTAGAGGCATTAGAGGAATTTATTCTTGTATATGTTTCTATGATGGGAGATTACTGAAGAAAAAAATGATGAGAAAGGTTGTGGAAGAAGAGTTTCCTTGTAAGAAACAAAATACTACTTTGAGAAGCATAGACATGAACATGACAGGGTTTGAGAAACGTAGAAATACTTGTGAAGAAGAATAAAGATATAAGAAGTGAATAGAAAAATGTCATTTTGGTTTGCCCAGAATAGGGAGAAGCTCTTGAATACTATGATCTTGTAGTGGTTTCCATAAAGTCCAACTACATTTGATGGTGAGTATAAATGTTGTAGGCAATTGTCTTCAACAATAATTCAAGAATACAATAAGAGTGGCAAAGAAAGATTCAAGATTTGAGGTTTAAGTGTGAAGAAAATAATAATTCCATAAAAGTAAATGAGAATGTGATTTTGCTATGTGAGTGACAAATATCTATTTTGAGGAGAAGATAATATGGAAGAGTATAATTTGAATAGCCCTTAGATATTGGAAGAGGCTATGAACATCCTATGGAATAAGTATTCCTCATGGAAGAGTATGATGTTGATGAGAATATGGTAATTCCTAAAGAGGCAAAGACATTAGAGGAATTCAATCTTGTAGATATTTCCATGATGGAAGATTAGTGAAGAAATAAATGTTGAGAGAGGTAGTGGAAGAAGAGTTTCCTTGTAAGAAACAAAATACTACTTTGAGAAGCATAGACATGAACATGAGAGGCTTTGAGAAGCCCAATATTGATAGAAATCATGCAAAGTATAGAGGATAAGAAATACTCATGAAGGAGGATAAATGTGAATAAAACAATGTCATTTTGGTTTACAGCCCAAAGTAGGGAGAAGATTTTGAAGAACATGATCTTGCAGTGGTTTCCATGAAGTCCAACTATAAATGATGGTGAGTAGAAATGTTGTATAGAATTTTCTTCAATAATACAAAAGAAATGAGAAGACAAAAATAATTTGTCATGTGTTTTGATGATAAGTAGCTAATGGTCAAGAGACACAACATTAATAATCAAAATGGTAGATGTGTTTCAAATCTAAACTAAATAAATCAATATAGGTAGAAAATAAAAATAAAATATGGATAATCTAAATGAATTAAAACTTAAAATTTGACAAGAGGGGTACTTAGATAAATACCTATACTATGACTAAATGGTGCACTATAAGAGGCTGAAAATGACTAAAAATGGTTTAGAAGCAATCCCAAAATAGATTCAAAAATTTGGTGCAGATCATAGTAGTGAAAAAAAATACCAAAATGAAACAACTCAATTTTCTAAGTGACCAAAATTGTTTGATCAATCTCAGAAGACTAAAGTTTAATTTTAGAAGTAGGGTTTGATGTCAGTCAGATGATGTTATAATCTGATTAAACTTTAAGAGATCCTTTGTACATGTCTTATGATCAAAAACCTCTCAGAATATTGAATTGGTGTGTAGATCTTCTAGTATTTATTTTCCTTTCTCATAAACATTAATCCACTATAAGAGACCTTGCACGAATATAAAAAATGGGTAGTTATGAGGTGCCTAACTTAGTCAAACCCTTATTCTTAAATATTTTGGAAACTAACACTCATGCAGTCGAACAAGCAGTCTATAGTCAAAGCATAATAGTGTGTCTCAATTTTTGGCATAAAAGAAGTCAAACATTTATCTATTTTCATAGGCAATTGTGACAAAACCATATAAATTTAGAAATGTTGTAAACTAGTTAAATTTTGCATTTTTACTGTCGATTCTACTTATAATTTTTAATTAAAAAATAATAATTTTGGTATTTTTTGTTACCTTTTTTAAAGTGTGTCTCTTTTTTATATACAAATTTCAATAGATTTTTCAATCTCCTTCGCACATATTTTTATCAAAACATAATATTTTTTCAAGATATCTTGGTCATATGTCCTTGAGTCATGCAAAAAAAAATTATGTATTAGTTCCAACAATTTAGATATATATGATCTCATTCACTGATAATTATCTATCGATATGTTCAAATTAAGTGATTATTTCATCAATGAAACAAGGACATTGAAATACAATGTTATATATATTCAAAAATTTCTAACACATTCTCATATCTTTCCCAGTGCCATAAAAATATGATATTTTATTTGTAAGTGACCTTAGTTGATTAAAAAATTTAAAAATATAATAAAAAGTATTTAAATATAAATAGATTTATATTTTTAGAAGGGTCATAAAGATATCTATTTACATATGGAAAATCATATTTTTACTTGATCATTTGATCCCGAATTGTGGGCTATGAAATGATAATTTTAAGCCAATTATATGCTTCCATTTATTTTTAAAGGATGTGGTACCACGTCCATGGCACACAAAAACCTTGTCTCTCCAGCGTAATTACTATAGAAATGATACTTATGCACTCATATTTAAATGAAGGCTTTTAAATGACACCCACTTCATTGATGACATGATGGTTTTGAATGAAACCCTTTTTTCTAGTCCCTTTGGAACAAAATGATTTTACTCTACACTCCCTCAATGTTTTTCATGCAAAAGATTTTACTCTACACTCCCTCAATGTTTTTCATGCAATTTTGAAGTGGCCTTCTAGTGGGACACATTATTATGTGCCTACCCTCTAATGTAATATGAAAATCTTGACCCATATCTCTATGTATGAGATGCATTCAATTAGTTGATTCTATATGCCCTTTGACTATTTCAATTTAGATTTTGGTATAAGGAGTGCATACACTTCAATATATGGTAGTAGATATATAAATCATAGTTTATCATAGGATATAAATTATAATCATAGGTCTCTTTATTTTCCCTAAATCCATCGTCACACTTATGTGCTTATAGAGTTCTTCAATTCAAAATTAAGGCCTAATGGCAAGCAAAGCTAACATGTAACAATCATAAAAGCTGACAAAATAGGAAAAAATATAAACAAAGATAAGAGAAGGTAAAAAGGGCTCACAAAAACTAAACCATCCAAGATTGAATTGTCGATCTTAGCCATATCAAAATCAAACGGCTTGTTCTTGGTCTGACCAAAATATAACTTTTTGATTTCAATCAAAATGTAGGAAAGAGAAAAACAAAGGTAGAGACATAAAAGAATAGAGTTAAAGGCCCAAAAAAAACAAGAGATAGATAAAAATAATAAAACAAAGGAAAGCCATGAAAAATACAAAAGTGAAAGAAAATGAGATAAGAAGAAAGACATGAATAAGAACCAATAAGAGCATAATCTAACCAATGATACAAAAGCACATAAATACACTAATTTCATAACAAATAGCTAGTCTTGACCAAATTGTGTGTCTATGTAATGCCCTATTTTGATGTTTGTGTATGTGTGTGTAAATATTGAAGAAAAAAGTGCATCTTGAAGGCTCAAATAAGAAGTTGTTACCAAAACCTATAAATATTTCTCGAAGTTAATACCAAATATGATAATGATATTAAATTCAAGAAGAGAGAAGTTAATTTATCACAAAGTCTAGTTTTATGGCTTGCAAAATTAAAAAAATATATCTTCTTGTTGTCTTCATGAATTTCCTAACTACAACTAAGTGTATGTGTATGAGCATCAATTCTCTTCTGTTTAGCATGTGAATATTTGATGTGCCTACGAAAAAATAGAAACATTTGAAAGTATATGAATGTTTGTATAAATCAATAATAAAGTAACTCTTGAAATAACTAAGTAAAATAAAAAGAGTAAGAATGAATATACCTAGTGATATATGAATTACACCACCATCTTTATATAATATATAAATGTGTGGACATTGTGTTAAAAATATTTAGTGTGCACAATGTGATTTATGACTCTCTAGTGTGCACCTCTTCACTGTAGAAGCAAATATCTTCTAATTATATTATGTACACCTCCAACTATGATGAGAAAATTATATTAGGTGTGTCCTATTGACATCTTTTAGGGAAAAATAGAGAATTTTGGTGATCACCTCCAACTATGAGAGGGAAAATATATGTAACTCTCTAGTGTGCATCATCATGTAGATAAAGATAAAATAATAGGATAATATGCCACCCTTTTGAGTTATGGGATAACTTGCATGTCACTCATCTCAAAAAAAAATGATTATGCATACCATGTGTACCATATATAAATAAAAAAGGAAACAATTATTGAAATAAAATTTATAACACATTTTGATATAGTCATAGAAATATGATATTTATAATTGATGTGCATATATATATATATATATATCCATATATAAATAAAAAAGGAAACAATTATTGAAATAAAATTTATAACACATTTTGATATAGTCATAGAAATATGATATTTATAATTGATGTGCATATATATATATATATATACCAATTTGAGTTATCAGTACCATTTTCAATTGCAAATACATCTAAAGCATCTAAATTTGGTAATTCCATAGGACGATGTTGTAATATGCGATATCAATAGGAATGTGGTAAGCCACACTATCCATAGCATCTGTTTGGTGTCTATTTCTTCTAATAATGTTACCGATCTCAAACTCATCGAATTAGTTGATCAAGCTAAGAACTAAAGTATGCCATAGTTTTAATTTATCTTCTTTTGTTTGATATGCACATGTTACTTGGTTTATGACAAGTAGAGAGTCTTCATACACTTTGATAGATTTAATCTTTAAAGCACATGCAACATGGAGTCTTAGAATTAAAATCCTTTATTCTACCCTATTATTGGTACATGAAAAGCTTAATTGGTATGTTAATGGCATAAATTTCCCATATGAATTAATAAAACAATGTCGACCCTAGCACTTGAAGCACATATGGATCCATCAAATCACCTAGTCTAAGTCTTATTTTCATTGGTACTCATAAAAAGACTCATCTTGAAAAGTGTCATCTATATGCATCTAGTCTATGAGTGGAGCCTCAACTAATTAGCCAATTATGACTTTGGCTTTCACTAATTTTTGGAATAGAAATGTTAAATCAAACACCATAATTAGCATGACCTACTTAGTTATTTGTTTGGAGAGATATGTCTTAGACATCATTTATTTTAAAGGATTGACTTGACAATAACCTGAGTTTCATTATTATGTAGTGTCTAAATTTTTATATTCTAAACACAATAGTTAAGCATAAATTTTCTATTGATTTATAACTATTTTCATAATCATAAAATCTATGATAATGTAATAAATAACATGTTCTTTATGGTCATCGTCATATTTTTCAAGTAGGTTTCCTAAAGAATGCTTAGTTTCATAATAATAAGAGGATTAGCTATATACTCTTTAATTTCATCAAAATCCTTTTGACATTATTTATCCCATTCAAATTTCAAGTCTTTATGAAATGATCTTTTAAAAAGTTTGGATTTATCAACTAACTAAGCAACAAATTGTCTGATGGCTTGAATTTTTCCTTTGAAAATACTTAGTTGTTTAATTCCTTTAAGAAGAGCCATTTCAACAATGGATTGTAATTTTTTAGGATGAAATTATACACCTCTCTCATAAATAATGTAACCTAATAATTTTCTTGGTGTTACTCGGAAGACACATTTATTAGGATTTAGTTTAACATTATATTTTTATAATCATTCAAATATATTTCACAAATCATGGGGATGGTTTTCATGATTTTTATATTTCCTTGGGATGTCATAAACATAGTCCTTTAATATACCATACATTTAATCATGGAATATATTTATCATAGCCCTTTGATAGGTGGCAACTATATTTTTGAGACCTAATGACATGACAACATATAAAAGTGTTCCTTAGGTGGTTGTAAATGTGGTTTTATGTTGGTAATTAGGATCAATCTTCATTTAATTATAACTAAAAAAGCCTTCTATAAAGGAGAGCATCTCATATTCAATTATAGAATCAACTATCATATCAATATTGGTCAATGGGAAGTCATCCTTGGGCCATGATTTATTTAAGTATCTAAATTCAATACAAATTTTGATGGCCTAAATTAGTTTTGCGAATGGGTCAATGTTATAAATACATTCTTATTAATTGATAGGTCACATGAAACTAGTGTCAAGCAACTTTTGGATTTATTCCTTAACCAATAAGTAAACCTTAAGATGCATTTTTATGATCTTTTATTTCACTATTTGTGCCTCAAAATGGACAACTAAGTCATGAACCATGACTAATGAATCAATATTAGGCATATTGACATAGTACCAAGTAAATATATTAGGAAGGTCTTGCAAAATTTTAGTGTGAAGTTGTTTTTTTTAAGGATCATAGAGGCACCTAACAATACAACCTTAGGGTCCTCACTAGTACAAAAGTTAAATTCATTAATGCCTTCATTTAATTTAATATTGATTGATATTTGACATATGGCACAAGTGGTAATATATCTAAGCTATTTAATGGAATATTTTCATGAAAATGTGAGGGCTCACACTCCTCACAATCAACATGATTATTATTCTACCCAAATTTTTTTTTCAACTCTAATATGATATAAACTTTAAATTTAATTCAAATATTTATATATGGCATTCAAGCATACATCTAAATGTTAAATACTCAGATTAATTGAAATGATTTGATAAGTGGAATATGTTATATATAGTAAGTACAAAAAATGGATGAGTTCTTAGATTTTCTGATTGAATGTATAATTATGACTATATTTTTGAAGTGTAAATCAAATAAAATCAAGCCTATGATTTGTCCAATCCAAGTAACGTATTTCTATCTATGTAGGGTTGGTTCACTTGGATCTAGGTTAATATCATCGATTGATACTAACTTGTGTGAAAATGAGGGACTGTGACCATATGATCACCTTTTCCTATCTCTATATGCTTTATATGTGTAATTCCAAACCCTAATGATGCACACAACTCCATAAATTAGCCTCCTTTACCTTGAAACCCTAGGTGTGCTTGTGAAAGATATAAACCTTCAAAAACCAAGAAAGTGTAATGGATAACCTGACCCCATTCACCCTCATTTAATGATTGACCACTACCTATGTATCTGATGATTTAAGGAATGGATTCAATCCACACGTTGATCAAAAACTCAAAAGTTTTGGTTGATAAATATCACAATAACATAGAAATAACACAGTAACAATGAATTCTCTGAGAAGAGATGTAGTATTACTCAAAATCGCAATACAAATATATGCTTATCTTTGGGAAGAGATGTCTGTCTTCACATTTCAGGTTACCTCTTCTTTTATACACAATTTGAAAGCATGGGGAGGATGTGGAAGGTCACCAATATCGAGGGAGATGAAGTGGTATGACTTCCAATATTTAAAACAATACATAATTCGAGGAATTACTATTTTTAGGAACTTACTATTTTTAGACAGCACTATTAAAATTGAAATTTGAGGCACCTCTGTTGGGTTTTCGGGGGTCAAACTTCATTGAGCAAAGCTCATGCCATTTCACGATGTTCCCCTCGTTCTTAGCTTTCCAACGGTTCAAACGGTGAGTCAATTAGAGCTACGGTGCAAAAGTTATGGCTCCCGGAAGTTCTGTCATCAATTGGGGTGGAACTGTCACCCGAATTGTCGCCTAAATTGATGCATGGATCATTCCTCCCTCCTTGAAAAGCAATGGTCCCCATTGCGTCAATACTCCCCATTAGGTGTGGCAGTTGTTTCTTGGTTTGATTCTCTATGAGCCACTCACCTTGATGGCTAAGCTGACCCCTTTTGATCACTCGATAAAGCGGAATAGAACGTCCTCTGGTTGTCTTCATCCAGGTATCCACAATCTGATCCTCTTCCACTGGAGCAAAACTCTGTGGATCAAGTTCATCAATGTCAAGTTGTTCTGCTACAACTAAAGTGTCCAAGAGAGGTGGATGATATGGCTTGAGGAGCTCCACATTGAATATTGGGTGTAGACCAAGGTAGGTTGGGAGGTTCAACTCAAAAGCATTTTCTCCAACTCTTCTGGTGATGGTGTATGGACCATATCACAGAGGCCGAATTTTTTTGTGTGGGTCTGCAAGTCATTCCTTCTAGAGCCACAACCAGACCTTGTCACCCACAGCAAAATGGTGTGCAATCCTGTGTTTATCATGGTGTTGCCTATACTTTTAATTCATCTTCTCCAAGATGTCATGAACTTGTTGCTGGAGGTGTTGCATTTGTTCAATAAACTTTGTAGCTTTCGCTGCCTCAGATCTTCCATGAGGTGTGTATTCCATGGTGGAAAATGGAACTGCTATATCAACCGGTGCCATGGGTTGGAACCCAAAACATACTTGGAATGGACTGTGCTTGGTCGAGCTGTGCAGTGCCTGATTGTATCCATGTTGTATGAAAAGAAGTCCCTCATCCCATGTGCGTGGATGTTTGGAGTGGTACGTCCAAATCATGTGAACAATCAAGTGGTTTACCACCTCTGTTTGACCATTAGTCTATGGATGGAAGGCTGTGGACTTCATCAGCTTAGTATCCATCATCTTCCATAGAGTGGACCAGAAGATGCTCAAGAACCTGCTATCTCGATCTGAGACAATGGACTTGGGAAGACCAAAATGGAGCCATACATGACTAAAATATAGTTGAGCAGTTTCCTCAACAGATATATTTTTTTTACAGGCAATCATGATAGCCATTTTTTAAAAATGATCAACTACCACAAAAATACAGTCCTTACCATGTTTGGAAGTGGGCAAACCTGATAGAAAATCCATTGAGACAGATTCCCAAGGCCTGGTTGGTTCTGGCAATGGCGTGTACAATCCTTGCTTCTTATTTGTCAGCTTGGCTATCGCACATGGGGTGTAGGATTTGAGATATCTTTCTACATCCTTTCGCATATGGGCCCAGTAGAAGTGTTTTTGAAGAACTGCCAATGTTTTATCAATACCAAAGTGTCCAGTTGTCCTACTGAAGTGTGCTTCCCATATCATCTTTTGTTGCTCAGCAACTGGAACATAGATGTGTCCCATATGACAGAGGACATTATCTTGCAAATAGAAATCAGAAACATGTGTACCTTTTTGAAGTGCTTGATATGTAGCAGCAAAGGTAGGATCTGCTTCATACAGGGTACCCCAAGTGGCAGTCTCATGTCCGCATAGGTCCAAAACTATTGTGAGTGCAGTAATTGGTGGGCGGCTTAGACAATCTATACTTGTATTTGAACTCCCCTTTTTGTGTTTGATTATCAGGTGGAATTGCTGAAGATATGTGGCCCATTTTTTATGCCTCTCATTTCGGAGCTTGCTTTGTGTCTGGATGAATTCCAATGGTCTGTGGTCAGTGTGAATGACCATTTCTTTTCCCAAGATGTAGTGTTTCCATTGTTTGCAGGCTTGCACAATGGCATAGAGCTTCTTATCATATGTTGGATATTTCCTGACTGTATCAGTGAAATTTTCACTGTGATATGCAACAGGATGGCCATGTTGCATGATGACAGCTCCCATGGCATATTCAGACGCATCTGTCATCAACTCAAAAGGTTGATGCAAATCTGGCAAGGCAAGAATAGGGGCTGAGCAGATTCTATTCTTCAAATTCTCAAATGCCCTTTGCTATATTTCACCCCACTGAAATGTAGCTTTTGCTCCTCCTTTAGTCACTTGGGTTAGTGACCAAGCAACATGTGAAAATCCAAGAACAAACCTGCGATAGAAATTTGCAAGACCCAAAAAGCTATGAAGCTCTATGAAGGTCCTTAGTGTGGGCCATTCTTGAATAACCTAAATCTTTTCTGGATCAACATGGACCCCTTCTGCATTCACAACATACCCGAGGTACTAAATTGTTGTCATCCCAAATGTGCATTTGTCAAGATTTGCATACAACTTGTGCTCCTAAAGAGTTTGAGGCACCTTACGAACATGTTGCAAATGTTCTTCCCACGTTCTGCTATAGATGAGTATGTCATCTAAGTAGACAACCACAAACGAGTTGGTAAAGGGTCGTAGGATGCCATCCATCATCCTCATGAAGGTTGCAGGTGCATTAGTTAAGCCAAAAGGCATAACCAACCATTCAAAGAGCCCCTCCTTAGATTTGAATGCAGTCTTCCAGACATCAGTGGGATCGATGGAAATTTGGTGATAACCAGATTTGAGATCAATTTTGGTGAAGAACTTCACACCACAGAGCTGGTCCAGCAGGTCATCAATCCTGGGGAGAGGATAGTGATTCTTCACAAAGATTTTATTCAGGGCTTGATAGTCAATACAAAGCCTCCATGTTCCATCTTTCTTCAGTGCCAAGACAATTGGGCTACCACAAGGTGAAGAGCTTGGCCTGATGTGACCCTTTTGGATCAATTCTTGAATCTATCTTTTTATCTCATCATTCTCCAAAACTGATCTACGATACATAGGACTGTTAGGCAAAGGTGATCCTGGGATCAAATCGATAGAATGTTTTACCTGGCAATGTAGTGGAACTCCTGTAGGTGACTTGAATAAGTCATCATATTCTCCTGTGATGCATCTTATCTGCTTCTGTTGTTGTGTTGATTACGTAGTCAGGACTGTAACATCGGCCTTCATGGATTTCTGTGGCTTGACCACCATGAGGACAAATTGCTTTGTTTTCTCCACCAATCTCTTACATTGCTTCGCACTGATCAGGGAGACAGTTGTGGGAGGTGGTACCTCTGGTACCCTATAGCGTCATTTTCCAAGGGTGAGAGTAATCCTTCGAGTTCGTGATTCATAGATGCCATGTCGCTCATACATGAATGGCTGACCAAGGAGTACATCACAAACATCTAGATTGACTACATCACACAAGACTTCATCTTGGAATGGTTTTATGGCATATGAAAGAAGACACTGATGGGTGACACGGAGGTCTCTCCCTGGGCTTAACCTGTAGACACCAGAATTGTGTCTAACCCTTATCGTCCTCCCCTTAACCCCTGTCAACCATTTTCCCACAAGCCTTGACCTTGGTAGCATGTAAGAATGAGTAGAAGGCTAAAATTAGCCTCTGTCTCCATTCTGCATCTGCCGACACTGGTCACTACTCGATCGATGTCGCCGACGTCGGTCATCTTTTCGGCTGACATCGGCATCCCTGCCGGCGTCGATCATCCTTAAACTACGTCCATTAATTCGTTTCTCAATCCGTTATCCGTTATTCGGTTGCCAATCAATTTGGCAACCGGTTATCAGACCTGCGGCATCAAAACGTTTCTTTGATCCGAACCCCGCAGCAATGATCAACCAGTCTTCTTGCATCCAACCAAACGATTAACCAGTCTTCTTGCATCCAACCGAATGATCAACCATTTTTTCTTGCATCCAATCAATCTGCGATCAATCTCTTGTGTCTCTCTCTCTAGTACAGGAATTCTGCTTTGGTCATCTGACAGCACAACGACAACTTCAATCATGTCTCTTATCATGTCTTCAGTGTGTAACAGGGAAGTATCTTGCTCTGTGTTTTTGTTTTATTCTCTGGTTATTATTTTTTATTTACTGTCATCAACTCCTATTTAGACTTAGACTACAGCCCCGAGCCTTATTTCCTCCCATATCAACTCTGTTTACCATTCCAAAATATACAGTCACTCTACCTAGATCTCTGTAAAAACCCCCAAACAATCCTTCTGACTCCTAAACTGACTCCTTAACCCTCAAACACCATTCTGCAACCCAAAAACCTGTCCAGACCTGACCAGACCCCATCTAAAACTGTTGCCTCGACCAACGCCGGTCATTACCCCGACCGATGCCGGCACTTTAACCGACGTCGGCACCATTCCCTGACCGACGCCGGCACAGAGACCGACACCGGCGACTGTGCAGAATAGTGCTGCATATCAGGTATGCATTCTGCTTTTCATCTTTTATTTCTCTCATTCTATCTTTTCATTATTTCTGCTTTCATCATATATTCTACTTTTTATTAGTGGGTTGATATCCCTTAAGGAAGTCTTTGTACTTTAGGGATCAAGCGTTTTCTTGACAGCCCACCGTCTCCTTGTCTAATGTTTTTTGTGTTTAGTCTCTTTTTCTCCGCAGGTGTCATTCCTCCATAGCCAAAGAGGAGTACCTTCCAACGTCTGATTTCATGTGCACGACTATATCCGGGTATCTTCTAACCCTAGACCATCTCTTAGTTTCTCATTTCTATCTTTTGAATGTAGAAAGCGATTTAGCATAGAAACATTATGGCACGCCTGGTGGGACACTAGGGCCTTCCTTGGGTTCTTTCTTTCTTTCGTTCATATAGGTGCATTAGGTTCCTTCCTTTTTCGCCTCTTTCATCTCTTCTAAACAACATATAAGCAGGAATAAAAAGAACTTTTCTTTTCTTTCTTGCACTTCTAGACTAGTCAAAACTCATATTCTTCGACTCTTTCTCCATTCATCTTCATACGAACAAACATTTTGACTTGGACTTAAAACGCTTTGCATTCATTTTTGTTTGCTTGCATTTTCTTAGATCACACTTAGTAATTAATAAACGCATATTGAATTAATCTAGTCCACTTGATGTTACACGACCAAACCACTTGCACAAAACAAACATCTTAACTTACTTGAGACAAGGCCCGACTAGGATTTCATCCCTCAACGAATACCTTACCCGTCCCGGTGATCTTACTTGGAGTTCATCACCAAGGGGAAAGCCCACTCTGTTCTCTGGCGGAGTCTAATCTCTAGGGGAAGTATATTTTGGCTAAGCAGGCCCAGTTTATCACTGGACTCGTGAAGTGAGGAGAGCTTGCTTCTTAGCACCAGGCCTTGTATGAAACCTAACACAGACTTCTTGAGCACCATAACTAACCCGAAACTATCCATAGACTGCTTCTTCTAGGACCCGACTCAAAAGCCAATCTTCCTCTACACACATTCTAAGGCATAAGCCACTATAATCCTAATAATTTACTCCTAGGATTTTAGGATCTGCTTGTGTTCTTCATCTTTTCTGTTCTTATCTGCTTGTTTGAGCTTGTGAGGATGTACTTCCTTGCCTTGAATGGTTCTGACTCGTAGCCAAGCCAAGGCTCTAGTTGATCATGCGAGGCATCACCCACTTCCGTCTACCCCGTCCATAACCAGTCCTATAATGGAATTCCACTCAGAAACTGAAAGAACTCCTACTCGCCCATCCCTGACCCAGATGCCTATCATCCCAGAAGGGGACCAAGATTTTGCACGATTCTTGGACCTCAATGTCAAAGCCTTACAACACTATCTCGTGAATAGCCAAATGCGAGACCCCTTGGGCAATCCAATCTATGGAATGCCGACCTCTCTTCTCAAAACTGTTGTCATATCAACAACGTTCGTAATTCAACCTTTAGACGCCCAGGCTATTGCCTCGACCAACGACCAGCCTTTGACCAACCATCCGAGTGTGGCCTCTCCCTCTATCATGGGGCCCACTTCCACCAGGGTTTTGGCCCCCCATCAACCTCAGTCCACTCAACCACTTTCTACCCCCTTTCAAAATTTGGTCGTCTCTATTCCACCTACCCTTGCTCCTATCAACACTAGGGTGGCTACCTATCCATTGGCCCATGTTACCTCTAACCAACCTCCTGCGATGACATCAAACCTAGCCATGCCTTCTACCCAACCATCCTTAGTCTCCTCTTTTATCCCTACAACTAGTTATCCATACGTTGTGCCCTTACTGGTACAATCGACTACGTCGTATGCCTCTTTCAGCCTCTTTCAAGCGCCTTACAATCTAGGGGGCGCTCCACCCGCCAATCCATCAGTAGATATCATTAAAATGCTGATGGACAAGATGTCCAGCCTAGAGACCTCCGTTTCTAGCTCATGCAATACTGTCTCATATGAACAAATTTGCAACGAGCCTATCCATCCTTCCGTCTCAATCTGACCATATCCCAGCCAGTGGGAACTTCCTAAGTTTTCTCATTTTCAAAGCAAGGAAGACCCACAACAACACTTACGAGCATTCAGACATGCCTGTTACCTTATTGCCCACGACGATGTGTTGCTTTTATGCACGTTCCCTATGTCTCTTTCAGGTGTTGCACTTGACTGGTATAGCTCCCTTGCCAGCCATTCCCTTTTCATGTTCATTCAGCTAGCCTAGCTCTTCCTTGACCATTTCTCCATCAACATCACCAAGAAGGTCTCAATCACAGACCTCTATTCTATCTACCAATTCGAGGACGAATCCATTGCTGATTTCCTTGCTCGCTAGAGGGGCCTTATCAATCAACTTTCCTTTTCTTTACCCCAACCTGAACTTATTGAACTTTTCTCCCAAGCCTGTGCCAAACATATTTCTTCCACCTTGAGGGTTCAAACCTTCCGCACTTTTGACGAAGCCTTCACGATGGCCCGTAAACTTGAGTTACGTGCCGTCGAGGAGAATAAAGTCAAGTTGCAGAGCAAGAATCCCCACTCCAAGACCAATGACCCCTCTTCTAAGCCTTCCTCATCCAATCATAAATCTAAAGCTTCAACAAACACTGTGGTCGTTAGATCTTCCTCTTCACCTTCAACTAACCAGCCTGAGCCATCCACATCTCAGAGTGCCACCTGCCTATTCCAGCAGAGATACATACAGCGATCTCATCGATGAGATTAACCCTCATTCATCTCTTCGTCATCAATCCATCATCACCGCCACCGAGTATTTCACTAAGTGGGTAGAAGCTATTCCTCTCATCTCCACAAAAGTTGACAAGATCATCGACTTCATCAGCACCCACATCATCTGTCATTTCGGTGTCCCTCATAAAATCATCACCGATAACGGCAAGTCCTTTAAAAACAAAACTATCCAAAAGCTATGCGACTCATTTAGCATCAAGCTTAGTTTCTCATAGCCTTACTACGCATAAGCAAATGGGCAGGCCGAGGCTTCCAACAAAATTCTCACTAAAATTCTCATGAAGGTGGTCAGTGACACTGGAAGGGATTGGCATATTCACATTCCCTTCACTTTGTGGGCCTACCGCACTAGCATTCGAACCTCCACAGGTGCTACCCCTTTCTCTCTCATGTACGGAATAGAGGTTGTCCTACCTCTCGAAGTACAGATCCCGTCTCTCCGCATCTCTCTACATGACATTCTTTCTAACGATGACTTTCGTCAAGATCACTTAGCTCAACTTGAGTTACTTGATGAGCGCCGTCTTGCTGCCCTCAACCATCTCCATGTCTATCAACATCGCATCAAGCGAGCCTATGACAAAAATTTGTGAGAATGAGATTTCAATATCGAAGACCTCGTCCTCAAAGAGAATCAGCACATGACCAATATGGAGCGAAGTAAGTGAGGCAAGTTTGCCCCTAAATGGCTCAGACCTTTCATTATCACGCACAAGTATGGATCAGGGACTTATCGTCTATCCTATCTTAATGGACAACCAAAACCTGAGCCTCTTAATGCATTGCATTTGCAACCATTCTACTGTTAGTCGAGTACTCGTCCACTTGACATTTACCTTGAGCTCATCCCTTGAGCAATCCCCGTCCTCTTAGTCCTCATTCCTTTCAACCTTACTCCCCTTAACAAATCCTATATACCCTTTTTATACAGTATGGATGCTTTATCCTAATAAAAGGGAGCCCTTGACCTTCTATAGTCTTGTCCATGACTCACATTTCTGTCAAAACAAATCAAGATGTCAAAATATCCAGGTCACCAAACTCACATCAAAAGGCAGACTGCTCCCTCGAAGGACAGCTATACTATCATTGTTGTAGCTAATAGACTGCTCCCTCGAAGGACAGCTATTTAAAGCCATTATATATAAAGAAAAATATAGACCACTCCCTCGAAGGATGGCTATGATTAACTCTTGCTACAAACATCAATCTTTCTTAGAAGCTTCCCGCATTGATCAGCTTCGTAAATGACCACCAAGAAAATGACATCTCTATGCAGGCTTCCCGCATTGATCAGTCTACACCAAAAAAAAAAAAGAAATGAGTCATGGACTTGGCTTGTAGTTGTCTCATAGTCTCCTATTAAAAAGGGCAAAGTTATCTCTACTCTAAAATGGGTTACCCTATCCTCCTCCTATCACCTACTTAAGGGACTTCGAGCTCACTTTAATGTCAAAGTGATTTGATTACCGCTCTAACACTACATTTGGTTAACGACGTCATGCATGAATGGGGCTCTTGGTTCTAATCACCCCTATCTATGTTGTTTTCCTCATCCTTGTCAATGAAAGAGCAATATGCCTTTCACTTTTTCTTCACTTTGGTCACATTCACCTTCATCACTTGTCAATTACCTCAACTCAACTCCATTTTCAGACCTGTCACATCATCATAAGTTTCTATGGACACCAATACACATAGGAACTATCGACCAGACGCAATTTATGTTAAGGATAAACCAATACTTGCTGAAGCATAAATAGACCTCAATTCATTTTTAGCATACGTCCATCACGAATATGGAAAATTGCTAGGGATGAAAGACCACATCACCAATGTTACAGAATACACCATTTGGAAAAGGTTGTAACATCTTTTTTTTCCTCATCATTTCAACCTTGACCTAGACCAGTCTATCGACCACTTTCACCCACCTGTCTACCACTCAGACTCTTTGTTTGAACTGTTCGAACTACATTGGTCTGAGGCCCTAAGACCAGGGCTATGTAGGCAACACTTAGAGGATACGATATCTTCTGGGGTTAGCTCAACCACCCTCATTTGTTCATCTCTCTGATGGACAAACCTTCTTTCCTCCTTTTGACCATGACCTTGTCCTCGACCAAGACCAATTCCATCCCTTTGACCCTTCCTCCCTTTTAGGGAGAACTACATTGGCCTGAGGCCCTTCACACAAGGGCTATGTAGGCAACACTCAGAGAATATGATATCTTCTGAGGTTAGCTCGACCACATCCTTTCGTCCATCCATCCACCTTGATCAATGACCATTGGAGATCATGCCTATCTCCTCCGACTTCGACCACTTCCAAGACAATGTTGCCTTGGTTGTTTTTGCATGTATGCTACCTCATGACTGGTTAGCAGAATTGTGTGCAGACTATTTTTGGACCCTCACAAGTATAGGATCGTAAGCTGATTGATCCGCACTATTTGTGACTTTTTCGTGTTTCAAGGAGCACTTCTTGAGCCCGAGATACCTAGAACACAATGACCATTTGGAGCTTCAGCTTAAATTGAATAACCCAATCAGCAGATGAATAAATGTTGGGGCCTAGTTATTTTAATTTTGGCACTCCTTGACCCTCAACCTATGACACTTTGACCTGACCATCTCGTGTAGTGGTATGCGCACAATCACAACTTTTATAGCGTTCACCCTCACCCTTTTTTCATCCACTCTTTGTCAAATCAGCACCTGATTCTCGGTTCTCTTCCCTCGCCTCCTGCTTTGAGGGGGAATACCTCATCCATAATCAGGGCAATCCAATCCTCTTATTTTTGTCTTACAGTTCATTCGAACAACCAACAAGATGGAATTGACTTTATCCCACACTTGGGGTAACCACCTCCTGTTTTTGTCTTGCAGTTCGTTCAGAACAACCAATAAGACAAAAAGGGGCAAATGTAGACACCAAAATTGTGTCTAACCCTTGTCATCCTCCCCTTAACCCCTGTCGACTATTTTCCCACAAGCCTTGACCTTGGTAGCATGTAAGAATGAGTAGAAGGCTAAAATTAGCCTCTGTCTCCATTCTGCATCTGCCGACACCGGTCACTACTTGATCGATGTCGCTGACGTCGGTCATCTTTTCGGTCGACATCGGCATCCCTGCCAGCGTCAATCATCCTTAAATTGCGTCTGTTAATTCATTTCTCAATTTGTTATTTGTTATTTGGTTGCCAATCGGTTTGGCAACCGGTTATCAGACCTGCGGCATCAAAATGTTTCTTTAATCCAAACCCTGCAGCAACGATCAACCAGTCTTCTTGCATCCAACCGAACGATCAACCAGTCTTCTTGCATCCAACTGAATGATCAACCATTTTTTCTTGCATCCAATCAATCTCTGATCAATCTCTTGTGTCTCTCTCTCCAGTACAGGAATTTTGCTTCTGTCATTTGGCAGCACAATGACAACTTCAATCATGTCTCTTATCATGTCTTCAGTGTGTAACAGGTAAGTATCTTGCTCTGTGTTTTTGTTTTATTCTCTGGTTATTGTTTTTTATTTACTATCATCAACTCCTATTTAGACTTAGACTATAGCCCTAAGCCTTATTTCTTCCCGTATCAACTCTGTCTACCATTCCAAAATATACAGTCACTCTACCTAGATCTCTGTAAAAACCCCCAAACAATCCTTCTGACTCCTAAACTGACTCCTTAACCCTCGGACACCATTCTGCAACCCAAAAACCTGTCTAGAACTCTGTCCAGACCTGACCAGACCCCATCTAAAACTGTTGCCTCGACCGACGCCGGTCATTACCCCGATCGATGCCGGCACTTTAACCGACGTCGGCACCATTCCCTGACCGACGCCGGCACAGAGACCGACACCGGTGACTGTGCAGAATAGTGTTGCATATCAGGTATGCATTCTGCTTTTCATCTTTTATTTCTCTCATTCTATCTTTTCATTATTTCTGCTTTCGTCATATATTCTGCTTTTTATTAGTGGGTTGATATCCCTTAAGGAAGTCTTTGTACTTCAGGGATCAAGCGTTTGCTTGACAGCCCACCATCTCCTTGTCTAATGTTTTTTGTGTTTAGTCTCTTTTCCTCTGCAGGTGTCATTCCTCCACAGCCAAAGAGGAGTACCTTCCAACGTCTGATTTCATGCGCACGACTATATCTGGGTATCTTCTAACCCTAGACCATCTCTTAGTTTCTCATTTCTATCTTTTAAATGTAGAAAGCGATTTAGCATAGAAACATAACCATCCAATACTTTAGGGCTTTGGATGAGGCTTCACAGATAGATTTAGACTTTTCACAACTTTAGAAGAGATTAAATTCTTTTGACTCCCACTATCAAGAATGAAATGTAAAGGTGTACCTTTTACCCATAGTTTGGAGTGGAACAATCTTTCCTTGTCATCTGGTCTTTCTCCACGATTCTGTGATGAAGTGACAATGGTGTCCAGCTCAGCATCTACAATTTCTTCTTCGTCCTCTTCGACTGTGGGTTGTGTATGAGGCAGAGTAGTGGACGTTGAGTATTGTGACTCAGAAAGCAATGACATGATGGCTCGACATTCTTCTTTGGAGTGAGTCCCAGTTTTGTGGTAATCACACCATTTTCCAGCCTTCCCTTTCTAGGATTTCTTATCCTAAAACTCCTTTTGCTTCCAATTTGGGCCTCATGTTTGACCTTCCTTATCACTTTTCCATTTTGAGGGTTGACTCTTCATATTCTTTCTACCATTCTTCTGTTCAATCTTCACTACAAATTTGTATGCCTCACCGAGGGTTTCCAAATTGAAGAGTTCCATTTCCCCCCATATGTACCATTGTAGTCCACCACGATATTTGAGAGTCTTATGTTTCTCACTTTCTTGAATGCCTAACCTTGCAGACAAAGAATGAAAAGTGTCTGTGTAATCTTGAACAGATTGGTCCTTACCTTGGCGAAGTTGTTGCCACTATATGTAGAGATCATCATATGCTCCAATGGGCTAGTACTCTTCTTTCACTGCTTCTACAAAATCATCCCAGGTAGGTTCCACCTCAAGGCCAATGTCATCTGTGTTGAACCTCTTTTTGCACACTTCCCACCAGTTTTTCACAGGCAATGTTGATTTCAAAAGAGCAAAAGTAATCTTTTCTCCATCGGTGAACTTATTTACAGAGAAGTAGGAAGACAGTTGATCTAACCAATTTTCTACTGCATCAGCATTGATTTTACCTTCAAATGTAGGAATATCAAAATTTACCTGGACCTTGAAGGGTGTTGGGGCACTAAAAGGTCATTCCCTAGATGAGGAGCCAGGAAGTGGAGCCGTGGAGCCAAGATTTCCCATCGAAAGTGTTTGAAGAATTTGGGCAAATTGTTGCAGCATCTATGCTTGTTGCCATTGGAGGGCCTCATTCACCATTTCCTTAAAAGGATCAGATGTCTTGGTGTCATCTGCCATTTGAGGTCGTCTGGAGCGAACTGGTGGAAAATTTGGAAGCTCTTTTGTTTCCCACCCAAGTTTCTTATAGCCTGACCTCGTCCTTGGGATCATACACTCTCAAGACAAACCGCTCTGATACCACTAATCCAAAACTCAGAAGTTTTGGTTGATAAATATCACAATAACATAGAAATAACATAGTAACAATGAATTCTCTGAGAAGAGATGTAGTTTTACTCAAAATTGCAATACAAATATATGCTTATCTCTGGGAAGAGATGTTTGTCTTCACATTTTGGGTTACCTCTTCTTTTATACACAATTTGAAAGCATGGGGAGGATGTGGAAGGTCACCAATCTCGAGGGAGATGAAGTGGTATGACTTCCAATATTTAAAACAATACATAATTCGAGGAATTACTATTTTTAGAAACTTACTAATTTTAGACAGCACTATTAAAATTGAAATTTGAGGCACTTGCATTGGGTTTTTGGGGGTCAAACTTCATTGAGCAAAGCTCATGCCATTTCATGACATTCCCCTCATTCTTAGCTTTCCAACGGTTCAAACGGCGAGTCAATTAGAGCTACGGTGCAAAAGTTATGGCTCCCGGAAGTTCCGTCATCAATTGGGGTGGAACTGTCACCCGAATTGTCGCCTAAATTGATGCCTGGATCACACGTAGTCTCCCACCTAGTGTGATTGTGCAATTGTGTCCCTTGGATATATGTATGTAACTAATGATTTGGATTTGATACTTGAAAATCCTTGATTTGACCTAGATTTAGCATTCTTTAGACTTTACTTATGACTTATCCTAGTGATATATTCACAATTTTAGAATAATATGGAAGACTACTTAATATACAATAGTGTATAGATGTGTACCAGATAAATGTCAAATCTCTTTTGAATAAGACCTTGATTTATTTATATATGAGTCTAATTGGATAATTTATCACACCAATGACATGCTTGGTAAATGGGTTGACCCTAAAGAAAGGTTTTATTTTTAAAATTAACCATTTATAGGATGGGGTTGGTTCTAATTGAATTGAGTCAGTATCAACAAACGATACTAACAAAACTAACATTTGCATAGGTGGATTGAATTGATGGTTTGGAGATGTTTGTGTATGATATTTAATAAGTTTGAAATAGAAAATGAGGTTCCTTTAGGTGTTTAGTAGTATAATTTAAGGGTCAACTCATAAGATATCATGCAATTATGATATAATGGTGGATGAAGACATTGTTTATGTACTCAAGTCATGCATGATAAATGTGTGTCAAGTTTTTCATTTTCAAGTACCAAAGACTAAATTTTATCATCTACATATTCCCACACTTTTTTCTAGTAATGAAATTTACTAGTGTAAAAGGATAAAATGTACCTAAGTGTGTAATGAAGATCCAATGGTGTAGGTCACTCAATATAAAAACTTAAATCATGTGGAGTCAGTGTCCATAGATTGAAAATTTTAATCTAAAATTAAATGTTTAAAATTTTATAAGAACAAAGGTAGGAGTACATGTGTGTTGGTGAAAACAATGTTGCCCTTGCAAATGTTTGGAAATGATGCTTCTTTTTTGAAGCATTTGAGAAACTTGTGCTTCTTTGTTGAAGCACATGGAAATTCGAGGTAATTATGCCCCAAATTTGTATAACTAATAATTCTTTTTGGTTGTCAAGACAACATGTCCCAACCCTCATGTATATGTGGAGAATTACACAATATACTAGCCCAAATAACTATGCAATTAAAATAGATAACCATATCATAGGTTCACTTAAAGAAAACTAAATGAACCACTACAAATGGCTTATAGATTCAATTTTATAATTTTTATCAAGTTCGCTCCATGTAAAAATAAAATACAAGATTGAAAGGGAGTGAAAAATGTCATGCCCCAATCATGAACACTCATTTGATTATGTAGCTTCATCAAGTTTTGCTCAATGTAAAATAGAATGCATGATCAAGAGAGAGTGAACAATTTTCATTCCCCCATCATGACTACAAATCTAATAAGTTTAAAGTGGTATGACAACCATTTTCCATTAAATTTTAAATTATAATATTGTTTATGTGCATGAACTAGCATCATGCCTCATGAATCTAAAAGTGTGTGTATGTGCATGAACCAATACCATTCCCATAAAATTGTACCAACTAATATAGAATTTTATTCATCTATGTGTTGAATTTGAGAACATATATCTCAAATATATGTGTATGTAGAAACTTATAATTCATATTCTTTTTAATTGTGTTTATATGTCAATGAATATGCACCCAAGTGTGTATGAATCTATACTCAATTATTTGTAATGTGAGTACATATGCATGGCATATGTCCCCATAATCTATACTAATGTGCCACCAGATGTTATGTAACTGAACCATCTGATATCTAAACCATTATGATCTTTTAAATATGTATGTTGATATGTTTTTCTATTCATGGAGGCTAATGTCTATATGACAAGCCCATTATAATTCCCCTATTTTAGATGAAGTATGTATCATGTAACTCACTCATCTCAAAATAAGAGTTAATTTTATCATGTCATTTATAAAGATAACATCATGTATAATCATGTGACCGTGTGGAAAGTATGTCATAGTAGTAATGTATATGTCAATGAAGGCATATATGTAAATTATGTAATTTAGGGCATATAAACATCATGTCTAGATATATTTATCAATAAATAATGTATTAGAAGTGTAACTAAATAATACTAAGTGGTACAAGTACATGTCCATGTGTGTCCTACATCTCACTCATATACCATGAAATGCATGTCTGTAGGAAAAGAATATTATATCTACCAAACATATGATAAATAACATATGTAAAGAGTGTAATATCATAATCATGTAATGCTCAAGTACTTTTTTCTTTTTTTGAATATTTTGAATGTTTTTTCTTGATTATTTTATTTTATTTTATTTTGAGATTTTTACTTATAAATTTGTTAGTAGGTCATCCTCGTTAGGATTCAAGTCAACATATCATGACTTGTCCTTGAAATTATGTAATGTCATTTCCTTTTCTTTGACTAGCTTTGATTGTTCATACATTGTTCCATTCCTTAAATTTAACTACCTTTCCTATTGGTGAGTATCTTTGCCATCATGTTAAATCCTAGTTGTCTTTTATTCTTGTGAGAAGGAGATGTATTAGCATGTTTTATTCATTATAGATTCCATCAAGTATGACCATTTTAATTTTAATGGGAGTGTTGACTGAGTGATATAAGGTGTTACCCATATAGATGTATCAATAACCTTTTGGCCAAAATAAATTGGTATGGTAATATGTCCAAGGAACATACCATAATGTAAATAGTATAGGTCCATAATGTTGAGCTCCAAGTGTTGTAAAAATGTGATATTACATGTATTTAGAGTTGGTCTTCATCAATCTGAATCTATTATCAATAAGTGCCTTGTGTGTGTGTGTGTGTTTTAATCGTCAAAGCTTATTGTTAAGTCCATATTTATCTTATTTTAATTACAAATGGTGTCTTTATGAATTTTATGTGAGTGTTTCTTGTTGATAATATACTATTTTGATAATGCCTTCATTCTTGTATCTTTGAATCTGATTTTGTAATGTCTTTCAATTATTTCTGTCATGTCTCGTGATTCTATGATAACCATAATATGAACTATCTTCTTAATGTGAAAGACATATAATAGCTCGATGTCAAGTATATGGTAATGTGATGAGATTATTAGAAAGTAATATTTTCAATATTTTTATTTCTTTATCTTGAAGACTTGTTACTTGAAATGCTGTTGGAGCCTTGGCATCTACCATTTTCACATTATTTATTGAAGTGTGTGACCGCTTCTTTGTCTAAGTCATATTTTATTTCATTATTTCTTATGCTTGGTGTGAAATGGTATCACAACTATTTTTTAAATTTATAATGTACTCGTGATTTTTCATTGTTACCTTTTATTTTCCCCTAGAAGATTGTGTCTGGATAAGAATTTTTTATTTGTCCCTTTTTGTTGTGTATGAGTTATCTAGATATTCTTGAACTCTAACAGGTGTGAATAGAGTGTGGGATAAATATTCCTTTGAAGGATTTAAGTTTAACTTGCATATTTGATCATATATCATATCTTCCATATTTATATATTCATCATCACTATCATAATAATATGTGATTGTGCCATCTTGATATTATGAATTCAGTGGTAAAGGAAGATCAAGAATAGGTTGTGGTTGTTTCATATTAATTTTTGGTTCATGTTGTATAAATAATTTTTATGTTATAATTAGTTCCTTGTCTTTTTTGTGCTTGATTCACTCAACTCATATGTATGCATATGAGTTACTGGAATGGGTTGTGATGGAAAAATAATAGTATGATCTTCCAAATGTGATTGTGATTGGTCCTCATTAGTATATCGGGTCATCTTGTAATACCTAAATGAGTCATTATACATTGGTTTTGAATAATTATAGTCTTAATTCATGTATTTGATACTTATGTGAATTTTTTATGGTACTACTTCCATAGCATGTTTCCACGGTCACCCCAAAATCAAGTTGTAATGTAACTAATTGGGCATAACATGGAAAGTAGTAGGTACAATCTTGGACCCTAGTATCACATTCAATGATATGGTTTCAATTATTTGATGTAGATTTTTATCAAATTATTTTATGCTTTGATCTTATTTTTGAATTTTATTCATGTTGATCCCTGATAATTTTAATAAATTAGTGTTGAGAATGTTCAATTCTGAACCATTATCTACCAACATAAGTTTGAGCAAGTTATTTTGTACTTAAACTTGAATGAACAATGGTAGGTGTTATCTTTTATGTGTTGCATATATGAGTATTATTTTTCAAATGTGATGACTTTGTTGTTATCCTTGACTGTATTCATAATAGAGGAAAATGATGTAGAGTTGTTTCTTGAAATGTTATGTAAAAGATGTCTTCGTAGATTGTTGGTCTCTTGAGTAACTCTAAAATAGAAATCTCAGCATGGGTGTTATTTAATTTAAAAATGATTTCATGCCATTTAGGTTGGTTAACTTGATTCATAGGAAGTGTAGGGGGTTTAGGAAGACCATCTTGATTACCTTTTTTTTTTCATGCATGATGGGGAACCTTACCTCATATAGTGTTGACAACATGGACCATAGAATCCAAAAAAAATTATGCACAAATAATGAAAGTGATATGGTAGATAGTACAACTTTGAGGTCTATGAAGAGGAGGAAATAAATTATTCATGCATGCCCTTTGGTGTCTAGTGCTAATGAAAGGTAACTTGGATTGCATGTTGCAACATAGGGATTTTAGGAAGGCTTGAAATTGTTCATTGGTAATTTTAGCCTTATCAATGTTCTTAGATTTGATCTTTGTGACCCATTTATTTATGTAATTGATTCAAATAATATAAATTATCCATGTAAAAAATATGAAAAAATTACCTTCATGACTTATGTTAACCAATAATGTTCATTCAATATGGCTATGATCAATGTTAATTATTAGGGAATAATTAGAAATCAAGTCTGAAAATAAAACCCTAAGGTTGAAATCTAAAACTTTATAAGGAGAAACCCCTAAGGGAAACCTATGGTTTGACTTAGTTTTATATATGTATGATTCACCAATATGTTACACCCTAATTTTAAATTAAAACTCTAATATGATAGAAACTTGAAATTTAATTTATACATTAAGATATGGCATACAAGCATACATTTGAATGTAAAATGTTGGTTATTGAGTACAATGATTTGATAAGTGGCATATGCTAAATACAATAATAACAACAAAGTAATGAATACTTAGATTTTCTGGTTGATTATCTACGTGATTATATTCTAGAAGTTAAAATCAGATAAAAGTAGGGATGTAATTCATCCAGTTCAAACACAATGTTTTTGTTTATGTTGGGTCAATTTCATTGAATCTAGGTTAGTATCATCAATCGATATTGACCTATGTTGGTTAGTAATAACCTATGAAAAAATGAGATACTATGACTATATGGTCACCTTTTTTAATATATTTATTATTTGTATGTCTAATCCCAAACTTCAATGATGCTTGCAACTCTAAAAATCAGCCTCTTCACCTTGAAACCTTAAGTGTGCTTATGATGGCTAGAAACCTAAAAAATCTAGGAAAGTGTAATGGTATGAGCTGACCCCAAACACCCCCCTTTGATGACTAATTGTTTATTATGTATTTTATACTCTTAGTGATAGATTCACAATTCTAGAAGAATAGATTAGATTAGTTCAATGTGCAATAGTATATAGATGTGTAGTAAATAAGTGTCAAGTCTGTTTTGAATGAGACCTTGATTTGTTTATATATGAGTCTAATTGGGTTGACCCTAAACAAAGGTTTGATTTTAAAACATAACCATTATTGGGAGGGGGTTGATTATAAATATATTGGGTTAGTATCAACTAGTGATACTGATGGAATTGACTTGTGTAGGATATTTAGCAAGTTTGAAACAAACAGTGAGGTTATGTAGGTGTGTAATAATAGAATTTAAGGGTCAATCCATAATATAGCATGCAATTGTGAGATAATATTGAAATAGGACAATGTTTGTGTGCTTAAGTCATTCTTGGTATAAGTGTGTCAAGCTTATCATTGATAAGTATTGAAGACCTGATTTTATTATCTAAAAATTCACCCATTTTATTATAAAAATGGAATTTTCTAGAGTTAAAGGATAAAATGTACCTGAGTGTGTATAACACACTTTATCTTCGATATGAAATTCCAATTATGTAAGTCACTCAATAGAAAAACCTAAATCATGTGTAGTCAATGTCTATAGAATGACAATTTTAATTTGACACTAAATGTTTGAAATTTTAAAAGAGCAAAGATAGGATTACATGTGTGTTGGTGAACACTAGGTTACCCTTGTAAATTTCTAGAGATGATGCTTCCTTTTTGAAGCATTTGTGAAACTTGTGCTTCCTTGTTAAAGCACATGGAGAGTTGGGGTGATTGTGCCCCAGATTTGTATAATTATGCAAGATCTTGTGTTGGAAAGACAACATTTCCCAACCCTCATATTTTTGGGCATAAGTACACAATGTAGGTAAAAGAGATAACCACATGATGGGTTAACTCAAATAAAACTAGATCAACCACTGTAGATGGCTTATAAATTCAATTGTATAGTTTCTCTCAAGTTCATTCCATGTTAAATTGATAAATATACATTAGTTCAAATATTATTGAAGTGATTCACTTTATATAAATAATCCAAGGGGATTATCTTAGGTTAAGTGGCCTCATCAATTAACTCTGGAAGTATAATTTATATAGTCCTAAAATGTTTCATTTCTTTGCATATGATTCATAGTCAATTTGAAAAACTATCTATGAATATATTTATCTCTTATATCACTCCCATTATTATGAGCTCCAAAATACTCATTATCCTCTTGAAATGGAGCATATTTAATTCTAGAGTGTTCAAGACCTTGTTTTAGGATAGGAACATTTAGAATGATAGGATTTGTGATGCCTTGGTCATGTTTACCTAAATATTGGTCTTTATATCCCATTTTAGATACATATTCTAATTTGAATCCATAGTTTTTTAAAGCATTTTAAACTAGGCTTGGGGGATGTTTTGGCTTACAAGTACTATAAATGGTATCCACTACATGCCATTTACCTTTATCATCATAAGATGGCATATCAATAGGCACAAATGATTATATAGGTTGATCATAGTCTTTTGGGTGAGATAAATCTAACCAATTTCAAAGGTGCTCATGTTATCTCTATATTCCCTAGGTCCAACTAGGGTAAATTTTTAATTTGATAGTTATGTGTCCATACAATCAGTTTGAGTTACACTATCCATCTAGGTTTTACTACTTTCACCCCACTTTAATATAGTAAATTATTCCATTGGAATAGCCTATATATATAATAATAGATGGTTGAGAATTTTTTGTGTATGGTATAATATTACCCTCTAACTCTATCATCTTATAAAATCAAAATGGTGCATCATCGGTGGGACATGCATATATGACTCTTTCCTTTATAAACTTTAAGTATTTAAATAACATAGTAGGAACTTCATGCATGGGATGGATCCATGGTTTTCCTATAGCACTATCAAGGTGCAAAAGTGTTCAAAGCATTATGCCAACTAAATTAAATAATGGAACTAATCATAACTAATAAAAGTAACAAACACATAACTAAAATGTGCCCTAGAAGTCACTAAAAGTACCTTAAATTTGGAAAGATAATGTGTAAACTTGAAAGGGGGAAGATGGAGAGATGCATCCCTTATTCACAACTTACCTTTATTTTGATAGTGACTGAGAATGTAGGAAATAGGTGTTAAAGAAGTGCAAAATGTCTCCCATAAAGTAGACAATATTTTCTAAAGATGAATAGTTTTAGAATTGTTTAGAAAGTGACAATAACAAGGTTTTGAATGTGAAAGTGATAGTCTAGGCCAAAAGAGGTCAAGAAGGTTCAAAAATGGCTATGTAGATAATTTTAGTCTAAAACTTCTAATTATTGTAACATTTGGTCCATATCAGATGCATAGAAACTTATCTCTTATTAACTTGATGATACTCATCGATGTCAAAATTTATTCTCTTTTGATATAACCCTAATTAGACACAAGATAAATAAACACATCTGAGACTAAATTAAAAATGAGAATTATTGGCTTGGGCCCATTTAGTGATGTTTCTCTACATATTGTTCATGCTCAGAATCAGAGCTCATGGAGTTCTAGTGTATGTGAATGTTCCAATACAAATAAGAGGACACTCCACCTTCTATTTCCATGATAATTAATAATGTTATATATTCTCCTCATTAAATGTAACTATTTTTTGATACAACTATGTAGACACAAGACTTCCATAAATGATGAGCATATGTTGACCAAATTTGACTTTTTAGTCAAATTGGGGCACCTATAGATAAAAACTTTACCTTTTATGTATATATGGGGTCTAATATATTGTCATGAGGTGAATTATAGGTTAATTGATGCTAATTAATGTTGTCCTAGCCTTAGTCATTAGTTATTTTAGTCCTCATATCATTTTTGGGTCATTTTGAGGTCAAAATAGTGCATTTAATGCTTTGTATCGGTCTTTTGGGAAACATGCAAGTGTCAAAACATTATTTCATGTCCCATGTATCATTATAAGTCTTAGATAACTGACACTACTAAAAATATGGTAGGGTGCTCAGAGAAAAGTCAGTTTTCTTAAAGAAAAAGAAGAAAATGGCACTTGTATGGCCTCCTTGGGAAGTGTGCCACTTTTAAAAGGTGGAAATGTGACTCTTTGTCTTCCTCACACTCATATATATTATTTAATTTATCTATAAGTTCCATTTTGAGTCCAAAACCATTTTTCTTCCTTTTCACCTTTCTAGACACACAAAAGTGACCTTTAAGTTTTTGCTTGATACAGACAATGCAAGCAGTTTTAGGACACATGATTTCATGAGGTTATTATAAACTAGGATACCTTAATTTTTGTATATGGATTTATAATATTTGTCAACTATGATTTATGAACCATCGCTAACAAGTTGATTATGTTGTTATGCTAACTATTGCATGCACCCTATAGGTTTTTCTCAATCTATGTCAAACCCATACGAACCAATTAGTGATGTTGGCTTCATAATATGTATACTTAATTATAAAATTATTCCCACACTTGGTTTCATGTTTCATGAGGTTTTGATATGCTAATCACCTCAATTTATAGAAGGATACAATTTTCTGAGTTATGGGTAATTTTTACCATTTTTAGGAGTTTTGTGCTTTATCAATGGGTTTAGAGGGTTATTTTAGATTAATATATGTGTTTAAAAATTATACTTGACCCATATTTTCACATTCCATCTAAGTATCATTGATTCTCATGGTTGAAATCCCTTTCATCACACCAACCATTCATTCTAGAGACCCCTGTGTGCTCTTTTCCAAGTGTATGCAAGAAGTTTTCACATTGGTCTAGTGTTATAGAACTTGTTTTGAGACATAATTGATAAAATTCATGAATTTAAATAATTTTTAAATTATTTTGAGCTATGCATGAGGTTATTTCCTTCATGAGATTATTCTTTTCCATTCCTATTGTCCACTTTCAGCCATTAATGCACATCTTTAGGAACTTCTTGAAATGATCTCATGCTAGAGAAAGAAATTTATTGGTGTTTTAAAGTTATTTTATATGTGAGGAATTAATTTTAATGTTTTAGGATGGATATAAAATTCATTTAAGGCCAGATATAATGCTCACTGCCCATCATTCTATACCACTGTCTGTATACATTGAAATGCAACTTACAGGTAACCCTTGATAGTAGGTAGAGGTGGCATATGGGAGATTGAAGTATGAGAACCAATTTCTAAGAGTCTTAGAGTGTTATTAAAGGTATAAAATTCTCATTTTATGGGTCATACTAGATCTTGAGGTAAGAAAATCTCTAAAATATGGCATGACTACGTTTAGGCCTCTAATCCCTAAAAAGGGAAAACATAGCTCCCTAAGGTTTTATGGATATGTTGTAATAAAGTTCACATTTAATTTTGTGTATATTTATATCCCAACTTTTAATCCTTTATCATATACAATACCCTTGCCAATTTGGAATGGTATATGATAAAGGGAAGGTGGTTTTTGAAAGGCCTAAAAGTGCCTCCAAAAACATTGAATTTGGACAATAAATTCTATAGGAAAGGGCTATAAGAAACCTTCTCACCCAAAAGTTGAAAATTTAGACCATTCCATCAAGATATAGTGATTAAAAATTTCTAATAAAATTATATGGTCTGAATTATTATCATAAATAATGGTACTTTGTGTTTTGGCTCTCTAAGTACATCAATAGTCCGTACACAAGTCATGAATGTCTGCCTATAGCAAAGGAGCAGACAGTGAGATAGTTTCATGTGTTTTGATGGTGATATAGAAAATTAAAGGTGAGTTAAAGTACCATAAATATTTTAATAAATTATAAATAGTTGGATCTCAAATTTTAAAGGCTTAGAGCATGTGGATGACACGTACAGCTGAGTTAATAAATAGGGTTTCTCAGTCATAGCACAGTGACCTCAAGTTTTGATGGTATATGGTGTTTTGAGACATACAAGATAAATTTTAATTAAAACATGTAATTTAAGACCCGAATGGAAGTATGTGAATATTTTGTTCCATGTTTTCATGCCAAATTCAAAGCAATCCTCGCGTATAGAACCCAATAAATCACACATAGTTAGCATGAGTGGCAGTAAGCAGAGAGATAATGTTTTGAGCATGAGGAATGCATATAAGTAAGAAAGGTGAGTCAAAAATGTATAAATAAATATAAATAGGTTCCAAGGGATGTTTTAAATAATATTTTTTGATATTAAATTATGCTTTCACCTACAGGGAGGAGCCTTTCAAAACAGGAAACACAGTCATTTCTAGAAATAGGCTTAAGATTCAAGAGCATGAAGGGTGCATCAAAGGTCAAAGTGTCAAGATATTTATTAGATAAAATATATCATGGATATGAAAGTGTTAATATTCATTTCATATTGGACACATGTAATACAAATATCCCAAAACAAGCATACACAGTTCACACTAGAAATCCATACAGTTTACCTCCCTTCCTAAAACCCAGTTTTGCATTTTGTAAGTTTTGAGAGGTCAAATGATGTTATAAAGGGCTCAATTTTTGTATGGTATATCCTTATAACTTTATTAGTGCATTCCAATATTCATAATTATCTAATAAAATAGGGGATTTCCCTTTATTTTGTCTCAGACAAAAGGCACTCCCTTTTGTGCATGAAACTTGTAATCCTAGTAAAAGAGTGTGATAAGTGAACCAAAGGTGAGTTGAACCTTGATATGAGGTTGGTAAATTTAATTTAAATACAAGTATAAATTAAAACCTCATATAAATAATAACCTCAATAGGATTTCCTAAAGACCCAAGGTTGTAGTCAGACCTAATAAGTAGAGTTAAGGCCTTGAGGCCAAGTACTGTGCCATTCCTATTTATAACTCTTAGTGAGATTTATAAGTGATTGTATAATTTTATAAATGTTAATTTATATATGTTTAAGTATATGTAATGCAATAAATCTTAGTTTTAAGGTCTAAACCCCCAAACTGCAAGTAGGCCTATTAGGCGAAGTTCAAGCTTAGTACCGAAATGAGATATCATTTTCAAGTCTAACATGAAAAAGCATTTCCCATGAATTTATAATTATTTGGGAGGTAAAAATGGATGTTTATATACTATTTATATGCAATAAAATCAAATAGGATGACCTAAAACATGGAAGTTACAAACAAGCCTATAGAATGAGGTTTAGGCCAAGACCAAATGAAGGGGGCATTCACCATTAAAGCATGAGTTAAGCCTTCCATATTATTGAAACATGTTCATGGGGTCTCAAAATAGGTTTTAAATAATTTAACTTGCAATGATAAACCATAAAAGAGTCACTTTTGACTTAAAAACTCACTCAAACTTGCAAGAAATAAAGAAAGAGCTTGATAGGATAATTTTGAATGCTCATATCTTTCTTGAAGATTTGGATCAGAGTCAAAGGAGTTTAGGAAAGTTATAAGAGATATTTAATAACCAATTTTTATTTTTTTTTATCAACTTAGATGTTAGGGTTTTATGAACCAAGCTTAAGACCAAAAAATAGACCTAAAACCCTACTAAACCCTCAACCAAGACCCAATTGGGAAAATGGAGTTGGAGATGCACTCAAATGGCATAGTTTTAATATAATACCTATTATAACTTGTATAATACTTATTAAATATACTTCACATGCTTTTTATTTCTATATACTTGTACAGAGGGGGGTAGAAACAGGGTTTTTCTTATTGTTTTATGTGTTGTGTAGGATACAAGAAGAGTTAAGAGTTGAAACAAAGTTTGGGTGGAATATTATGACTTAATATAACTTCCCATATTCATTTAATTCCCTAAAAAAACTTATAATTTCCAAAAATAGGTGATTTAACTCAACCAGTCAAATATGGCATATTGCACAAGTTAGGGAGCAGTGTGAAAACTTCAAGTGGATGGCCTTTTATTGTGCCACTGATGATTCCAAAGCCATGGAGGGTATTTAAACATTTAACCCACTAAATTTTATGGATTTTCATGGAAAAATAAAGGCATTTTGGAGACCAAGTGTGTAGGGTGCATAGAAGAGCAGTTTTCTGGACAACAGATGATGATGGCTCACTTTTAGAGGTTTTAGAGGACCAAGCATGTAAAAATGCATGGAGAGTCATGTATGATATTTTCCCATTCTATGTCAATCATTATACCTAATCCTCATTAGTTATGAGATGTCCAAATAGGTCCAATTATGCAGGTAATTTTTTTGAGCTAGAATGAGGAGTTTTGTGCCACTTTGCATAACTTTGATGACTTGAGTTGACACTTGTACTTCATGACCTTGCATGGTTAGACCCATGACTTATTTTCATGTATGGATAAATAATTTTATCATCTTTAAAAGTTTCCTTATGAGCCTTAGACTTATCTCTTTCTCTCTCTTTCTTAGGCTCTATAGGAGTTATCCATTTTGGCCATTGTATTTGATGATCCACCTAAATATGGTGAAGCCTTACTCATTTTTATACCTTTTGATCAATAAAATGACTAAGCATTACCTCTTCCATGATTTTACTTAGTAAATACTATGGATTCCTTAACAACTTGTCATATTCTTCCACCTATTTGTAGCCTCTTCTTATAGGGCATGTGAAGTGTTCCAAGAGATGTCCATGTTTAAGTGAGTTTTTATTTTTATCAGTACCATTCAAGGCCTCTTGTCTAGTCCTCCTAGCATAAGACATTCATATATGACCTCATAATGTAATATTGATGTAAGAAGACTTAAATTGGAAAATCATATGTTTTGGTTAATTTATTGGTCTTAAGTGTAGAATACATATGGTTGGAAGTCATAAATCAATTTGGTGTATCACCTCCCTTAGATTAGTTTGTTTTTAGTTATCTTTCTCCCTTCCCCCCCCACCAAAGTTAGTAGTAGCTACAATACTAAGTGGTACATCAAGGGAGCTAACCCTATCTAGAGACTCACCTCATTCCTTAGGTTTCCCACAATCCTAGAGGTGATTCCATTGTGCCACTTGGAGGAGGAGAGATTTGCATCTTCTCAAAGGGTGAAAATCCAAGTGACAACAGGTAGAATAAGATCAATGTGTAGGCTCCTTGACATGGTATAATGAACATGATCAATGTATAGCTCAATTAATTTAATAAGATGATAATTACTTTTATTGTAAATGGATTAGGGTACATGTATATAAATAGGCATCAAATCAAAACATATTCCTGCATAGGCTAACTATGGAAAAGTGTGAAATCCAAAAATTAAAGCATGGTAATTTGGGGCATGGTGGCATAATGTAACCACAAACAACTTGACTAATTTTATACCTACTCCAAAAATGATTAAGGTAGAAAACCCATGAAAATAAAGATCATGATAATCTACAGGATAACTAGGTGGATCCCAAGGTAGAAAAATGATAGATATTAATATGTTCATGAGTAAATATAAATTAATTAAGACTATGGAGGATATAATCTAAATGTAAATTATAACAAAAACATCCAAATGTACACAAATAAAACAAATGCATGAAGCATGACAAAGATGTTACAACTAAATGACTTGTACCAAAATTAGGTGTCCACTTGATGCCCCACTTTTATGTGCCTTCGTGCATGAGTGTCAAAGTAAAAAAAAACAAGTGCATACATGAAAATTAACTAGGATATATTAAATAATAATCATGCATAACAAATTTAGTGATATAATTGTCAATGGTAGTCTTGGTCTAGTAGTCTACTACATGGATCCAATCAGTGTCTAGGTTTTGTAGGTTTTCTAACTTTTCCATCGACCAGGTTATGAGTTCTATCCTTCATGTTTGAAAATAATAGTAGTCTGATCTAGATAACCAAGAAGTTAATAGCTTAGTAAATTTGGACTAGAAGATTTCATAGATTTCACCATAAATATGTTCCTCAATAATTTCTTTTATAGTTTTCCTTGTTCTTCTTGTTTCCTCTTGGGTAAACTTTTTAATTATTTCATCAATCCATCTATATATATCTCTTTGTCCTAGAAGCCATCTCAACATGTTTCAACAAATATCCATGCTTATCACACCATTGTTAGTATAGGTTCTTGTATACAATCAGAAATGCATCATGTATATAAATTGATCATGGCTTGGAGAAGATAGAGCATACCTACACTTTCAATTGGGAATAGATTTATTAATTAGGATCATGACCAATATGGGGATCCTCTAAACCCAATTAGGGTATCACTTGTCATAATACACCATGTGAGATAGGGTTCCAAAGCCTATAATCTAACACAATCACACAACAACCCTAAAAGAGTCCTAGGTTTAATATTCACTCTTTTCTAATAAATAATAAAGTAAATCTAATCTAGTGCACACCAAAGCTTGTGGCATAAATTGGAGGTTAGAAATAAAATAAATAACTAAACTAAACATGTATAGAAGACATATACTCACATCAATGTATATGGAATCCTAATGCATGAAAGAAAGAAGCACAATTACATTATTTATCTACTCATATAAAAGAGAAATAAAGTTAGGAATACTTACCTTGAAGATGAACCCACCAAGCCTCAATCTCTCCCTTGGACAAGGTTATTCACAAGAGATTTTTTTGGTATGTAAGGATAGCAATGAAAAATCATATCTAGGCTACACAACCTATCTATACATCCAAAAAAAATCTCTACAAGACAAGATCCGTATCTCTAAAGAAAGTATGGAACCCTAATCTTTATTCCTCAAGTAGAATAGTCAATAATCAAATTTTTGTTTTCACTTATTCTTATTTGATTCTCCTCTGACAAATGATTGGAAATTAACTTGTATATATAGGTAGAACTTTCCCTAAATCCTCCCAAAAATGTTAGTTGTATAGGGTCAACCCAATTGACCCTGTATGTCTTTAGGACAATTCACTAGGTTTGAACTAGGTTGACCGAAAGGCTAATAAACCCAAAAAGTGAAAAATAACCCTAAACTATACAGGGTCGACCTTGGTCGACCTAGTATAACCAATAGTCCAAAAGGGAATTAAGGCAAAAAAAAAGGATGGAAAGAAGAAAATTATTAGAATGGGTAAGGCTGAGAAGAATAAGATTAGGGTTAATGTTTTTAGGAGATGAGTATGTAGATGGAAAGTGGTAAAAGGGACAACAATCTTATGAAGCATCAATGGTATGCCCACCCCTTTCTCAATGTACCCCTTAAGGCATGCACTCAGATAGATTAAGACTTGACAAGTTATTTCAAGACACAAAGTGTCAGTAATCAATAAAATTTTAAAATTATTATGTGTATACATATGCCCCACTCAAAACTCATCGCGTGTTACATAAGTATAACATAGGATGGTGCTTTGAGAAATAGAACATGATAACACACAAAATTGATGCTAAGTAAAGTGAAAAAAAAAATAAGATAAATGAAAGGACATAATTGAAAAATGCATACCTTTACTTACATTAGTGTTGTAGATAAAGAAGTAGATTGTAAGATAAAGTGAGCACGTCCAATGTGAAGAACACTAGGTGAACCTGTAGAAGTTAGTGCAAAAAATAGATAAAAATTGAAATTTTTGGAAGATGGGCATATGATAGTGGAAAACAATCTCTACGTCATTGTGAATCCAATGCATTTGATGGTTTGGAAAATAGACTAATAAAAATAAAGCTATAGGCAAAACAAGGAATTTGCAGGAAAGTAATTTGAAGAATTTGAATTTTGAAAAAGTGTTTTTAAATAGGGGGAAAGACAAGTCATTTGTTGTTTTGACTTGTGAAGGAGAGAAGAAAAGAGATCTGGGGATCAAATGAGCTAGGATGGTGAGGAGATGACAAGCTAGACAAGAGGGATGTCCAAAGGTAGCAGAGGGTGCACTACAAGTATGCAATTATGAATCTCAAACTAGTTCTTGAATTTTGTAATGATTTATGTGTATTTTTAGTAATTTTGAATTGTAAGCATTTCTAAATGTTAGAATGAGATAAAATTGTATTCTAGGGGTAAAAACTAATAATAATGGAAATGGATTTATAGGAATTATGAAGAAAGTATAGAAATGCACTTTTTTAGGAAAATGCAAGGGGTCAACCCAATCGACCCATTAGGCCGAAACTAGGTAGAATCCATAGTGCTAACCCAGTAGTTATGGTTTGATCTTGTACATTCTATATGATACCAACTAAATGAAAGTTTCCAATTGATTTGAAAGGTCTAAAATTATAATTTAGCACTAAGAAATGGGAAAAAAGAGGTTTGACTAAGATTTTGGAGTCAACCAGGGCAAAAATAGGGAAATTTTGGTCAAACGAGTGTGACAAAAGAACTAGAATAAGCATAGAAAAGTGTGCATAAGGTCAAAAGAGGGATTAAATAGCCCAAAATGACCAAATTATGGAAAGAAGGATCGAGTAGGATAAAAATAGGGTAAAATGGATAAAAATGAATAAGTTTAAAAATAATTAGGCTTGTTTTTTATTTGAAAATGTAAAAAGAATGTATTATGACTATACATGACATGAAGGAACTAATACATCATTTTTCATTTCTTAGTTTCAAATATGATGAAGGTTTTAGAGATTGGTGGATGTGTCCTAGTTACTAATGTTATTAGAGTGATTGTCAGATGGAGATGGGGCTAGACTAGTATCCATTAGGTGTAGGAGGCATAGCTGATATGTGTAAGATCCCCATGAGTGTTGATCTATTAGTCATGTTCCTTAATTATTAGGAATGACTAATTAACACCTTTACATGGGAGGTGGATATGGATGTAATAGATGTGTCCATCACACTAGAGGATGTTCATCCCATCCTCAGGCTGCCCATAGTAGGAGCACCAGTGACTATAGGGATACCAAACAACATAGAGTAGAGGAGAGCCTTAGCCATGTGGGTTATAGGCTCAAAAATGATTTTGGGAGGATAGAGAGTCAATATGGATGATATATATATACATCATAGATTCTAGATATCCATAAAGTTATGATAGGGATTGTGATATAGTGGGTGTTATGTCACAAGTCAGATGGCAAGGTACCACTATTTATTGTAGCCTTGAGCAAGATGATGCTAGAGGAATGAGTTCTATATGATCTAGGATCTATCATTTTGGTTTGGCTCATATATGATATGTATGAGATGTTTCTTAGATGGTAAAATACCATATGGCCAATCATATTTCTGATAGCTTGGATATATGAAAGGTTTCCCATGTATCAACCAATTGGATTTCTCTATGCAGTCGATGATAAGTTGTCTCAAGTATAGAGATGGAGAGAGGATCAAGTAGTACAGGTCATGCCCCACATGATAGCACTATAGTCAGTGAGATGATAGATATAATGTGGTATCCATATGAACACATAGTGACTACATGGGTAAGTTGATATACAGTTGCACTAGAAATAGTAAGGATAGATGTGGTTAGACACTACACAGGGTGGAGAGAACCCCATCTAGTGGCATGGGTGATAGGATAGATGGGCCTACCTCATCTAGTAATATTGATAATGATGCTTGAGTAGTGGGCTTGGTATGTGAGAGATCCATGGGGGAAGAGAGCACTAGGACCACTAATAGTGAGACCAACACTTAGACCACATCATGAGTGACCATGTATTGGTTGAGTATGATGGGTAGCAAAGCAAGAGGATAGGGAGGTGGAGGTAGAGATACTAAATTTACCATTATCAGTTTCACAATAGGAGGAGTTATGACCATTGAAGACATCATGGTAGCAGAGGTAGCAAGGGATAGCAAAGATCAATTTCATCCCTAATGAGCTAGTAGAGGAGCCAGAAGAGGGACGGATGATAGAGAGACCATTCAAGAACAAGATAAGATATATGCAAGCCATGATAGAGGGATTTGAGCTAAGGAGGTGGCCTATAGAGGAGGTAATAAGAGGCCACATAGATGGGGAGATTGTGCTAGGAGGTCATGCAGATGTTGAAACCATAGTAGTTATAACACAAATAGGTAAGAAAAGATGGTTAAATTATTACTTTAAGTTTTTAATTATAAGTAGAGATAGATAGATGTTTTAAGATATAATAATGATATAATATCCTTCTAGTATGATTTTTTAGATGTAATTAAAGATGTAAAGGAGAGATGGGGGTCCCTCGTGAGGGGATCATTCCATGACATCTTGGATGAGACTCTACATCCATATGACCCTACTACATTGGAAGGACCCCATCATACCATTTGCCGTAGCTCAAGCAAGCTAGTTTAGACTAGCTGGGGAGGTAGCAAGACAAATATAGATAAAGAGAGAGGATGCAGCCACCAGTAGAGATGGGTGCAAGCAAGATGTGGGCATGGTAGGCTCTAGTTGAGGAAAGAGTTGTGCATATAACCATAGTGATGCAAATGATAGAGATCCATACCTAGCGAATGTAGTCATAAGTGTAGGTAGTGCACCTATAGGGATAAATAGAGGGACTGAGATCCTAGATGGCCTCTTTATAGCATACTATTCAAAGGAGTCATATCAAGGCCTCAATAGATAATGTGGTTAGGCCATGAGGTAGACATAATGGACCCCATCCATAGAGCTGGACCATTATATATGGTTGTATTTTTTGTATCAAATTCATGATATATATATATATATGGATCATTTTGGCATATTGATGTTGATCGTGTATATTGTCATTATGGTTTATTATGGTTGTGGATGCTTTGGATAGATTTCATTCTAGCACATGTATTTTAGCTTTGTTGTATATTCTATAGGAAATATGTGAGATGTGGTTTCTTTTCTAGTATTATGTAGGACATATGCATGGTTAAAAAAAAAGGCAAAAAAGACTTGGAAAAATATAATCAATCAATAAAATGTACTACACACTATTTCAAGCTTAGAAATGTGTAATAACAAGAAATGATTAAGTATAAAGAACCAAGAAATGGTAAAACAAGATGGTAAAAAGGGATTTATTTTTAAACCAAAGTAAAAGATTTTTGCACCAAATTAAAACAAGTAAAATCATATTAATTCACATTGTGAAGTATGACAATAATGTAATAAAATAGAAGGTGTGTAAAAGGGCACAAATGGGATAAGAATAAATCAATTAAGTCAATCAATTATACTAAATCATGTTGGAAATTATAAAATAAAAACAAAATTGGAAAAAAATTGGTATTAAATTTATCACAATAATTCAAGCTAGGAAGTATGAAAAATTTAATAATTGGTTGTAATCTTACATGCACTCAAAAACCAAGAAAAGGAGCGAAAGATAAATGAAGTAAGCATAAAACATAATAAATCAAGCTAGGAAGCATGTCAATAATGTGTAACTTCATAATCAATCTAATCTTACCTCATATTTGACACATGTAATTTTGGATTGTGACTTGGGTATTGGAAAATTTTGTGAGGAATGTCAGGGCCTATCCATGGTATTACACTAAAACTCACAAAGAGAACACCACAAGGGTGGAATAAATAGGAAAAATTAGGTAATCAAGAATGTGGGTAATAAGAAGGAAAAATATGGTAATTTTTTAGGATGGTTGGGTCCTATCTACAGTCTTATAATGCAACTCACAAATAAAATCCCAAGGGGAATGATCGGTAGACAAAAAAATATTTCTCAAGAGGAAATATGAGGGATATAGGGAATGTAAAAATAAATAATTAGGCATCTTATGAGAATACCTTAGGAGATAGGAGGCATACTAATGATATGAGAAGACACTAAGTGACTAGTGGTCATCTATGTTTAAAGGAAATATGTTCGTTGTTAATACAAATCTTTGTAGGAAAATAAGTGTGCTATTAAGATCAACTCATGAACGTAGATTGGTACAAGAAAAATTAAAATGGATCTACCTTCCCATGACATGTTCCCCATTCTTCAAGACCCCTTAAAAATTCTTCAGTCTACTACAAAGATTGGGTACTTGCATGAGAAAGTAGGTAGCACTATAAGATTTTTTTATTTTCCTCCTCTAATCTAATGGCCTACTGCATCCCAAAGGACCTCATCTCTATTATGAGGCCAAATATGGAGTTTGAGCTTCAAGTAGAAGAAGGAGATGTGCTTTGAATCACATATTTTAGTGTGATTCGACTTTTAAGAATAAGTTTACCTTTTGTATCATTGGCTTTTATTTAAATGATTTGGATTTTAACTTTTTATGTCTTTTTAAGTTTCCCCCTCCATATGGACTTGGAATGACCAATCATGAGAGATGTAGTGATACACATGAATGAGTTATAGGCTAAGGCTAAAGAAATATAAGTAACCAAAGACAAAGATTGACTAAGACACTTAGGCTTGACAATGAACTAGCATGTGATCTCAAGTCTCAACCATGTATATGCTTAGTTTGTCGAAACAAGAAGAAGGGAAAAAGGAGATCCAAAAAGTGCATCGGTGTAAGGAGGTAGTAATGAGTAGGATTGTTTGTTAACTGATCACATGTTAAAAGGGAGACAATGACCAAATGTAATAGGGTTTTTATAACCAATTCACAATGATAATTAACCATGAAAAATGGAGATAAGAAAGCAAATAATCATGAAGAGGAAATAAAAGATTTTTGAGAAAAACTCAAGTAAGAGAGAGAAAGAAATGATAAAGAAAGACAATCATATGAGAAATATAAATGATAAGATAAGAAAGATATAGTACAATAAGTAAGATCACCATATATGATAAGGAAAAATTTGACACAATGTCAAATGATCTAATAGATGGATTAAGATAAGATTGGAGCAAATATCCAACCCAAATGAAAATTTGAAATCACCATGTATGTGCTCATAAATAATGATAAAGCTATCCACACACATTATCCAAGACATCAAATAAATCTCTATAAAGATGGAAATGAACTATTGCTAATGTCTCATCAATCTTCAATGAATATTGGGAAAATAATTCTCTTCTAATCTCCTCCACAAAAAAAGTAAGAATGTTTGATAGATCATTTTGAGGAAGGAAATTAGGCAAGGGATAGTCAAGAGAATGAATGGGAGTAGGCTCTATGGGAGATGCAAGAATCACCGATGGAGAAGGATCTATGGGTGAGGGAAGGTCCATGAGTGAAGGAATCATGGGTGGAGGCACAAAATATGGTGAAGGACCACAAGAGGCAATGGAACCATTATAGGTAGATCCATAATAGAATAATGAGGAGCCTTATTGCAGGAACAACCTATGGGAGGAGTGGTAAAAGGTTTAAGAATGGATATAAGGTGATCCTTAAAATGTTATTGAAATATGCGGTAATGATTAGTATGATGGGTACTACATAAGTCCATAGACAATAAATCTCACCATACTTGGGTAGATATTTAGGAAGTACCTTTAGGGTAGGTATGGCTTTGTCTAATGATGGTGAAGAAGGATGCAAGGTATTAATATATTTCTAAAACTTGTGAAAATGGGTGGAAGAATGATTCTCTATCGCATAGAAGTAACAGATACACTTGTGAGTGTTTTAGTAGAAGCACTCATTGAACGAGGTGTAACAAGAGTGGAAGAAATTAGAGAACACTCATCAGCCCATTTAGTGGGTAGATGAGCCATCTTAGGCAAAGGAATCAAACCATCACCAAGAAAGGGTGATGAGGAGGAAGGAATGGAACTAGGCTCAATGAAAGGATAAATAGAATTAGAAATAGGTGTAGGCTCAGCAATAGTAGTAGCAAAAATAGGCTCGACTATAGTGGGCTCTACTGAAGGAGGAGTGGGATATATATAAGGTCTAATGACAGTCATACTAACCTCAGGGGTAAAAAAACTATGAGTGTTAAGGTACCTATCAAAATGGTAAGGCTCTATCATATCATGATCCATGAGCATTGTCCTACATTGCTCCTCAAAACTTAGAGGTGTTGGCACCATCTCTACCCTATGATAAAGGGGAAAAATACAAAAATTAGGAACTATAAGTGAAAGAAAATGATGGGATGCATGAAAATACTCAAGTAAAGAAGAATAGTAACAAAGAATCTCAACATCATGAGCTTATACAAGACTGCCTAGCAATGGATCATCAAAGGAATAACCATCATCATAATCTAGAGTGTGAAGGTCAATGATGCAAGTAGGAATGACTTTATTGTTTGTAAAGTATGGTGAATTGAATTCCTAGTCTTGGTTAAGACTACAAAAATGTCATTACAAGGAGGATTACAAGAGTGAGGTTGCAAGGAAGTAGTAAGTTACAAGATGTGATGAGGTGAGATATTAGAATTCTTAATCTTTAGGTTAATCTCATCAGGCTCATCATCATAAAAATCTAATAGGTTAGGAGGAATGATACCAATGAGCTCAAGATGCCCACTATAAAATAACCATGACTAGAATCTAGGTTGTGAGGGTCAATGATGCAAGTAGGGATGACCTTATCATCTAATGAAGTTTGATAAATAGAATGCCTAGTCTTGGTCAAGACTACGGGAATGTCATCTCAAGAAGGCTTGTGAGAATGAAGTTGCAAGAAATTAAGAAGATGCAACATGATATGAGGCAATAAAAGATTGGAAGTCTTGATCTTTAGGCTCATCATCATTGGAATCTAATAGGTTAGGAGGAATGTTACCAATGATCTCAGGATGCCCACTATAACCTCGAGTTAAAATTAATGAGAAAGTTAAGACATTGAGACTCATGAAAAGGAATGTTTGATAAAGGCTCAAGATTAGGAATCTTGAAGACAACATGATCTTGGAATCATTCAAAATTATAAGGGTTAGTGTCACTTTGAATCATGTAAATGGCTCCATTATGAGGGAATTTAATGCATTGGCAAGTGAAAGAAGTAATAGCTCTCATGTGGTGAGTCCATGGCATACCAAGCAAGATGTTATATGAAAGGGGAAATTTAAATATCATCACCTTCATGAAAATGATGATAGGTGGGATACTAATGGGAAGCCACATGTAACCTAGAGGAGGGATTTGCCTTCTATCATATCCTTAGCAGGTTGTATGCATAGACTTGAGATTGCATTCAGAATACATAAGAGTCTTAATAAAGTCAAGAGAGACAACACAAGTGCCAAATCCCTCATCAATTAATATAGGTTTAACTTGAATATCACCTATTTAGATGCTAATAAATAATGGAGGATCATCTACACAAAGTAGAATCCTGTCGAGAATCATATAGGCTATGGGAAATTTTTATAAAAGAGAAGTGTCTATAGGTTCATCAATGTTGAAAAACATATCTTCACATTTTTGTAATATGCTATCCTTGAATCTAGATAAAGCTACCTTTTGTCCTATTAGGGGAGGACAAATGACATTCATATCGAATAATAGTTGCATAAGATAGTTTCTATGATGTGGAGAAGTCCTCATAAGCTCAAATAATGGAATTTGGGATGGGGTATTAGTGAGAACCACTATGGGATCCCACTCATCATAACCCATAAGAATGTTGTTATATATAGTTTCATAATGGTTAAGAAGGTTTAAATAAGGAAGAGCTAAATTACTTTGAAATTTATGTTGATAAGAATGAGAAGGTTTGGGACAAAGTTGTAAATCATTTTGTGATGATGAAGTAGTTGGTTCAAGTTGATTTGGATAATTGGTAGAAGTGTTAGTATAAATTTGATTATCATTAGTATTGAAAGATGATGGAAGAGTGGTAGAAATAAAATACAAAGTGTTATCCAAAGGAGAATCAGAAATTAAATCATCAAAAGTAATAAGGTTATCTTTCCCCAACTCATTTAAATGGGTTGGAAAAGAATATTAGATAACACAAGATGTTTGAGATGAAGGAGGAGTGTAGATAGGTTGAGAATAGATAAAAGCAACCACCCTTCACATATTAGTCATGTTAACCTCATTCTCTTCAAAAGTTGGTTCAACAAGACTTTCTACATTATTGGTGGAAGGAGTGGATTTACCTTGATTGTCTTGAATAGGTTGATGATTAGGAGGAGGGTCTTTAGAGATAGCTAAATGAGTGTTTGCTTGATTTAAGGCTTAAGTTTTCTCATTTGATTTATAGTCCTTAAAATCAATTTCATAAGATTGTTGATGCTTATGATTGATGAAATCATGATCAAAATTAGGACTGAGAAGAAAATCCATTGCTAAATTATGAAATTGTCTACAGGTTTCATGAGAATGACCCCAAGTAGCGTAAAACCAACAAAACTTGTTAGGATCATATCAAGATTTTATAGGATGAGTAGGGTCAAGTTCTTGTGGAAGAGGCCTAGGTAGATGCTTAAGTAATTCAGCTGAGGATAGAGGTTTGTGAATGTTAACATTGTTTAGTGAAAATAAATGAGGATTGGTATAGTGTTGAGAAGGGGGATTTGGTTCTGATGAAGGGGTAAGAATGAAAACTTGAACATTATGAATGGTGTCATAAGAATCTATAACACCATCATTGGTAATATTGCAATTTTTATTCTTAAGTAAGAGATGAGGACCTATATAAGGTTGGGGTGGCTTGAATCGATGCATAAGTAAATCTTATCATTTAGCTTGGTCACTAGCCTCCTCCAAGGAACATGAAGAGAGAATGCGGACAAGATATTTTAATTAAGGAAAAAGGGCATTAGTAAAGAGATGGAAAATATTGTCATCAGCCATGTTATGTTCACATTTATTTAATAAAGTCTTCTATCTTTTAACAAAGGCTTGAGTAGTTTCATTTTCATTTTGTTTGGAATTTATGAAATGGGCCAAAGTGTTTTTGGGAAGATCACTAGTTTGGAATTATTGAAATAAAGAATTCACTAAATTCTCCATACTAGTAATGGAATGAGATCTAATTTGATTGTACCAATCCAAGGCATCACCTGTGAGGGTTTTGGCAAGGAGCTTGGTAGTATCAAAGGTGTTTAATTTGACCCAATCCTTATAAAATTTTCTAAATGTCTTAAGATGAAGGGTAGGATTAGTTGATCCATTATAAGAAATTGTACGTGTTATACCTCTTATGTCAATGTTAACAATTTGAGAAGTGAGAGGGTCATTTTGTAGATACTTGATGTTTTTGTTGACTAAAGGAGGTTGAGGAATGAGATTGCCTTGAGAATCTCAAAGATGAGGAGTGGGAACATTTTTATTATGTGTGCTCCAAGCCATTGGTTGTGGATGAGATTGAAGGTGGATAAGGTGGTGTTGCATTCTCATCATTTGATTTGTGTTATGATCTTGAAATGTATTCATTTGATTGAGAGTTTGCAACAAAAGTTGATGTGCTTGATTGGTAGTGTTAGAAGCATTAGAGGTGGCATTAGTGGCTTGGGTACCATTATTGGTGTTGATAGGAGCTTGAGAGGAATTATGAGAATGTGATGCACTAGTGGCAATATTTGTTTGTGTAGAAAAAAATGGACTAGTGAATGGTTGAGATGGAGAAGCACTAGAAACATGATTTCCTTGGGTAGTATACAAAGCACTAGTAGATGGATTAAGGATAGTGGATCTCAAAAAAGGCCCACTAAATGTAGAACTTGCCATGTTAGTTGAGATACTAGGCATGGAGGTAGGAGAAAGGAAAGAAGAAGAGGTCATGGTATGAGAAGGGATCATAATCAAAGGAAGAGGTTGAGAATAAAAGAAAGGGGTATCCCCAAATCCAATTAAAAATGTAATATTAGTTGAGTGAGGTTCTTTGATTTAACCACTAATCATAAAATTATAAATAGTAGAAGCATCCTTTCCTCAATGTTGAGGAACTTTAGAGATAAAGAAGAGAATTTTAGGAGTATACTCTAACTTAGGTTGGTCCTCTAAGAAAAGAGGATAATTATGCTATAAAGAGGTATTAGGAGGGGTCCCATAGTTCATTGCATGAGTGGCAATATGAAAGTTACTATCATCTAAGAGAGGAGCCCTACTTTGTTTATAGGAAACCCTACAAGGATTGGTAAATTACATCATGTCTATTGAATACAACTCGGTGTCACTATCAATCAGAAATTTCATGATGAAGAGAAAGGAAGAAAGATGATAAAGTAAAGAAATAAGAAGTGATTGAAATAGTACAAGGTTGATTGGGTTGACCTAGCATAGAAATGAGGACTGTAAAATTGCATAAGGTTGACTAGGTTGATCTAATACATTGCACAAAGATTGGAAAAAGAGGTAAAAGGGGTTATAGATAGTATAGGGTCAACTAGGTCAATCTTGTACAATGAATAGAGGCTGGAAAAAGGTATAGGTTTAATTGGATCAACCTAGTAGAGTAGATAGGAAAGAATAAAAAGTTTGTAAAAAGTTGTGAACTGAAACAAGATAATTTATGTAGTTAATCTAGGAAATTAAGAACTAAAGGGAAGAAAATAGTCAATTGGATCAATGCTAGCCAATCCAATTGAATCACACAATACAAAACCTTGCACTAACACTAGCTAACACAATTTTTTGCACACACATTTGAGCAAAGAGTAAGCAATCAACTTGGAAAGTAAAGAGCTAACTAATTGGTCAACCTAAGATGTTTTATTAGATTATTAAGAATATGATTTTAAATGTGATGGGAAGTTGGTTGTAATCAAAGAACTAGATAACAATCTAAGGATGGTTTCAGTTAGTTTGGGCTGAAAGGGACTGTAGTAGAAATCATACAGGCTTGGTATTAGGCCCTACCCCCTCACTTCACACATCATAGTGATAAGGATGTCAGGTGCTTAGATAAAATATACCATTAACCATGATTTATATTTGGCTAGAGTATCAAGTTGGCTTCCCCATTGGTGATGAAATTCAAGTAGGTTGGCCTTAGGTAGACAAATGTTAAAATGCTTATTTACTTTTTATGATTTGGTTGTGCATGCATAAAATATAAATAGTAAAACTAAATACTTAATTAAAACCTCCTTAATTAGACTACATGAACTATTTTAAGCATGCAAGCAACAAGAAAATAAAAGTGTGAACTAATTACTAGCATATAGAGATTAATTCCTACTTGAAACAAGGTATAGTGTTGACACTATATGCAAAAAATATAGAATAGAGTTGATAAGGTCAAATCTATACTATGGAAGTAAGGTCTAAAAATGAATAGGGTCAGCTAGGGTTGACCTAGTTACTCAGACAACACATAGAACATAGAACTAGGTTGACAAGGTCGATCTAGTTGATTGTGCAAGGGTAGTTTTGAAGACTGCAAACTATAAAAGGAAAAATATAAAATAACGAGACAAAGAGATAGAAAGGAACCTTGGCAGATTAGAGATGCTGAGAATGAAGATTGTTAGTCAATAACCTTAGAATATGATTGAAAACTCTGCTAATTGGGTTGATTGGGTTGATGAAGCTTTGAAAAATCTTATTACTAAGTGCCTGGAATGTATAGGGTCGACTGGGTCAACCTAGTAGATGAATCTAGATGCTTGAAAGTGCACAGGGTCAATTGGGTCAACCTAGTAGTCTAGACTAAAAGTCTATAAGTCTAGAAACCTGTACTAGGTCATCTGAGTTAATCTAATTGCCTATTCCTAAAAAATTATGCACAAAGATTAGAACTGGGTTGACAAAGTTGATCTAGTATGATAGATATATGATAAAAATAATTATAAAAAAATGAAATATAATGAAATAAATCTTGCAAGGGTTAGTTTCACATTGGGTTCACCAAAATGAAATATGAATGTGAAGCTAAAGTAAAGCTAATGTTGATAAGAAAGGAAATAAAAATGGAAATGTGAAGACAATGCAACCAGTGGTGGGATAGGATTCATATCAGGTTCACAAAAATGTATGCAATCAAAAATACATCATATCTATAAATAAGTCATGGCTCAGAGAAGATAGAGCATACCTACACTTATGATTGGGAATACATTTGTTAAGCAATAACATGACCAATATAAGGATCCACTAGACTCGATTAGGAGATCACTTGTCACAATATAGTAAATCTATAGTTTAACACAATCACACAACAACCCTAAAAGAGTCCTAGGTTTAATATTCACTATATTCTAATAAACAATAAAGTAAATCTAATCTAGTGCACACCAAAGCTTGTGGCATAAAGTGGGGGTTAGAAAAAAAACAAACAACTAAACTAAACATGCATAGAAGACATATACTCATGTCAATGTATACAAAATCCTAATGCATGTAAGAAAGAATCAAAAATACATTATCTATCTATTCTTACAATGGATAAATAAAGTTATGAATACTTACCTTGAAGATGAACCCACCAAGACTAAATATTTCCCTTAGACAAGGTGCTTCGTAAGAGATTGTTGTGGCATGTAAGAATAACAAGGACAAATCAGCTATAGGCTACATAACCTATCTATGCATCTAAAATACTTCTCCATAAGACAAGATCCATATTTCCAAAGAAAGTATAGAACCCTAAGATTTATTCCTTAAGTAGAATGGTTAATAAGCAGATGTTTATTTTTAATTATTCCTTTTTGCTTCTCTTCTTATAAATGGTTGGAAATGAACTTGTATATATAGACAGATCTTGCCCTAAATCCTCCCAAAAATGTTGGCTATATAGGGTCAACTTGATCAACCCTATATTTTTTCAAGGATAATTCACTAGTTCTGAGCTAGATTGGCCAAAAGGCTAACAAACCCAAAAAGTGAAAAATACCCCTAAACTGCATAGGGTTGACCCTAGTCGACCTAGTACAACTGATAGTCCAAAAGGAAATTAAGGCAAGAAAAGGAGGATGGAAAGAGTAAAATTATTGGAATGGGTAAGGCTAAGAAAAATAAGCTTAGGGTTAATGTTACCAATTTAAGCTTAGGGTTAGAGAAAAATAAGCTTAGTGTAATATCTCATAAAGTAGAGAAAGGGAGAAAACCAATAAGAAAAACTCCCCCCCCAAAAAAAAAAGAGATATAAAAATAAGAGGATAGAAATTACCCTCAAAAGATGGTCTTGTAGTCTCTCAAACCTCAAGAAGAGCCTACAAGTGAAGATACTTTCTCTTTGTGAAAGGTTTGGTGAAGATGTCTACAATTTGCTCTATTGTTTGATAATATTTTAGATCGATGGTGTCCATGTGAATGATATCTCTAATGAAATTCATGTGAATATATATGTGTTTGGCATGTTGGTGTTGAAATGGATTCTTATAAATCTAAATGGTACTCTAGTTATCATAGTAGATGATGGTAGGTCATATGAACTGGATACCAAACTCTATGAGAATCCCTTGAAGCCAAATGGCCTTAGCGGTAGCATTGATATCCCCCCATACTCTTCCTCAATATAGCTAATCAAGTTGATGTTAGTGTCAACTCTATATTGAATCTTGAATCTATGTGTGCCCTGAATGTAGTGAAAGATCCTCTTAGTTGATTTCCAGTGTAGCTCATGGGGTTCTTGTATAAATCTAGAGACTAGGCCCATTGCATATGATATGTTAGGTCTGGTATGTGTCAAGTAGATAAGGATATTGATAATTTTTCAATATAAGGTAACATCGACCTACAATCTACCTCAAGCTTGATTCTAAATAGAAAGGGAGTTGGATTTGGCTTATAATCAGCCATGTGAAATCAAGCAAGTAGATTGAGAACATACTTAGGCCCTTATTTGGACTGAAAATTTTGAATCCCAAAGAAGTAGTGTAATAATACCAAGTATTTTATGTAAAATATGTCCTACAGAGCCCTTTTCACGATTGCAATAAATGAATAAGATCTACCAATGATCAAAATATTATCAACATAAAGAACTAAAATCAAGAGTAAATCATCCTATCGCAATATATAGACGTTTAGATCTGAATGGCATATTGTGAATCCTATTGAATGAATAAATGAATTCATCTTGTTATACCAATCCAAAGGGACCAATTTAAGGCCATAGATGGATTTTTCAAGTCTACATACAAAGGAAGAATCCTTAACAAATCCTAGAGGTTTCTCTATGTAAATCTCATCCTCAATATCACTATAAAGAAAGGCATTCTTTAGATCCATCTGATGAATAACCCAATAATTTATAGTGGTAATAGTAAGTGTGATTTTGATAGAGTTCATTTTGGTGACTAGTGTAAAGGTCTTTATCTAGTCAATTTTAGGCACTTATGAGAAACCCTTGTTAAATAATTGTGCCTTGAACTTGTTAATAGACCTATTTGCTACATACTTAGTCAGATATATCCATCTACATCGAACTATCTTTCTTCCCTTAGGAATAAGTGTCAAATCCCAAGTATGATTCTTAATTAGAGAGTTATACTCCTTGTGCATGGTAGAATTTCACTCAAGAATACATGATGCCTCCAAAAAATCATGTGGATCTAAGGCAGAGGCATAGAAAACATGTAGACTACTCTAAAAATATGAATGTGTCTATCTATCATCCGAAGGATCTTGAACTGATGTGGTTACACTCTGAAATGTCTACCTAGCCTAAAGAGCATTAAAAGTGGATGATTTAAATAGAGAATCATCATCCTCTAAAGTGTGGGAAAATGTGGATTAAGATGAGTTCCCATCACTACTCTTGCTATAAAAAATGTAAGAACTATCCTCAACCTATGGAATGTGCTCAGAGTGATCTGAATTGAATCCAAGTGAGTCTAATTAAGTGAGAGAAGTGTCAGGTGTTAAATATATACGACTCTCCTAAAAGTGAACACTTATCTCAATGAATAACTTATGTGTGTTCAGATGAAGATGGTGGTACCCCTTAATACCATCTAGATAACCTACGAATATGCAAGGCTTACTTTGAGGTTCCATAGCATTGTGTTTCTTCTTGGTATGCATGCCATAGCTAGAGATCTAAAAACCCTAAAATGCCCAATTGTAGTTTTCTTATTGTGTCAAACTTCAAATGGAGCAATATCTTTTAAATCTTTGTGAGGAACCATATTCTGAATGTAGCAGGCATAATTAATGGCTTCATCCCAATATTAAGGTGTCAATGACTTAGAGTGAATCATATAGCTAGCCATCTCTTTCAAGGACCTATTTTTGTGTTCTACAACTCTATTGTGTTGAATACTATAAGGAATTGTCCATTGTAAATCAATCCCCTCTATATGTAAAACTACTCAAACCTATTGTTGACATACTCACCCCCATTATTATTTTGAATAACCTTGATGAATTTCTTAGATTATTTCTCTATAAGAACTTTTAAGTCTTGAAACTTATTAAAAACTTCAGATTCCTACCTAAAGAAGTGAACCCATGTGTATCTTGAGAAATCATATATGAAGGTAAGGACATACTTATCCCTTGTGAAAGATAGACTGGCAAAAGGATTAGATACATCATTGTGTACTAACTCCAATGCATGGGAAGCCCTCCAAGCTTTTCTTTGTTAAATTTATCTTCAAGATACTTCCTAAGGGTGAAAACCTAACAAAGACCCTTTTAGAAATGGGCACGAGGTAAGCCTATAACCATATCATTACAATTGAGTTGTTATAAATATTGGTAGTTGAGGTGGCCAAACTGTTCATGCTAAAGTTTTCTAAATCCATCTGAATGAGTCATCAGTGTAGTCAAAGAAGAATTAGGTAGAAAATGTGAGAAGGTATATAAGCTATCTTGGTGATCTTCCATACCCATTGCCATTATAATCATTGTGTAACTCTCTGATTGTGATTGAAATTGGTGAAAACTCTACCCTCATGCCCTTAATAATGTGTGTGATTTGGTACATCGATAGGAGATTAGTTGAAAGTGATGGAACACTTAGAACATTATTGAATGTTTTTCCATCCATTTCAATATACCCTCTCCCTAAAACTTATACTAAAGTGTCATCACCCAAAGTGATAGAAGACATGTTGGAAGGCTCTATGGAAGAAAACTCAACTTGTGAAGAGCCCATGTAGTAGGAAGCACCCAAGTCAATAACTGATGAATATGTTGGATCTAAATCTTGAGTTGATGATTTTTTCTTGATAGACTCAAAAACACCAATGTTATTTTTTTAGAAGATGAGTTAGATGATCAATTTTTTTCTTCATGCATTTATGTTCATCATGCCCATTTTTCTTGAAATAGGCACAATTAACCTTCTCTTTCTTAGGTTTGTCATTGTAATAGGAGGTTTCAATGGTTGTTTTGGTAGGTGTTCATTCTTTTTTCTTCTCTTGATCCTTCTTAGTATTAAACTATTTGTTTGAAGTCTTTGTTTTCCCATTCCCAATAATTAGGGCTTGAGGTTTTGTGGACTTCAGTGTACCCATTTGTATTAATTTATCTTACTCTTAAGTCAAGTCAATAATAAAGGCATCTAAAGAGGGAATTTTCCAAGTAGTGCCTAAAGCACTTTTAGTGGCATGTATGGATCGAAATCCACATTTTATTATTTTGGAGTAGTTTTTTTTTAGCTTTAGACTCACTCAGCATAGCTAGTAGTTCCTTGGCACCTTATAGTCATTCTCCTTTTGGCCTCTTCCTTTGTCAGGGCCCTCTTACAAAATTTTGCCTAAGTATTAGCCTTCATGCACTTCTTCCACATGGCAGCCTAATGCTCATCCAACTTGATGAGGCTCTCTTTCAATCTAATGGAGCACTAGCTAGACATGTGGCAGCCCCATGCTCTTTGAAGCCATTTCCTTTTGGGTCAAACTTCCAAGAAGTGTTATTAGCTATTCAATAAATAAATGGGGCCAATCAAGTTGTTTAATTGGTGGATGTGGTTTCAACATGTGGCACCCTCATGCTCAATTTTACAAAAGAATGCTCAACTACTCTAGGAGGAACATCTAATTTACATGTGGCACCCCCATACTTAGCCTTGCCAAATAAGTACCCATCCTCCCTAGAGAATTAATAACTCAAAACGTGTCATCACCATGTTTATCTATGAGTAGCTTTGGTCTATTAGACTTCAAAGTAGTGCCATTAGCCAGAGAAGATTAAACGGGACCCACCATTTGGTTGTAGCAAGAAAGAGTCAAGCCTCTCCACATGGCACCACTACACACTTCAAAGGCAAGGGTTCTCTTATCAGAGCTTGGAGTAGTGCCATTGGATGATAATGTGGGTCCCTCCTTCTTAAAAAAGCTTTTGTAACACTTTAAACCTAGCTTGAAGTGTAATATGTTGATTTATAAGGGACCCAGGCTAAGGGAGCATGGCATAGTAGGGACAAACTCAGAGATGTACATGTGGCATCACTTTGCTTCACCTTAGCATCATGGTCATAACAAAATGTAGTTGTGCCATATCTAGGATTTGAAGATTAACTACATTCATGATCTCGAGACCCTCATTCAGTTGCAACAACATCATCATGGGTGTGAGTATTGGGATCTCTAGGTATCACTCTCATGAGAGGTTGTCTCTCCTATATATTCTAGGCTTTTTCCTTTTAGAATGGGTTGGTTACCATTTTTCTTATATAATTTGCATTTTTATACCATCATTTTTAATATAATATACGTAATAGCAATTGGCATTTTCTCATTCTTTGACCTTAATAGGTGCCCCTCACAAGTATGACTAGACATTTTGTATGTGATATTCTATGTCAATTTACATGGAAAACTATCTCTGTTTGTTATCTCTTTTCTTCTACTTTTATAGTTTTGATCTTTATTTTCATTATAGATCTTAATTCATGCTTTATGCTCCTTTATGGTCTATAATGTTTAAGGGTTTGATCTATTTTATGAAATTATAGTTTAAGTTATTTAAATCTCTCAACTCATTGCCTTAGTTTTATTTGTATTTCTCTCTCCACTTTTCACCCCAAACTTTGAATGAAGAGCTAGGTTCTAAAATCCTAGAGGTTGCTTTACAAACTACATTCAGTCCCACACCTATAAAGCTTCTCATAGGAGGTTGTTTAACTTAGAGTGAAAGTTTTAGGTGTCTACATTTTTTGCTTTTTCTAGCATACCTGGTGGGACCATATCTACTAGTCTAATCAACTAAGATCCCAAGTTTAACAACCAAAATCCTATAATAAGGTCACAGATAGCAAGGAATCTAAACCTGTTAATACCACCTCTAGGAGCTCCAATTTTCTAAAGGACCATAGGGTCTAACACTTCTCAGTAATAACAAATGGATATTCAAATCCCATTAAGGAAATTCATTCATGGGATAGTGGCAACCCACTTATCCCTCTAACACCCCCAACTGCAAGGGACCCTATTCCTATGAATGCTGTGAAGGCACTTCCCTTGTTCGTAGGAGAGGATTTCAAGACTGTGGTAGAACATCTCCAATATTTTACAAACATGTGCATTGTGTACTACATCAATGTGAAAAATGTAACCTTGAGGCTACTAGTGGTATCTTTCAAAAGATGGGCTCTTGATTGGTACTGATCTTTGCCAGCCAAATTCATCAGCACCTAGGATGACTTGGGTGATAAATTCTTTGAGCAATTCAATGAGAAATCAAATTGATCATCCCTCCTACAATAACTAATAACCATCTCGAGGGACCTACAAGAAGCCATTATCGACTTCAACTCCAGGTTTAAAAAGCCCTAGAAAAGGATCCTAATAGTGACTCAACCACTCATAGGTATGGCTATTATTTTCTACCTCAAGGCCTTCAATTCAGACATTATGGTTATGATTCAATTACTTGGAGGCCAAACATTATTGAATGTTTATGATCTGGTAGTAAGGGTTGAGAACAACTTGAAAGATGTGGGAAAGCTACCTTCATGTCCATCGATGTCAATGTTCCTAAAGATATAAATACATCCATAAAAAGAAGCCTTGAGCACCTCAAGAACCCCACATTCTATGTATGTATAGCCTCTCACTCAGGCAAGTGCATCCACTCAATCCTCCTTGGCCACAAAGATGAATGATATGAAGAGTATTTTACGTAACTCCTCCAATGAGACAACCAATCTCAAAAGGTAGCATGCTATGCCTCTAAATCCCTTTTAAATAAATACCACGAAAGGAGAGCACCATACCAACAAAACTAGTACCAAGAGAGACAAAGGCCAAACCATCAAGTTTTAAATCATCAAGTGCCAAACCACCAGACATGGTCCATAAACTAGATAGTTGTATTACCTGACCCCTTGCATATAATATCACCTAATGCAAATAGAGAGCTATTTATTAGCCAAAAAAACTTAGAAAATGAATCTAATTCATGGTGTTTTCCTTGTAACGATGCTGATAGACCTTAAAATTATCCAAGGGGAAACCTACAACAAAAGGTTGTCAAATAGTGATGACAAGGGAATGCCCCTGATTCAACCTACACATACCAATCTTCAAGGATTAAAAATGTTGTCTTAATGGTACAAATATAGGGGTGTTCCTAGAATAAGAAGAAGAAATAGCCCTAGAGCATGCACTATTATCCTGGGTTGAAGACGAAGATACAATCTACATAAGTGAAGTTCTCATGTACATAGTCTCATAGGTTTAATCAAACTACTACACTCACTCAAATAAACGAGTGGACAAAAGCCTCAAAACTATTGCAAATCCCAAAGTGACCTTTGAAAAATTCCAAACACCTCATCCCTCACCTCTAACATATCAAAAATGGAGAGAGGTAGTTCAGAACAAATCAAAATATCTTGAAGTCTCACCTCAAGGGTCATACAACATGGTGGAATAGTTGAAGAGGGTCCCAGCCAATGTCTCCCTCTAGGATGTCCTATTGATCCCCAAGTAAATATCCCTATTGAAATAAGCCTTAGAGAAGAAATAAAATCCCATGCAAAGAAAGCTGACTACATAACCTACAAGGATAAAAGGGAAGGAAGCTAGCATGAGCACACAACCCTAGGCACCCTCTGCATTCATCAATACCAAAGAAGGGGTAAGCAAAACAAAACCTACCCCATTCAATTTGATGTTGATTATGGGGAATAAATTATTACACAAATCCATGATTGATTTGAGCATGAGCACGATGGTGATGCCTAAACAAATAGCAAATGCACTAAAATTGAATTATGAACCATTGAATAAAGGAATGATGTAGCTATACAAGAAGAAGGTTCAAACCTTAGGGATCATCATGGCTCTTCCTCTCATATTATATTCTTGTCCTAACATTACTATACCATAAGAAATTTTAGTGATAGACATCCCACCTATCTTCAGTCTATGTTTGTCAAGAGACTACACCACCAAAATAGACATATATTTAACATTGGACTGGTCCCATCCAAGCATGGTTCAAATTTGAACCTATTTTCTAAACCACTTCACCCAGAACATAGTGGATGAAGTTATGATGAAATTAGAATCAATGCACACCTCCTTCTCAAGAATAGAGATGCACTACATGGAGATCTTCAAAGGAGAAAAGGTCACAGACACTAGAAGTCTAGAGGAAGAATCCCTTGTCAATGAATTCATTGAGAATGACCCATTCAAAAAATTTAATGTTATTAGCCTCAAAACCTACATGATCCACTATGAATACTAGGTCATCCCTAAGGTTGTAAAGAAGAAAGGAGATCAAAGTAAAGGACTTAAATATGAGTCTATATTCTAGACTCTGCATTTTGATGTTATAGAATACAAGACTAGCTCCAGAACCAGCATCTGACTAACATCTCCTTCTAGAAAAAAGACCATTTGAGCCTTCTAATTTTAGTTTGCATGTATAAATAATGAGGTTGAATATGAGGTGCTACTCCATGGCCTCAGCCTTTTCAAGTAGATGGGCATCAAATGGCTAAAGATATTCAACAATTCTTAATCAATAATACGTCAAGTAAGGTAGTAGTGGCCACAAAAAACATACACATGAGACCTTACCACCATCGTATATGGGATCTAATTGAGTCCTTTGAAGCCTTCAATATTTAGATCATCCCAAGGGTCACTAATGTGAAGGTTGACAGAATGGAAATGATTGGTTCCCAATTTGACCTAGTGATAGACGTATTCACCAATGAGTAAGTGATACATGTAATCATCATGCCCACCATCCTAGATAATGACCAAAATTGGCAAGTGTAATGCATTGGAGATCCTGATTAATGGGATCAATTTGAAATATTTTTACTAACTTGTTTACCTCCCTTTATACATAATTAGCTACTTTCCCTTTTTATTTGTGTGTTTCCTTTCCCTTATTGTTTCCCTTAGCTTTGTTTCCCTTTCTATTGCTTTTTCTTTTGAATAAGTGTCATTTTCACAAGTGGCTTATCTAGCTACCATGCATCCTCACCCTAGTCCTCTCAAATCTTTAAAAACATTCTCTAAAAGATTGTTATCTACCCACCTCACCTACCATTAATGTCAGACATTCCATTTGATGTGAATCCCCATAATGATCACCACAAATCTCTTACGAGTGGCTCTTCGATCATATGTGTCACCCTTATCATTTATGGGGAACCCAATTTCAAATTTTCCATAATAAGCCTCCCTAGTAGCATCAATGTATAAATACCTTCACTTCATCTAAGCCAAACACTTGACACATTAAAATCCTTGAGAGCATTAAGCAATTGAAAAGAGTAGAGAGAGTTGAGCTCAGAGTTGAAAGAAGAGGTGAGTAGAGAATTGTTAACCCAGTATATCCCACAAGATAGAGATTGGTTTTAGGGAAAATTTATCAATAATAGAGGCTTATACATCTTCATTAGGAAGAAAAAAATCATCCCACAAGACATACAACCCATAGGTCAGGCAACAGGGGAGACCTTCCACCTAAATATGTTGTGAGTAAATCCTATGCTTCTACTCCCACTCTGGAAAAAGAGAAGCTATAGACTATCAAGAAGGCACCCAAAGGAAACTATAGGGACTAAGCATTGGTCAATAACTTCATAGATGATATCTTTGATCCTAATTTGGCCAAGAATCCAAAAACATTGAGAAAGGGTGCCCACACTCAAATGATCAAAAGGGTCTATAGGTAGCAGTATGATTTTTTTATATGTAGGATGTGGGACTGCATGTTAGCATAATACATGGTACCTTATGTTCATTTGTGCCTACAAATTATTTCTCTCTACATAGAAAGGTATGATGCTAACACTGGCATAATTGTTGGTAACACCCATCTAAGGGTGAAAATTAGTGCAGACATCATCAAGGCTCCAAATTTTGAGAGAACTCAAGGCCAATATATGTAGTAAAGAGAGCCTATAGAGCCTCTGGGACTCCTGAGTCCAAACTAAGGTGCATTTCCTTAGCTTTCTCCTCAAGAGAAACATCACATAAATACCTCCTCTACCCATCCCCTTAGTGAGCCTCCCCTCATAGTACTTGAAGGATACTCTATCCATGTTGTCCTTCATCTTGGGGATGGACTTCGATGACAATGTCAATGACTTTTAGTTAGGGGAACTCTTCCTCATGACCATGGTAGAGAAGGGATAGGTGTTAAGGATGGATTTTATGGAATCCATCATCACCTCCTTGAGGGATGAGCTAGAGTAATTTTTTATGATGTGTACCTTTTGGTACTCATCCTTCCTTCTACATCTCTTTTTGTACCAACATTCTTAGTTCTTCTCTTTGTACCCCAATCTCAACTCCTTCAACACAAATGTTTTCCCCAATGTAGTGACCCCAATCATTATATGGACCCACATCCTATCTATTAGTATGTAATACTATGATTTCTTGGAGATCTTTATGGCTTTAGTTCTTATTAACCTTAGCACAGAGGCCCTTACATTTAGAATGATGCATGAATAGTGTTCATGGCTCACTAGGAGCAAGGTCCAAATTTACTGGTTCTAAGGAACCCATTTTACATTCATCTAAGTACATAGTTTTTTTAGAGAACCCTTCTAGCTCTTGTGTATGTTAATAAATAGGACCCTAGCCCTAGATTTGGCTCACCAGCTTGACATGGTGGACTCCATCTATAGATCAAGAAAGAAGAAGGGTCTATATAATGTCCCTTTTGCAAGAGATGGCATCACAGTGGTAAAGAGGTAGTAGGGATGCCAACTCATAGACAAGATGGTATATCTTGGACTTGATTTAATAGATTATAGATCAAACTATGATCCAAATAAATACATAGCATCCTTGAATTTTACTAGCACTCTCAAGCATCAAACCTAGTCATAGCTAGAACAGAAGAAGTTGCCCATAGAAGACATCCTCCAAAATTATGTAGATCTATCTCAGATCTCATTGGACACCCTCAAACCATGGGATTCCTTTTATGATGTGATCCAGGCAAATGACCCATCTAAAAAATTGTAAAAGGGGATGAAGAAGCAAATCACCTAGTTGGATTGGAGTGAAGAAAAAAATTTGCCTTTACAAAATATAGATATGAAATCACTAAGCCATACTCCAATTATGATGTTGAAGACATAGATGAGACCTTTAAAAATATTTGTGATGAGCATCATCTAGAGGAGGGCTTACCAAAAGTAGAATCCTCCCCTGAGATGGTATTAGGAGGAGAAGAGGAAAAAGAAGAAAGAGATGCCCCTAAGCAAGGAGCGAGGGTTACACCACAGCAGAAAGAGGTTGAGGTCTTAGATATTTTCAAGATTTCAACTTGGCCACCTCCCCTATATCCATATATTTTATCCCCACAATAGAAAAAATCCCCCTCTAAGCACCTCATGACTGGTTCACTCTAGTATAAGTAGCTTGAGTCACCAAATCTAGCCCTCCATTAGAGCTTATGCATAAGAAGATTCATTTGGTAGATCCCCTTATTTCCACCTCTACTTCCCTCATTTCCTCTATGTCTCCATCCACCATCTCATCTGAGGTTGTGACACTCTCTACTACCCAACCAATTACTTCCCTCACCCCACTCTCCTCTTCATCCACTCAACCCACCACTAAACTCTCACTATTTTCTTCTATAGTCTCAATCTCTTCTTGCATGCCTTTCTTAACCCATTTGCCTTCATCATATATCTCATCATCCATCATGGTGTAATCTCCATTCACCCTACCCCATAGACTCTTTCCTTTCTCTCCATCCACCCTCACCCTCCATTTATTCAACTCCATAGGGATAGGGTTTGTTACTTCACAACAGCAAGTGACCATTCTATTCACGTTGTCATGGGGAATCACCTTCATAAGGGAAAGAATTCAAGCACTAGATTAGTACCATCAGTATATGGACTCAATAAGGAGAGCCTATAAGGCCCAAATGGAAAAAATGGGAAAGTAGGACAAGGCCCCTACACAGACTCACATACGATTATTCTACGACCTTGCATTGTAATATCTCATGATTGCTCATTTAGAGCCTTGATTAATCAAGCCCCTAAAGTAGATGCAGTCAGGGAAATACACTATAAAATCTATCAACCTAAATCTTTTTTAGGATAGATCCACTAACTGGGTTGAGCTAATAGAGGAAACACAGAAGTCTATGACCACAAACTACATCAAGGTGACCTGAAAGATAGAAAAGACCAAGTTGTAACTTACCAAGGTGAAGGCTATAGTCAATCACCTTAATTTTGAGGCTAAAGATAAAGATGTAGATCTCAATAAAGTGATTTCTAACCTTAAAAGTTGTGTCTCTAATGAGATCTTCTAGATGAAATCTAATCTATGAGTGGCCACTGATACCAAGCTACAGTAAAGAGAGACTAAACTGGTGTAAGCCTACCGTAAATCTCTCATATTCTAATTAGGATTTTCAAAAATTATAGTAGCAAACATGGTAGGAATCCTCAATCAAGGACCAAAAATTTAAGAAACTACAGAATGACCTCATCATCCATCTACAAGCCACATTAATCCTCCCTATGGTCTAGTAGTTGTACAAATCTTGCTGGGAGAGGATCAAGGGCATGGCCATAAACTTGAAACCATCCCTCACCTTCATCATGGACTTATAGAATCTGAGCTCATAGGTAAGCATGTCCATCAATTAGGTTATCACCTTCATGGATCCCAAGGTCTTAGATTCCCAACTCTTCATCCAAAATCTCTAGAGTGCTTTGGATGAGACACTACATGCAGTAGGGGTGGCTAACCATAGGCAAGTGGTGGCAAAGGTCAATGAGTTTCTATGTTATAACAAGGTAACCAACAAGTGCAAGGTATTCCTTAATGCCTTAGAGTAGTTAATATAAGATAGGTGGGGGTACATTGAACAACTAGTCCAACTAGGACTCCCCTCCCCTTTCTTGATAAGTAATAGTGTCCTCCTTAAGGACCAGATCAAAGCACTGCTAGAATAAAAGTAGAATGACTAGACCATTTTCACATCTCTTAGTCAGTCACCTAGAGTCTCTAAAGTAGAGAAGATATTATAGCCACTTGCCTTGCTTAAATTCTAAACATTGGTAGTTGTTTAGGGCTTGGGAAACATCTCCTTCAAAGAGATTATTGATCTAGATAGAGCCTTTGAGAATCTCAAGAAGAAGACCCAACCCAAGGAGGAAGAGTGGTCACCTTTGTAGGTGGCTCTTCAAAAATTATAGGTTCTTGAGCCTTCCTCCTATTTTGAAATTTTGCCTTGCTTGGTTTGTGCACCAAAGTTTCTAGTTCTCTCATCCATAGGCAAATGCCCCTGTGAGTCACTAGGAACTATGGATCAAAATCCATATTTTTTTATTTTGTAGCAATTCATTTTAGCTTTAGACTCACTCAATGTAGGTAGTAGTTATATGGCACCTTCTAGTAATTCTCTTTTTAGCCTTCCTTTCTCAAGGGCCTCTTTCAAAAAAATTCCTAATTATTGACCTCTATCTACTTCTTCCACATGGTATATTAATGATCATCCGACTTGAAGAGGCTATCATTTTACTCTAGTAGAGTGGTATCTCAACATGCAGCATCCCTACACTATTCAAAGTCATTTCTTTTTGGGTCAGGCATCCAAGTAGTGTTATTGGCCAGTTAGTAAATAAATGAGGCCCACCAACCTATTTACTTTGTGGACATAGTTTCAACACATGGCGCCCTCATACTCAATTTTGAAAAATAATACTTGATTGATGTACAAGGAGTGCCAGATTTACATCTGGCACCCCTATGCTAAACCTTGCCAAAGAAGTACCCATCTTCCCTAGAGAATCTCTAACTTGACATATGTCATCCCCATGCTTATCCATGAGCATCTTTGGTCTATCAGACTTCAAATTAGTGCCATTAGCTAGAGAATATTAAATAGGACCCACCAGTTGGTTGTAACAAGAAAGAGTCGAGCCTTTCCATGTGGTACCAATACACTCTTCAAAGGAAAAGGTTCTCTTGTTAGAGCTTAGAGTAGTTCCATTAGACGAGAATGTGGGTATCTCCTTCTTAGAAAAGATTTTGAAACACTTTAATCCTAGTTTGAAGTGTAATTTTTTGATTTCTAAGGGATACAAGTTGAGGGAGCATGATAGATGTACACATGGCATCACTTCACCTCAGCATCATGGTCATAATAGAATGATGTAGTTGTACCATATCTATGATCTAGAGATTAACTACACTCATGAGCTCAAGACCCTCATTCAGCTACAATAACATCAACATGGGTGCAAGTGCTAAGATCTCTAGGTGTCATTCTCATGATAGGCCATCTCGCTTATATATTATAGGATCTTTCTGTTTTGAAGGGGTTGGTTACCATTTTGCTTATATTAGCTACTTTTGTATACTAACATTTGTAATAGAATAGAAGTAATAGTAGTTGGCATTTTCTCATTCTTTGACCTTAATAGGTACCCCTCACAGGTGTGACTAGATGTTTTATATGTGCCCTCAAGGCCTTCTATATTTGTTTTTCCATCTAATAATGAAGAGGATGTGATATATCTATTAATTTACCTGGGAAACTATCTCTACTTGCTATCTCTTTTCTTCTACTTTTGTAGTATCAATCTTTTCTTTCATTATAGATCTTAATTCATGCTTTATGCTTCTTTATGGTCTGCAATTTTTAAGGGTTTGATCTATTTAATGCAATTATAGTTTAAGTATTTTAAATCTCTTGGTGCATCACCTTAGTTTTATTTCTAGTTTTATTTACATTTATCTCTCCCTTTTTCACCCCAAACTTTGAACGAAGAGTTAGCTTCTAAAATCTTAGAGGTTGTTTTACAGACCGCATTCAATCCCACACCTGTAAAGCTTCCCATAGGATAATGTTTAACCTAGAGCAAAAATTTTAGGCATCAATAACATGGAAAGTAAATACAAAGACTAAGTAATCAGTACCTAGATTAGAGAGTGTAGAAAGAGTAAGTCTCTATTCCACATTATTTCAACTACAATCTCAAAGACTTGAATTTGGTGAAGAAATCTTGAAGGGTGTCAAAGTTGCTAGGACTTAGGTTGATAAGCTCATTTTCAAGTTTGTGACCTCTCATCACATTTAGCTTCCTAAAAAAAAATCCAAGATGGACCACACTTCATTGAGACATTTATTAGGTTATAAGTGAAAGAGAAGATTAGGAGACATAGAAAGACATAGAAACCCATAGGCTTCATATAATGGTTGTACCACTTAAAATTTTCTACTTTTGTACTAGGTTCAATTTAATTACCCATTCTAATATGATTAAAACCCTTACTCCTTAATACAATTTGCGTTTTGATATTCCATTCATAATATTTAAATGGCATTAGAGGATTAATTGAACTTGAATCCATTATTACAAAAGAAGTTAAAGTTGTTATTGTTACAAAAACAAAAGTACAAGCATAATGGAAACACTAACACAAAAATAAAAGTACACCCCCCAAAATATGAAGTGTTGACCCCACCTGAATGTTGTAAATAATTCACGCTCAAAATATGTCAAGGACATTTGAGAATGCATCTAGATCAGCCTGTGAAAATTTCAAAAAGATGTGATTTGCAAGACAAGGTAAGGACATTGGGCTCAGCCAAAAATGCATCCAAGACTACTACACAAAGTGAATAAGAGACAAAGAAAGAAATGTTTATTTGAATGCAAACCAAACTGGACCTCACCCTCTAGTCTTAGACTAATGAGGATATGAAGAGTTTAAACAAATATATAATATCTTCTAATCTTTAAAAAAAGTTCACAATATATTGTTTTTGTTTAAAAAACAATAAAAAACACACCCTTTAGAAGACTTTCCCCAAGTTAATCTCACTTGCCACTCTATAAAAAGCTTAATATAAAATGTCAATATTAATGATATATTAACATTAGATTGTAACTTTAAGATTTATAATATCCTTGTAGTTATAAAAAAATTAAAAAATTATTTCTTTTAAAAGATTCAAAACCATTTATATGTGGAATACCATGATTTTAAAAAAAACTTTGTTGCCATATTAAAATTTAAAACCACAAATATTTAATGAGTGATTTTGTGAAACCATGAATATTCAAGGATAAAAAATGCATACTAAGTGATATCAGGTTGAAGAAGAGTAGAGGGATCAAGCTAAAGGAAGGCATCGACCTTGAGTAGGATGAATGATCAACCCAGAGGGTCAAAAGACTACATGAGTTTATGGGGAACAAAGACCAAGTCGTGAAAGAGTTGAGCATCATGTAGAAGGTTATATCAATGGTTTTAGAATACCACTATCATCCAAAAAAGTGAGATGTAGTATGTTTTAAAGAAGGCAAGCCTAAGGAGAGCAGTTAGAGGACAACATCATGGAAAGAACCAAGTTGTGGATTGTAATAGAAGTGGCTAGAAGACAAGATGAGTGGAAGTTGGTGTGAATGGTGGTGAGGAGGTTTATGAGCCTATAGCTTTTAGAAGAGGGTCAACACCAAAAAAAACCTTTGATGCCAAGTAAAAATTAGGCCCAGTCTCAATAGTACATGAACACTATAGAGGACATATTTCTTTCACAATGCAAAAATACCCTGTAACCACAAAAAAACACCTGAACCAGATACTAAAGCTTTCAGCAATCAAAAGACCCATACAATTTTTTCATCTTGAGGTTTTTGAGATTTCAAAAACACCCATTTTTTTTCAAATCCTCCAAAAATTTCTCATAATATATGCAAATAAACTCTAGAATTAAAAAAGAAATTCACAGTAAATAGTAGACACATGATTACCAAAGTGGCTTTGATACCATATCAACGTTAAGTCCAGGTTTCAAATACATTTAATGCATAATTTGATTGATTACATGAACCAAGTAGGTGCATACATTAGCTAAAATAAAAATGAAACAATAATGTGAGAATATTACATAAAACAAGATAGGAGCCAAAAGCTAAACTTCTATTAATAAAGCTCAAAAATGTGAGAAGTATAAATAAGAAAGTGTTAAGTAAATCCTCCATAAAAGGTGGTCATCAAACCCTCAGTATAGAATATTAAATCCTCCACAAAAGGTGGTTAAAGAAGAAAAGAATAGAGGAGTAACTCCCATACTTGAAATAGTCAGTCAAAGGAATTACTTCCTAGTCATCCGGTCAACTTGTACACCTAAGCAAGCTTCTTCATAAAATTATGAAAACTCCAAGTGAAGGAAAAAAATCCCATAATAAATAAATATGTGAAAATAATAAACCCCTACTCTAACATGGAAAAGGTGCATTGGTTGATGGAACAATGAATAATGCACAAAATTGGTCTTTTGTTATTTCCTAGTCATTCACATCATGTGCTAATAGTTTGTCGGCATAGTAAGCCCTACATCTCTCTCTATAAGATGACCATATATAAATTTTACTTGATATTGATTTAACTTGGCCTACTATAGAATCTAAGTTATCAGCAAAATATGCACGATGGGTGTTAGTCGAATGGGGGTCCCTCATTCTCCTAATTGTCTCTTCAAATTGTTTTTTATTTTCGATGATATGAATAGTTAAATCCTCTTGTCTACCTTGGGGGTCTTATGTAATTATAAGATGGTTAGGAGGGTTAGGAGGGTAATAATTAGGGTTATGATGGTTATGAGGGTCTTGTCTTGCACTTGAATGGGTTATTCAAACAAAAAAAATGGTTTTAACAAAGAACAATGTAAATAAAAAATAATTGCTAAAATTTTATGTTAATAAGTATGAATTTCATTTGCTTACCTACCTTCCATTGTGGCATTATCAATTTATTGAACTAACTATCAACTATGGTGTGTTTCTCCTCCTAATAGAAAAATATGAATGCAATTCCATGCTTGAGGGTAAAGTGACTTTTTCCATTTGGATGTGAGTTTGTTATTTTTATGTTTAGCCAATATAATGTGTACTCGTTTTATAACTTGAAAAACACATATATGTTATAATATGTACATATTATGGCTTAGTATTTACCAATATTAATTTTGAATAACATGTATGCATTATGCAAAATGTCCATGAAATTGTCCCCCAACTCCATGCACTTACCCATATTTGATTTGACTTTTATAGATTTTTTTAACCACAACAATTTATCATTAAAAAATGGTAATATTATTTGTTTTATTATATTTAGTTAAATATTATTTAAGTATGAAGGTATCCTAAAATTGTTTAGATTTACATATCAACTTTGACTATAGTTTATCTACTTGTTAATCCCTAATTTGGTAGCGTAATTTTTTTCCAAGTGATCAAAACCCTTGCTCTTCACCCTTGGAATGAATTTATTAAAAATGGGTTAGTGGGATCATGTTGTTGAATTGACCCCAAAGACCCCTTTGTTAGTGGGCACTACCTATACATAGTCAATACTCTAAGGAGGGCCTCTAACTAATTTAGTTTTCCCTTATGTGTGGGAAAGTATGTGTATAAGGGTACAATATACTACATGATGATGCATGTAGTGATCTAACAGTTAATTTTATAAGTATTGATCATGGATTACTCTTTGAATTATTCAAACCTTGAATATGACTTCTCTTATATTTGATATGAAAATAGGGATGAATATGGCAGAATAGCTTGGCTATGCAATTTATTGATTTAGCTTTAGTAGGTGTTTTCTTGGTATTTTCTAGATGAGGAATGAAAAGGCTTGGACTTGTATTTATACCACATCTTTTGTAAATATCTCATGGTAGGGTTTAATAATACAAATAAGTTGATCTATATGTTTTTAAACACTTAAAATGTAGATGATTTTTTGTAACTAAACACTAAAAAAATATTTGGTCACTAGCATGGGTGGTAGTGTCCCTCTCTGGTTGGTTATGTCCAAATGGATAGAAAATAGGTATTGTTGTCACATAGATTTTGCACCCATCTTTGTATTATAGCATGTTATGCAGTATATGTTGTAAATGATGATAAATCTAATGATAAAATAGGATCACCTCTAAACTGTGGGACCTTGGTAAATTGAGGTGAACCTCCAGAGAAGGTCAGCGTCTTTTCACTAAGTTTAGTGTAGTTGATAAATTACCAGTACATATAAAATATTGATTCTTAGTGATATTGATCCTAACTAGGGTTTGACTTGAAAGGAAAAGAGTTTTTAGAAATGACTTTTACAAAATTGAAAATGGTGATTACATCAAATAATCATAGTGGATTTTAGTGCTTGTTTTGTATGAACACAACAGATTAATAAATATATTGAAGTATATCAGAGCACAAACTCATGCAAATATGAAACCAAAGGTAATATTGGGAATTTATCATATAAGGAACAAGATTCTTTATTTTAATTAAATAATCTTTTCAAAGGGCCAAAATAATACCATAGATGAAATTTTGTGACTGAAACAAGAATGAAAGCATTCACAAATGTGACAAATAATGTTGCATACACAAAGATAACACAGAAAAGGAAGGAAAACCTTCAATCTATTATCATTATCTAGGTTAGAGCATGTAGATCAATTGTTCAAAGTACAAAATAATTTCTCCAACAACAAAAATATCAATGGGATATGTCATGGTACCCATACTTATACAAAATACTCTCTTGAAAGAGAGATAGTAATCAAAAACCCTATGCCCAATTAAAGAGAAAGAAAAATCAGAAAACCTCATGCAAAGGGGCATGATCTTCAGTTGAAATGGCATCTTTGGCAAGGTAAATGGATGGAAAAGGTAACATGCAACTATTGGGCATTTCAAAAACTATTGGAGGTGTAGAGAAATCTAGTTGGGTCTTCATGCAACATCCTCCTTATCTTGAATTCAGCTATTATTAACTCTTTCATGAAATGAGGTGCCAAAAAATGAACTAGCACTTAAAAAGTTGAAAACTCTTAGATATTTTAGGTTATTTATTGCAAAACCTAACTTGAATTTTTCAATTGGGACTTTTACAATTTTTTTAGTCATCCAGCTTTAATAAAACTAGAAATGCAATTTACAACATGAGTTTTTGCAAGTGAGCAACTCAGACTTGTCAAAAATAAAATTGTAATTTACAGGTTTGATTTTTACAACCTTTCAACCTATTAAAAAGGTACTTAAAAATTACAAGTGGCTCTTTCTCAAAAATAGTTCCCAAAGTGGTAGTTACAATTTTCAACCTGCAACTTTACAATGTTTTTTGCAATAAAGAAATGTAATATATAATATGTATTTGATTGAAAGAATTAATCTACAACCATAACCTATAATATCCTTTGTCCTTCTTTTCCTATGTCTTCTCAATATAAGCATTAAAGCTTTTGAAGATCTCTAAGATATGATCTGCATCAGGACCAAATGAATATAGGTTGTTTATCTCACATTCTATAGTTATGTCACAAAGTTCCCTAGATACAGTGTTGTATACTTGAGTGCCTTTACCCATCTGATCTAGTGTATTATGATACATGATAAATTAGTGGATGGAACTCAATTTGAATGTTATGTCTTGTGCTGACTCCCTCTCGACCACTCCTTTAAACTTGTCCTGAACCTCTTTACTAAAATAATTTAGTCTTGAGGATCTATTGCTTCACATGACAATTTATTAAGCAAATATTCAATGTCATAGATCATATATATGGCCTTCTCATATGTAGCCTTAGCTTTATTAATAGTCTTTGTGAGTATTCTTATTCTAAAATTAGCTACCCTATCTAATTCCTGATGCTCTGCATCATTTTTCAATATCTTTTCAGCAATGAGGGTGTCAGTTTCAATCATGTTAATATCTTGAAATTTTGGGTAGAATAAGTTCAACATTTCAATCTCTTCCTCATATTTTCTCATTGATTACTTCAAAGATGCTCGATCAAATTTTAGAGTTTTATAGTAGTCCATTGCTAACTCAATTACTCTATTTCCCTTTGTGATAAACTCCTCAGCCCAATCCTTTATGGCCCTTCCCATATTGTCAATCTCTATTACTTCTTCATGTGTTTCCTTATTGAAGAACTGAGTAATAGATTGTGTTGGTTGGGTTATGGGCTCAATGAATTTCTTCAGTGTAGTTGTCAATTGTTCAACCTTATTCTTCAAGTCATCCTTTGTGACCCTATCACTATCCATCTTCTCAAAAAGAGAGTTAATGCTTGATTAAACATCATGTTTCAATCCCTCTCTTATAAGATGACCTAACTGTACTTTGGATATTTGGTAATCCCCCACCACTAGATCTTCTTTTTGTTTGTCTAGTGGGGGGACTACAATTTCTACATATGTTTCCCTAGATGAATCATATAATGTTTGGATATAGTTCTAGGAGCTACCTTTTATTTCTTTGATGCCTCTATAAGGCCAAAATCTAGTGTGCTAGGAGACACCATTTGTTTTTATTTCTTACCCATTGATTGCACTAGCTAGCTTGGAGTGTCATCCTATTATCATGGCACTACCAACTGTGAATCTATAGCTAAAGTTACTACACTGGTGGTATGGTGATGAGTGATGTGTCTATCATTGATATGGCTACTAAATTTTTGGTTGTGGGTTGAGTAGCCATAATTGTATCAATGATTTCCTCTATCTCTACCTCCTTAGTTGGAATTTGGGTTATTGTGAAAATGGAAGAAATCGATGAAGGGTAAATGGATGTGCCCACTAGGGGTGTGGGAATTGGAAGTAACACGATTAGAGGGGTAGGCATAAGGATTTGAAAGAGGGAAACATGTGGGAGTGTGGAATCCATAACCATGAATGAATTAATCAAATCAGTGGGGACACTTAGGATTGATGAAATGTAGAAAGTGATAGGATATGAAAATGAAGCAGTAGTTACCCTAGTGGTTGGGATGGATAGTAGGGTTGTCATCAAGATGACTAAATATATAGTCATGTACTGATGGGTGGTGTTGGTGATTAATAGAGTGGTGGTGGTTATTAGGGATGAGATGGAAGGAATTGTGGAAGAGATAGAAGGAGTTGTTGAAGAGGTGAGTGAAACTAAAACATGGGTGTCTAATTTGTTGATTAGACTATTGACAATGGAGTTACTAGCACAAATAATCTAGTGGAAATAAAAGGGGTAATTGTTTAAGGTGATGGTGGAGTAGAGACAAGAGGAGGTGGTACTATAGTTGGTGGAATGATATAGACAAGGGGAGAAATTATTTATGATTTAATCACAACTGTGTCTTTAGTTGAAATTAGTATTGGTTGACCTATTAATGCTCCTTGGCTACGAGTTTGACCTTTTTTAGCCTTTTGTTTCTATTTTCTCTTCTGTGATACCACTGTCCTATCTACCTATTTTGTTTGGGTTTCACTACTAGAACCTTCCTTCTCTTTGATTTAATTCAACTTATCATTGATGCTCAAAGTCTCCTTGGTCACCTTGACCCCTTAGCTTCTTAGCCAGTTGCTTGTCCTATTTATTACATTAGTGGTCCTATCCATTAATGAGAAGGACTTGAGTATGGACCACATGACTGATGGAAGAGGTTGAGCAAAGATCTTGTTATCATAGTAAACCCTATCCACTAGAGATTCATTATCTATCAAGTCTTTAGGGATTGGTGCCATGTGAGAAGCTTTGATATGCTTTAGGGTCATCCTAGAATAATCTTTTAGTCTCACTTCTTCTTCATCTTATAGGTCTTCCTAGTAATCTTCATAATAGGGAATGTGGGAATATGTTGTAGCCCCCAATGTACTAGTAATACTATCAATCACATCAAAAAATGGCCTTACATCGAGAGCTCTTAAGGTCATTTGAAGCATCTCAGCATTTGTACACTTGGCTTTGGATAAGGATGGGCATGTATACCTCTTTATGTTAATGGGGAAATGGATTCCTACCTTATGTTTGCTTGATAACAATTTATGAGTCTCTATAAGCTACCTCACAAGTTCCATTAAAGCCCATTTATCACTTACATACCTTGGGAGGGTGTAAGGACAACCATTGAATCCTCCCACTCTAATATATGAATATGTGGGGAATGGAATAAAATACAATCCCCAATTTGTAATGTTAGAGGTATCAACATCAAAGAATCTCCTCTTTTATAGATCTTTATCAAACATGACTATGATGCATTATATGAATGCAGAATTTAGCCTTCTAAAATGTTGCCTACTTACCACAAGGGTGAGCTCAGGTTATTAATTGAAGATCTTGTTGACTTGGTCATGCACCATGTTCAACCCTGGGAAAGCCCTCCCCTTTGCTAGTATATAGACTAGATATGAAGTCATGTAGAACTTCCCTATATTCTAGACTTCCACCAATTATTTATGGATGGAGTCACTTATCAATTGGGCCTAATGCATGTATTGCTTATTTTGGTGAATCACCCATATGTATTAGTACATCCAATCTTAAAAGTTCTTGGCATCTAGATTCCTAGTGACTTTATGCAAGACTATGATTATGTCACCCACTTCCTCCTTAAAGTCTATTTTGGCTAGGGTTTTAGGTAATCTTGTATACATAGGCCTAGGGACTTTTAGACATTATTTATTAAGTACCATTAGACATCTAATGATATTATCCTAATAAAAAATTCATATATGAGTCAGGAGTTATATCAAGATAACTCTCATACTCTGCAATCAGGAACACTAAGTCAATGAATTTGGGGTCTAGGTTCAGAATCCTTTCTCCCTTATCATTCAACACTTCTCTCTTTTTTGCATCATAGTGCTTCACCAATGTGAGCACAAACTCAAGGCTCTATATTAATAAGGGGAATATTATTTCTAGGGGTAGTCCATAGTCTAAATGCTTTGAATCCAATCATTTTTTAATTTAGCATTTACCCTTGTCCAAAAATCACCTAGGTCTATGTCTATGATTTCATTAGTGTTGGATTTCAAGCTGAGTGGGACACCAGGTCCCTTAGATTTGAACTTCATTTCTTTTACAAACATAGGTTCTAGGAAATTTGATGTGGAAACACCAATTGAAGAGTTGGTGGGATTTAGAGTTGCAATTACAAGTAAAATATCTAGCAGGTTTCGGAGTTGCTTTTGCAAGGAAAATGTATGGCAAGTTTTGGGGTTATTTTTATAGGAAAAATATCCAACAAGTTTTGGGGTTAAGAAACACACTTTTAATGTTTGATAAAACCTTTGGTTGGTTATGGGGCTTATTATTTTAGGTAAAATCCATGATGGGGATTTGGAGTTGTAAATGTAATAGGATTTTTTTGTGGAGATGTAAGATAGAAAATACAGGTGAAAACATCACAGTTTTTTGAGTTGTTATCTTAGGTGAAATGTCTATGCAGACTTATAGGGAATATTCTAGGTAATATTTGATTGGTTTTTATCAAACCCTAGGTTTTTCTAATGCTTATAAAAATGTTTTAAATGACTCGATAAGAATTTGAAAAACATAGACAATCTTGAGATGACATAAGCAAGAAGAAACCTATAGATGGAAAGCAAAATAAAAATCTCTAGATTCACTATGAGATAGGAAAAATATATGAAATTTATCTATGCATATCTCAATAAAGAAAATGGTATCTAAAAAATGTAGGTTGAAAAGGAATACCATGAAGAGGATCACAATGACAGTCATGGTTTGGGGTTGCATGGTTGACGCATGGTGTTGCTCAGCATCATGGATTTGGCAAGGATTTATTTGTTGAAATCTCAAATTACTCAATTTATAATTTAAAAAATGATTTCACAAAAACATTAATTTCATTAATATAAACCATAACCCTAAAATTAATTCCATTAGGTTAGTAGTTGGCAAGATTTTCAGAGTCATGGCACAATTTTATAATTTTGCAAAATTACATTTTGCACTTTGACCTTTGCTAGTCATGTGCTTTTGAAATGCTAAAGTGGAACTTGAGGAGAAATTTTCAAGTTGTAAATTTCAACCAAAGTTTTGGTTTTTATAGGAATGATAGTCGGTGGGAAACGGGACTCAAGTTGAAATTTACAACTTTCCAAGTTATAAATTGCAATTGAAGTTCTAGTTTCTAGTGGGAGTTAGATGTGTGGGAAGTGGTGATTTTATTGTAATTTTCATTTTTGAAAGTTTTAAATTGCATTCAAATATCTAATTTATATGAGGAAGGTTTTTGGTAGAAGGCAGAGCTCCATTTGCAATTTGCAACTTTATAAGTTACAAATTGTGAGTAGAGTTCTGATTTTCGACAGTCATGGGTTGAGCACAAAGCATAAGTTAAGATGTAACTTGCAAGTTTTCAAGTTATAAATTTCATTTAAATCTCATTTCTACTGGCCATGAGTAAATCAAGAAGTGGAGGTTTGGATGCAATTTTTAATTTTGCAAGTTGTAAATTATACCCAGATCTTTGGTTTCTATTGGGATCTGTAAAAAGGTTATCCAGGTCATTTTAAGGCCTTTTTCCAAAAATTAAATGGGTCTTCCTTAGGGTACTAGATATTTTGACATTTTTGGGACAAAAATATCAACATTTTTGGTGACCTCTACAGGGTGATTGCCTAATATTCAATTTCTTTCCAATAGCCTTCTAGTTCATTGGGCATGGAGTCATTTTAAGCTTAACACACTTTAACTAGAAAAAAAAAACTGAGACTTTGCCTAAACAAGAATAAAATAGCGAAAAACAAATTTAAAAAAAACTGAGAAAGTAAAAACTCCTAATAAGCTGACCTATGTGAAATCACTTATTTACAGAAAACAACTAAACATAATATAGACAATATTTTTTTAGAATGAATTCCAATCTCAAAAGAAAGCTTTGAGGTATATCTCATTGACTAGGATAGGTAGTTATGATCCATCGAGCTTGGATAGTTAGAATGCATTTGCTCCCTTGCACTAAGTTATAATGTATGGACTGATCCATATTACATCAAACTTCATGTAATTGCTTGGTTTATCTCTTTTAGCATCCCATTTCAGAATTATGTCTCCTTCATTGAAGCTTCTATCAAAGGATTTTTTGTCAAAATTTATCTTTGTTTGAGCTTGATTTGCTTCCAAAAATTTCATTGACTAGATCCTGACTTCTTCTAGTTCCATGAGTTCCACCAATCATACTATCATTTCATCATTGTCAATCAATTCCAAATAATTATTGAGTTATAGAGATGGTAACTTAATTTACAAAGGAACTCTAGCTTCCGTTTCATATACCAACATAAATGGAGAATTACCAATGCATCTCTTGGGGGTGATCCTCTAAACATAAAGTGTTGATTTAACTTTATGTGCCATGTCCTTTGGTTGTCTTCCATTATACTTCTAATAATCCTTATGAGATTTTTTTTAGTAGACTCAGCCAAGCCATTACCCTATGGGTAATAATTAGATGAAGTACTTAGGTATACTTTGTGCCTTACAACCCATTCACTTATTTGAGTACCCACAAAATCTTTGGCATTGCTGGAGATAATGGTGTAAGGAACACCAAATAGTATGAAAATATCATCCATGAATTCTGAGATAGATACCTCCATGGCATATTTCAAGGCAACTACTTTAGTCCATATGGTGAAATAATTAGTTGTTTTAAGGATCCATTTGTGGCCAACACTCGACAGTGGATTGATCATGCTAATGAAATCTAATCCCCATTGGGCAAATGGTTGGTTAGGTTGGATTATTTTGAGAGGGAGAGCTGCTAATCTTTGTTTCCCTATAAATTAAACACACTTCTCATAGTTCCTTACCCATTGATGGGCATCTTTGAATATGGTAGGCTAATAATATATCCCTCTCATTATTTTAATGGTGGTGGTTCTTGCAAAGAAATGTCCACCTAATGGGTCATCATGAAACTCCTAAGCACCTTTGGGACTTGATCATGCTCAATACACCTTATCATGACTCCATTCATATCTTTCCTAAACAATACTCCATCAACAAGAACATAAGGAATAGATTGGATTCTGAAATACCTTTTCTTGGATTGTTAGAAATCATATGGATACTAATCAGTCAGTAAGAAGATGGTTGTGTCATGGATCTAGCTATTGAATAGAGGTGGAGTGGTTGGTTGGGATGTATTTTGAGAATATGCTTCATCAAATATTACCTCAGCAGTCTTTATATAAAAATTCAGTTGTTCACATAAGCCCCTTCCTCTTACAAGCTTTGTAATTTTAATGTTCATGTCATATTCCATGACTTTTATGATACATCTTGCTCTTTTTTGTTTATTTCCTAGCTTAGAAAGAACTCTTTGACACTTTGGTAACTAACCATGAGATGAATTTTATTATTAGATAGCATATGCTTGAAATTTTTAAGATCTTTAATTACAATATTTATTTGCTTCTCCACGAAACTATACTTTTCTTCATAATCCTTCAAGGGTTGATTGAAGATAGATATTAGTTGTTCCAACTATTCTTTATTATGTTATGTTCGAATAGATAATATGATACCTTCCCCTATATATCATAGAGAATGAAATCATTCTTTTATCTGGGATTGACCAGGGTAGGAGCCTGAGAAATAGCCTGCTTAATGGCTTCAAAATTGTCTTTTCCTTCTTGTGTCCAGCTAAAAATGATACCCTTCTTAAGCATATAAGTAAGGGGCTTGGTCATATAGACAAATTTTGAAACAAACCTTATTATGAATTTTATCTTTCCTAGGAAACTTTTTAACCCATTTTTATGGCTCAGAAGGGCTAGTGAAGATATGACATTTATTCTCTTTGGATCTATTGTAAGACTTTATTTCAAAACAATGTGTCTTAGTAGTTTCCCTTCATGAACTATGAAAATGCACTTTTTGGATTGATGGAAACTCCAAACTATCTGCACCTTTCAAAAACTTTCCTAAGGTGGTCCAAGTTTACATCAACATGTTTTGAATAAACAGTGATGTCATCTAGGTATACTAGGATCATCTCATTTATCAAACCTCTGAAATCCATATCCATGGCTCTTTACAAAGTATAACTAGTGTTAATTGGACTAAAAGGCATATTTTTATGTGTATGTGCCCCATTTTGTAATGAAATTAGTCTTGAACTGGTCTAATTCCTACACTAGGATTTGGTTATATTTAGAATAATCATCTAAAATTGAAAACCTTTCAGACCCTGATACAGTTTGAAGAATTTGCTCCATGGGTGGAAGGGGATAAAGATCCTTTAGGGATGATTTATGTAGGTTCTTGAAATCTATACAAATTCTGATTTTACCATTTTTTCCTTATAGGGACCAAATTAGCAATCCAAGATGAGTGTTTGATAGGGAAAATGATATTAGCCTATATTATTTTGGATAACTCACTCTTCGTTAAGGGTTCTATTTTTAGATTGATTAGTCTCTATTTCTATCTAATAAGCTTGGTATTTGGGTCAATATCTATGCTAGGGTCAAACCCCCTTAGATATTTATAACTCCAAGAGAAGTTATCATCAAATTCTTGACACAACTCAATCAAATCCTATTTTTTAGAAACATTACATACCTTTCCAATCTTCAATGTTTTACCCTCTAAAATGTCTATCGACTCATAGTCTTGTTCATTGACTATGATATTCTTATGTTCACCTTTTAGATGATCATTAGAGTTGAAGATACTCTCTAAAGTAATAAGGCCCATGGGTAATTTTTTTGTATTCAACTGAATGATTTGATCTCCATATTGATCTTGGAGTCTTGACTAGTTTTTATCAAGGAATTCAGCCTCCTCTCTCAAAAAATTCACAATTTGTTGATTATTATCAAATACTTTCTAGTTGGTTGCATTATCAATAATAGATGGTCTTTCTATCAAATTTACATGTTAGTTATTTTTCTTCTTTATTTCTTCAAGTAGGTTATACTAGGAGCCTACTAAGGCCATACGATCAGCATCTTTGTTTTGTGCTTTTGGTACCACTTAAATGTTTAAAGTTATAAAGTATTTTAACATGTTCCAAGACCTATGTTTGTAATATCTCAAAAAATTATTCTTGGTTATGCTTTTGGATCTTACTAGGTGAATAATCAACTCATTATCACCAAATACTTATAGTAATTGTATCCCTCTTTCTTTGACCAATTGGAGACCTCAAATCAAATCTTCATAGTTAGCTACATTGTTAGTGCAACTAAATTAAAGTCTAAAAGAATAGAAATAACTCTCCTTAACTCTCCTTTTATGGAAAGATCAAACTAATACCTACACTTGCACCATTCCTTCTTCTCGAGCCATCGAATAATAGTTATCACATTCCTTGGAGATCCTCAGCTAGTTTCACAAGATTCAAGATAATTACATCATTTTCATGGATGTAATATGTACCCAATCCAATTTATTTTACATAATCATAAGGATAAAATTGGAGTGTTGATCCCCATTCATCTAAATGAGTGTATGGAATTTCTTCCATATGTGTTGCAACCTCATGATCAATCTCCTCTTCCTAATATTATAATTTGCAATTCATATGCACAAGGATAGGAGTGGATGGCTTAATATAGTCTTTAGAAATTGACTCAACTCTTATTATTATTCTTGTTCCATATCTCATCCTAAGAAACATGTGGACTAGTCAGTAGATAGATACCCTTCCATTTTTTTAGTGAAGTCTCAGGAAAGGCAAATAAAAAATTAGGGGGAGATCAATAACTGAGATATCTTAGAAAATTGACAAGCTTGGAAATTCATGGATGGTAAGCTTTAAACCTCTTATAGTCCTAAATATTTGAATAAAAATCTAATATAATTAAACCACACCCTTTATGACAATTGTATACTTAATACTAAGAGCATTAGCTATTTTCTTGGGCATAATAGAACTGCTAGCCCCTGAGTCTACCATGCATTTATGGATGAGATGTTTACCAATTATGATTGAAAGGTAAAAAGGGGGAGGCTTACCATTTTTACTTGCTTTGGTGTCAATTTATAGTTGACATAAATTAACTACAATATTAGGTCCCTTAGCTAAAACTTTATCTATTATTTGGAAGTTTTTTAAAGATTATTGTAACAAGTCCCTTTGTGATAGAATAAATAGTGCTTCCCACATGGTGACATTCAAATTAGTTTTCTTTATTTATTCTATAATACTAAAAGGAATGTTACCAAGCTTCACTAGTGCCTTTGTGGGAGCTATGTCTTCTTTCACCAGATTTGGGGTCAATACTTATGACTTTGATTGTCCCATTGACACATTCGGTGGCCTCTAGATTGTGTTGCCTTTTGAAGATTCTTGTACAACTTTAGAAATTGTATCTTGTTCTACCCTGGGGGGTTGATCACTTTTACTTTCTCTCTTTTTATAGCATGTATTTTTTTGTACTGAACCACTAGTATTGATTAGTGTTTCCTCATGATTTACACCACAAAAAATTTCCTCTTATCAGTTTAAAAGGGTAGTTTCATTCTAAGTAGGCTCTTATATATCTTCCTATAGGAAGTGACTTATTCTTGTTGTCCTTATGTGTTTGATATGATTTTCACCATCAAGGCTTGAATAATGACACCATTGGGACATGAAATTTGATTATGTGGTTGAGTACAAGGATAACACCACTCATATTATTGATCCAAGTTGTTCTAAATAGGTAAAATAGATTTGGAAGTACCTAGTGTAGGTAGAGCACAGATATTCAAAGGTTTAACTTACATATTTTGACTTTATGGCTATGAATTCCCTTGGTATGGCTACTTTTTAGGTTGGTATGTTTGGTTAGATTGTTGATCAGGCATGTAGTTATAGGATTGATACATTTTCATTGCTACCAACTCATTTCCAAAGCTCTTAAACAGTGACTTAACCTCATATAAATCATCAGGAGGAGCAGGAGTTAAATATGGTGCTTTGCTTATGGTGGGAATTAGGGAAATTGTAGGTTGTGTAGGAGGCACTTCTAGAAATAGAAGCATTGGTGGCCTTGCGATAAGTTTTCCATCTTGAATTAGAAAATTTTTTGCTCTTATTAAGATTTCATAGGCATTGGGGAGTGTGGTACCACCCATTGATTGAATCATGATAGCTATATCACTATTTAAAGCTCTTAAGTAATATAGGAAAGCATTATTTCGGGTTGGTTTATCTAATACTAGAAGTCTATTCCATGTCTTTTGAAAATGAAAATTGAAATCACTCATGAACTCATGAAGAGCACATTGCATAAAAGTTAGTTATTCAACCAGGGAGAAGTGATCACTCTTGTCTTCAAATTGCATGTATAGTGCAATTCCTAAGTCATCCAAAACATGAATGGAATTAAGAAGTAGACCTCTATACCATTATAAGGCTTTACCTTTAAATGAGGAGACAAGAAGTCTAATTGTAACATTTTCTTGTACTATATTGTGAACTAAGAAAATATTAGTAAAATAGTGAATATGTTCCATAGGAGTGGTGGAAGTTTCACCAATGAAATACGAAAGGTTTTTTAGAGCTGAGGTGGGTATATCATCATATTGGGCCAACTGAAGTTTGATGCCTCCATTAAAAGCTACAAAATTTTGATTTCTTTGAGCCACAATGGGAGGTATGAAACTATTGTGGATATTTAAAAGAGATGCAAAAAAAATTATAGTATATACTCTAGTGTAAGGTACAACTGATCTTGATCTCTTTTTATATGGAAATGAAAACTCTTGAAAATTAGTTTTATTACCTTTAGTAGATGATCTTGTTTGTTTATTTGGCATACGTAAACCTAAAATTCCTAAATTCATGAGCTAGTGGAGTCACCAAGTGATTTTTAAATGTGTACGAGGAACATACAACACTTGATAATTATAGCACCAATCCCTTAGTAATAATTTTTGTGTCCCATCGGGTGTGCCAAAAATTGTTATCACATAGATTTTGCACTTGTCTTTGTGTTGTAGCATGTTGTGTGGTATATATTGCAAATTATGGTAAATCTATTAATAAAATAGGATAACCTCTAAGCTATGGGACCTTGGTCAATTGAGGTGAACCTCCAAAAAATCTTAGCTTCCTTTCATTAAGTTTAGTGCAACTAATAAATTACCAGTTCATGTAAAATATTGCTTCTTAGTTATCTTGCTCCTAACTAGGGTTTGACTTGTGAGGAAAAGAGTTTTTAGATATGAAATTTATAAAACTAGAAATGGTGATTGCACCAAATAATCATAGTGGATTTTAATGCTTTTTTTGTATTAACACAATAGAATAATAAATATACTAAAGTATATCAGAGCAAAAACTCATTCAAATATGAAACCAAAGGTAATATTGGGCATTTATCATATAAGGAACAAGATTCTTTATTTTAATCAAATAATCTTTTCAAAAGGGTAAAATAATGCCACAGATGAAATTTTGGGACTGAAACAAGAATGAAATCATTCACAAATTTGAAAAATAAACTTACATACATAAAGATAATATAGACAAGGAAGGTAAAACTTCAATCTATTACCATTCTCCAGGTTACAGCATGTAGATCAATTGTTTAAAGTGCAAAATAATTTCTCCATAGCAAAAAGATCAATGAGCTACATCATGGTACCCATACTTATAAAAAAATACTCTCTTGAAAGAGAGATAGTTATCAGAAACCCTAGGCCCAATTAAAGAGCAAGTAAAATCAAAAAATATCATACAAAGGGGTGTAACCTTCAGCTGGAATGGCATCTTTCGTAACGTAAATGACTGGAAAAGGGAACATGCAACTATTGGGCATTTCAAAAACTACTAGAGGCATAGAGAAATATAGTTGAATCATCATGCAACATCCTCCTTATCTTCAATTCAGTTATTATTAACTCTTTCATGAATTAAGGTGCCAAAAAATGAAATAACACTTAGAAAGTCAAAAGATCTTAGATATTTTAGGTTATTTCTTGCAAAACCTAACTTGTATTTTTTAATTGGGACTTTTACAACTTTTTAAGTCATCCAACTTTGAAAAAATTGGAAATGCAGTTTACAACATGAGTTTTTGAAAGTGATCAACCTAGACTTGTCAAAAAGAGAAGTGCAATTTACAAGTTTGATTTTCACAACCTTTCAACTTGTTAAAAATGTTACTTGAAAATTACAAGTGGCTCTTTCTCAAAAAGAGCTGCCAAAATGATAGTTGCAATTTGCAACCTATAATTTTATAATGTTTTTAGAATAAATAAATTTAATACATAGAATGTATTTGATTGAAAGAATTAATCTATAACTATAACCTCTTAATCTTCTTTATCCTTCTTTGTTTGTGTCTTCTCAATATAAATAGAAAATATTTTGAAGATCTCTAGGATATGATCTTCATCAGGACCAAGTGAATATAGGTTACTTATATCACATTTTAGAATTGTGTCAGAGAGTTCCCTAGATCAAATATACCCATCTAATCTAGTGTATTATGATACCTAATAAATTATAGATAAAACTCAAGTTGAATGTTGTGTCTCATGCTGACTCTCTCTTGACTACTCCTTTAAACTTTTCTTAAACCTATTGTACTAAAAGAATTTAGTCTTGATGATTTGTTACTTCACATGACAATTTAGTAAGCAAATATTTAATGTCATAGATCATATTTGTGACCTTTTCGATATATTTTCAGCAATGAGGGTGTCAATTTCAATCATGTCAACAGCTTGAATTTTTGGGTAGAATAGGTTCCACCTTTCTATCTCTTCCTTGTATTTGCTCATTGATGTCCTCAAAGATGCCCAATCATCTTTTAGAGTTTTTTACTATTCCATTAATAACTCAATTACTCTATTTCCCTTTGTGATAAGCTCCTCAGCACAGTCCATTATGGTCCTTCCCATATTGTCAATCTCTATTGCTTCTTCATGTGTTTGCTTATCGAAGAACTGAGTAATAGATTATGTTGGTTGGGTTATGAGCTCAATGAATTTCTTTAGTGTATTTATCAACTGTTTAACCTTATTCTTCAATTCATCCTTTAAGACCTTATTACTATCCATCTTCTTGAAAAGAGAGTTAATGTTTGATTGAACATCATCTTTCAATCCCTCTCTTTTAAGATGACCTAGGTGCACTTTAGATATTTGGTAATCCCACACCACTAGATCTTCTTTTTGTTTATTTGGGGGGACTACAATTTCCACATATTTCTCCCCTACTGAATCATATAATATTCTGGATATAGTTCTGAGAGATACCTTTGATTTATTTGATGCCTTTGTAAGGCCAAAATTTATTGTTCTAGGAGACACCATTTGTTTCCATTTCTTCCCCATTAATTGAACTAGCTAGCTTGGAGTTGCATCCTATTTTCTTGGCACTACCAACTATCAATTTGTAGCCAAAGTTGATACACTGGTGGTTATGGTGATGAGTGTTATGTCTATCACTAATATGGCCACTAAATCTTTAGTTGTGGTTTGAATAGCCATATTTGTATCAATGATTTCCTCTATCTCTACCTCCTTAGTGGGTGTTTGGGTTATATCACTAATATGATTGTTAAATCTTTGGCTATGGGTTGAGTAGCCATAGTTGTATCAATGATTTCTTCTATCTCTACCTCCTTAGTGGGCATTTGGGTTATTATGGAAATAGAATAAATGGGTACAATGGAAATGGATGTGCCTATTAGGGGTGTGGGAATTGGAAGTGATATAAGTGAAGGGGTAGGCACAAGGATTTGAAAAATGGGAACCTATGGGAGTGTGGAATCTAGAGCCATGCATGAATTAATCAAAGTGGGGAGGACACTTAGGGTTAATGAAATGGGGAAAGTGATAGGAGATGAAAATGAAGTAGTAGCTACCATAGTGGTTATGATGGATAGTGGGATTATAGTAAAGATGACTAAATATATATACATGTACTGCTAGGTGGTGTTAGTGATTAACAAAGTGGTGGTGGTTATTAGGGATGAAATGAACATAATTGTGGAAGAGGGGAGTGAAAGTGAAATTTGAGTGTCAAATTGTGCTAATTAGACTATTGGCAATGGATTTATTGGCATAGATAAGCTATTGGAAATAGAGGGGGTAATTATTTGATGTGATGGTGGAGTGGAGACAAGAGGAGGAGGTATTGTAGTTGGTAGAATGATAGAGATAGGATCAAAAATTATTTGTGCTTTAGTGATAGTTGTTTCTTCAATTGAAATTAGTATTAGTTGATCTAATGTTGCTCTTTAACTACTAGATTGACCTCTTTTAGCCTTTTGTTTTTGTTTTATCTTATGTGATACCATTGGCTTATCTACCTATTCTATTTGGGTTCCACTACTAGAACCTTTTGATGTTGGTGTTACACCCTTATCTTTGATTTTTTTAACTTATCACTAATGCTCAAAGTAATTTCCTTAGTCACCTTGACCCCTTTGCTTCTTAGCCAATTGATTGTCCTTTTTATCACATTAGTGGTCCTATCCATTAATGATAAGGACTCAGGTATGGACCACCTGACTAATGGGAGAGGTTGAATAAAGATCTTTTTATCATAGTAAACTCTATCTACTGGAGATTCATTATGTATCAAGTCCTCGGGGACTGGTGCCATGTTATAGCTTTAATCTACTCTAGGTTCATCTTGGAATAATATTTTAGTCTCACTTCCTCTTCATCTTGTGGGTTTTCCTAGTAATCTTCATAATAGGGAACATGGGAATATGGTGTGACTCCCAATATACTGGTAATACTTCCATTCACATCATAAAATGGCCTTGTATCGAGAGCTTTTAACATCATTTGAATCATCTTGACATATTCACACTTGGCTTTGGATGGGGAAGGGCACGTATACCTTCCTATCCTAATGGGGAATTGGATTCTTGCCTTATGTTTGTTTGATAACAATTTGTGAGTCTCTACAAGCTGCCTCACAAGTTCCATTAAAGCCCATTTGTCACGTACATACCTTGGGAGGGTGTAAGGAGAACCATTGAATCCTCCTACTCTGATGTATGAATATTTGGGGAATTTAATGAAATATGATCCCTAATTTATAATCTCAAAGGTAGTAGCATTAGAGAATGTCATCTTTTCTAGATCTTTGTCAAACATAACTATGATGCAATATATGAATGCATCATTTACCCTTCTAAAATGTTGCCTACTTACCTCAAGGGTAAGGTTAGGGTAATAACTGAAGACCTTGTTAACTTGATCAAGCACCATGTTTAACCTTAGGAAAGCCCTCCCCTTTATTAATATGTAGACTAGATATGAAGTCATGTATAAATTCCCTATATTTTGGACTTCCACCAATTGTTTGTGGATGAAGTCACTTATTAATTAGGCCCAGTGGATGAACTACTTGTATTGGTGAATCACCTAGATGTATTGGTATATCCAATCTTAAAATTTCTTAGCATTTAGATTCCTAGTGACTATATGCAAGAGTATGAATATGTCACCCACCTCCTCTTTAAAGTCTATTCTAGCCAGGGTTTTAGGAAATCTTGTAGACGTAGGCCTAGGGAATTTTAGGAAATCTTGTAGACATAGGCCTAGGGAATTTTAGCCATTATTTATTAAGTACCCTTAGATATCTAGTGTTATTATCTTAATAAATCTTCTTGGACGAGTTAGGATTTATATCAAGATAACTCTCATACTCTAGAATCAGGAACACTTAGTCAATGAAATTGGGGTCCAAGTTCATAATCTTGTACTCCTTGTCATTCAATACTTCTCCCTTTTTTGAATCTTATTACTTCACCAATGTGAGTAGAAGATCAAGGATTTGTATTGATAAGGGAAAGGTTATTTCTTGGGGAAGCCCACGATCATAAATGCTTTGAATCCATTCAATTTTTAGTCTAGCATTTACCCTTATCTAGAAATCACCTAGGTCTGTGTGACCTAGGTTTATGTTCATGATTTTGTTGGTGTTGGATTTCAAGCTGAGTGGGACACTAGGTCCCTTAAATTTTAAATTCATTTCTTTTATAGACATAGGTTCTAGGAAATTTGATGTGGGAAAACCAACTATAGATTTGGTCGGCTTTGGGGTTGTAATTGCAAGTAAAAGATCTAGTAGCTTTGGAGTTACTTTTGCAAGAAAAATGTTTAGTAAGTTTAGGGTTGCTTTTGCAAGAAAAATGTTCATCAAGTTTTGGGGTTTTAAAATGCACTTGTAATGTCTAATAAACCCTCTGGTAGGTTTTAGGGCTTGTTATTGAAGGTAAAATCCTTGATGGGGATTTGGAGTTATAAATGCAATAGGATTTTTTTGTGGAGTTATAAGATAGCAAATATAGGTGAAAACTCCACAAGTTTTTGGAGTTGCTATCATAAGTGAATTGTTTATGGGGACTGTGTAGGCAATCTTTGAGAGAATATTTGACTATTTTTTATCAAACCTTAGTTTTTATAATGCTTATAAAAATGTTTGAAATGACCTGATAAGAATTTAAAAAACATAGACAGTCTTAAGATGACACAAGAAAGAAGAAACCTATACATGTCAAACAAAGGAAAAATCTCCAGATTCACTACAAGATAGGAAAAAGATACAAAATTAATCTATGCCTAGCTCGATAGAGAAAATTGTAGATGGAAAATGTAAGAGGAAAAGGAATATCATATAGAGGGTCACAATGGTAGTCATGGTTTGGGGCTGCATGGTTGAGGCATGGTGTTGCTCAACATCATGGCTTTGGCAAAGATTTCTTCATGCAAAGTTTCAATTCTTTGATTTTCAATTTAAACAATGATTTCAAAAAAACCCTAATTTCATTAATATAATCCATAACCTTGCAATTAATGACCTTAGGTCAGTGGTTAGCAAGAGTTTCAAAGTCGTGGCATAATTTTGTAATTTTGTAAAATTACATTTTATATTCCAACCTCCACTTTATATCGAGTGACTTGGTGATTTTGAAATGGGAAAATGGAACTTGAGGTGTAATTTCCATCTTTACAAGTTACAAATTACTACCAGAGTTTTGATTTCTATAACAAAGATAGTACATGAGAAGTTACAAATTGTAACTTTCCAACTTTGTAAGTTACAAATTGTAACTGGAGTTCTAGATTTTGGTTGGAGTTGGATGTGTGAGAAGTAAATGTTAGATTATAATTTGTAATTTCTTAAGTTGCAAATTGCATTTGAATCTCTAGTTTCTATAGGGGAGGTGTTTAGCAGAAGGCATAGCTTTGTTTATAATTTGTTACTTTACAAGTTACAAATTACAAGTTGGTTTCTTGTTGGCCATTTTTTGGCCCACATATCAAAGTTTGCCTAAGTATGAAAAATGGAGCTTTCATAAAAGAAAATGGTAGGTCTTTGGGAGAACTTTAGGTTTTCTAGAAGTGACAACTTTAATATTTTTTAAGGCACAATGCAAATTAGGTTTCCAACAATGCTTAACTTCTAAATGTTTTATAAGTAGAATTAATTCAAGTTTACAAACTTGAGTTACTCATAGATAGTGTATTTTGGGTTCTCCAAGGGGTGCTACTTGATTAATTCATAAGTTGTGAGTAGTCAGAAAACCAAAATAAATAAATGGGCTTGACAAACCCAATTTGTTCTTGAAAAATGGTGCTTCTTAGGTTCTTCAAAGGATGAGTTTTTTTCAAAAAAAATTGAAGGGGATTTTTAGGGTAAAAGGGACTAGTCAACTTTTTTGAAGGTACACTTCAATTTTTTTAAAGGGCTTTTTCTTATCCAAGTGGATAGTTGTAATTTTCTTGAAGGGTATGTTACCTTTCGAAGGGACTATTTCAAAATTCCTGAAGGGTATATTTCCCTTCAAGAGGATCATGCACAGGAGTTTGAAGGGACATGCAAAAATCTTGAAGGGTCTCTTACCCTTTAGGAAAGTCCATTGTGAAAAGTCTGAAGGGTAATTTCAAATAGAGACATGAACAAAAAGTCTAAAGGAATTCCTTTAGACAAATTTTCTGAAGATATTCCTTTAGGATATTTTCTCAAAAGAAATAAGCCAAAAAATAAACCTGAGACCAAGTGTCTAAAAGAAATGATGCGCTAATGGACATCAAAATCAGGATAAGCGACTAGTCATTAGAATTAATTGGGTTGAAAATCCTGAAGCCTTAAGGCTTGAGAAACAACAAAGTGAAAAGACTTCAAGATGGAAAAGCCCAAAGTAAGTAGGCTTGAAGAACCTTAATTACTCTGCATAGAGTGAATTGGGTTTCTCCAAGTACTCTACTTAAAAGGCTTTATAAGCAAAGGATCTGGGAAAGTTTGAAGTTGAAAAGGCCAAAGAACTCAAATTACTCTACATAGATTAAATCAAGATTCTCCAAGGACTCAACTTAAGCCTGGTCCTACAACACTATAATCAGGATGTAATGAATGGAAGGCTGCCATGTGGTGTAACTGGAACAAAAAGGGCCAATCAGTAAATGACAAGTGGCACAAGGATGTTCAATGAACATGGGAGAGTTTGAGTGATTGGTATTTGGAAGTTATGAAGGCTTTCATCTGCCATGGTTCATTACATGTAATATTTGTTTGATGTTTAAATGCATCACACCAACAAGAAATATTCCAACTACTTATAGCATGACTTTTTTAGATGTGTCAAAGAAAGTCTTAAAAATGGGAGGGGATCAAGAGCATTGGGTGGTGATTTGGAATGATGCATTTATGAACATCAAGGAAGGACAATAGGAGGTGCCAACCATCTACAACTTCTTCTTTCCTCCCTTTCTCTCTTCCCCCTTTTCTTTATAAATAAATGCCTTGGAGCCTAGAAATGTATCCCTGGACTAGTGATAAAATCACTCTACAAAAATCACTATGTAATTGACCTTTGAAGTAATAAAGATTATTTTTACCTATCTTTTTATCTAAAAACTGCATTGAGTTAGCTTGTGTACTAATAGATTTGTGAAGAAGCATCCTTCCAACCTTGTTTCCCTTCTTTCTTGCTTGTTTTCAGGTGCTTTCTAGTTAATTGCACTCTAAACTCATGCTTTTCAACCATTAATGGATGCTTGGTTTGAATTTTGAAATTCATCATTGCCTCATGTGTGGTTTAGTAAGCCTAGTTTAAGAAATACTTATGCAAGTTAGCTGGTTAGGAGGTTGTGTAAGCCAACTTATCTTATGTTGAATTAGTGTCTTTCCTAGGCCAGGTGGATCACTTACTTTTGTTGCATCACCTCCCTTAGCTTAGTTTTCTTTTCAAGTAATCTCTCTTCTGCTTTTCCTTGACCATTAGTAGATTTTAGTGTAGAAACCCAAAGAGATGAAGTGAAGCACCTAAGGAACTAACCTCATAAAAAAATTTAGAGGTTCAACCTTGCCATAGGACACCCACATCCTGAGGTTATTCTCATGCTTATAGCTAGAAGTGAGACAGCCTGAAGAACTCTCTCACAAGGGTGCAATTCCAAGCTATAATAGTTCTAGCATGCCCAATTGGACCACTACCATTTCACTTCCATTTCTATGTAAAATTTGGTCTAATTTGATTCTATTTTGATTAGTTTGTAGCAATGGTAGATTTCATCATTCAACATCTGGCAACTCCAAAGAACACCCAACTATTTGGTGGTAGAGCAGTAGTTATCTTTCATGCCAATGGTGACTACAAGATTAACTTCTACAGATATTCCTTTTGAATTTGTTGAGTTACCTTTAAACTCATCAAGAAGGTTAAGTTTCACCCATACTCACTCTTACGTAAGAAGTTATCCTCCTAAACCAGTCATAAAGTGTACCTATGCAAGAAGATTTTTATCAACCCCTCTTGCTACCATGATTCCTCAAAGAGATTTTGTGAGCTTTAGTGGCAAAAGCCATTTGAACTTACCATAGTATGATATTATTCTAGTATCATCCCTCCAAATTGTCCCTTATATATAGGAGACCAAGTTATAACTCCTACTGAACACATAATAGACATAGCCAACTTTTACAACATTCATAATATCATAGTGGAAAATATGGCTATTAGAATATTAGTTGTATCCTTGAAAGGAAAGGCATTAGACTAGTATAGGGGTCTAACTCCTAATTTTATCCATTCATGGGATGAGTTGGGAATAGCCCTATGGAAAAGGTTTAAAGATAAGAGTCATCATTTGTCACTTGCAAAGCAGTTGACTATAATCAAGAGAACTCCTCATGAGGTCATGTAAGACTTCAATACAAGATTTCAAAAGGCATGGGATAGAATTCTAGTAACCATTAAACCATCTCCAAACTTTGCTTTCTTTTATTACTTGAAGGCTCTCAATAGTGGCATAGTTGTAATGATTTAGCCTATGGGAGGAGACATACTACCAAATGCATACGAAGAGGCTATCAAGGTAGAAAATTGCCTAGTTCAAGATGTCAAGCTTACTCCCAAAGCCCTAATACCTCTTTTTATAGAGATAAGACCACCTCATGCATTCTTTCCTCCACTTGATGGTATACTTATAATGCCAATAATTGTTGGTGTACCTTCACCTAAACAAGAAAAGGCCTCTACTAGTGGATCCAATGACTCCCAAGAGTAGAAGAATTACTTGGAGTTGAATAGCATACTTCAATCCTTGAGAAATGATGTGGTCAAAGTCAAGAGGCAAGCTTACAACAAGCCTTATCAAGTTCTATATCAGTCTCAGTAGTAGCATTATCAAGCTAATAGGCCACCTTATAAAGGAGGTTTCCAAGGATAGGGGCAACCTAACTATGCTAGGTAGCATAATTATAATTCAAATGCTATAGGACCTTCCAACTACTTGGTCCCAGTTCAGAATAATGTGGCTTAGGAGGTTGAAGGGATAATGCCTTCGAATCATTCCTTTGGACAATTCATTATCCCAACTAACAGCTCTAACCAAGCGTTCAAGATCAATGGTAGCAGGCTATTACTTATCGATATAATTAGGTTCTTATGGCCCAAAACATATAGGTTCCCACACTAACAAAGCAAGAGTAGCCTCCACAAGAACAAGGCTCAGATCAAGGGTCAAACTAGTCATAAGCCTCAATGGTCATTGGTGAGCAAGAGGAGTGTTATGTATCTAATCAGTAGGCCACTCTTAGTTTATCTCACATCCTCATCTCAACAAATATAAGGTTCAAGAGAAGGAATCTAGGTGACAATCAAGAAGCTTTAAAAGAACCTATTGTCACCACTCCTTCATTAACAAAGCCAACATTAGTAGCTCCCAAAGTTTAGGTAAAATTATGTGGTATGCCAATCAACATTTTGCTATAAATGAATAAATCTAGTGTGAGTGTGTTGATGTGGGACATGCTTTCCCTGTCTGGCCAAGTAGACATCCTATAGGAAGGATTGTCCAAGATGGGTGTTACTATAGCTATAAGTAAGCAGCCAAGTAAGGTAGCTAAATTCCTAACTAATGTAGTCAAGAGTCATGTGGGAAAAGGGTTAAGTAATGTGACCAATCCCACCTTTCTACATCTCTTTGATCATTGGTGATTCTTTGGTGCACAACTACTTGGTGTAGAGTGGGGATAGCACCTCAATCATGCCAAAGTCTATTACTAACTAGTTGAACCTCAAGTATGACCCTCACACTAAAGGATTCCTATAAATTTATGGTTCTTCCCTAAAGCCATCAAGCATCATTAAAAATTTGAGCCTAACCTTTCATGACTGTCCTAGCGTGTCTATGGTGTAAGATGTGTTGATTCTAGATATCACTCCTCACTTTGCCTTATGTCTTTCTAGAGAGTTCACGATCGAGATTGGGGGCTACCTTGTAGCAAATTGGTCTTATATGGTGTTCAAAATAAGGTATGGGACTAAGGTCTCAATTAAGGCTAAACCCATGGCATAATTCTATATTAAACCCCATCAGCTAGATAATATAAGCCTCAATTATACCATCCTTGATGAGGATGAGTTTACTATTGGATAAGAGCTAAATACTCATCCTGAAGATGTTCCAGACTTGTTATTTGATGATTTATGGGGAGATAACCAATTTTTTAACCCTTTTGAAGGTGTTGAGGAAAGAGACATGGGTGTCTACCTGATGCATGAAGAGAATCAACCCTTGCCTTCACTCATTAGACCTAAATAAGACCCTAATGGTTTATGGAAGTTGTTATTTGATGTCTCAAGGAGCAAGAATGGTGTAGGTACTAGGGCAACATTCATTTCACCCTCAGGTAACAAGATTTTTTCTTTTTATAGATTCCATTTCAACTAATCTTCAAATGCAACAAAGTATTAAGGCTTGATTTGTGGCCTTCAATGGGCCACCAAGAGAGGAATCAAACTACTAAAAGTTTATGGATATAGTGAGCTCATAGTTAACCAAGTCATAGGCTCGAATGTCACAAAGAATGCTTTGATGAGGTCCTACAAAAATAGAGTGTGGGACATGATTCAAGATTTTGAAGCCTTTAACATTTAAGCTATCTCAAGAGATCAAAACTAGCATGCTGATAGGTTGGTAGCCATAAGAGCTCAATTTGACATTCTATGTGAACTGAAAGAAACCAAGGTTCAACCACATGTCAAGGTGGTGGTGAGACTTTCAGTGCCAAATAATGAAGCCCATTGACAAGTTTTTGAGAGTGACAAGTAAATTATTTATTTCTTGCAGTAGGAAGCTAAATTCTCCTCTTCTAACCAAGCTAAATTGTAACATCAATATGAGGATCAGATTGTTCAACTGAAGTCAATAAAAATTCTTAAGGGGCTGGTTACACTTGAGGGCCTTTTTCATGAAGGAGACCATATGAGGAAGGAGAAGGTAGTAATGTCTACTAATGAGAAAAACTATGAGAGAGTCCTCATCTTCAAGGACAAACTTCTCAAGCTAGAGAAGGTAAGTAGCAAGGCTAAGAGGCATGATTTCATATCACTTTTCCAAAAGTATGCAAATATTTTTGCTTGGGAACACAATGACCTAAAAGGTTTTGATCCTAAACTAGCCTAGTACATCATAGAGTTGGATTCCAATGCCAAGCATGTAAGGCAAAATCAAATCAAAGGCTGATTAACCCCAAGATTAAGGAGCTGATGAGGAAGGAACTAACCAAGTTGATTGAGTCTAGGATCATCTTTCCCATTAAGCACTCATCATGGGTAGCTAACTTGGTGCCTATAAGAAAAAAGAGTGGGTATATTAGGCTTTGCATGGATTCTATAGATTTGAATAAAGTCTCCTTGAAGGATCACTACCCCCTACCATCCATGGAGAAACTTCTCTAAGTAGCTATAGGATCAGAATGTTTCTCTCTATTGGATGGGTTTTCTGATTACAACCAAGTTTGAGTGAAAGATGAAGATTGGTACAAGACTACCTTCACCACCAAATTAGGCATGTATGCATACCAAAATATGCCCTTTGGTCTATCAAATGCTAGTGCAACTTTCTAAAGATCCATGGACATGGCTTTCCAAGGGCTTCTAAACCAAATAGTGTTGGTTTGCTTGGATGACATCATGGTTTTCTCCAAGAATTCTAGTGAGCATATGAACCACCTAAAGCTAATTTTTGAAAGGTGTAAAGAGTATGGGATTTCATTGAATCCTAAGAAGTGCATGTTTTTCATGCATGAAGGCAAGTTACTAGACCACATCATCTAAAAGGATGGGTTATCCATTGATCCTAAGAGAATAAGTGTCATCTTGGCCTTATCCCTATCCAAGAATAAGAAGGGACTCCAGATTACCTTTAGAAAGATAAACTTTGTGAGAATATTTATCCTCAATTTTGCAAATTTAGTCAAACCCATCACTGCTATGTTGAAAAAGAACCAAGTATTCACCTAGTAAATGAAGGCAAGTCAACATTTGAGGCTATCAAGAAATTCATCACTCAAGCACCCACACTTATGAATCTTGATTTCTCAATGGATTTCATATTGTATGCTTTTGCCAACATTGATAATATATCAGCTATGTTGATGCAAAAAAATGGTGGACTTGAGAAGCCATTAGCATTTTTCAGTCAAGGGTTTGAAGAGTATGAGGTAAGGTATACCTTTGTATAAAATCAAGTCCTTACAATAGTAAGGAGCCTTAATAAGTTTAGGTCAATGCTATCCAATAGCAAAATCCACCTTATAGTGTCTCATCCTATGGTAAGAGACTTCTTTATTAACAAGGATTTGAGCAAAAAAAGAGCTGGTTGGATTACTAAAGTCATGGAGTATGACGTGGAGATCAAGGTCACTAAGCTATTAAGAGGTAAAGGCTTATGTGAGCATATGGTTGATGACCTTCATGAAGACAAAGAGGTCATCTTGGTAACACAATATAACCTACAAGCAGATGCACCTCCACCTCACACTAGTTGGTTCCATGATATGATGCACTTTTTACTAACATGTGAGTGCCTTCAAGGTATGGATAAAGTAAAAAGAAGGTATTTCAAACTTTAGTCCATACCTTATGCTTTAGTTGATGGGGTTTTATTCAGAAGAGACCTCAATGGAGTGCTCCTGAGGTGTATAGATGATGATCGAGTATCAAATATTTTGGAGCATTGCTATGATGGGATTACAGGAGGTCATTTTTCTCCAAAGACTACTACAGCAAAGATCATGAGGGCTGGTTACTACTAGCCCAACCTCTTCAAGGACACTTATGTATGGGTGAGGAGGTGTTAGGAATGTGCTCTTTTCATAGGTAAGCAAAGGTTAACAGCTTTTCCTCTCAACTTGATTCAACTGGAACAACCATTCATGTGGTGGGGTTTGTATTTCATTGGTATGATCTACCCTTGATCAACTACAAGACATAAGTGAGTGCATACTGAAATTGACTACTTCACCAGGTGGGTGGAAGCCATTGCATTGAAGGAAGCCAATGAAAGTGTAGTCTTAGACTTGTATGATAGCATTATGACCAGGTTTGGTGTTCCATCCACTATCATATCTAATAATGTATTGGCTTTCCTTCATTTGAAAACAAGTGAATGGACTCTCAAAATGGGCATCTACCCCAGTACTTCCTCAAATAAATAGACTGGCTGAGTCCATAAATAAAAATTTTCTAAGAATAATCAAGAGGATCATGGATGAGAATCAGAGGACATGGCACACCAAGTAGAAGACAACCTTGTGGGTTGATCGAGTAACTCCTAAAGCTATTATTGGCAATTCTTCATATGTTCTAATATATGGAAGGGAGGCCATCTTACCCATTTCCTTTGAGTTGCCTACATTAGAGCTAGCCCATTAGCTGGAGTTGTTAGAAGATGAACCCATGAATGTGAGATTGGCATAACTCATATAACTTGAGGAAATAATGGACCTTGAAATGAAGGCGCTAGAGGTGCATCAAGCTCAGGTCAAAAAGGATTTTGACAAGATAGCTAAAACAAAGAATTTTTAGAAAGGAGACTTGGTTCTCAAATGGGACTCGAAAAAGGCCAAACCAGGAAACCATACAAAGTTTGATAACTTGTGAAGTGTCCCTTATTTGATCCACAAATGCAAATAGCATAACACTTTTAAGCTCACCCAACTAGATGGGGAGGTATTACCCATTCCAGTCAATAGGATTCATTTAAAGCCATTTTATTAGAAGAGTTTACAGCCATTGTATGTCATTGTACATTTTATATAGATTTTCATGTTTTTCTTAAGTGTTTTATGCACATATGTTTTAGTTGTGTGTTTTCCCTTCCCTAAGTGCCATGGGCACAGTTTGTTTCATTTCAATTGTCCTTGTTACTTCAAGGGATATTTACAAAAAGAGGCAACTTCATGCAAAAGCAGTGACTCCATGCCCAATGGATCAAATAAATTTAATGAGTTGGCTTATCAGGCATAACAAGCATGCTTACCTATGAATCACCAAAAAATGTTGGCCATTTTTGGCCCACATATCGAAGTTTGCCTAAGTATTAAAAAAGGGAGCTTTTAAGAAATAAAATGGTAGGTCTTTGGGAGGACTTTGGGTTTTTCAGCAATGACAACTTTGGGTTTTTTGAAGGCACCATGCAAATTGAGTTTATAGCAGTGCTTAGCTTTTAAATTTTTTATAAGCAAAAGTAATTTGGGTTTATAAACCTGAATTACTCATAGATAGTGTATTTTGGGTTCTCGAAGGAGCACTACTTGATTACTTCATAAGTTGTGAGCAGTCAAAAACCTAAAATAAGTAAAAGGGCTTGACAAACCCAATTTGGTCTTAGAAAATGGTGCTTCTCAAGTTCTTCAAGGGATGAATATTTTTCAAAAAATCTAAAAGGGCTTTTTAAGGTAAAAAGGACTAGTCAACTTTTTTAAAGGTACACTTCATTTTTTCTAAAGGGATTTTTCTTCTCCAAGTGGATAGTTACAATTCTTCTGAAGGGTATGTTACCTTTTAGAGAGACCATTTCAAAATTCTTGAAGGGTATCTTTCCCTTTAGAAGGACCATTCATGGGAGTTTGAAGGGACATGAAAAAATCTCAAAGGGTCTCTTACCCTTCGATAAAGTCCATTGTGAAAAGCCTAAAAGGTAATTTCAAAGACAAATGTAGACAAAATGTCCTAAGGAATTCCTTCGAATAAATTATACAAAGAAATTCCTTAAAGAGATTTGCCTAAAATAAATAAGCCAAAAAAGAAACTCAAGACCAAGTGTCCAAAGGAAATGATGGGTCAATGGACATCAAAATTAGGATAAACAACTAACCGTTAGAAGTAATCAGGTTTAAAAAGCTCAAAGTCTTAATGCTTGAGAAACAAAAAAGTGAGAAGACTTCAAGATGGACAAGACCAAAGTAAGTAGGCTTGAAGAACCCAAATTACTCTGCATAGAGTGAATCGGGTTTCTCCAAGTACTCTACTTAAAAGGCTTTATAAGCGAAGGATCTAGGAAAGTCCAAAGTTAGAGAGGCCAAAGAATCCAAATTACTCTGCATTGAGTAAATCATGATTTTTTAAGGGCTCAACTTAAGCTTGGTCTAACAATGCTAGAATCATGATGCAATGAATGGAAGGCTACCACATGGTGTAATTGGAGCAAAAAGGGTCAATCAGTAAAGGATAAGTTGCACAATGATGTTCAATGAACATGGGAGAGTCTAAGAAACTAGTAGCTAGAAGTTATGAAGGCTCTCATCCTCCATGGTTCATTGCCCATAATCAATGTTCAACACTTAAATGCATCACACCAAGAAGAAACATTCCAGCTACTCATAGCATGAGTTTTTAGACATGTTAAAGAAAGTCTTAAAGATGGGAGGGGCTCAAGAGTATTGGGCGATGATCTTGAATGGTGCATTTATGAACATCAAGGAAGGAAAATAGGAGGTGTTAGCCATCTATGACTTCTTCATTCCTCCCTTTCTCTCTTCCCCCTTTTATTTATAAATAAAGGCCTTGGAGCCTAGAAATGTATCCTTGAATTGGTGATAAAATCACTCTATGAAAATAACTGTGTAATGGACCTTTGATGCAATAAAGATTATTTTTACCTATCTCTTTGTCTAAAAATTATGTTGAGTTAGCTTTTGCACTAATAACATCATGAAGAAGATTCCTTCCAACCTTTTTACCTTTCTTTCTTACTTGTTTTCAAGTGATTTCAAGTTAATTATAGGTTTGAACTCATGCTTTTCAGCCATTAATGGATGTTTGGTGTGAATTTTTATATTTTTATTTACCTCATGTGTGGTTCAGTAAGCCGAGTTTAAGAAATACTTGTGCAAGTTAGCTGGTTAGGAGGTTGTGTAAGCCAGTTTATCTTATGTTGAATTAGTGTCTTTCCCAAGCCAAGTGGATCACTTACTTTCAATGCATCACCTCCCTTATCTTTCTTTTCTTTTCAATAAATCTCTCTCCTCCTTTTCCTTGACCATTAGTAGAGTTTAGCATAGAAACCCAAAGAGATGAAGTGAAGCACCTAAGGAACTAGCCTCATAAAAAAGTCTAGAGGTTTAACCTTACCATAGGACACTCACATCCTGAGGTTATTCCCATGCTTATAGCTGGAATTGAACGAGCCTAAAGAACTCTTTCACAAGGGTGAAATTCTAAGCTATAATAGTTTCAATTTCTGATGATCATGGGTTGAGCAAGAAGTGGAGGTTGGGATGTAATTTGCAATTTTGAAATTTTTAAATTGCATTCAAATCTGCAGTTTCTACCAGTGATGAGTAAATCAAGAAGTGGATGTCTGGATTCAATTTGTAATTTTACAAGTTTCAAATTGCACCCAGATCTCAAGTTTCCTTTGGGCTTTGAAAAAATGGTATTTGGGTCATTTTAAGGCCTTTTTTCAAAAAATTAATGGGTCTCCCTTAGGGTATTAGATATTTTGACATTTTTGAAGGAAAAATATCAATAGCTATGGATCTAAAATTGATAGTGAAGTATGTTTATTAGGTTTTAAGTTTTTTTTGTAGTATAAGAGATCTAGGTCATCAGAATGGTATGGATCAGACTAAGAGATAAGTATTTAGGCACAATGAAATGATGAATGTGAGCCTTTTAATAACATGGTTATATAGATTTGAAAGGTAGAGCCATAATTTATATTTGTTTAATGTACAATATTGATATGTTATAAATATTTAGTTTTAGTAACTACATCCCCCCTTAAACTAGTAATGCACAAAGATGTAATTACTAGTTTAAATGAAATAAATGCATACATGGGTGTGTGTAACACACCTTGAATTTGTTAGAGCCCATTTTGAGTGTTTTATTGGTGTATGAATTTTAACCAAGAGTATGTTACAATATAAATCAATTCATATAATCTAAAATTTGGAATAATTGAAATGCTTGAAAAGAAAGAGAGTAAGGAAGGAGTACACATGCGTGTCAATACACCATGTTGCCTCTTGATGCTTTAACTTGGTAATGATGCTTCATTATGAAAAATTGAAGATGGAAAAGGTTTAGACCTAAACCATTGAGATTTGAAGAGGGATATTGGAAGATGTCATTCCCCCAATCTGATGCAAGGATGAGTTGTGACACCGCCATTTAGAACATTATATCTCAATCGTCCAAATCAAGTGTGAATATATATAATCTGGTGAGGATGAGTGATCTAATCAAATCATCCTATAAATACAGTGAGATTAGATGATTTAATAACTCCATTATATAAATTTGATGAGTTTGAATGATTTAGTCACTTTAACCTATAAAATGAACCAACTGTTACAACAAAAAAGGCTCAATAATAGTACATCCTAGTGTAATCAGTGCATCCTAGTGAGTAGTATAATTGGTAAGTTTTATAATTTTTGATGAAATAGCATAGCATATGTACCCATAATATCTCTGAATTGGATTATATGCATCATAAATCTAAAAAATATTATTTCAAATATATGAAAAATCAGTGCAATGTATAGGATTCTAACACAAGTGTATATTTGAATCATGGAACTGAACTAAAGTTTGTGCAAGTGTGGATGTCATGTATTTGTGACATGCCCCAATTGAAGTCTATATATATTTAATAAGTGTGTTAGTGTGGAGTTAATGTGTTTATGATATGCCTCCACTTAAATCTATAAATATTGAGAAGGTGTATAAGTGTGGATGTCATGCCTTTGTGACATGCCCCCATTGAAGTCTAGAAATTGTGAAAATTTGGAGGTCATGCTTCTATGACATGTCCCCACTAATATGCCCCTCCTTTTGAGGTGAGGGGACTAGAATCTAGAAGGAACCTTACCTTAAAGGATAAGGTAATTGTAGAATCTGTGTATGAATCATGTGTTGAAGTAGATATTGTAAACCATGATTACAAGAGAGAGTTAATTTATTTTTTTAGTATTCAAAATAAAAACAAATTCATAAACATAACCTCCCAAGCATGATTCTTTGGATTGGGAAAGCTATATGAAACAAATAAAAAATGGAAAGCATAACCAAGTAGACTTATACCTTCATCATGGACTCTCCTTCAAATCCGGCTCATATACATGATTATTCCCAAATGTAGAGCTCAAAGTCTTCATCAATGTCGCATTGTAAAAGCCATCAACATCTCTCCAAGAACTATCTAAAATTGTTTGTGGATCAATTACAAGAAAAGAGGTGAAGCTTTTGAGGGATTTTTATAGAGTTTATTCTCACAAAAAAAAATTGAAAGGTCTATGGTGAGCCTTCTATTTATAGGTTTTCCAAATCAACAATGGTCTTTGGATCAAGATCAAGATAAGTGGATACAATTCAATTCGATTTTAAAGGTAAAATGTAATTAATATTTGACATTAAATAGGCATGGGTTGTAAATTTAGATACTTGCTTGATATTTTTCATGTGATTGACAACTTTTATGATGATGTCATCATTCTTGATATTTATTGTGATGTCATGATGATGTCATTATTTTAAATATTTGTTTGATATTTTAAATTTACATAATTCCAATATTATCCAATTGCATAGATTTTTCACTTGGGAAGAAGTTAGATTTTTTATTTGCTTTTAAAATCCAATCAATCTCAATTAACTTTTATGTTATTTTGAGAATTAAACAATTGCTTTATTTAATTTATTAAAATCATCACTTGCAAATTAGCCACTTTCTTGAGAATGAATTAAAAGAAGGTGATAATAGCATACGATGTATCACCCTAATCAGGGATGCACCTGTATTTTAAAACATGTACATTCAATGTATGGATGAAATTGGTATGGTTAATGATTTGTGTGTTATTGCTAGAAATCATTCTAAATGTAATTTCAACTTGAGAGTGGTGAGAATTGAGTATCTACATTTTCCCCTATTTGAGAAGGTATTGTGAGACATAAAATAAGTAACATCTTTTCAAAGAATGAAAAAATTATTGAGAAAAAGTTTTAAAAAATAGATAAAAAAATAATTAGTGATTTATGATTACCCCTCAAGAGGGCATGCAGGGGCGAAAGATGTGGATGGGCTCTCGAAAAAGAGAGAAAGAAGCAAGAATGGGAGAAATTAACCCATGGATGAGATTAATCTAGATTAGCTAATGTTTGCACACAATTTATATCCAATATTGATAGAGTAGAAAATGATTTACCCCAAAGAGGGGAGAATGGGAAAGATGTGTCCCAAGATAAGTGACACACTTTAACTTGTCCCAAACAAGGTGAAAGTTGTAGGCTTAGGGAATGATCAATATTGAAATAAGTTGCACACATTAATTTTCCCAAAGAGAGTGAAAGTTGTAAAGCTTAGAATTAGAAGAAATACTAAATGATTGAATTTCCCCAGAGAGGGGAGAATACTAATGATTTTCCTCAGTAAGACAATTTGATCATTGATTAATTGATTTTCCCTAGGAGGATGGATTTGATCATTGATTAGTCTACATTATTTTGATTGATAGATTAGTAATTATAGGTAAATTTAAACCATGATTACAAGAGAGATTTAGTTTCTTTGTTTAATATTAAATATATAAACAAATTCAAAAAACATAACCTCTCAAGCATGATTCCTCAAATTAGGCAAGGTCTATGAAACAAATAAAAAATAAAAAGTATAACCACATAGACTTATACCTTCCTCATGGACTCTCCTTCAAATCTGGTTCACATACATGATTATACCCAGATGTAGAGCTCAAAGTCTTCATTAATGTCATGATGTAAAATCCATCAACATCTCTCCAAGCACTATCTCAAATGGTTTGTGGATTAATTGGAAGAAAATAAGTGAAGTTTTTGAGATATTTATACAAATTTTCTTCGCATAAAAATCTTGTTGAAAGGTGTAAGGTGACCTTTCTATTTATAAGTTTTCAAAATTGATTGTATGGTATGATCCACACTTGTAATATTCAAAAATAAAATAGAATATAATGTAGATAAACACAACACAATAGATATTGGTGGACCAAGATGTCTAAATATTCAATATATGTAGAAATAGAATACCCTTAAGGTAGGGCAACACCATACAATACTCCTTTAGGAAGGAATAACTCCACAATGTCTCTTTGAAGGGACAACCTCCAATATCCTCTTTAATAGAAGACTCAATACTTGATTCCTTACAATGATAATCCTCTTTTTTATATAGACCCCTATCTAAATAACAATGGATGGGTAACCTATTAATCCCAATGTAGGTTGACCATTACCCAATACACTAATTTCACAAGTTACTCCATTATCTTAATATATTGGACCCATAAAACTAACTAAGGAGGATGTGTGCCACATGTCAAGTCTCCATCAACCCATATACATTAATATATCATGTCCCTGGATACATATCATTACTTCCCTTGACATGTTTCATCCCCAAAACATAATAATAAATCAAATAATGAATGTGCTTCAAACCATTGCACACTTGTCTCCAATCTTGATCATCTAGCCATCCATATGTGATCCTGACAGGTGATAGCTCTTCAAGCTTATTTCCAAATTACCTTGTGCTCCTTTGATTCCAATCATGATCATAATTGTACTATTTTGGTATCCATGCATAATTATTCTTCTTGTGATTCCATGTATTATATTGTGTTACACTACTTTGATTCCATCCATGACCATAGTAGGTATTATTTTGCTTCTATGCATAGCCATAGTTATTAAAACTCTGATTTCTTATATAGACAAAGTGCTTGTTATTATGACACTCTCTCAGATGGCTCCATGATTTTTTCCTCTCATGACGATGTGGGTGTCTATATACCTCAACTTTTTTTGATACTTTGACTTTATCAACCTTTTCTTCTACCTCTTCCACTTTTTGCTTTGGTGGTTATTTTGTCTCTTGAGTAGAGGAAATTTTTTTCTTTGCTTATATTATTTCTTCATGTATGTCTTCATATAAATATTTCACATTCTCTTCATCACCTATTTCAATCCCATCCTCATAATCTACATTGACTATTATTGTTGTCTTTTCCACTATGATATCTTGTAAAGTGACCTTATTTTTCCTATACCAAAACTTGATGAAGTTTTTTGAACATTAATACTAATTGTTCCCAAAGTTTCTAACCATGGATATCCAAGAACCATATCCACATCATCCAAATACAAAGCATAAAAATTGGAATGCAAAACATATTTTTCTATAATAAGTTTCAAATATTCAAACACTCGAATATCCTTACCATCTACTTGAACCTCCTTGATATTCTTTGCTTGAACATGTAGATGTTTGGCCACATTCATGTTGATGAAGTTATGTTTGCTGGTAGGGTTTATGGACACAACAACCTTCTTATTTTGAATGCATCCATGAAATTGAAAAATTGACTCAGATTTTTTTAGAGCCAAATTATTTGAACCTTTATCATCCAATTCTTCTTCTTCACTTGCATGTTCTTCCTCATTGTCATTATTTTATACCACTTATATTTGTTCTTCAACATCTTCAATATCTTCTTAATTATCATTATTTTCTTTATCTTCTTCATCTTCTTTTTCTTTTATATCCCATTGATCTAAGAAAACATGTTCTATTTTTTCCCATGAAAAATACTTTTATGCGAAGCTCAATTGATTAAACCAATGTTATGCAGGTCTAGACAAAGAAAGAGACAATTATGTTTACCACAAAAAAATTTGAGTATTATTCTCCTTAAAAAATATCCACCATTCTCTGGCATCAATATCATCCTCCCCTAAAAATACTTGAAACTTCATGATCCACAAAAAAATAGAGTTCACGAAAACTTAAAATATCAATAAATCATTCAAAATTGATCAAAATAGTCCCAAATTTTGATTATATCTTCTTTATATGATAGTGTAACTTCATTAAAAAAATTGTGAAAATATTCCACAAATTTTGGTCTATAGAGTGAATCTATTAAAAGCCTTAAAATTATAATAACTCACTCCAAACATATATAAAAACCCTAAAATTTTGTTTGTAGATTTTTTGTATTATGATACCATATTAGTAAAATTTTCCCCAAAAAAACCCTTATATTTTGGAAGATATGATGAAATGAGTACAAATCCCTCAAAATTGATCAACAAGGCTCAATTTTTTTACTGAGACTTCTTTGAAATATTTTTAATATCTAGTAAAACAATATTCAAATATTCAAAATAGATGGAAAGATATTAATGATTTCAAAAAATTAGAGTTTTATTCCACACAAATTGTCCAAATCAAAGCTCTGATACCACTTGGTATGATCCACACTTATAATATTAAAAAATAATATAAAATATAATGTAGATAAACACAATAGATATTGGTGGATCAAGATGTCCAAATATTCAATATATGTAGAAATAGAATACCCTTAAGATAGGGTAACACCATACAATAATCCTTTAGGAAGGAATAACTCCACAATATCTCTTCGAGGGGACAACCTCTAATATCCTCTTCAATAAAAGATTCAATGCTTACTTGATTCCTTAAAATGATAATCATCTCCTTTATATAGACCTCTATCTAAATAACAATGGATGGGTAACCTATTAATACTAATGTAGGCTGACCATTACCCAATACACTAATTCCACAAGTTACTCCATTATCTTAATATATTGGACCCATATAGCTAAATAAGTGGGATGTGTGCTACATGTCGGCATATCCATCAACCCATATACAAAAAGCTTATTGAAAGGTCTATGGTGACCTTTTTATTTATAAGTTTTCTAGATTAACTGTGGCCTTTTGGTAAAGATCAATGTGAGTGGATACAATTTAGTTTCATTTTGGTGGCAAAATGCAATTAATATTTTGCATTAAATAGGCATGGTTGCAAATTTAGGTATTTTTTTGATATTATAGTCATATAAAATGTGAAAATTGGTAACTTGAGTATGGCTTGTGACACCCAATCCATAGGTCCCTCTTGGTTGTTCTCATGACCCTTCGAGGCACCATTTTATTGATTCATAGTCATCAGTAGCCTTTCAAACAGTGATTCCACCTCCTCCAAGCTCATTTTCCTATGAAAATTTCATCCCCCTAGATCTCATACCTTTAGGAAAATAGTGCCCAACTTGGATTATAGCACTAGACCCTAGGGTGTTCATTTCTGGTGCTCCTATCCAATTACATTTTTAGCTCCAACAGTCACATCTTTTTAGTTCCTATCCTTCTTGTTGGCCTAATACAAATATATTCAACCCATGACCAACAAATCTCTATAAAATCCCATTCAAGGTTCATTTAGAGGGGGTTGGCAAATATCACAAAGCAAACAAGAATACAAGCAAGACTACTCAAGCATATTTCCCTATTCTTTGCATATAGCCATAAACTTATTCAAACCCTCACACCAGTCCCTAGCCACCTCAAGCACACCTAATTTAGCATTTTACATCTTCATATACACTATTTAATGAAGCACATCAAATGGGAGAACTACATATGACTTGATCCCTCTTCAGAATATTGGTATGTAGGCAGTGTGCCCACACAAGAAGTGTGGATACATGTTTAGTGCATATTACACGCACTAACCCCCCTCTTTCTCAAAGTTGGTCAAATCATAATGGAGTCTAGGGTTTCAAGACTAAATCAACTTTACAAGGAGTTCTACATACATCTAGTATCCAAAATTTCACATATAAGCTCACACAAGGGTAGTGAACAAAACTCAAAAAGCTTAGGTCTCTTAGACAATAATAGTAAAAGAAGACTATAGTGCCAGACCTTAGGGTGTCTTATTTTAGTGCTCTTATCCTTTCATAAAATGAAAGCTAGATCCTAATTTGTAACATTGTCCCAGTCTTGCATAGTAAATTTTAGACCCTGTCTCAGTCGTCTCAATCTGTTTCTAAGTCTTATTTTCTCCACATTTTTTACTATGTTTAGAAAAGTTTAAATTATAATTAAATTATACAAATGAGTATCTTAATTATTTTAATATGATTTACTGATTTAATTAACTCAGACCCTTAACTAAATTAGGAATAAGACTCCAATATTTTTAAAATAGTTAAATCATTTGGTGAACCCAACTTACTTTATTTGCGCATAAAAATCTTAGAAACCTTAGTGTAAATTCCTTGCTAATTTTTCTAATAATTTTTTGATTTTTTACCTGCATATTTAAATTAAACTTCACATTAAATTTTAAATTTCCATAATAATTTTTTTTTTTTTAATTCCAAATCCTAGTTGCATATACTAGGTCCCTTTAAATCAAGAATTTTTCAATATTTTTTTGATTTTTTACTTACATATTTAAATTAGAAATTAACATTAAATTTTAAAATTATCTAGTAATTTTAAAAAAAATCATTTTTCTTCCAAACCCTAGTTGCATATACTAGGTCATTTTAAATCAAGAATTTTTACAATATTTTTTTATTTTTCACTTGCATATTTAATTTAGAATTTTGTATTAAATTTTAAAATTCTTTAATAATTTTAAAAATATCATTTTTTAGAACTCTAGTTGCATATACTAGATCCCTTTGTTTGCTTGAAGTATCACCTTACATCTGAAATCAGATTCAACATAAAAATTAAAATAGATCTCACTTATTTACACATTTTTTTGCATTTCTTGCAAACAATAAGGAGACCATACTTGGTCCTATCATGTACATGAATGATAAATTTTACCATATGTTAATACGAAGCTTCATTCTGGTCTTTTCATGCTTACTTTTCATAATATGGGATGATATTAAAAAAGTTACTGCTAAACATGTTAAGATCCCTTTCTTTCAAGGCAATGTTTACTTTTCTTTAATACAAGGCTTCATTACATACTTTCTCTCTCTCATGTGGAATAATTTTCAAATCTATCTTGTTAAACATATTAGAAATGCCATATCACAAGGCAAAACTTTTTATGCATTAATGCATAATTCCATGCTCTCTATCCCTTGCTTGTTATCTCTTATGTGGAATAATTTTCAAGTCTATCTTGCTAAACATATTAGAAATTTCATATCACAAGTCAAAGATTTTTATGCATTAATGCACAATTCCATGCTCTCTATCCCTTGTTTGCTATCTCTCATGTGGAATATTCTTTATAATCATATTTTTATACGACTTATAACTCTAATAATTTCTTTAACATGTTATCTCACTATTATGTGTAATTCAATCAAGAATAAAATCCTTACATACTTAGAGGACCCATTGTATAAGCTAACAACCACTTGTCAAGTTTCAATTTAATATCTTATGCACAGGAAAAAATTTCCTTCTCCTCCTCTCCCTTAAGAGGGTGATAGCCACTTTCCCTCTAATCAGGTCCATGTTGTCACCCCTCTAAAAGGTGAGGCAGCCTATACTATTGTTCCTAACACATATATTTAGCCTATAACTTCTTCAAACCATCTTCAATATATGTGCTTACATGTTCAATGAGAAGCAACTAGGGTTTGCACTTGTGAGACTCTAAGGGATCAAATCACAAATATGAGTAAGTTAATTTTAGATTTACAAATGTAAAATCAGCTTTTACATGAAAAGATCACAACATTGAAAAATTAAATTATAATACAAAAACAACAAAGGCACCCTAGTGTTAATCATTTATATGCACCTTCACCTAGTTAATCAGTTGCAAGCAATTTTACGTATCAAAATAAAAAATCACAACAAAGTAATTCTACAACTAGTGATTCAAAAATCATTCAAAGATAAAATAATATTTAAAGTGAGGTACTAAGAGAAATGATTAAATCTAAGTTGATCAAACTATCTCCTCTACATCTAGTGAGAAGATACAGATATTATTGTGCATATCATAAAATGCATGGGCATCACATAAATTCATGTTTTGCATTGAATAAACATACACAATAGATAATTGCTAATAAGGACCCCATACAAGGTAAATTAGTCAAACAATCTACAATGACATAGGAACACATTCACAAAGGTTTAAACTCAAAAACAATATAAAAGTGGTTACCAAAGCATAACTCTAAACAATAAAAGAATCAAAAAGAAAAATCAAAGCAACAAACAATAATACAAGCATAGGTAAAGCATGAAAAAGATGCAAATCCATCTCTCCAAAATGAGACTCAACTTTCAAATCAATATGAGTTGGTCAAAAATATCTACAACAGTTTGATTATCAAGGTGAAGGGTTGGGTAAGCATGCTTAAGACATCACTACTCCTATTTTAGTAGTTGATAATGTTTATCACCAAGGTTTGGGATTTATTGAACATCTTAAGGCAAATCATTCACAGACACAATTTATTAAAGGAAAAGATCCAGATACAATAAAATTCAACACTAGCATTCTATTAGTTCAAAATCAAGATGATAATGATGAGTGGAACAATGCAAGTTATTATGATTTTCAAGATACCAATAATGAATCTATATATTCTAAATCATATTCATAGCCATTCCCTCATGCTTCACAATCACACATGATTCTTTTGTTCAATACAAAACACCATGATAGGAAGTCTCCCATGAGACTCATTGATTAGTATCATCTCTTCTCAGTATTTTTTGTACATAGCTTCTATTCTCAAATTTGTATGTACATAGTTTCTCTTTATTTATTTGTACATAATTTTTTAGTTTTCCTATGCATAATCTTTCATCTTGATTGTACATAGCTTCCTTTCAAATTCTTGTACATAGTTTCATTATGATTAATTGTACATAGCTTATTTCAAAAATACCAAAAACATTCAAATATATTAAAATATAAAAACATTCAAATATATCAAAATATCAAAAACAATACAAAATTACAAAATAAAAAACATTCAAAAACATTTCAATTATATGCATTCTCCATGCTTTACATTTCTACTACCATGCTAGACTTACATTCTACTATTCTATGTTATTGTTTGTCAATTTATCTACTTTACCAGGCTTCACTTGATCTCCTTTGAGTATGTAAAGTGAATTCCAGATCCTTGATTGCTTCACTCTACCCATTGAGGGGGCATCCTACTTCTACATTCAAGACACATATTGATATATCTAGCCACTGAGAGCATCTTCTACATGAATACACCATCTAGGTTATGTCATTCCTACACCACACACTCTAGTTATTATGTTGATGTACATTACTTATTAGCTTACATAGATTCTCTATTGACAATCACTAGTATATAACACTTGTGTATTTCTTAGCATACACCTAGTTTTGTACTCCATGTCTTGTATACTTTCACTTCGTGCTTTGATTAGTTAGATGTGATTGTATTTTTAGTATATTACATGTGTTTCTTTATTACTTTGTGTAGCTAGATATGATTATATTTCTCAATTCTTGTTTTATGTCTTATGTGTGCCTTAGGATATTTGTCAATGTCCTTTGCCTGTACTCTTCTATGTGATTGTGGCTTTCACACCAATCTTGCTTATTTTTAATTGTATGTGTATGTGAAATTTGAACATGTATTATATGATTACTTCCCAATTTGAGTGACATGTGTCTATATACCTTGTTTTCTTGGCCCCTTGGCCACTATTGTATGCCTCTTACTTTTTGCCTTATGTGTTTGTTGCTTGATTTTTTTTCAATTGTTTGTAATGCCATGATCCACATCATGCATTACCTTTATTTCTTGGATGCCATGATGAACATCATGCTCTATCCCTCCTTGACAACTAAAAACTAGCAACTAACATTTCTAGTTTCAATTCAGTATATTGCACATGTTATTAAATTGTTATATCTATCTAGGCATACCCCTATTGATCTAAAATCTTTCATACAAACCATGTTATATCTTGAGATATTTTATTAATTATCATTTTTATATCATGTCTTTCCATAGTATAACACATTTGTAGGGATCTATTTCTAAGGATAGTCATTACAAGGTCTTCATTCCTACTCTCAGAAGAGGATGCAACAAATAGGGGTTTTGTCATAGAGATCAGAGCTCCTACTGGTCAAAAAAATCAACTTTCAAAACACCCAAAATAGTATCCAAACTTCAAACTAGAAAAAATAGACCAAGAAAATAGTGAGAATTACAAAATAGGCATCAGAATTAGCTCAAGATAATAGCATCAATATTGGACTATGGCATCGAACAGTAGGGTGTATGATTTCGGTGCTCTTGTCCAAACAACAAAAAACCTAGATTTTCTAAAAGCAAATAAAAAAGTAAGTACAATTACAATTTTGTTAGCTACATTTTAGTTTAGAATCAATAGTTATAGTATAGTTTTTCTTAAAGAATCTAGATATAGGGGGCATCATGCATGGTATGATGGCTCTTACTTCTAGTTTTAGATTAGACATTTGATATAACTTCTAGATTATAATCCATGTTTTAGACACCAGTGATTAGGGGCAATGTGCATGGCACATTTGACTTCTTTTCTTTTTGAGTTCAATATATTACCTAGGTATTCTTAGTAATTGCATGCCTTATTTCATTTGTAGGTGGTTGGTATCATTTTTGAATGGCTTCCACATAAGCCTATTACCCAGTTTTGGAGTGGCTTTCATACAAGCCTAATCTCCACCATTTTTTTGAGTTGGCTAAGAATAACCTAGTTTCTAGAACACATTTGGCTATTTATGCCACAATGTTAGATTATAAAACATTCATGGGCTTCAGGAGCCATCTCATACAACACATAGTTCATATTAATATCAGTTTATAGCTTCACTTCATGGAGTAATGATGGATCCAAAGGACTAACTAGCCTTTGTATTCTTTATCCACCTACTCAGAGGGATTGGACACACAATCCAAACATCGATTATCACACACATGATCACCTAGCTTCATTTAGGGAGTGATGATAAAGCCAAAGCACCAACCTTTACATTCATGAGCCACTCTTGGAGAATTGAGCACTCAGCTCTGTTCATGATATTACTATTGGTATAACATCATTCAACACATACCCAGCATCACTTAGCATCACAATAGGTTTTGTATTAGCTCATGTAACTAGTGAGGTATATTCGTTCCTCTTTCTTCCTCTCTCTCTTACCCATTTTTTATAAATTATTATTTTAGATATAGCATATCTAGTAAGAACTAATCTACTCTTTGTTTTATCTTTCAAATTCACTTCACAATGTGTTCTCTCTATGCACACCCAACATCACATAGCTTCATAAGCTTTACCCTTGCATATAAATTTAGGTACATTTTTTACTTTTTTTATCCTAGTATTTCACTTTGTTGCATCACTAGAATAAAAGGGGGGCAAATATAATCATATAAAATATGAAAATTGGTAACTTGAGTTTGACTTGTGACACCCAACCCATAGGTTCCTCTTGCTTACTCTCATGACCCTTCTAGGCACATTTTCACTAATACCCAATCATTTATAACCTTTTAGACAGTGATTCCATGTCCTCTAGACTATTTTTCCTATGACAATTCCATCTTCCTAGGTCTTGTACCTTTAGGTAAATAATTCCTAACTTGGAATATAACATCAGATTATAGGGTGTCCATTTCTGATGCTCCTATCGAATTGCATTTTTAGCTTTAATGGTCACTTCCTTTTGATTCTTATCTTTCTTCTTGTTAGCCTAATGTGAATACATTCGACCTATGACCAACAGATCTCTATAAAAACCTATTCAAAGCTCATCTAGAGGGGGTTGAAAAATATCACAAATCAAGCAAAAATACAAGCAAGACTACTTAGGAATATTTTCCTTTTCTCTACATACATCCATTCAATATAGCCAAAAACTTATTCAAACCCTCACACCAGTCCCTAGCCACCTCAAGCACACATAGTTTAGCATTTTACATCTTCATATACACTATTACACAAAGCACATTAAATGGGAGAATTACATATGGTTTGATCCCTCTTTAGAGTATTGGTATGTAGGAAACGTGCCCACACAAGGGGTGTGGATACATGTTTAGTGCATATTACACACAATAACCCCCCCTCTTTCTCAAAGCTAGTCAAAACACAATGGAGTCTAGGGTTTGAAGAATAAATCATCTCTATAAGGAGTTATATAGACATCTAGCATCTAAAATTTCACAAGTAGGCTCACTTAAGGGCAATAAATAAAACCTAGAAAGATCAAGTTTCCTAGACAAAAATGGTAGAAGAGGACTATAGTACCAGACCCTGGGGTGTCCTATTTTGATGCTCATATATTTTCATAAAATAAAAGTTAGATCTTGATTTGTAACACTATCCCAATATTGCACAGTAAATTTCAAACTCTGTCTCGGTCATCTCAGTATGTTTCTAGCTAAGTCTTATTTTCTCCACATTTATTATTATTTTTAGAAAGGTTCAAATTATAATTAAATTATACAAATTAGTAGATTTATTATTGAAATATTATTTATTGATTTAATTAACTTAGACTCTTAACTAAATTTGGAATAAGATTATAATATTCTCAAAATAGTTAAATCAGATATTATGTAAGTGCTTGACAACTTTCATGATAATGTCATGACAATGTCTTCATTCTTGATATTTGTTATGATGTCATAATGATGTCATCATTTCATATATTTACTTCATATTTTAAATTTACATAATTTCAATATTATCCAATTGCATTGATTTTTCACTTAAAGATAAGTTAGCTTTTTGATTTCATTAGAAAAGCCAATTAATCCCAATTAGCTTTTATGTCATTTTGAGAGTTGAACAATTGCCTTATTTAATTGATTGAAATCAGCACTTGAAAAGTAGTCATTTGATTAATTATGAATTAGAAGAAAGTGATATTATCATATGATGTATTCCCCAATTAGGGATGCACCTATGTTTTAGAACATTTACATCCAGTTTTCAAACAAAATTGGGATATTTAGTTATTTGTGAGTTATTGTTAGAAATCGTTCTAAGTGCAATTTTGACATAAAAGTGGTGAGAATTGAGTGTATACAAATATATTAATGAGGCTCATAGTATGTGATCACATCAAGTCCTAATATACATGATATAGATCATGACAATATCTAGAGAGTAATTGTACAAGTTCAAAAAATAATCAAACACACACATAAGAACAATCAATGTAAAGAAAATGAATGATCCAAGGAAACCTCATATAAGGGGTATGTTCAAATTATGCACATTCAAAAAATATGACATGTTTAAATTTCCAATAAAGATGGAATCACATATTCAAATGTCCAAACAAAATATAATTGCACAGAGGCCAACAAGCAAGGAACATATTCAAATGTTCCACAATATACACAATAACAAGCAATGGAATATACTCAAGGCAGTGAAAAATAGATGAAGCATAAGCATATTATACTAATCCCTAAATATTTTTGTTATCAAAAAATGCTATCTAACATAGCATATCAAGTACAATGTGAAATATATGAGCATTGATGTAGACATGTGTAAGTGTTAGTATATAACCTTAAATATGATAAGGAAGAAATGATCATAAAATATATGTAACATGTATCAAACATGATCAAATTAGTAGATTCCCCTGATGCACTATATGAGGTGGGTAGATGAGAGGTTCAACATCTGTAAGTGGGTATATCATGTGTCTAGGTATGCTTGTATCACACTCAAAAATGCATAAAATATATATCTATATAAAAATGAAATAATATGTTATGTATTAACATTAAGAAAATAACATAGATGCCAAGGATTGAATAAACATGAGAATGTTGAATATTTTTGTATTTTTGAATTATTTAATTTTTTGTATTTTCTTAAATATTTTATTTTTTTTGGGATTTTTGAGTGTTTGAAAATTGCATAAGCTATCCAACAATCTCGAGATGAGGATGTGAATTTTTTAGTAGTGGTAAATGAATAACATTTCCTAAACGAAATGTGTCATATGTGTGCATGGTAGAATCATAAATTGTATCATGTTATTTTGGTGAATTTGTACATGGTATCTTTAGTTTGTCTTTATCTATATTTGGTTTCGTATCTAGTAGTGATGGATTCAACTAATATGTACCAGGTCCTATAAGTATGGATAGATTATGTGGAAAATTATCAAGTGGCATAGAACATAGTTTGTTGAATTGTTCATCTGAAGATTGTTTACTATATATATGAGTAGTGAGATTATAAGGGTTTTATATGAGGAAAGGCTTGTAGTTTTTTCCTTTGTAACTACATTTGAAACTTTAAATTTGTCAAGTGTCTCTTACTTATTTATTTATTTTATTATAAATCTTGCTTTAAACATTTGGTGTGCCCATTGCTCTTTTTGTAACTTTGCCTTTTGTACCTATTCTTTTTCATCTTGTAGCTTTTACAATTTTTATTTTTCATCTTGATATTTTTGTAACATTTCTTGCTCAAGCTTTGCCTTTTGAATTTTCTCTTGATCTAATTGTGCCTTTTTAATCTATTCTTGCTATAAGCTTTGCATTTGCAATTGTGTTTATTTTTAGTTATCCTTTGGTACCCATAGTTATTCTTTTTGAACTTGTGTTTTATAAGATGTACTCATAATGTGAGTGGGTTATTTGATTGATGTATAAATGATATAATCAACACTATCATTTACCTTTTCTATTTTATTCTTCAAGATAAAACATAAATCTATATGGTGCCCATGCATTCTATGATATACATAATAGTATTTGTATCTCCTTATAGTATATTTACTTTAGGATTTTAGTGGGACTCTTAGTAGCCTTTAATATAATATTGGAAGCACTTTTTTAAGATGTATTATGTTGTAACATTTATAGATGAAGATGCAAACACATGATTAACAAAAGCATATGTTGGATTATGTAGGTATGTAATATGATTTTCCAATAATGTGATCTTTGAACTGAAATATTGATTTTGCTTTTGTAACTCTTCTTTTAACTTATTCATAGTGATGTTTTAATCTTTGAGGTCTTCATAAGTACAAACCCCAGCTTCTTCAGATTGAATATGCATACACACATCATTTAAAGGATATGTGGGAGGTGGAGAAGTTTGATGAAAGACATATTGATTACTTTCAATTAAAACCATGGAATGGGCTGCCTTACCCCTTGAAGTAGTGATAGCATGGACATAGTTAGAGGGATGGTAGTTATCACCCTCCTTAGGGTTAGGAGCAAAAAAATGTTCCTTTTTATCCATTTTAAATGTTATAAATATGAAGATGAGAACAAAATAAGAGAGACATACAAAATCTGGGTAACAATTCAACATGATAGGAAAAATCAAAATTGAATAATCACTGCAATTTGAAACCCTATAAGGTTGAAAACCCTAGGGTAAGCTAGGTTTTGCATAATAAGGATATATAAATTTTAGAATATTAGATGGGTATTTTAGAAATGTGAGAAATATTTTCATAAAATACAACAAATATGTAAAACCCATACAAATAGGAAAAAATAGGCATCCCTTTCACCTTGTATGTTGAGATGTACTAAAAATAGTAAATTGAACATTTTTGAAAATTTGTGCATAATTTTGACAAATGAAAAGAGGTTTATGATTATAGCAATAATAATATGTAAAACTTTTGTAAAATTTGACAATTAAATTATTATTAATTAGAAATGAGCCAAAAATTGTGGGATGTTTCACAAGCAAAACCTTAGAATAATCCCAATAAATAATCAATAATTTTTTTAGATCATGAAAATATTTAAGAGATCTAAGAGAGGTTTTTTAATAAAATATGAATTTTGATAGAACTCATAAACTAATTTGAAATTAGTTAAAAAATTCACCTTGTATGTCAATATTTACTAAAAATATAAATTATAAAAATAAAAATAAATCATACATAATTTAGGTGAACAAAAAGAGCTTTTTGAGTGTACCAACCTGAGTAGAAAAACCTCTGAGGAATTCTATAATGGAGATGTTAGGAAGCTAAAATATGCCAATAAAGGAAGAAGAAATGGAAAGTGTATGAACACAAAACCCTTGTTACTAGATGAGTCCAAAACCCTAGGGTAAAGTTTCATATATGAAAATCAATCATAGCAAGTTAAAATCCTAAGAGGTTGGAAACTCTAAAATAAGCTAGGTTTGTAGAGAAAAAATGAGAGGTCAGGTTCACCAAATGTTTAACCTTAAAGTTTATATATGTGTTGATAAGGTTAAGAATATAGAATTAGTTCAAACATAAGGTTGATAAACTAATATATAGTGAGCCAATCAATTTCAAATTCAGATAAATAAATGTTCTGAATTATAAAACTAAGATATGTTAAATATAAAAAGTATTAAATTTGAAAGATGTTCAATTATTTGAAATACTAAAGAGAAATGACACTTAGGTAGGTTTATTGTGCACAAGGATATCTAGACTAGAAATAGGTATAAAGTATGTAATATCAATATTCTAGATCAATCATCATATACTAGAAATTGTACTTTTGTAGTTAGGGACATTATCATCATTTGGACACTACCATTGATGTATCTGATTGTGATGTAGGTGTCTAGTACAGAATAATGATTGGATCTTAATGCAACCAACTTCATTATTTTATGTTTTTTACCACCTTTTTACTTATGTATTTAGATCTAAGATATAGGTTGTTATTATTCATTGATTCATCAAACATTAGCTCTTCACCCTTCTTCACCCTTAGAATGAATTTGCTAAAATGGGTTGGTGGACTCATGGTGTCGAAAATACTCCAAGGAGGGCCTTAGAATTATTTAGTTCTCCCTTATATGTGGGAAAGTGTGTACATAAGATTGTGATAAACTATTTGATAATGCATGCAGTGATCTAGCTTGTAATTTGACAAACATCAATCATGGGCTACTATTTGAATGCTTCAAACCTATATTATGATTGCTCAAATGCTTGATATGAAAATAGGGATCCATAGGGGATAATATTTTGGTTGTGTAATTGATTGATTTATCTTTAGTAGGTGTTTGCTTGGTAATTGTTAAATGAGGAACGAGAAGGCTTGGACATGTATTTATACCACACCTTTTGAAAATATCTCACAGTAGGGTTCAATAAGACAAATATGCCAACCCATAGGTTTCAAAACATTTTCAATTTGGATGAATTTTGGTAACTGGACACTTGATAAAGATCTGGACACTACCATCAATGGTAGTGTCCTTTTGTGGCTGGTAGTGTCAAGAAAGATAGAAAACATGTATGGATCTGAAATTGATAGTGATGGATGTTTATCAAGTTTTAGGATTTTTGTGTAGTATAGGAGACCTGAGTCATTAAAATGATATGGATCAAACTAAGAGATACATATTTAGGAATGGTGAAATGATGAATGTAATCCTTTTGATATTAGGGTGCTCTAAAACTGAAGGGTAGAGCCCTGATTGATATTTGTCAAATATACAAGACTAAGATGCTATAAATATTCAACTTTAGTATCTACAAAGACTTCTTCAATCTATTATGTAATAATCAAAGATGAGACATGAACTGATGCTTACTTCAACATTTACTCGTACTAGGGGGATACACCATGATCATGTAAAATAAAAAGAGGTTGAGAGGATGTAGGATGAGGATATAACTTGCCATGATCATGCCATAAGAAATCTTGATTTGGAACCCCATCTTTCATCTTTCAAACAAAATGAGTGTGAGATGAAGCCATTCCTTAAAATTGAGAAGGGCACTCAATAATAAGATGAAATCAAGGATGAAGGGTATTGTAGCTTTAACTTTAAGCAATTAATTTATTCCCTATATCCAATCATAAGGCTTGAATTGAAATATTATTTTGATAATTATTTAAAGTCTGGCATGCCAAAATATAAGAATATTATTTGAGGTACTAGTATAGAATATTCTATTTATTTGTTTATGATTATATCAACTTTTGCTAAAATTTTGCATTTATTACATCATTGATTTTATTTTGGCTATGCGCGTCATGGCTATCATTTCTTATTGGCCTGAACCATATTATGGTCCTAGTTGGCACCTATAGGATAATGACATTTATTGGAATTTAGGAGCCTCACCCCTAGGTGAGCTTTGGCTATATAATGACCTCCCTAACTTCCCATCTAGCTATTGAAGCCATGATAAATAAAGGAAGATATTAGTGCCATGGCACTGCCTCTCAAGTGACTGAGGAAATTTATCCCCAAAGTATACCACAAGGTAATGTTTCTCAACCTGATGTTGTTTTACCTATGCCTAAGTTTAATTTTGCCTATGAATGGTTGGATTAGTTTTGATTAATAGGGTATTTATGGGTCATGTCCCCTCTGAAAGCATGCTTAAGACTTAGATTTAATTTGCTTGGATTGCTCATGGCATTAAGCTAAAGAGAATTTAAAACATGATGAAAGGATTTGTAATGATGTGATTTTCCAATATTACCCATTCAGGTATGATATTAAATGAGTCTAACACCTAGTACATTTGTACTTATTTATTGGTGATCTCTTCATGGACTTGTCACTTTATTATCTTAGAGTATGCTACTTTAAAAGTCCCCATTTGGGTGTAATTTCCTAGGTTACCTCTTCCTTGTTAGAATTTCATCAATGAAATCATGAAATCCATTGGTTATGTTATCTGCCATGAACCTACGATATTATATTACACTCAACCCCAAAAATAGATCTACATTTAAGTAGATCTCTTGAAGGATCTCAAAGAGTTTATGGAGATTCAATTTGGTGAGTCTCAACACTCATTGTGGGTCTTATATATCAAATTATCCAAAATGTGCTTTCATTGTTAAACCACAAACTACGAGATCAAATACTATCTATTGTATTTAATTCATAACAAGCCAGCTCCTAAACCCACTTTTGATAACCCCAAGATTCCTCAAAAGGATGGGTGGCAAATAGTTGGAGGAAGAAAAAATAATCATAATAAGGGAACTTCTCATCTAATTTTGGTGAGCAGTAACAAACTACCTTCCAATTATGTGCCTCAGGTGCCCTTGCCTCTAGCTCAACCTACTAGGGAGTTGTTTTATATCACTCAAATTGTTAAGGAGTGCACCCATTAAGAGGTGAAATTATCAAAACCATATTTCTATAGCATGCCTATGTCTACAAATGTATTGACTAGTTCTCAAATTTCTTTAGAATTTTCTTTAAACTTTACTATTCATCAACATCTAACATCCTATTCAGGCATAAATAAGTGATCACATAGTCCCTTTAGGGAATCCATAACTCATTATCATAGTCCCTTGTTTAGGGATCTTTAGAAGAGATGGAGTTTTTGGTTGAGCTAGAAGCCAACTAGGTTACTCAAAGTCAATAATTATTTCTCTCCAACAATGATCAATTCATGAAGAGTAGATATAAAGCCCTTGAAGGGCTCGATTTAGAAGATACATCTCTCAATACCCATAATCTATGAATTGTTATTAATGTAAATTTTTAGGGTCTTACAGACTCAGCTCTTAAATACATGGTGAGATATTTTTAAAAAAATGTTACAGATATGGACATTATCTCCTGCAAGAAATTAAGGTGCCATATTTTCATCTTTGCATTGTCAATAAAGTGATATGGATGGATAAGTTAGTTTTGATTGTAAACATATGAATACAAAAGAGGTTATTTCTAGAAAAAAATAATGAACTATAAATCTAAACAAGATTTTTTTACCTTTTGTTTAGATTTTCCCTTTAAAGTTGGCTCACATGCATGTTTGTGCCTAGATATAAAACTCAAAGTATTTATAAGTGTTGTGGTTCAAAGATCCATCAAACACTTTACCAAGCACTATATAGTGTGATTTTGGATCAATTAGAGGATAATAGATGAAGCATCATGGAGGATTTTTTGCCTAATAACTTTTCACAATAAAGCTTGTAATTGATCTATGGTGGCCCTTATATTTATAGGCTTTGGAAAAGTGAGGAGGACCATCCATCTCAAGATGAGAATCAATGGCCCAATATGAGTCAAATGTGGTGGACCAAAGGCATTTAATTTTGTATTTAATCTTATATTTAATAGGCATGATTTTCCAAATTTAGTTATTTATTACATTTATGTTAATATTTTTAGGTTCGTGACTTTTGTGAATGATGATGTCATGTTGATGTCACTTTAAGATATTTTATTGAATTTATGAATTTATAAGATTAGATATTCATTAATTTCCCATGGATTTTTCACTTAACCTTTTAATTGTATTTGCTTAGTTAAGTAATATTGATTAGCCTTTTTGTAATTCTTAGAATTTAATAAATTGTTATGCACAAATGGTTGAAAACATCGATTTGCTATGTTGCAATTTGATGGGAGATCAATCAGAGGAAGGTGATAATTGTGTATAGTGAATTTCCCCAATTATGGATAATCCAATATGTGTTATAAGATGCACATCAAGTGCATGAAATAATTTAGGCATTTTAGTGGTTTTTGGTCCAGTTTGTGCGTTATTGTGGGAAGTCTTTATGACTTGCAATTTCAACCTGATAGTGGTGAAAAATGGATGTCTACATTTTACCCATGTTTGAAATTATGTGGTGAGACATTCAAGTGAATCAATGACTTTTCAAAGAATAAAGAGGTTGCTTAAATTATTACAATTAGAAAAAATTATTTCATCCTCATTTTTATTGAATTTTATTTAATTTAATGAAAGCAAGTCCACAAAGAAGCCCCAAATAATGTTTGGGAATGCCCATGATGCCCCCTTGAAGAAGTGGAATAAAAATAATATTTAGGGATAGGCCCTTGAAAATAATAAAATGGATAAGAAGAAAAGTGAAATTAGCCCATGGATGAGATTAATCCATGTGAGCTAATGCTTACACATTTTGATTTTCAATGATGAATAATAATGGAATTAAAATGGCCCCCAAGGTGGGAGGAAGTAGGAAGGATGCATCCTAAATCATCATCACACATAGACATACCCCAAATAGGTAAAAAAAATTGATAGTTTGGAATTAGAAAAAAAATAGGCTGATTGACTAATGATTTGCCCTAGCAGGGCAAATTTGATCATTGATTTAAATTATTTACCCCAGCAGGGTAGTTATGATCGTTGATCAATATAATTTATCTGATTGATTGATTGACAAGCATATCTCAAGGATATAAATTATTACATATATTAAATATAGGATGAATGATGAAAATGTAAGTGCCATAGTAGAAAGGCTTTTCAAAGAATAAATAAGCCATAAAAACTAGGTACACAAGAATGAGAGGTATAATGGTAAAATGGATGAGGAAAATGATCATGACAAGATTAATAATAATGATGGACCAATTTATATGAATTTTTAAACTACATTATCATTCATAGATGCACATCTTGATCAACATATATATATCCAAAATGTTTAATGTATAGATTTGATCAAGAAAAATGTGATGATGTGATGCAGTCAAAGATGACTGAAATGATTTGATTAGATTAATGAATGATCTTTGCAAGTAGGAAATACTACCAATGTATCATGACATTGTATATAAACCTTGATCACTTGATTTTTAATGTAGCACAAAATGCTATGCCTCATGATATAAAACACTGTGATGTCCTAATTGTACTATGCATAAGGACCGACTCCCAATCCAATAGACACATGGTAATAACACACCAATGATAAAAACCATGATGATAATGTTAATGTATGTTAATGGAAGGACTAATGTATATGTGACAAGGGAAACCATGATGATGACCTTGTTGGCATAATGGACTGAGTCAAGTCAACAATAGAAAAAAGAAATAAATAAGCAAACACAAACTGAAAAGAAAAGCCATAAAAAGCATATTGTTGCCCAACAAGAAAAAGTATATAAATGCACCAAAAACAATAAAAAACAATAATTATTTACAAACACATAAACCCAACATAAAATAAGCAATGAGTGAATCTTTTATGCGTGTGTGAAAGTAAGGCATTACTTCTTGAGATTTTCAAGACAATTAACAGGACAAGACAATAACTTTGGGTGGAAGGGGGAATATACAAAAAAGGAAGGGGTGGCTAAGCTACCCCAAAACTTCCCACACAAATGGATGCTACTTACATAGTCCATATGGAACTCAGGCTAAATGTAGTTCTCCCAAGATTTAGGAAAGAAGAAAAATGATGACAAGTAAGAGATTTGATTAGATAAGAAGAATAGGAAAGGCTTGAAAAATGGTGAGAGTGTAATACAATGGTTGCTCAAAAAATGATGAGAGTAGAAGATAGTGGTAAATAAATATGGGAATAGAAGTGAAAATGAAGATTGGTCGAGTTGACCCGAGATGCCCCATGCATCCAAACACTGGCTACATAGTTTGTGTGGACCTCATGATGATGTAGTTCTCCTAGAAATGGGAGGATATAATGAAAGAATGGTAATGATAAGTATAAAAAAATGGGATTAGAGAATGGTCTCCTACCCAGAATAGGACCAAGAGTCATCAGTAAACATGATTGCATAACAAGTAAATATTTTGTGGATTTATATATTTCATGGAAATTTTAAGCAATTTTTTCTCAATTTTTTTATTTTTAGGGTTTTTCTAAGTATTTTCAAAGTTTTAGGGTTTTGTGGAATAAGGAAAGAAAATGAATATTCATAAATGTACAAGGAACCATAAATAAAAGGAAAATAATCTTAGATAGGGATTCAAACAACAACTAAACTGGCTACAATAGTGTTGACCATGAACTAATAGCAAAACCCAAGGCAAAGGGAAATACCATTCAACAACAAAATAAGAATAGGAAGGTGCACAATGGGTGAAATAATATGTGGAGACATATTTATAGGATGTCTCAAAGAACTATCAAGTAGGTAACACAATGTTGATATACCATGATAAACTTGTCTACAAAGAGGTTGTTAATGTTAATCAATCTAGATTACCTTTCAATAATGTTCTTTAAAACTGCATGTAACACCTATTGGTCATAATCAAGATCATGATGGTAATATAAATTAGGAGGATAAGAATGGTCTAGGGAATGGTAAAATGAGTGAAAATGGGTTAATTTGAAATGGATGCCCCAAGCAAGGGATCTCATAAATAATGGTTCAAAATAGTTAAGCATAGAAGTGTTTAAGTTGCAAAATGTTCATATGCTTATTGAACTCTTGTCCATTTGGTGTATCCATCCCGTATGCCCCAGAACCAAAATTTATAATGACAATATATAGACCTAGCCAATTGACCTCAATCTTGCCCTTCTTTTTGCATTCAGTGTTGGTATTCTTTTGATTTTATTTCAGCACTAAATCACCAATTTCAAACTATTTTGAACCATTGTTTATGAGATATAATAATTTAGTAGCTAACCTTTTATAATCTAATATATCCAACTCTTATTATTTGAAAACTCTATATTCTTCATCATCAATGATATTATGCAAGGAAATGCACAGAGAGGACAACTTGATCTCTATAGGGATAATGACCCCATAACCAAAAATTGAGTATGGTGTGGCTCCTATATGCATATAAGTACTAGGACAGTAAGCCCAAAATGCTAGGAATAATTGTAAGTGTCAATCATGGCCAATGTCATTGAAAATCTTGTTAAGAATCTTAATAATGGTTTTATTTCATGTCTTGATTTGGCTATTACCTTGAGGAAAATAGGGCATGGACCTTTTATTCTCAATACAAAATTGGGAACATAGGGCCTTGACTTTTTTTTTTGAATGATCCACCATTATCAGATATAATGGTGGATAGAATGCCATAACAAGAGATAAGGTGAAAATAAATGAATTTAGAAATATGCTTATCGGTTATATAAGTGATGGGAATGGCCTTTATCCACTAAGTAAAATATTCCATAGTAGTTAGGATATGCTTGTGGCCATCAAAGGAAGTGGGATTGATTTTCCCTACGAGATCGATTCCCCATGTTGAAAATGGCCAAGGCAGAGTAATCAATTTGAGTGGTAGGGAAGGATCATGTATCAAATCACCATGTCTTTGATAAACAATTCACTTTTTAACATATTGACAAGAGTTTATCTCCATTTTTGGCTAGTAATATCCTATCCAAAGGAATTTCTTGGTATGGACCATACCACTAGTGTGTGCCCCATAAAATCCTTTGTGTACATCCTTAAGTGCTAATTTAGATTCTCCTAAAGTCAAAAAATGAAGCAACATTCCATCATAGCCTTTATGATAGAATATATTACCAAGTATGGTGTAATGGCAGGCACTATGAATGAAAGCTTTAAGTTAGTTTTGTGATAAGTTCGTAGGAAGAATATGGTCTTGGAGATAGTTGTATAAGTCTTAGCACCAAGGGAGATTGAGACCATCAATATCACATACCATCTCAGAATTTGGTTGTATATGAGTGGTTTGAATTAGGTTCTTAATAAGAAATTGATACTCTTTAGCACTACTGGCCATTGTTATCATGGACCCAATAATTACCATTATGTCAATTGATCGATTATTGACACATGGTATCTGCTCAAACTAAATACTTTCAAAATGTTGTTTGAGGTTGTTGACCATACTCTTGTAAGTTATAATCTTATCATCTTTAGTTTGGTATTGGTTTGTAGCTTGATTAATGATGAACTGGGAATCCCCATGTACCATTATTGTTGATTATTCCATTAGATGTCAAAATGGAGTCCTATAATGAGTGTCTCATACTCAGCCATATTGTTTTTATAATGAAAGCTGATGTGAAATGCCTTGGGGATATGATCCCCTTGTAGTGTGATTAGTAAGATACTAGCACCAAATCTATAAGATGTGAATGAACCATCAAAGTATAATTTACACTATTTGGATTCAATAGGCACTTATTCTGGGTTAAAAATTGACTCATTTGGTAAATCAAAGATGAGGGGCTTGGTATCGAATAAAGGATATTTATCAAGTTGATCTGTAAGGACTTGCCCCTTAATGGCCTTTTTGATTTTGACACGCGACATCAAATTCACTTAGCAACATTACCCACTTGACCATACAACCTAATAAAGTTATCTTGGACAATAAATATTTGAGGGGATCGATCTTGGATATAATAATGGTCTTGTTATTTAACATATAGTGACATAACTTTTGGGAAATGAACACTATTTCTAAACAATATATTTCAATTAGTGAATAATTATGTTCATAAGTCACAAGTTTTTGGATCAAATGATAAACTATGTGTTCCTCACCCTTTATATCATGTTGAGGCAAAAGTTCCCCTAGTGCATGTTACGTTACTAATATGTAGAGGAGCAATAGGTTACCTAGTGTTGGTGGTGTCAATATTGTTGGATTGGCCAAACAAGTCTTCAACACTTCAAAAGTGTGTTGACAACCTATACCCCTCTAAAATGTGACATGTTTCTTTAAAAGGTGAGTAAAATGATGGCATTTATCTGTAAGATATGAAATGAATGAGTGAATGGATTGGATCTTGCCCAATAGGCTATGAACTTGCTCTAGATTAGAAGAAGGCATTTCCATAATAATTTTAACTTTAGTAGGATCAAATTTGATGCCTCTATGTGACATAATAAACCCTAGTAATTTTACAAAATTGACACCAAAGACACACTTATTAGGATTAAGGCATACCTTATATTCATGAAGTCTCTCAAAGATTTTTCATAAAACTTCAGGATGTCATGCACATGTCTTTAATTTGGCTAGGATGTCATTGACATGGTCCTCAACAATATCATGCATCATGTCATGGAAGATGATATTCATGGCACATTGGTAAGTTCCACTATCATTCTTCATGCCAAATGGCATGACTTGATAATAAAACATTCCCAATGGAGTGGTGAACATAATTTGTACTAGTCTTCAAGTATAATCTTTATTTGATTATATCCTAAGAATCCATCCATGAGGGACAACATATCATATCCTAACATTGATTCTATTATCATGTCTATGTTCAACAAAGGGAAGTCATACTTAAGATACACTTTGTTGATATCTCTAAAATCAATACATAAGTGAATGCCCCGTTGTTTCTTGCTAACTAGATTAATGTTTGAAATCCACTCTAAGTAATCAATTGGTCTAATGAAACCTACTCCAAATAGATTTTCCAACTCTTTTTAAACTAGGACAACACTAAGTGGATGCATTTTATGAAACTTCCATTTGATTGGTTTGGCATCTAGGTGCACCACAATTTGATGTACCACTAAATATGGATCTAAACCTGACATGTCCACATAAGACCATGAAAAAATGTTGATGAAGTCCTTTAGGATAATAATAATGAATTTGCGTTCCTTAGAAATGAGGGACATGCCTAATTAGATGATTTTTGGATCATCATAAATGCCAATGTTCACTTTTGTGGTGTCTTCTACAATAAGTGTAGAACCATACTCAAGACTAGTCGATAATAAAGGGAATTGATCTTATTTATCTTCTATTGAGCCACAAAGCTCATTTATGTGATAAGAATATAAAGTGACCATATCAAGCAGTGGTTAGTTAACAAATTATTTTGGAAACACATGAACCAATCACTCAAACACTATGTGTTCCTATAAAATAATGTTAGAATTAACTATAATACTTGGACTTTGTGGATGCCAAACTTCTTAAAGAAGTGAGTGAATTTCCCCATCCAAGGGCACTTGAAACAAATTTTCACCCATGGACACATCTTTCTCTTTAATTTTTCCATGATCCAAAGGTGCCTCAAAAAGGTTTTCACTAGAGGATATCAATGTTTTAATTTTTTCATGACCAAGGAAGTTTGCTTGCTCTCCAAAGTAGGTTACAAGACCCAATATAAAGTCAAATCAATGTTTATGATCACCAATTGGAAACCCATCTCTAAGACCCATGAATTTTTCAATTGACTCTTCCTTTTGAAATTCATCTAATAGTATGATATAATCTTGTTGGTCCTAATTGATTAGGCTGGGATAATGGAAGGAAAGGGGAGAATGGGTTGTGATGATAAAAATGACATTAGTATCAAATAAATTAGTATTGACCAGCTCATCCTATGTGTTATAATGGGATGTTATATCACTATGAGGATTTTTTTCATTAGTCAATAAAGTAGTATCAATCTCTAAACATATGGGGTCACCCGTAGGTAGTGTGAATCCAAGCCCTCGATGTCCTATATGTGTTGTCATGGGGACAGGTTCAAGAATACCTTGTGCCTTTTCCCCTAGACCTTTTCCTTTATAGTCATATTGTTCATGATTCTATTAGGAATAAGATACTTAGCATTTTGAAAACATAGTAAAATCATCACCATATAACCAAGATCCTTTAGAACTAGTAAGTCGATTATAGTCTGGTGATGTATCTTTTAAAAATACAAGCAACTAATTTTGATGAAAATTAGTCTTCTTTTTCCATATCATGTTAGCATGTTAGGATAGGTTTAGTTTGCCCAAGGATTTAGGGTTCTTGGGTAATTTACCAATGTGTAAATCACCCTAGATGAAATACATGGCAATGTTGGCTTCTTCAATGGTAAAATGGGATGAAATTGATACAGGAAGTGGATTATAAGAAGTAGATGCAAGGTCACTAGGGTCAATGTAATTAGATTTTGGAGACTCAAGAACTATTTTCTTATCCTTCTTGCCTACAAACTTAGTGCTAGGGTAATAATTATAATTCTTATACTTAGCTTCTAGGTTCTTACAATACTAGTATGGTTGTAAATCACCAGGAATAGTGACCTCTAGTCTAAAATGAGGGAATTTAATGCATTAGTGTAATGTAGAAGGGATTGCTCATGCTTCATAGACCCAAGATGACAAAAAATTAGATTTTAAGGTAGTTCTATATCAATGACATTGCAAAGAGTGTCATGGGTGATAGGCCTAATAATGATAGGCAAATAAATGGCTCTTAAAGATTCTCTTTCTACATTATCATAGGATTTAATTATGATGGTGTTTGACTGCATATCTATTATTATATAATTCAAATGATAGATCAACTTCAACGAAGCTATATTAAACCGTGAATAATTATCTACAAGAACCCACTTGATTTTGTGATGGGAAATGATGGCTTCAATATACATAGGATTATTTTTTAGGGGACCAAGGGATGACATATCACATTGATTAAATATAAGTTGTCATCCTAGGGATAAATTCCCCACCAACGCTTGAAACTAGGCACAATCAATGTCATTGGGTACCTTGGATTGTTGGAGAAGATCATTCAATATTGTTTTGTGAAATTTTTATGTACTCAAGAGATCCATGATGGAAATATATGTAGGGTTTTTACTTAATTTTTCACCAATATTATATTAATTATAAATAATTGGGTGATATGGCTTGGTTTTAAGAGGTGTAGAGTCTTAGATAGGATTGGTATTGGAAGGAGGCAAAGTACCTTAGAGGTTAACTCTTGGATTTTGAGTTGTGACTGCACAATTTTGAGTTGGAAAAGAGTTACTCAAATTGAAAAATAGGTAGAATAGTAATTCATGAAGGACAAGGTGCAATTAAGTTGCCTTGATTTGGTGTAGAATCACCTATCAACAATGGTGGAGGTCCTAAAATAGAATGACTAACACTCTAATGAGTGTTATACGGTGTATGAGGAATTAAATTGATAGTAGTGATGTAGATACTTATAACATGCCCTACAATATTGTTATAATTATATGAAACATTGTGGTAACTAATTTGGTTGGCTTAGGTATCATGATCTTGATTATGATTAGTTTGATTTTAATTTGGGCCTTGATTGTGATGATGACCCTAACATTGATGTTAGTTATGACATTAGCCTTGATTCTAATTGTTCATTTGTTGTTGATTATTGTGCTATGGGAAGGGATTATTGTAGATTTTTGTATCTTGATTAGTATTGGGAACTCTTTTATCCAACTCAATTTCTCCATTTTCAAGTCAATCTTGGATAATGTGTCATAATTTCACACATCTATAGATTGTGTGGCCTGTTTTAGTGTGGAATTGGACCCTTGTGGGAGATTTATTTAGTCTCTCTCACTCCCAACTACAAAATTGGAGCAACCTCAGGTTGTGGGTATCTTGTAGTGAGGTTAAACCTCTAGGCTTTTTAATGAGACTAGCTCCTTAGATGCTTCACTTCAGTTGTTCCCACACTCTAAAACCTATTGTTGACCAAGGAAAAGGGAGAAAAAGATAACATAAAAAGGGAAAACTAAACTAAGAAAGGTGATGCACCAAATAGAGAGAGACCCATAAAATCTTGAAATAAACACTAATTCAGCATAAGATAATTATGCTTACACAACCTCACAACTGGTTAATTTGCATCAGTGTTTCATAAACTAGGCTCACTAAGCCATATATGAAGCAAAGAGGAATTTCAAAATTCACACCAAGCATCCATTAATGGTAGAAAGAACTCAATTTCAGACATACAACTAACCTAAAAATAGGTAAGAATCAAGGACAAGGGACATGGAAGAACATTTCTTTATAAGGCCATCATGCATAAGCTTGATAAACACAATTTTTAGACAAGAGATAGGTAAAAATATTCTTTATTGCTTCAAAGTCTTTCTTGAAAATTTTGATAGGGTTCTTCCTTGTCAAATGAGGATATCTTCTTTTGAAAATAACTGAGACCTATATATAAAAGGGGAAGACCCAAAGAGAAGAGGCGAGCAAACAGAAATCAATAAATGAGATCCAACCACCCTCCATGAATTCTCACCCATACTTGGGTTAATTAAAACTAATCCTTCAACAAAATAACCACCATTAGCTCCAATAGTCTTCCATCCCTCTCATTGGTTGAGAAATGCACTAGAAGACAAAACTCACTGAGGATGACAATGTCATGATCCACTAAGAAGGAAAAGTCCAAGAACATCTTAAATGCCTGATCTATCTTTTCTAATTGCTTGATCTTTATCTTCCATCTCCACATCATCCTTCACTTGTCTGCTTATGTGTGAGGACAAAAATTATTACATCTATGAACCTAACTGAGCCATGTTGCTTTTACATTTTTTGGAGATGATGGCCATGTCGAAGGATGAGGATTCCTCATTAACTTCACCTACCATCTTTTGCCTTGAAACCCAAACTAGATCTTCCCTATAGATGGAAAACCAATCTAAGGACACTGGTTTTCTTGAATTTATCTTATTTATGTTGGTGCGAGTCCATAGGTTGCACAATTCCTTTTGGTCTTTTAAATGTTAATAGCTACTTGTAAGGGCTCAAACTTGACTTTTATGGGCCCATCATCAATTTCCTCAAACTTTCATTTTAGGCATTGTCTTCTACATCCTTTCAGTCTCTTTTTCTTGTGTTTTTATTTATCACTTTCCCATAGATAATTTGTCTAAAGGAATTCATATCTTCAGACTTTATAAAAATGCCTTTCAGACTTTTTCAAGGTACCCTTGGGGTTTGTGAAATGGTCCCTTTCTGAAGGTAAGGTACCCTTCAGATTTTTTGAAAATGAACTTTCTTGAAGGGAAAGAGCCCTTTGGATTTATTGAAAAGGACTTTCCCAAAGGGAAATATCCCTTTATAAATGCTGAAATGATCCTTCAAAGTTTTTGTTTTAGACCATTTTCCTGATAAAACCCTTCAAAAAAATTGTCTCGGCCACTTCGCTTTAAAATATATCTTTCAAAACTTTTGCTTGGAATAATTCTTTCAAAACAATTTTCCTAAAATAATTTATGACACTTGAATGAAATAAACTGAGACAAAACTCCTGAAGAGAGAACACTTAGCTGAAAGGAGAAAGAATTCCTTCAAGGAAATTATCCACACAATTTTATCGAAAGGAAAATGAAACTAAAATAGGCTTGAAAGAAATCACCTTTCACTTGTTCTCCAAAATAATGAACAAGTAAAAGGCTTAGTCAAATAAGAGATTTTTCATTTAGCTTTTGGCTTACAGGCTTATCCTCGAACACTGTTGTCAGATCCATTTTTAAGCCTTTGACCTAATGTTTCATCAAACCATGAAAGAGCTTCATATGTGGGCCAAAAATGGCCAACATGGCCAAAAACATGATGATAGTCATAATACTCATTCTCTCGATCACATGTTAGCTTGGGTTGGCCTTCTGGAAAGGGTTTTAGAATTGGCCAAACAATCATATTACCCATAACTAATTTTTGGAACATTGTTTCAATGGGCTCACCTAAATTACTAAAAAATCTATCTTGGAAGTGTCCCTATCTTATGGGAGCTCTTTGTATGGTAATTAGTGGACTAGGTGGGTTAATTTGGATAGGTGGTGGTTGCACCATTTTCATGTGTTGTGTTTTTATAACCCCATTTACAACCATGTTTTTGTTCTTGTTGAATACCTTAGGTTTTCTTGCTACACTTGCTTGAATTGGTGTTTAATTCTGGTCTGGTGGTTGGTTTTGATATTATATCATTATTAAACCCTCATCAATATTTTTTTTTTTAATCTACACCCCCTTGTCAATGATTTCTTTGAATGTGTTGGCATAATGAAGTGTTAGATTATAGGCAACCTCAAAATTTAGGTTTTTTATAAAAATACTAGCTAACTGACTATCCAGTAGATTGTGTGGAAAGTGACTTGTTAGGGTTTTCCACCTTTGTATGAATGCTAATAAGCTCTCTCTACCATATTTCTTAACATTATATAAGTCAACCATAATCAACTCATGCTCTATGTTATAATACATGTCATTGACAAACTTCTCTAATAGGTCATTAAAAGTGGTTACTAATCCTCTTAGAAGTTTGAGGAACCACTCTAAGACTTATCCACCCAAGCAACATGGAAATAATTGAAGTAAATAGACACTATTATAAGCTACTTCTTGGCATGCAATAAAGAATGTCTATAAGTGCTCCCTTGGATCACCTTTCTATTTATGTTTTTCAAACTTTGGAAGTTTGAAATGAGGTGAAAAAGGTACCTAGATAACACTAAAATAAAAATAAGGGGAATATCTCATCAAATTTGTAATATTTTGGTTTGGTTACCTGCTTGAAGCCCTGAAACAATATCCTTCATCGTATTCCAATCTTGGATATTGGAAACATTTTAGGATGAAAAGAAGGCATTTCATTGGGTACTCGTGGATTGATGGGCTTGCTTGGAGTTTTCAAAAGTAAGGATGGACCCTATTTGTGTGGTTTTGTTATGGATATGCACCCTATAACTTGAATTTTGAGGTTGATAGGAAACTTGTTGTTAGTTTTGATTTGAATGTGAATAGGTAAATCATTATTGATTTAAAAGAACCTATTGTTGATTCTAAGGAATCTATTATTATGAATTTAATGGGATATTTTGTTGTTTCTAAGGAATTTGCTCTTAGTTTACAATAAATTATTCTTGTTTTGAATTGAATGGGATATGTTATTGGTTGGTCAGTTGGATAGACATGGTATGGACAATTAGAACTATTGGGCATCTTGCATGGATCTACCAATCAAACCCATCCCCCACTATATAACTAAGAGGTGAGGTTCGATACAAGATAACTAGAACTATTGGGTGCCTAACTACATAAATGATTTTCTCTTATTTTACAAGAAACTATTGTTATTGTGAATTGGAAAAAGGAAGGAATGTGTGTTGTGTGCCATCCACTACTTGTTGTGGTGGTAGATTATTTTCAACTTGATATTATGGATTGTTAGGTAATTTTTACATATTGGAAAGCATCTCTTAATGATTGAAAAAGGTATGTTGCTTGTCAAGTGGAACTTGTTGCATAGCATTTGTTGGAATGGTATTTTTAGAAGGTGCAATAGATTTATATTAAATATAGATTGGCCAAGGGTTGTTGTGGTTACTCAAGCAACTAATTTTAGTCTACAAATTTGGCATTGTTAAATGATGTCATAGCTAAATAAGTCATCAAATCAGTTACAAGATTATCCACATGTCATTGACTAATATGATGGATTATAGAAGCAAGTATCTTAGCATGTTGGGACGAGTCATCGAGTTGTCCCTTCCCTTTTATAGATGATGCTATAGTGGATTTGTAACTTTGGGTAATAGGTTGATTTTGATTAATAGTGACCACTTAAGGTGGATACTCTACCCAAAAAATGTTATGTGATTACTTTATGGGGAAGTTAGTTAGGAGCTTGGCTCTAGATTCTAGCAGTCTTAAGAGTGCCTCATCTTTATCTTCCATGATTTGAGTTTCAAATTGGCCTTGACTAGATCTTGAAATAAAAGGGATGTCTTTAAATACTATTGGGTGGTCTTCACCATCCTCAATATTTTAAAAATTCCTAGGGTATCTTGAAGGATCGTAGAAGTTCTCTTCTTAAAAACTAGGGTTGTAAGAGGCCCTAGTGTGACTATACCTAGGCATGGTTGAAATGGTACTTGAATTTAAGAAGGGTTGTACCTTGGTTGGTATTTGACATAATTTTATTAGAACTTGAAGTAGGAATAAGACTAAATAGTTTCAAACTTTGTAGAGTTGGTTTTGATACAATAAAATGCAAGTTTGAAACTAATAATGAAATGGGCAATGTAACGGTGCCAAACGAGATAAGAGTTTGTTTTAATTGGAAAATGTAACACTATGAAATGGAAGAATGATAGTTCAAAAAGTGGGTAGTGTAACACCTTAGTGTAATATGTGAAGACATGTTTTGAGACTTTTATTTATCAAATTTGATGTATTTGTTTGAATGTGATTATGAACACAAAATTGGTTTTGACAACATTATCAAGTAATCACAAGCGTAACTTAGAAACTAACATGGGTTTATGGCATAATCATTGATCCCTTTGATATACTCTCCTTTGAGAGAATTAAAAATTTAATGGTTCATTAAGTATTAAAGTAATTAAGATCACATTTTAATTCTACCATTCTCTCAAAAGTCTATATGAAAAGGCAATCTTCGAGGGCAGATACCTTTGCACCCCTACATAAGTGAGAATATTGTTGCAAAAGAGTTTTTTATTCTAAGTTTTCATTGGATTTTCTAGATGGTCCTAATATACCTTGGGATATAGGGGCACAAAAATATTCTTCAATTAGGAATTGAGGTTCAACAATCATTTCCAAATGGTCTAGTCCCTTTACGACCACTTCAGTCATAAGGGTCTTAGTGAACCGATACTAGTTCAACCAAGCTCTGAGTCATATTCCAACTAAGATACCACTAGTATAGCCTAAATTTTTTAACCACATCAAATAATGGGGTTGTTATGATGCCAGGATGTGACTTCCTAGTCAACACACCACTAAAACTCATAGGAAGGTGAGAAACTCCACCCCATGTGATGAAAAAAAATGAAAAAAGAAAAGATGTGTTTTGTTTATGATTCTCATGACCCCACGGATGGGTAAGAGAAGAGCATAATTAAAAATAGTCCTTTGGGTAGATAAGCAAGAAACTAAGCTAGGTGAAATCATGTTTTTGAGTCACCCTAAGAAAGGGGAGAGCATACGTGTAATTTTATCACATGAAATAATTAATCAAGAAGCAAAACAAAACCTTTACACAAGATGAAACAACGCCAAAGTAAACAAGTTTTTAGAAGCACCAATTTGAAAATGAGTTATTTGTTAAACACTTAAATGAAAATGTAAATTCAATTTTAGGAGTACCAAAGAAGATGTGAGTGCAAAAAATATACTTATTCTAATGTAAATCTACTTTTTCTTTACTCAAGGTCATGTAATCAAAGAGAATTAGTAGTTTTAAATAGGCAAACAATTTGGATTATTTTTTTAAGTCTTGAGTTTTTGTGAAAGATCGATTTCACCATTATGAAGTTTTAATTTTGTCATTTAGCAAGGATGATTTCATCATTAAGTAAGTTTTATAAAAAATAATAATTAGAAATTATAGAGACAATTTCATTAATTTTAATGATGAATTCATTATTTTTAAGAACAATTTCATTGTTTGTTAGAAATATTTATGCCATCATTTGTGATGACTTCGCTACTATGATGGATGATTTCACCTTTGTCATGGGTGATTTTGTTTTGGTAGTGATGAAATCACTACTTTTGACCTGCACAAGCAACATAGTTTAAAAATTATAGAAAATGATTTCACTAATTTTACCTACAAATTCCCTATTTAGTAGAGACGATTTCATTGTTTAGCTGGCTGGGTGAATTTATTCATTTATAGGTTGAATTCATTGATTTGCATGTCAAATTTGTTGATTTGCAGGTCAAATTCATTGATTTTTAAGTTTGGTCTTAGTATGAAAAATATCTAGTTTTCAGCCAAATCAAGTAAAAACTAGCAAAAAAACTTATAGAGGAACATGATAAGAAGCAATTAGAGAAATTTGTAGGGTGCGACAATCCCACTGGTGTGTCAAATGTAAACACATAAATAAAAAGAGTTAAGTTCATTTGTTAGTGAACAAAATAAAAAATATAACATCCCAAGCATGGTCTTTAGATTAGACAAGACTTGAAGCAACAAACAATGAACTAAAAAGCTAAATAATATGTTTTTACCTTCCATTTAGATATTTCGTTAGAAGCCAACTCACATGCATGATATTGCTCGGATATAGAACTTGAAGTCTTTAGTAATGTCATGGTTCAAAGAACCATTAAAAACTTCCCAAAGCACTATCTATTGTGATTTTGGATCAATTAGAGGAGAATAAATGAAGTTTCATGGAGGATTTTTCGCATAATAAAGCTTGTAATTGGTCTATGGTGGTCCTTATATTTATAAGTATGGAAAAGTGAGGAGGACCATCCATATCAATATGATAATTAATGGCCCAAGATGATTCAAATTTGGTCTACCAAAGGCATTCAATTTTAGAGTTAATATTGCATTTAATAGGCATGGCTTTACAAATTTAGATATTTGTTGCATTTATGTTGATATTTTTGGATTCATGACTTTTATGACTGATGATACCAAGTTGATGCCACTTTTAGATATTTTGTTGAATTTATGAATTTATAAAATTAGATATTCATTAATTTTCCATGGATTTTTCACTTAACCTTTTAATTAGATTTACTTAGTTAAGTAATCGTGATTAGCCTTTTTGTAATTATTAGGATTTAATAAATTGTTATGCACAAATGGTTGAAAACGTCAATTTTTTAGGTCATAATTTGACTGGAGATGAATCAAAAGAAAGTGACAATTGTGTACAGTGCATTTACCCAATTAAAGATGCTCCAATACATTTTAGAATATACATGTCAAGTGCATGAAAGAATTTGGACGTTTTGGTGGTTTTTGGTCTAGTTTGTGCATTGTTATAGGAAGTCATTTTGACTTACAATTTTGACACGACAGTGATAAAAATTGAATGTCTACATTGATAAGTAATCATGAACCAAATTATGACAACCTCGTGACATTTATTTCTCTAAAATGGCAACCACATTTTGTGGATTCTAGATGTGACCCCTCACATCGTGTTATTTAGGCCCTTTTCAATATATAGAACCATTATTTTGGCATCATTGATGTTTATGCTTCAAATGATGCACATGAAAGGATGACTTTATGGTAATGGATCACCAATTCATGATCTAATTCCCACTAGATAATCTAAAGTGATTTTAACATGGTGGAAATATGTGCTGATAAGATTGGCCTTCTACCAATGAGATTGACCATTGATGAAAGAGAGGCATGGATTTTCATGCAAAATAAATATGGGTTTTATGAACCCAACACTAGTCATTATCCCACATCTAAAGTTTGGTACACTTGGACCAACCTTTGAATCAGATCTAATATGTTGTAGAAAAGTCAGTTGTTAATTTATTTACTGTGTTAGGCGCTTGTCTAGGTGTCCAAGTCAGTTCTAGACTTGGTACAACTAGGTGTAAACATAGAATAAACCCATGGTGCTCAAAATTTATCACTCGACTATGTTAACATAAATTCACATAAGTCATAAGCCTTATACACTCACCCAAAGCATAGCAGAGAAAGAATTGGGGCCCGTGTTGAGCTAGTTGTGCCATGGTGCAACTCATTACTGGTAAGGCTTGTTCATTTATCAAAATCTTTGGCAATTTCCTTGGTTTAAACCATTCTAGGCTAGGTTAAGGGTCTATATGTGCAAAGCCTATTTAGGTAGCTACTTCTAGTCATATGGGTGCAATCCTATATTAGGTTGTTATATAGCCTTATGGGTGCAAGCCTATGTTTTATCATGCTAAGTGTCCTTTAGGTGCTTGGAGGGTTTAATAGAATATCTTGGATCAAGGATTCATTTTGGGTTAGCACTTTAAGCATAGGTATCATGGATTGGCATGGGATATTTCCTACACTTAGATTATTTCCACAGAATATGTTGGCATCATCATAATTATAGAGATGCCATGAATGTCATTAACCAAAAGCTTACAACCAACATTCCTAACATTCAGATTGAGTTTATAACACTATAGTCATCACATTCATCATGAATTTAAATATCAAATCTAAAGATATTACACATAGACATAACCATATCAAACTCCAGTGGATGTAATGACATTCTTCATTAAACAAGGTTCAAATAGATAGGGTACATAATAAATGAAATAGAGAAAATGCTCATCTAAAGTTAATAAAGGCCCAAAAGCTCACAGGTGAGCTTGGGCACTACAATGTGGATCCTTAAAGGCATCCAAGCTAGAACTTATGCAAAAGGTATCCATAACATATCTAGATTCAATTTTGTAGAGCTTTTTTTATCAAAGTCATATTTTTGCATACTAGTTTAAACTTGGCTTTATAGCAATAAAAAGCATCTTTATGTCAAGGTGGAGGGCACACACTAGGTGATGAGCTAGATCCTTTTTTAATCATTATGTCAACTCCACTACCTTGCATCTTTTGCACTCCAGTCACCACGTGTTGCTCACTCAAGAAGAAGCCCTAAAAAACCTAGTGCCAAGTAACCACCTGCTAGCTAGTGTTATGTCTACAATGATTTCTCTAGATGATGCAAAAGGTACCAAAACAATAATCATAAAAAGTGTTCACCTTGTATTAAGATATCTACTGAGTTGACATGAATACATACTTAGATGAAAAGGGGCCCAACATTTACCCCATACAAAATTACTAGTCCACCCTTGGACTAGTCTTCCAATGCTCTTGGCATGCAAAACTTGAGTGCACTCTCTTTTAGTTCAGCACTAAAGTTCTCAAAGCCCTAAATAGTGAGCTTGATGTCCTTCATGGCATTGTTTATCTCTATAAAGGTGGTTTTGAGTGAAATCACGTCATTTTTGTCTAACTCTTTTCTAAAGGCCTCTAGCCTCTCCTTTGCCTTTGTTACGCCTCCATCTAGGACTACTCCTTGATTGCAAGCCTTCATTTGTACAAAAGAGTTCTTATAGGTCCTACTCCTAGGTCATTATTTGGTCACTCAGGGTATTGACTTGTGCCATGATTTACGCATGCTCGACCTTGTTAGTAGTGTATTCCTTCACCATCTATTCATCCTTTTCTCCCTTTGCCCTTTTGAGGTGCACATCTATAACTAACACATGGTTGGATAAGTTTAAAAATATGGCATCAACCACATCTACACCCTCTTGAAGTTGCACAAAGAAATCTTCTACCTCTTCTATCTTTACAACTAGCTCTTTATTTATTTTGGCAAAAGGGTCCTCCTCTTCTTCTAGCACTGACTCTGCCTTCAGTCTTGGGAGCATCTACTCCACTAGTACACATACCTTATCGATCTCTGATAGATTCAAAATGTCAACACCATCTAAGAGGGATATCTCATCTTCCTCTATGTGCTCAACTAGTTGTTACAATTTGAAATTCATGGCCTTTAATTCCTCTTCTACTTCTAGCATGATCTTCTTCCATATTGAAACCCTAACATCATTGATGATGTTCTTCCTACTAATTCAGAGGCCATCTAGATAAGTGCATTGGTTGACCAGACTGGGTTCATTACATGAGGGTTTATAATAAGGGAACCATGCCCTTATTCTAGTTGATCTATGATTGGTATGGCATTCTACATCACCTCAAAATGAGGCTCATCCATATAACTATCAAAGGCAAATGATAGTCTTTGGTGCATATTTGTTGTGGTAACTTTGAAGGGAATGTACTCAAACATATAGTAGTCTTCTTTGGTCCACCCCTTCTGTGCCTTTTCTCTCAGGCTTGGTTTGGTACCTTCTTCTTCAGTGATGGCCAGCTCTATTTATTCTTGTTCCTCTTCATCAATATTAGTACTCTCTTCGATGCTTTCCTCTGACATTGCCTCTTCTTACTCTAATAGGGGATCTTCCTCAAAGTTATCCCCTTGGTCTATTTTTTCTTCCTCCTTGATGTTAGCTTTGCCTTTATCTTATTCTTATTGGGTCTCTTTGACACTCTCCATTTTCTCTTTCAAGGCACTAGCATCGCCTTCTTTGTCTCCAAGTACCCCTTCACTACTTGGGTGCACTTGTGGTATAGCTTCCTCTATTGTGTTGGTAGAGGTGATAGGTGCATCTACTTCTATTTATTTCATTGGTTATATGCTTAAGATAACCTTCTTCTCTTCCTTCTCTTTCTTGTCCCTTTCTTCTCAAGCCTTCTTTTTCTTGACCTTCCTCTTCTTGTCCTATATGAATTCCCTTGCTTCTTTGACCTTCTTTTCCTCTTCTTCAACATTCTCAATTTCTTTCTAGGTCATGCCTTTCTTCCTCATGGCATCCCTTTTCTCTTAGATTACTAGCACTTTTAAAATTTCCACCTTTCTCATCCCCAACTTCCTTCATGCTTCTCTCTTTTCCTCCTTAGTTTGTGGAGAATGTGTAACTGGTTCCTCAGATGATACGAGCACTGGCTTCTTTGCTTCTCCAAGAGCAATGGTAGTGTTGCCTTAGAGGGCCTCTTAAAATTCTATGGTGCTAAGCTCTTCTTCTACTACTTTTTCCTAGACAATTTAAACATGTGTCCCCACTACTTTTTCCTCCTCCATCTCTTAACACACCTTCTATGCTTCTACTTCCTCACTTGCCTCTTATGCCTCCATCTTTACCAATGTTATTGTGGTAATTACAACATGCCCCTTAGACTTATTTTTCTTCTCCTTTCTACTGGGTGAAAAAATCCCTAGCATAAAGGTTACGCACTTCTTCTTAAGCACCAAATGAGTTGCTTCCTCGTTGGAGGTAGTCTTCAATTTGATGCACTTTTGAATTTCCTCTAGTGTTTTTCCCCACTTTTCTGGGGAGATTTTATCTACACTACTAATGGCATCTTTTCATATTTATAAATTTAGAGGGGGAGGTCATCATCCTTCTTAGGGTGTGTTCCCTTCTTTATTGGCTTCAACTCATAAAGTAACATGTGGATGTGCCCAAGTATGACTTCTTTTTTGAGGGGATGGATGTTAGTGCAATCTAATTCATCCTCCTCATCTTTGGTCACTTTTCCTCCTAGGTGATATATTGGTACCTTAACTTACATCTTTTCACATCCATGACCTTTAATAAGATGTCCACCTACTACAAATTGGGAATTATCTTTAGCACATCCTTGAAGTACTTCATTAAAAATATGTAAGGGAGTTTCAACCAATCAGAACAGTTGTTATTTGTGAGCATTAATTACACAACACAAAAGTGTTTCACAATGACAAAGGTTATTATTCTAATCAAGTTCTAAGGGATATCCTTAAGGATACACCATTACATATCAAATACTTCTATGTATCATGTACACCACCCCATCACTCAGGTCTTGTACTTTGGGGTGAAGGATAGGGGGCAAGTGGCATTCTAGTATTTTAGCATCAAGGAGTCTTTATGTGTTGAGAAGACCCATCCATCGGGTATGCTAATCTCTTCCATCATAATTAGAATTAACATTGAGACCCAATAGAAGGTCTCTCACATCATATGACACTCAAGTGAACTCTTTATCATTTATTCTATAATGAACTTTGTTATATTAAACTTGACCCCCTATGCCATGTGGTACGTGATGCACAAGTAGGCCTTAGAGATGTCTATCCACTGACCACTAGGGAAGAGTTTTAAACTCATGAGGTGTGAATTTTCCCTCATTTTGGGGTCCTTGATATCTTTGTTTGGGAATGTGAACCCTCCTTTATAGTACCCTAGGAGTTTCACAAGCCTTTCAACTTCAGCATCATCTACCATCATTCAATGGATGTCTATGTTGGAATCTAGGAGCCTAGTGATTCTACCAATGAGGTTGGTTGACAACCACATGCATCTCCCCATAAAGTAGAAGTGATCCCTATGGACACATGAGAGGAAGAACTGCAAGATTTTCTTTGACTTCCTAAAACATGGTAACTCATAGAGCTAAGTTGCACCGATGATCACCAATATGTCCTAGATAGAGACATAAATAATATCATGCCTGATTTAGTATTTTCCCTTATATCCACCACCTAGGCTTGTGTTAAATCTTGGGAATTATTTGAGGTGTGATGGTTATCTTATTTTAGGTAGTAGTTGTGCATGAAAGATGCCCATTTATCTCCTACCAAGACCTCTATGAGAAATTGCATGTCCTTATATGACATATATTCAAATGCCTCATGATCAAATTCAGTGATGCTAACTCTTTCCATTAACGGTGCTATCATTTTTATAGCATCCACTTCTTCTATTATTGACACCCTCTTGGCATCCCTTTACTCCTACTTTGGACTTGAACTCATATGCTTCTTCCCCATCCTAAATTTTCTAGTGCTGAAGCACAGTCTATTTAGCTTGTTGAAGCCTTCAATTTTTGTTGGCACTTCTAATAGTTGAAAGTTCTACAACTATGAATTTAGCTTTCGAGCTTTGTTCACCATTAATGATGGCCTCAGCATCACTAAAACTTTCTTCTACCTAGTTCTTGCACAATTCATGCCTCACACTTCTCTATGTTGATCCCAAAGAGGATGCAATTCCTTTCTCTACTCAATTTTTCTCTATTTGCATTTGTGAATGCTCAAGATTTCACTACTATAGAATTTATTCACTTTGGCTCTAGTTTGCATTGCATTCTAGATGTAAATTATCTTAAGGTTTGTAACCTAAACCAATCGACCTCTTATTGATTTATACCTTAGTTTCATCTACCATCTTAATTATAGGTGATTAATGGCATGGTTGTACCTATGTTTCTTGGAATTCACTAGAGTCCATGAAATCCATAAAAATTCATTATTATGTATGCATTCAATGTAGATTTTTGTGCCTCCACTATCACCTCAATAAACTCTTCTTAACCTTTTTTTAGTGAAGTGACATTTAGCTCAAACGGTCATTTCATGCCCTACTTTAGGTAGATGCTAGCTTGTCCTAATGATCTTTCTCCTACACTTTGTTCACTTGGTGCAACCTTTGCCTTCTTTACAGAAACCTAGGTGTAGTGCCTCACATGTGTGTGACTCAACCTCCATGGTCCTATTTCCTCTTCTTGTTGTGTTTCTATTTCATGCACACTTTCCTATTTTGGTTAATTTCTCTACACTTTCATCTCTTGCCTTGGCATATCCTACCCCATACAAATCCCTTGTGTTGGACATCCAATGCTTCACCCTCATTTAATCTCTTGTAGATGATCATGTTGTGCATCTTCACTTTACCTCTTGCTCACTTTCATCATGTGTGCCTCTCTTTATCACATGATACTCATATTGTCAAAGTTTGGCAACCTCTTCCTAACCAAAAACATAGGTGTGTGGTTTTAGGTACTCATAAAGCATACTCATTAGACTCACCCAACTGGTATTATGCTTAGAAGGGCCAATATTATTCTCTCATTGGCCTAAAAATGCCCTACATCCTAAATCTTTCACATGTGGATCTTGTGTGCCAATCTCCTATGTCTGGAAAATTTCATGTGCCCATTACATAGGTGTTTGGCCTCATGTGCTTTAGAAAGCATTCATGCTCAACTCACCCAATTTAAATTATGTGTGTAAGTGCCAGAGTATTTCATCGATGGGATTCAAAGCATCACTTATTTGTTCACATCACAACAACACAAAATAAAACAAACATAAGGAACTGTTTGACTTGCACCAAACTTTTATTATGAATACCATAATATAACTGACTCATGATCAAGAAGTTAGTGTCTAAGGGTGTAAGCACCATCCTATTGCCTATAAGGCTTAGATCAATTTTCATTGAAATGTTTGGGGAGAATTTTTCATGATAATGTGTGTAGCTTGCATGCGCCTATCTCCAATATGTTTTGGATGGCATATGGACCCATCCATCTTATTTGTAGCACGCCCAAGTGCTTGAGGTATTTGGAGTCATAGAGCAAAACCAATGCTCCCTCAGTTAGTACCTTGCACTTAATATGCTTGTCATGTCAGAGTTTATAGCATGCCTTTTTGATTTGTTGGCTCTATCTCACTTGGGCATATTTCTCGTCTAAGTGCTTCAAGTCCTCTAGTCTTGTGTTAAAAGATTCTTAGTCATCCAAGTGACCAATTCATGTAATACACAATTATGGCACCATGAAATCCATTGGTAGAAATACCTTGGTGCCAAACACTATTTGAAATAGTGTAGCCTTGTTCAGGAGCTTATACATTGTGTGGTATGCCCATAGCACTGCTGACATGTGGTCATTCTAATATTTGTGATCAACATCTTATATTTTTGTGAGGCACATCCCTAGTATTTTGTTGAATGCCTCAACTATGTCATTTATTTTTGGATGGTAGGGCATTGTCTTGTGGTCTACCACCATGTATTCAGTCAATAGGATATATACCATCTCATTAATGAATTATGTGCCCCTATTGCTAATCAAATTGAGTGAGCACCCATAGTGACTTATGATGTTTTCCCAAATGAACCTTGTGGCTATGGTGGTTATGCAGTCTTTTTTTGGTGTTACCTTGGCCCACTTGGTGAAATAATTAGTGGATGCCAAAATATATCGTGTGCTCGTATGCCATGTTGTGAGATTGATTGGCCCAACAAAATTAATGGCCCATTTTTCAAATGGCACCTAGGCAAGAATGGGGGTGAGAAGAATTTCATCCTAGTGGTTTGGATTTCCTATATGCTAACATATATCACATACCTCGGCACAATCCTTTGCATAATGGAATAAACATGGCCACCATAAGCCTGATTGCAATACCTTACACATCATTGCATCTCTAGCATAATGGCCTCTACTATTCCTTCATGTACCTTTCATAATATGGATTCTCTTTCATGATATAAGACAAATCAATGTAGTACTTCATCTCTGTGTAGATTATACAATTTTTTGCTAATGATCTGAAAGGGGGCAGCACAAATTGTGAGTTATTTTTACTCTTTACTTGTCATAGTCTCAGGCGCAAAGCTAGACATTAGAAAATCTACAACATATACTAAGTCCTTAGGGATGTGTTGGATTATATATAATTACACATCTGGCATGTCATCCTCAATAGGCATTACCACATCAATAGAGTCAATATAGGATAAATGATCGGGGCCCAAGTTCCACTTTCCTAGTTTAACAACAACTTAAAACTAGAATTATTGAAATATAACTATCTATCTATAAATACACTCATGTAAAATAGGATTGTTCACAAGGTACTTGAGTGCCTCATGATTGGTGAAAAAGATAAACGAGGTTGCCAATAGCTATTGCCTAAATTTTTATAGGTCATATACCATTACCAATTCCTCACACTCATTTGTTTTATAGTTCTACTCTACTTGTGTTAATTTTTTGCTTACGAAGGAGATAGGATGATCCATCTTTCCTTCACCAAGATATGATAGGATGGTGCCAATTATAGAACCAAAAACATCAATGTGAATTTGAAATGGGGTCATCCAGTCATTAAATTATGGAATAGGCATGCTCTCCAATTTAAGATTTAGAGTTCCAAAGGTGTCCTCTTGCACTGTGCCCCAAAAGAATGGGCCATCTTTCTACAAGAGCTCTTATAGTGGTGTTATAATATTCACATAGCTCCTTATGAATTTACTATAATAACCAAAATTACCAATAAAATCACAAACATCTTTCTACATTGAAGGGGTCTAGAATTAGATGATTATGGCTATATTCATGGGGTCAACAAGTAGGCCATCATTACAGATGATGTGCCTAAGCAAGGTTCTAAAAGAGGTTGTGAAGATGTACTTCTTTAGGTTTAGAGATGTTTGTAACTACCTACACCTTTCAAACATGAGGCGTAAGTCATCATAACGATCCTTTATGAGGCCATACACAATCCAGTCATCAAGGTATACTTGGAGGAACCTATTAATGAAGTCCTTAAATGTGGTGATCACCACTCTGGATAACACAAATGGTGCATTCTTGAGTCTAAAGGGCATCATATTGTATGTGAAACAACCCCATTCAATCACAAAATGTTATTTTGGGCTTGTCCTCCTCTTTAATCTTAACTTGATGGTATCTAGAGAAGCCATCACTGAAAGTATAAATCTCACAACCTACGACACCATCTAAAACTTCATCTATAAATGTAGTTAGGAAGGGGTTAGTAATGCAATCAATGTTCAATAGTCTATAATCAATGAAAATGTAAATGCACCCATCCTTATTAATGATAATAACCATCAAGCTCACTCATTAATAGGGTAGATGATGCCTTCGGCTAGCATTTCATCAATATTCATTTTAACCTTGGCATAGAGATTGGGGTTCATTCTATATGGGTGCTTCTTGATAGGTCTCACACCATTTACCAACTTTATATTCATTTCCCTGAGGGATCGATGGGTTCCCTTTATTTCTTGGTAATTCTGAGGGAACAATTCCAGAAATTCCTTTAGTAGGTCCATAATTCATGTCAGTTCAACATCAGACCAGATGCACCCAGAGTGGCAATATTTATCCCCTCTTATGAAAATGTCTACCTTGGTAGTTTTAAGTGGTACATGGTAGGGCTCATTCCTATCCTAATGGAAATCCTTGACTTGCCTACTCCCCTTAGTTGTATCTATGCGAAGATGAGTTGAGTATTCTTCATCAGGGGCATTATCCTCTACATGGTGCACTAGTTTCTTCTTACCTATCAAGGTCTTCCAATTGTGTTTCTTCTAGGTTTCATCATCCCCTTTACTCGAGTCACTATTAAATTCCTACTACTCAAATAAAGTTAGGAGCACCAGCCCTTTCTCCTTAAACATAGCACTTAGGCGCTCCTCTAAGATTGTAGTGTCTTCAAACACTACTTTGTAAATGAATTATAGTGGCTCAATCAGTTTCAAATTATATGAAGAAAAGGAGAAGGTGTGCATAAACCTATCTTTTAGTGCATCCTAATTTGTTGTATGGTGATGCATCTAGTTGACAATGTACCACACCCGTACCCACATCTTCAAGGTCCTATAGAAGGCACACACCCACAAGTTTCCTAGGGCATCCTCACCATAGATAGTTAAAGTTTCTTTGCATAAACACATGTGCTACAGGATCAAAATTATTGAAGTATGCAAAGATGTCCAAGTCCTCATTACTTTTATCAAATCTTGTGTATATTACTACTTTTACATCTTGCCAAGTTGGCAAGAAAGGCTTTTACACAGCCCACCAATAAGCAATAGTGTTCCTTAAAGTATACACTAATGCACCCATTATGTCTCTTTTATTTGGTATGCATGACTCTATGTCATGGACATACTATTCCATAGGTTTGTTCCTTTCATATTTAGGGAGTACTACAAGATTTCCTTTACTCAAGTGAAGCACCATCCTCCCCTTCTTTGCACAAGGGACCTATTTCTTAGGAGTGCAATCAATCTGGACCCAACCCATCCTAATTAGCTTTGGTACCTTTGCTCACATTAGGTAGCACCTTCAACCAGTAGTTTCATAGGCTTCCTTGACCCATCGATCATAGGCAACATCAGTTGTATCTAAAGCTAATTGTCCATCTTCCCATGCAAGCACTCATTAATCATTGGGGTTGAGAGTTTCAACACCTTACACCATGATGTTATAAATGTGGTTGATCTCATCCTTAATATTAACACCTTCTACATAAGGGGGTCTTTGGTCACTTGAGAGGGGGATCACTACCCTCTCCTTGCCATTTCTAAAGGTCATATAATGCCTTTTAAAGTGCATATTTATGTTATTGGTGTAGCACCATAACCTTCCTAGGAGAATTGAATAATTATCTTGCTTTGCCAACTCAATTACCTTAAAGTCTATGTATAACTCAGCACCCATGATATCTAAATGGTACCTTTTATAATCTTGATGGTTATACTCTAGTCTTGTTATCCATGAAAATCATATGAGGGGAAGGCCTCAAGGCTAGCCTACCCATCTTTTCCCATGCATTCTTGGTCAAAATATTGACTTCAACACCTATGTTCACAAGGACCTCACATACTGACCATCCATCAATTGTGGCATTCATGATGAGTTCTTGATCATACTTTGTATTCTCTGTATGCCTTACTCCTCATGCCCTCTCCATATGGGGCATAATAACTTCAACTAGATTTTGCCCTGCATGCTCTAGGAACATTTTTTTCAATAGGGGTAGCATTCCTTCCATTTTTAGGAGGCACAAGATCTCCATTATCTCTTGTATTTTAGCTTTCTATCTATCTTGTTTCTTGTGAAAAGCAACAGTGTACGCTTCTAGGTCTCTTTCCAATTGGATTTCTCCTTATAGATTTTAAATGATGCTCATGGCCTATTACAAGACATCTTTCTAACATGTAGGGTCAGGGTAAGGCACAACCTTGGGTTTTGACCATGTGATAGGGCAAGGAGGTTAGAAATGGAATATAAATCAAATAAAATAAGCAAGAGCTGCCTATAACTTGTTGGTGGAAGGTTGAAGCAATTTGGCCAGAATGATAATACTTTGGCCTTAAAAAGTGATACTAATAAAGGTTTGGGTCTTCATTGATGTTGCTTGCTTGCTGAAGGGATGTTGGATACCTATATATAAGATAGCTTGGACATGGATTGTTAGACTTCTAGATCTAGGTCTTCTCCTGCTTCTCTCCTTTTATAAGATGAAGTTTTTAAATGTGTAAGAGAAAGTTGCTACATGGATAGAGGAAAAAGTTGCTAATAATGATACTTTAAATTTAGCTTGCATTGTAAAATATAAGTTTGCTAAATGTGCCATGCTTATCTCATGTAGCTAGTTGTAATGCTTTAAACCTTTAAAATAGGCTTAAAAACCCGAGCGTCGATGGTCAAGCTAATTATTGATGGTTAGGTTGATAGTCAATGGTTGAGGTATAGAGGAAAATAGGTTAAAAAGGGGTTATTTAAAAATTTAAGTTAGTAAATTAATAAATAGGCTAAGTCAACCAGGAGGTCAAGTAGTTGTAGAGTTAGGTAGGGGTTCTAGGTGCTTTGATATCAAAAAATATGTAGTTTTTGAGTGTCTACATTTTGCCACTTTTTGTTATGTAGCTTTGAATTAACAAGCTGCAAAATAAAAATGAATAGGTTGTTGGTCATGGTATGATATCCCCAAGTATGGGAGGAGGTATCCCCCCTCAAACTAAGATTCGATGAAGGAAAGGTAAAATCAGGTTGGGGTTTGATAAATGGTAAAGAGAGAGTGATAAGGTGGGTGACACAAAATGGTTGGGCATTTAAAATGCAAACATGTGCATAAAATATGATGAAATGCAATAATCAAGATCACACAGAGACTAAAGTTTCTAAGATTAATACAAATAAAGTCACGTTTTAAGAAGATAGATGATAGGGTAACTGATCCGTAGCATTGGTCATAGCTGATTAGATCAAGCCTATTAAGTCTTCTAGATAGGGTCAGCATTGGTCATAGTTATCTAGCATAGGAAGTGGTCCCGTGAAACAAAACAAATGGTCTGGTCATGCACAAGGTAGTGAAAAGTTACAAAAGTGCAACCTAGCAAGGTTGGTCAGTGCAATTAAAATGATCAAGGCAAGGTTGTCATAAAATATGTGAATGTTTGGTTCAAAAACAACCAACATCAAGGTGGATATGGTCAAATGGGCTGATCAGAGAAGGGCAATCTCTAAAAAGTCAAGTGGTTGGGTTGGGGAGATAAGGTAAGCTCCCAAAAGGACATCACCTAAGTGGGGTCCTTAAAGAGTGGGAAAAAATATTGTGGCACCTAACCATTGACGATTAGGGTTGTTCCCAGGGTTGACCATCGATGGTCACCCTAACCATCAATGGTCAACAAAACCTCAAAAAGCCAAGATATAAAAAATGAAATGGTAATTCATTTTTACCATTTGACTTTTGTAGTTTTATGTTCAAGGTGAATCAAATTGTTTTATCTTGTTATATTTTCTTGATGAGTTATTGGTAATTGATTGGTGGATTGTGTGTGTGGGGGTTGACCTAAGTAGTGACATGATGAAGGGTGGATGAGGACATGACCATGTGTCAGTACAAGGGATTCAACCATGCCAACGATTATGGAATGAGGTAGGAGTTGTGTTGAAATTGATAGCATAGTGTAATTGGTTATTTTTTAAGGTGCATTATAGTTAGTGGTGAAATATTTGGGTAAGGTTTTGAAATGGATTTAAAAGAGACAAAACCCTAAGTGTTAGGTTTTGTTGAATTAAGCCAAGGGATAGATGACTATTATAGAGGAAGGGTGTGTTAGGTAAAAATTTAGGTGGGAATATGTTTAGGCAGAGAAATTAGGGGGTTTAGGTGTTTTTTTAAAATTTTAAGGAGGTCAAGGGTTTGAGTTGTGCCTCTAGTGGTCACAAACAGTGACTATCGACAATCGAGCTTGGGAGGAAAAGGGTCCACAAGGGACCATCGATGGTTCAATGAATCATTGGTAGTCAAAGGAAATAGGGAAAGTACTGTAAAAAGTGAAGTTGAAGATGTGGTGAGGTGAAAGTTTTAAAGATTAGGTAAGAGTTATGTTAGTGTGTTTAAAGGTTAAAGCTCTAGTCAATGGGTTGAAAATCTTAAAAAGTGTATAAAATGTGAAAAGGGTTTAATGTATGTGTGAAGTTTTTAGAAATAGGTAAAAGGTGTTGTCAAAGTTTTAAAAGGGTGTTATGAGGTAGTAAATTGTAGAAGATAAAGTGCAAAATTTGTGGAAGAGATATGTGGAAAGGGGGAAGATGTGCTGAAAAGGTTTAAAGATGAAGAAGGTTCAGTGGGTAACGGTTAGTGCAAAGAAGTGATTAGATGGTTAAAATCATATGTGAGGGTTAGTGTCTGATATATACATAAGTGTATTGGAGAGGTTTGGATAGATGTAATTAAGGTAGATGTAAGGGGTTTGTTTGTCAATTTTGGTAAGGTTGAAATAGGTTAAGAAAGGTAGGTTTAGAGTGGTATTTAAGTTGTTAAAAACTAAGTAGCCATTGTGAACATGATTATTAAATAGGCACGTGAGCAGATTCAGATGAGAGATCAAGTCCCTCAAATTTTTGTTGAGGTTCAAGATGTGATGACCATAGAGGATTGGAAACATATGGAGATAGTCAGACTAGGTGTGGTGATTCACTACCATCACTTGTCACAAGATGCAAGTATGATTATGGTAGTCAACGAGAGATGGGACCTGGCCATAAAAACATTTTTGTTATCAATGTGGGAGATTATGATTCTTCTAGAGGATATTTAGTGTATTACATAGTAACCCATTCGAGGGGATTCAATCTACCATATAGAGAGTGAGGATATTGACTATCATATGGATTTGATTTAAGGGGTAGGTTGAGTACATGCTTGATTTCACTCAAGGGGATTCAGCTACAGACCCTTTTACCAAAGGGCTCCTGTAGATAAATGCTTACTTACAATGATGATGATGGTCGTATCCTATTTTGTGATTCTTGATTTGAGTAATAGTCACTTCCCATACCTATTATTAGGGGTGTTGGCAGAGATGCTTCTAGCGAAAACTATGTTTGGATGGGCCCTAGTGTTATTAGTGTAGATCTATAGAGAGCTATGGGCCTTTAAAGCATGTAGGTGATATGGGATCAAAATTGGGTTCATGCTCCATTAATAGGCATATGAGCACATACAGATTTTGAAGCAAGTGGGGACACCTTGGGATGGATTTAGCCAAGATCCCTTTCCATTTGGTTTTACTAGATGGAGAGGCGACTATGCATTGATAGGTGGTGGTGGTGGTGGTCAAGATATTGAGTGGTTTAGAGATGCCTTGGAGGGATTAGTGGTAGTTGATATAGTATAGAGGCCATATGTAGGTTAGCTTAGGTGGCCAAGGAATAGCTACCATACATTATCCCTATACAGCTAGCATTAGATTTATGGGAGACGAGATGGGGAAACAGAGCTTATCCCATTTGAGTGAGTGTGGAGATAGTTTGGACTTGGTTAGGGGATCCCACTAGATGTCCCTAGATATAAGAGGGAGTACGTTGAGTTCTAGTTCTAGAGCCATATCCATAGGATGTCATGTTAAACTATGAAGAGTTATCAGCTAGACTCACCATTGATGACATGGGTATTGTAGATGGATATGCGACTTATTACCAGGGCAGATATATAGCAACTAACTTTAGATGGGGTGATGATGGTCAACAACCTATGGATGTGGATCTCATTAGAGCATTGATACAAAATAGATTTGTGGTAGTGGCACTGGTAGTGATAAAGGCCTAGATTATTGGCTTACAAGGACAAGTGGCCATTTTATAGGGTCAGTTTGCCACCTTGATGGGAGAGAAAGATAAAGAAAGGATCTCTCTTAGGTTAGTGACTCAAGAGAGAGATTCACTATGATAGAGGGTAGGAGTGGCCATAGCAGTAGAAAGAGGACCACTTGATACAGTTTCAAGGACATGGTACTTATCCATCATTGAGGACCTGAGATATTACAAGGTGATAGTGCTAGCACAGTTACCACTAGAGATGAGATATAAAGAGTATACGGCCAACTTGGCAGAGGGTCCTTTGATATCTACTCTAGGATAGTGGGCCTCGATAGTGGGATAGGTAGGGATATCAGGGGGGCACCACTAGATGGTAGTGTAGGTGCAAGTATAGATGGGGCCAGTGGCAGTGGTGTACTAGAGACCTGATAGAGGTGATTATTTGATGCATATGTTCTTGATTTTGAATCCATCCTACATGTTGATGATGGGAGATGTATATGAGAGAGATAGACACATTATTCCATGTATTTCTTATATGATGATGTATATGATGATTATGTTGTATGATGTTTATGATTATATAGATGTCAATTATCTTAATGATAATATAGACGTTGATTATGTTCATGATGAGATAGATGTATATTATGGTTAGGATGTGGTTATGATGATAGAGATATTGAATACTTTGACACGTATGAGATGTTGGCTTGTTGACCTAGGTATGTGATGATGTTTATATATGTGCATGTTTTTTGGCATTTGATGTACATGATTATGGATGGGTAATGATTATGTTTATGACATGATGATAGATATGTGATAGATGATGTGATTAGGCTATGGATAATGTTATTCATAGATATTTATGTTGTGTTCATTAGAGGGATATGATATATATATGATCATGGATGGTTTTGATTATTGTCATATACATATGTTCTTTATGATATTATTATGGATATGTGATTGATGATGACTTGGATGATGTATATACGATCATGTTAAAGAAAATGATGACACAGTATAGATGTGACATGAGTTTTATTTGGTAGATATGATGTGACTCATGGAGAATGTTTATGGTAAATGGTAGATGACATGGTTTATGTTATTTGTTGATATGATGTGTGAATATGGTTATGCATGTGGTTTATTTATGGTTTATTAGTTTTAATGTTTAGTAAAGTGCATGGTGTCTATTTTGGTAGGATGTTCATGCCCCATGCTCTATAAGGTGATATGTGGATGCATAGTTATAGGCATATGATGACGTGTTAATGGAGAATATAGTTTATTTTGTGTTTTTGGATAGATATGAGAATGTGCTTGTGATTTTGAATTTAATATACTTATAATTTTTTGTGATTATATTTTGGATGATGTGTTTGTTCATGGTTGTGATCATGGATAAGATGGTTTGGATTGTGATTTTTGATGATATGGTTTATGATATGATTAATGTTTGGGCTCATAGTTTGAAATGTATATGGATGATGTTATAAATGTCTAGATATGGTATGTGACATAGGAATATAATGAAAACACATAAATTAGGTAACAAACTAATTGTGGGAAAAGCTAAAAGAATCATGAGACACATGCCTTCATGAACTAATAATGATAGAGTAAGAAAGGCATGATGTTATCATTGATAAAGCCCTGACAAAACTGAATTCAGATTGGCTTAATGAAAATGAGCCTTTCTAATGCTTTGCCTGAGCATGTTTTAATTGAAAAAGAAGGTATTGGGATCACTTTGTGTCAAGTAAGCTCATAGTCCCTTTATCTTAGAGAATTGAAGAATAGAAAGTAGGTGATAGGTAGATGGTTGAATAGAAAATGGGTAATATGGGAACCTGATGTGATGTAGCTTGCCCCTTTTTTAGGTGACCAAAGAACCCTAATAGATAATTCCATGCCTTAATATAATGTGTAGACTGATCGATGTAGGAAGTCTACTAATGCCATATGTAAAATTTGATTACGGCTTACGTAATTTTATTTTGACATAGGGCTATTTGTTGATTGTATGGTGTTGATATAATTGGTGAAGTTGATCAATATGAGAAGATTAAAATGATTGCTTTGATTTATACATCCTTCAAGGGAGTGTTCGAAAGTTGGATTTGTTATTTTGTAGCTACCCTTTGAGGGATCCATCTATCTTTTCAAGCAATTAAGTTTTATGCAGTCATCCTTCAAGGAAGCAGATTGCAATGCTAGAGATATGGACCCAAGTAATATTTTGGTATCCCAATTTGATTTTGAATACTTGGTTTTAGACATGGATAAGTATATTTAAGCTTAAAGGTCAAAATTTAAGGGGGAAATACTTTTAGCACAAAAGGCCGATGATGGTAGATGAGGGAAAGTGGTTTGAAAGACAACTGATCATGGGATTCCATCTAAATAGAGATGAAAAGTATCCATGAGAACCATGCCATGGGTAGAGCCATGGTATCTACTCTTAGGATTAGGCTATAACTATGATGGATAATCATATGGTTCTATGTTGTAATCAAATGTCCTCAAGAGGAATGGGGTGAAAGTATAAGGGGAGTGAAATTTTCATAAACCAAAGGATGAGCTTAAGTTAGACACAAAGGTGAGTTCGATCTTTTTTTTAATAATAAAAAGGATGAAAATGCAAAGCATTAAGAGGCTCAGGTTCTGGCTTACCTTTGAGAGAAGACAAACAATAAGCTCATGATCCATACTTAAGGGTTATGATGTAGGGTCCAAGCCAATTGAAAGCAAACTTGCCTTTTTTGCTTTTCTCCATATTAGTTACATGTTGGTTTTCCTTAAGGATGAGGTCTTTGATATTTTATTCTCACTCTCTTAGATGTATGTTTTAAGTGTGCTTGATTTATTCTTGATAAACATGAAGATGATTAAGGGTTACGAGGCAATGTTCATCAAGGAGCTCAAGACGTGCGTGGTGTTATTGATGATAATCACTTTCAAAAATGATGTCACGTAATGAGATGTGAAAAGAAGGAATCTAGACTTCAAGATGAAAGATTGCCTCTACTCCAAAGATGAGAGAGAAAGGGGTAGCACCCGTAGAGTTTCTAATGCTAGTGTGATAATCCCATAAAATGAAGGGAATGTGAAAATGCCAATCCTGACCTAAAGCACATACTACTTTGGTCAACATTTTATTAAGGATTTTATTAGAGGCTTATACCTATCTATTTATTTGTGGATAATAGGGTGAGGAAAATCTTAATTTGATGCCAAAATCATCGTAAAGATATTGTACTTTCTTATTTTTAAAGGATTTGCCATTATCAATGATGATCTTATGGGGAACACCGAAGTGGCAGATGATATGGTGGGTGATAAAGTTAATAATCTTTTTTGATTTTCTGGAAGTAAGAGAGATGGATTCTACCCACTTGGTGAAATATTCAATTACAGTAATGATGGATTGGTGTCATTGTGAAGAATGAAGATTGACTTCCCCAATAAGATCAAGACCCTATTATGAGAACAGCCAATAATCCTTGGACACACAAAGGCCATGGGTAGGTGTGTGATGTAAATTAACATGTTATTATCATTTGACACACTTTTTTACATAATAAAAACAATCTTGATTGAGGGTGGGACAATAATAGCCAAGGCAAAGGATACGCTTAACGATGGCTAGGCCACTAAAATGCCCCCCACATATTCCATCATGTGTTTCCTTGATAGCATGGGAAACCTCATGATTGCAAAGGCAACAGAGAAGGACACCATCAAAACCATGTTTGTAAAGGATTCCCCCTAGTATGTTGTAATGAGAGGTACTCTGAATAAAAGCTCTTTGAGCATTCTTCAAAAAGTTGGGAGAAATGATGCCAAGGTTAAGGTAGTTAAAAGTTTGGTCGTACCAAATGTCAAAAGGAGATGCTTCTACACTAGAAATGGTAGCAAGGTTAGAACTAATACATGAGTGTGTGATAAATTGATGGATGGTGACAAATAGTTTAGATTTGATATGCTAAGATGGTATTTGGGAAGCAAGGGAAGCCATTATGTATGCAAACTTGTTGGTAGAGTGTGGAACTGACTAGATAAGGTAATGATTGAATGATGTTAAGAGTAAATATTTGAACTATTTGTATTTCAATAGGACATCATTCTTACATTGATAATATCCATTGACCTGGTTGATAATAAGTTGGGAATCACCAAAGATACTAATTGTTTTGACTCCCAAAGCTAGAGTGGTTTGGATACCTATGACCAGGGCTTCATACATGGCCACATTAAAGTTGCATTCAAAGTCAAGTTTAAATAAAAGGGGAAGAGGTTCACCATTAAGGGGAATTAGAATAACTCTAGCACCCCCACCATGTTGGCATTTGGAGCCATCAAAAAATAGGGTCATTTGGTAGGTAGGTTCCTCCTAAGAAAGAGTTGTAATGGACTCATCAGGAAATGTAATAAAAATGATTGATTGTCAAGATGAGGGGATTCAGCCAATTGATCAGTGATGACTTGCCTTTTAATTAACTTTTGTGGAAGGAACTTAAGATCAAATTTATCTAGGAGCATGAGCCACTTAGCCATACATTGGTTTTGGTATGGTTTAGAGTGTATGTATTTGAGTGGGTCAGTGTTAATGATGACATAGGTTTTATGATTAAGATGGTAATTATGAAGTTTGGAAGCCATAAAGACTAAGGTGAGGTAAAGTTTCTTGAGATGGGTATACTGAGTTTCATATTTTATAAGTGTGAAGCTAATGTAATAGTTGGCTTGTTCTTTGTTTTGTTCATCATGATGAGCAAGCATTACCCCCAAGGAATGGTATGTGGTAGATATATAAAGGTATAAAGGCTAGTCTTTTTTAGGAATAATGAGGATAGGTGGAGAGAGAAGGTACTTTTTGATTGAATCAAAGGCTTCTTGATAGTCCTTGGTCCATTTTGTTGTCCCCAAAAATAGCTCTCATTTTTGGGACAACATATGAACTATTTTGGTCCTGCATGACCAAAATTGTCTCTCCCCTTTTCAAAATTTGTTCTGAGCATTCAATTTCTTCATTTTCTCAAACTTTTTGGTAAAGGGACTAGCAGGTTCAACAGGTTCAAAGGCTTTTGCAGGTGATTTCAATCAAAAGAATAATTTTCCAACACTTAGTCATTCTTAGGATTGGCTTGATACCTTGGTTTAATCAAAAGAATTCAATCAGCAAGCTTCTGAGCACCATTGAACCATTAAACCTTGAACCAAAAAGGTTCAAGGGTTTAATGGGTTCAAGGTTCAACGTCATCAGCAAAAGTTAAGTGCATTTGTCAAGGTTCAAAGTTCAATCGCTTCAAGGTTCAACGGCTTCAAAACACTTATCAAAGAGAAGGCTTGAACCATCGAACCGTTGAACCATTGAACCACTTTGGTTTAAAGGTTCAACGGGTTCAATGTTTCAAATAGGTCCAACGACCAAATGGTTCAACACATTTGGTTCAAAAAGATCAAAAGGACTTAGCCAAATAAAAAGAATGAATCGATTGAACCGTTGAACCTTGAACCAAAAGGTTTAATGAGTTCACAGGTTCAAAGGTTCAACCTGTGCGATGAAGATCAAAGAGCTTAGAAAGAACAAGGAAGTGATGGACAAAGGATGAACTAATGAGCTGATCGAACCTTAAACCGAAAGAGTTCAAAGTTCAATGGTTCATGAGTTCAAAGGTTCAAAGGCAGCCTCAGTCAAGGAAAGAAACAACAAATAGGTGGTTCAACAGATGGTTCAACCAAGGAGCGGGAAAGTGATTGAACCAGGAAGCGATGGAACAAAAGAGATAAAATGAACCGATGAACCAATAAACCAATGTACTTTCAGTGAGTTCAAAGGTTTAAGGTTTAACATGGTTCAAGCAGCTAGCAACCATTGACAGCCCCGTGGACGTCAAATTTAAAGTAAGGGAATATCTGTTGAAATTTAAATAAAGTGCAGAACTTAAAGGAAGAACCAAGTGACTGACTGAAAAGACAAAATTCCTTTAGATTTGTTCAAAGGCTGACAAGGAACGTTTTCTTTAGACTTTTTGTTTGAAGGAGATGACTAGGTAAAAGAGGCCGAAAGAATTCTTTCAGAAGTGTTTTCTATGGGAAAATGACTAAGGCAAAAATCCTTCAGACATTTAGCCTGAAGGAATTCACTCGGGAAGAGAGCCCAAAGAAAGCGAAGGAAAAGCCCAACTGAAGAGAAAATCCCATGGAAAAATGCCTGATGGAAAAAGATAAAGTGCAGCAAAAGCCGCCACGTGTCCATTATAAAGCAAAGCAAAAGTTGCCACATGTCATCTTTTGTAGGACCCCCAAAAGTTTCTAAAGATTCTATAAGTCAAGCAGAATATGTCATGTGTCTTGTTATGACTTAGCAGAATGTGACAAGTGTTTGCATCTGTGTTCCCCTTTTGAAGTTGCTCGGGCAAGACGTGTCATGGATCCCATTTCTATAAGTTTCTAATGAGTTTCATAATAGTGAAACTTGCCACTTGTCAAAGACGCAGAAAGGACCCCCAAAAGACTTAGACAAGAAGGGCTAGAAAGGACAAAGAAGCAACATGGATGATTCCAAAGGCAAGTTTAATTAAAGCGATGGTTCAACTAGAGAGCAAAGTAGCACTTAAGCAGTGAAGAGAGGAGTGAGACCAAAGGACCAAAAATATCTTCAAAAGAGTTATTTCTAGTAGGTGAAACAGTAGATCAAATAGACTTCTGAGCGCACCAAATCAAGGATGCAAGCATGTTTTTTTTCTATGAAATAATGGCAAATTGGACAGCTGCATAGACATTAGAGAAAGGACCAGACAATCCATACTAAGGAAGAGACATATTAGATGAATGCATTGTTCCCAGCATGGTCCCTCCAAATAGAACTGAAGGCACATTGAAGACATTGACTGCAGCATGGGCCTTATTCATGAAAACAAGCACCCAAGTCTTTCTTGGAGTGCTATATATTATAATCTCTCATTTGTCACAAGGGAGATCTTCCCATTACCAGAAGCAAAACTCTGCCCAAATTGAAAGGCGAATACTGAGACTTTGAGCTTAGATTGTAGTTCATATTATTTTATTTGAATGAGAAAGCAAGTGACTTGCAGACTTTGTGTTGTTATAGCTTGTGCTATTTTATGAAATTGTTCTTATGTCTGTTTCCTAAGAGCATTCTTGTTTATTCTATCTAACAAGCAGAACTAGCAGAAGTAATCAGGAAGGTGTCCTGATGCCAACTAATTTTAGACTTTGTGATATCATAGTTGTCTTCAGTGTGTGTTTATTTTTTGTTTCTATGTAAAGGACCTTATGATGACTTTATGCCCCCATTGTTCTTTGTTTCTTACTCTTTAAGCAGTTGAGGTGGAAACTTTGTGTTTTGTTTCATCTTGCTGGTTACTGTGCCCTTTTGTCACTAGTCACTTTTACTACCTAAAAGAAACTCTTGTTGTTCCTTACAAGAACACTTTTGAAAGAAGAGAAGTGCCTTCAGTGTTTCCACTAGGATTTTTCTCCTTTGTGTGTTAACATCATCTCTGAAAGAAGAGAGATGGTTGATGTATTCTTCCCCTAAGTGTTATTTTCTGTTTATATTTATATAGTATATTACTCCTATGTATTTATAGGGAACCTCCCCTTGATGAGAGGAGAGATTAGTCCCCTTTTGATGTGGAAAAACTACACATTTGGCTGACCAATCTTCCTGATGTGGTTGATCAGACCTATTTTGTTTATCAGTACGTTGATTGACAAAATATTCACCCAACAGTTTTTGGCAACTCCATTGGAGACACAATAATTTTATGCAATTTAAAACCTCAAGTTTCAGATTGAAACATCACCTGTGTCTTACCCATTATCATTATACCTTTATCCATTACATATTCTAACAAATCCATTCTGTGTCTTACCCATTATCATTATAGCCTTACCATTTTCCTCCATCTCCATTATTTTATCTGGTCTACAAAACCAAAGCTGCTGGAAAAGAGTGCGCAATTTGAAGCCTCAAGCCTCAAGCTGAAGCAGGGCCAGTTCTTTTCCATTTTTGTTCTGCAATCTGGCCACTCCACCCAAATTTGTTATCCCTATTTTTCATAGTCAAATCATGGCTCAAGGCCCCTAGGGTAACTCTTTTGGTCCACTGAATTTAACTCCACCTCTGCATGAACTTCCATGCAGCTCAAGAAATAACTTCTCCAAATTCTTTAGAGATGGGAGAATTCACCCTGATGAACACATTGCAGCCTTCAGCATAGCCTGTGGTGTGATAGAGGTGTAATTTGAAGACGTGGCATTCAGGGTTTTTGTGGAGACCCTACAAAGTGCTACTACATAGTGGTTCTACCATCTGCAAGTTGGATCAGTGACTGACTAGGACACACTTAAACCCAAGTTCAAAGTAAGGTTCAATCCTATAGAAGATGTGCATGCCTTGCTATCCTAGCTCACACAGATGAAGAAGGAGCCCCATGAACCTATGAGGGACTTCATTGCCAAGTTCGACAAGCTGAGGCATAGGATTCCCATGATCGCCCAGCCAACACCTTAAAATCTCAAGTGTTTCTTTATCAACTCACAGCTGCCTAAAGTGAGTTTCTTACTGAGACGGGCTAGACACATAGACCTTGTTGCTACTCATGACTTGGCTACTGAACTAGAAGATGACCTTATCTTGGTAGGAAAGCTAAGGAGAGATCCTAATAGAGGTAAATCCTCTTCATCTTTTGAGTATTCATCTACATGCACCACAGATCAGATGGTGCAAAAGCTGGCAAATAAACTGCTAGCCTTGAAAAGGCAAATAGCCCTAAGTATGTCTACTCCTCCTAATTGGGATATGCTAAGGAGGGCATTTTAGAATCAGCCATATCAAGAAAATGTTGCCAGAAGTCAAGGGCAACCAAATCATCTTCCTCCCCATATAAGAACCTTGTCCTTAAAGCACCTCCAACCAACTTAACAGTTGGATATCTAGAAATAGAACATGCTTTCTCTTTCCAACCTAAGTTTGAGCAAGAAAATGGCATTGATCTCTTCACGAAGGATCAAGAAGAATCAGTTGGTGACTCTCACATTGGTTTCTTGAATTACTAGGATGAACCCAGAAGTGAAGATGAAGAAATTGAAGAATCATACACAGTATCCACTTGGTCCAAGAATCAGTCAGCCCAACAAGCTGATAAAGAAAGAACAGAGGAGCGAGCTCAGCTTGCAATCTCAATTGCCAAATGAAGAAGTTCTCAACCTTTTCAGCCAAATGACCTGATGGTTGCCAAAAAAGTAAGTACCCCAGACATCTTTGCACCTTCTACTTCAACTTCACAGATCAGTCCTCCCCCTCCCAAATAAAAAAGGATGAACTCCCATCCTCTCTTCCTAGTCCACTTCAATCATTTGACATAATTGATCATGCCAAGAAATCCAAAATTCAAATGACTGAATTTGAATTCTTGTAAGCCAATCTTGAGCAATTAGACATTGGTGGAGAACTAAGTATGGCCCCTGTAGCTCAAATTCTATTTGAACCGTCATGTAGGGCTAATTACTTCTTGACCATAGAGGATGTTCATGTTTCTACAAATGAAAGTCATGTAGCTGGCAGTCCAAAAATTAATTCAAACAAGACATCAGAAGAATTGGTAGGGCATAATACAAATTAAAAAGCATCTTCCACTTCTAATAAAGATAAATTTGATAGAAGATCAGTTTCTAATGATGTTTGGATCCTGGAATCTGATGGCAGCAATTTTTATACCAATGCTAGAGCTGGGACTATGTTGATATCTGCTAAAGGAGATATTTTTCTTTCATGCAAATTTCAGTTCAGCAACACCAACAACACTATCGAGTATGAATCTCTATTACTCTAATTGAAGGCTGCTCAAGATGAAGATGTCAAACTCCATGCCAAAGGAGATGTTAAACTGATGGTTTATTAGGAGTTTGATGCTGACAAACAAAACATGTGCTGGACTGAACCAACAGAACAGTGAGCTATGGTAGTGGACCATATTATTGTACTCCAAAGATAGCAAAAGGAACACTTTGTAGAGAGAGCAAGGAGTTATGGTTTTCAGAGAGAATACCATGTCTTGCCATGGAGCAAGAGGAGAGAGCCAAAAGGAGTGCACAGAAAATGTGATTTCTAGTGGAGAGTTCCATTCGCCCATCACTGATTCTGGGGACAAAATGATTTCCTACTGGTTTATCAGGATGGAACACCATCTTCATTGTCTCACAATGGATAGCGTCTGAATCACTTCAATTCTTGAAGTATCAGATAATTTCACCTGTACATATGTACATTTATATAGTCTTTAGTTTTGTTTTATGCTTTTTATTTAAATTTTTTGGAGCCTTTCTTTTTGGGTAGCACGACTCCATAGCCCAATGGCATACTTCAAGGCACTAGAGATTCTAGTTTCTACTCCCCTCAACTGTTATGAGTTTTCATCTAATAGAAGTTCCCCAATTGGAGCTAGTTGTTGTCCCCAAAAATAGCTTTCTCATTTTTGGGACAACATATGAACTATTTTGGTCCTGCATGACCAAAATTGTCTCTCCCCTTTTCAAAATTTGTTTTGATCATTCAATTTCCTCATTTCCTCAAACTTTTTGGTAAAGGGACTAGCAGGTTCAATAGGTTTAAAGGCTTCTAACTTCAATAAAAGAATAAGTTTCCAACACTTAGTCATTCCTAGGATTGGCTCGATACCTTGGTTCAATCAAAAGAATTCAATCAGCAAGCTTCCGAGCACCATTGAACTATTAAACCATTGAACCTTGAACCAAAAAGGTTCAAGGGTTCAATGGGTTCAAGGTTCAACGTCATCAGCAAGAGTTAAGTGCATTTGTCAAGGTTCAAAGTTCAACTACTTCAAGGTTCAATGGCTTCAAAACACTTATCAAAGAGAAGGCTTGAACCATTGAACCGTTGAACCATTGAACCACTTTGGTTCAAAGGTTCAATGGGTTCAATGGTTCAATGCATTTAGTTTAGAATATTAAAATGACTTAGCCAAATAAAAAGAATGAATCGATTAAACTGTTGAACCTTGAACCAAAAGGTTTAACGAGTTCACAGGTTCAAAGGTTCAACCAGTGCGATGAAGATCAAAGAGCTTAGAAAGAAAAAGGAAGTGACGGACAAAAGATAAACTAATGAGCTGATTGAACCTTAAACTGAAAGAGTTCAAAGTTCAATGGTTCATGGGTTCAAAGGTTCAAAGGCGGCCTCAGTCAAGGAAAGAAGGAGCAAACAGGTGGTTCAACAGATGGTTCAACCAAGGAGCAGAAAAGCGATTGAACCAGGAAGTGATGGAATAAAAGAGATAGAATGAACCGATGAACCAATGAACCAATGTACTTTTAGCAGGTTCAAAGGTTTAAGGTTCAACACGGTTCAAGCAGTTAGCGACCATTGACAGCCCCGCAGACATCAAATTTAAAGTAAGGAAATATCTGTTGAAAGTCAAATAAAGCAAAAAACTTAAAGGAAGAACCAAGTGATTAACCAAAAAGATAGAAGTCCTTAGGATTTGTTCAAAGGCCGACAGGGAACATTTCCTTCAGACTTTTTGTTTGAAGGAAATGACTAGGTAAAAGAGGCCAAAAGAATTCTTTTGGAAGTATTTTCTATGAGAAAATGACTAAGGCAAAAATCCTTCAGACATTTTGTCTAAAGGAATTCACCTGGGAAGAGAGCTCAAAGAAAGTGAAGGAAAAGCCTGATTGAAGAGAAAAGGCTGCAGAAAAATGCCCGATGGAAAAAGACAAAGTGCAGCGGAAGCCACCACATGTCCATTATAAAGCAGAGCAAAAGCCATCACGTGTCATCTTCTGCAGGACCCCCAAAGGTTTCTAAAGCTTCTATAAGTTAAGCATAATATGTCACGTGTCCTATTATGACTCAGTAGAATGTGACAAGTGTTTGCATCCGTGTTCTCCTTTTGAAGTTGCTCAGGCAAGACATGTCGTGGATCCCATTTTTCATAAGTTTCTAATGAGTTTCATAACAGCAAAACTTGCCACTTGTCAAAGACACAGAAAGGACCCCCCAGAGACTTAGACAAGAAGGGCTAGAAAAGACAAAGAAGCAACATGGATGATTCCAAAGGCAAGTTCAATTAAAGCGATGGTTCAACCAGAGAGCAAAGTAGCGCTTAAGCAGTGAACAGAGGAGCGATACCAAAGGACTAGAAATATCTTCAAAAGAGTTATTTCTAGGAGGTGAAACAGTGGATCAAGTAGACTTCTGAGCACACCAAATCAAGGATGCAAGCTTATTTTTCTTCCATGAAGTAATGGCGAATTGGACAGCTGTGTAGACATCAGAGAAAGGACCAAATAGTCCATACCAAAGAAGAGACATATTAGATGAATGCCCTATTCCCAGCATGGTCCCTCTAGACAGAATTGAAGGTGAATTAAAGACGTTGACTGCAGCATGGTTTTTTTATGAAAATAAGCGCCCAAGTCTTTCTTGGAGCACTATATATTGTAATCTCTCATTTCTTACAAGGGAGATCTTCCCATTACCAGAAGCAAAACTCTGCCCAAATTGAAAGGCGATTATTGAGACTTTGAGCTTAGATTGTAGTTCATATTATTTTATTTGAATGAGAAAGCAAGTGACTTGTAGACTTTGTGCTATTATAGCTTGTGTTATTTTAGGAAATTGTTCTTATGTCTATTTCTTAGAAGCATTCTTGTTTATTTGATCTAACAAGCAAAACTAGTGAAATTAATCAGGAAGGTGTCTTGAAGCCAGCTACTTTCAGACTTTATGCTATCATAGTTGTCTTCAGTGTGTGTTTATTTTCTATTTCTATGTAAAGGACCTTGGGATGACTTTATGCCCCCATTGTTCTTCGTTTCTTACTCATTGAGTAGTTGAGGTAGAAACTTTGTGTTCTATTTCATCCTACTGGTTACTGCGCCTTTTTGTCACCAGTCACTTTTACTACCTGAAAAAACTCCTATTGTTTCCTGTAAGAACACTTCTGAAAGAAGAGAGATGGATGATGTATTCTACCCCTGAGTGTTATTTTCTATTTATATTTTTATAGTATATTGCTCTTACATATTTATAGGAAAACTCCCCTTGATGAGAGGAGAGATTAGTCCCCTTTTGATGTGGTAAAACTACACATTTGGCTGACCAATATTCCTGTTGTGGTTGATCAGACCTATTTTATTTATCAGTACGTTGATTGACAAAATATTCAAGCCTGTAGAGGATGTGCATGCCTTGCTGGCCCAGCTCACACAAATAAAGAAGAAACCCCATGAACCTATGAGGGACTTCATTGTTAGGTTCGACAAGCTGAGGCATAGGATTTTCATGGTCGCCCAGCCAACACTTCAAAATCTCAAGTGTTTTTTCATCAACTCACAGCTAACTGAAGTGAGTTTCTTGCTAAGATGGGCTAGACATATAGACCTTGCTGCTACTCAAGACTTGGCTACTGAGGTAGAAGATGACCTTATCTTGGCAGGAAAGATAAGGAGAGACCCTAATAAAGGTAAATCCTCTTCATCTTCTGAATACTCACCTACAGTCACCACTGACCCAATGGTACAAAATCTAGAAAATGAAATGCTAGCTCTCATAAAGCAAATGGTGCAAGGGATGTCATATGCTCCTGCATACAGAGATATGCCTAGGAGGACATTTCAAAATCAAGCATACCAAAGCAATGCTACCAAGAATCAAGGACATCGAAATCACTTCCTCCTCTATAGAGGAACCTCGCCCTTAAAGCACCTCTAAACAACTCAGTAGTTGGATATCTTGAAGCTGAATCAGATTTCTCATTTCAGCTTGAGTTAAATCCTAAAGATGATGCTAATCTCTTCACTGAGGATGAAGAAGAATTAGTTGGTGACTCCCATATTGGTTTCTTAAACTATCAGGATGAGCCTAGAAGTAAAAGCAATGCACCTGAGGGATCATATGTTGTATTCACCCAGTCCAAGAATCAATCAGCTCAACCTAATAAGGAGAAAGCAGAGGAGCGACCTCATCCAGCAGTTTCAATTGCTAAGTAGGGATCCACTCTTACTTTCTAGCCAAAGGACCTGGTGATTGCGAGAAAGGTAAGTAACCCAAATGCCCCTATGCCTTTTACTTCAAATTCGTAGTCTAGTCCTCCCCCTTTCAAAAATCAAAAGGATGAACTCCCATCCTCTGCTCCTAGCTCGTTCCAGACATTTGATATCATTGACCATATAAAGAAAACCAAAATTCAAATATCTGAATTTGAATTTCTATAGTCTCATCTTGAGCAATTAGATAGACTGGTTCAATGAGTTAAAAACTAGAACATCTCTGTTGAACAAGCAATTTTCAAAGTGACACAAGATCCCCCCAAGAATGCACCCACCAGGAACAACCTTGTCATTGCTCTCCCTGCTGCTCTTGGTAGGATTGAACCTTTTTATGTCTCATTGTTGATAAAAAAACATCAGCTAAATAATTACATCATTGATTTTGGAGCTTCAGACAAAGTCATGCCTACTAAAGTGGCTGAATCCCTTGACCTCACATTGACCAAGACTTTTGGTAGATGCTTCTCCATGGAAAACAAGCAAGTACCTTTGTTGGGACAAATTAAAGATGCCCAATTTGCAATTTGCAGTGTTTCCAAACAAAAAAATCAAGATGACTATCTTGGTAGCTGATGTCCCAGCATCATATGGCATCTTGCTTGGGCAAAAATTTTGCAGTGATGTTGGCAGTGAATTGAGCATAGATTTATCAGAGGCAAGGATTCTAGTCAAAGGTGTTATGAAGAGGTTGCTCACTGAGAAGGAAGCAAAATACGTGGTTACCTAGACCTCAGCCCCTGAATCTCAAATTATGTTTGAGTCTTCAGGCATGGGTAACTACTTTCTATCCATAGATGGAGTTCATGAGACATCTAATGAAGCTCTTGTGGGTGACAACTTGGAAACACATTCAACTGAAACAACAGAAGAATGGGCAGAGCACAAGGCAAGTGTGGAAGTATCTCCACCTTTGAATGAAGAAGAATCCAAAAGAAAATTAGTATCAAATGAGGTATGAATTCTTAAATTTGATGGAAATTGTTCCTCTATCGATTCAGGAGCTGGGGTTGTGTTAATATCTCTTCAAGGAGATATTTTCCCTCATCTTATAAATTACAATTCAGCAACACGAATAACACAGCTGAATATGAGTCTCTATTGCTTAGATTGAGGGCTGCTTGAGACAAAGGTATCAAGCTCCTTCATGCTAAAGGAGATGCCAAACTAGAGGTTTGTCAGGTGAGGAACCTATATCAAACCAAGAATGAAAGATTGAGTCATTACCGCAATCTAGTATGGGACCAGCTTGAAGACTTTGATGCTTTTAACATCTCTGCAGTTCCTAGAGAATTTAATGACCAGGCAGATGCACTGGTTGTTTTAGCTACTCTCTTGGTCCCCCACCTAGATTTCAAAGAAGACAAGTACACGATTGAGCTGGTCTTTTGGCCAAGCATACCTAATAATGCCAGTCATTGGCAGGTATTTAACAATGACAACCAAATTATTGCCTTCCTGGAGCAAAAAGATAGCTTTGAATAGCTACATTTTGAAGGCAGTGAACCTCAAAAGTGTGAACCAACTCCTAAATCAAATGCAGACACAGGTGAGGAGTTCTTACAACTCAAAGGGAATAAGATTCCCAAAGGCCTGGTTCCCGTTGAGAAGTTATTTGATAAGCATGATAGAGTCATCAAATCACAACCAATGGATTCAAGCTCATCTCAGGAATTTAATCAAGTAAATCTAGGAACCAAGGAAGAACCAAAGATGGTGAACATTGGGAAATGTTGTACTCCTGAGGAGAGGTTCAAGTTCACCAAGTTACTCAACCAGTACATGGACGTCCCGTCATATTCCTGTGATGACCTGAAGTCACTCTGGCTTGATGAAATTCAACATGACATTCCTCTCAAGGCTAATTCAACACCTTACAGGAAAAAGTTTAGGCATTATAATCTGAAAATATCAGGTACTATTCTATCTGAAATACAAAAAATGCTAAATGCTAAGATCATTTTCCCAATCCATCATTCCACATGGATTGCAAACATAGTGCCTGTAAGGAAGAAGAATGGTGAAATCTGCCTTTGTGTGGATTTTAGAAATTTGAATCAGGCATCTTTGAAGGATAATTATCCTTTACCAATCATGGATCAAGTGCTTCAGATAGTGATGGGATTAGAGATGTTATCAATGCTAGATTGGCTTCTCAGGATATAATCAGGTTGAAGTTGGTGAGGCAGACCGGCATAAGATTGCTTTCACCACACCTTGGGGCATGTTTACATATAGAAAGATGCCTTTTGGCTTGATAAATGTTGGCACCACCTTCCAAAGAGCAATGGACCTTGCCTTCAAAGATGATATGGATAAGTTCATCATAATTTATCTTGATGACTTGACTGTCTTCTCTAAGCATCACCCAGATCAAGTGAGCCATTTGCAACAAGTGCTAGAGCGCTACCTCCAGAATGGCATTTCCTTAAACCCCAAGAAGTCAGTTTTTGGAGTAACAGAGGGAAAACTTTTCAGACACATTATGTCAAAAGGGGGCATAAAAATTGACTCAGACAGAGTCAAGTCTATCCAAGAGCTTACCTTGCCCACAAGTAAGACTATTGTTCACTCTTTCTTTAGAAAGGTGAATTTCTTATGGAGGTTCATCCCTAAATTTGCTGAGAAGACCAGGCACATTGTAAACATGATGAAGAATAAGGCCACCTTTAGTTAGACTGAAGAAGGCAAGTCAGCATTTGAGGACATCGAGACTACCATTGCCCACGCCCCGTTTCTAGTTTATCCAGATTATACGAAGGATTTTTTCATGTATAGTTATGCTTCTGAACATACGCTTTCAGCAATTCTGGTTCAACAAAATAAAGAAAGTATGGAATCCCCCATTTCTTTCATGATTTTTCCTCTCAAATCTCATGAGCTGAAGTACTCAAACATGGAGAAGCATGCTTATGCAGTGTTAAAGGCAGTGAAGCATTTTTGCTTCTACATCTTGAATTAACACACAACTGTCTTGGTTCTTAACACCACGGTCAAATCCATACTGACTCAGTAGGAGTTTGGGATGAAAAGAGGTAATTGGGTTGCAAAGATTTAGTAGTTTGATCTGGTCATCAAGCCAATAAAGTTAGTGCATGGAAAAGGGCTATGCCAACTAATTGATGATAACAAGCCAAGAAGAATAGAGCATGAGAACCAGAAGTGGATGACACACCAACATTCCTCTTTGTCTCTACCACAAATGAGTGGTATTCAGGTATTGCTCATTTCCTTACTTATGGTGAGTGTCCTGCTCACCTATCTTATAGAAAAGGAGCACCATCAAGCTGAAAGCTGCTAATTTTGTCTTCTGGGACAATGGCCTATACAAGAGGAGCCTTGATGGAATGTTCCTTCGCTTTGTGGATAAGGAGAAACAAAGCTAACTTTTGAAGTCCTTTCATAATTCAACCTATGGAGGACATTTTTCTACCCCTATAACTTTCCATAAGATCCTATGAGCTAGGTACTATTGGCCAACTCTCTTTCAAGATGCATACAAGTGGGTCAGGAGATGTGAACTGTGTCAACAATTTGTTGGAAGGCCCAAGTTAGCTGTCCTACCCCTCAAACTAGTGATCATAGAGGAGCCATTCTAACAATGGTGAGTTGATTTTATTGGAGCTGTAAACCCATCATCAAGTGCTGGACATGACTATGTCCTTATGGCAATAGACTACTTCACCAAATGGGTGGAAGCAGTTCCAATCAAACATGCTACTTTAGAAGTAGTATGCAATTTCCTCAAAGAGAACATCATTTCTAAGTTTGGGGTCCCAACCAAAGTTGTCACTGATAATGTAGCTTGTTTCACTTCTCATGAGATTACTCAATTCTATTTTCACTACAGAATCACACTCTCCCACTCTTCTTATTACTTTCCACAAGGGAATGGACAAGCTGAATCAAGCAATAAGAACTTGGTGACTATCATCAAGAAGCTGGTGGATGACAACCAAAGGACTTGGTATAAGGCATTGGTTGATGCTCTATGGGCAAACAAAATTATGCCAAAGAGAGTAATTTGTATGTCAACTTTCCAACTTCTTTATGGAGTCAATGCTGAAATACCAATTACCCTGAAGCTGCCAGCACTGAAATTGGCTAAAGCAATTGAAGATCAAATGTATGAAAGTGCCCTGGATAAGAGGATCGTGTGCTTGACTGAGCTGGAGGAGCAGAGAACTATAGTGGTGGATCAAATTGCCGCCCATCAAGGTCTAGTGAAGAAGCTGTTTGACCAGAAAGCAAAGAATCATGATTTCTAGATTGGAGATCAAGCCCTGCTGTGGGAAAAGAGAAAAGAACCAAAGGGGATGCACGAAAAGTTTGATTTCCTATGGAGGGGCCCTTTTACTATTTATCAGCTCAATAGTAAAAATAGTTTCTTGTTGAAGTATCAAGATGGCACTCTCTGTTCTCTGCCTCACAATGGGCAACATATGAAGTGCTTCAACTCTTAAAGTATCAGATGAGTTCCCCTGTACATATGTATATTTGTATAGTCTTTTGTTCCTATTTTGTTCTTTTGTTTTCATTTTTTTAACCTTTCTTTTTGGGTAGCGCAACTCCATAGCCCAATGGCACACTTCAAAGCACTGGAGATTCTGGTTTCTACTCCCCTTAGCTGTGTTTCAAGTTTCCAAATGAAAGTAGTTCTCCAACTGGAGCCAACTGTTGTCTCCAAAAAATATCACTCATTTTTGGAACAACCTATGAACTATTTTGGCCCTGCTTAGACCAAAATTTCTCTCTTCTCTTCTCAAAATTTGTTTTGAGCTTTCAAATTCCTCATTTTTAAAGCTTTTTCAAGAAAGGGATTAGCAAGTTCAATAGGTTAAAAGGCTTCTATAGGCAATTTCAATCAAAAGAACAAGTTTATAACACTTATTCATTTCCAGGATTGGTTCAGCGCCTCGGTTCAATCAAAAGGGTTCAATCGGAAAATGATAAAGAACAAAGGCTTGAACCATTGAACTTTGAACCACTTTGGTTCAACGGTTCAAAGGGTTCAACAACCAATTGGTTCAACGCGCTTGGTGTAAAAGATTAAAAAGGAAAAGTCAAAGGATGAATCAATTGAACTGTTGAACCAAAGTTGGTTTAATCAATTGGTTCAAGGGGCTGCCCCAAAGCCAAAGGAACAAGTGCCCTTGCGGAGGGCAGTGAGCAAAAGCAGACAAAAGTTGGAAACCCCTCAGGGAAATAGCTAAGTAAAATAAGTTGAAAGAATTCTTTTGAGAAGATTTTTCTCGAAAAAATGTTTAAGGCAAAATTCCTTCAGACTTTTTGTCTGAAAGAATTCACTCGGAGAGAAAGTCCAAAGAAATGGAAAAGAACAAATGGCTAAGTAACAGAAACTTTCCTTCGGACATTTTATCTGAAGGAATTCTTTTAGGCTTTTTGCTCGATGGAAAAAGCTCAAAATCCAAAAGCCCACTTGGGAATTTGAATCCTCAAGTCCGCCTAAAAAATCTCGAAGGATAGGTACCCTTGTGGGGGGTACTTGACGACAGAGAAAGGACTGTTTTAAAAGCCCAAAGGGATACCTTCCCTTTAGGACATTCCAAAGGCTGAACAAAGACGCAAAAATGAACCTTCAAAGACTTAGACAAAAAGGGCTTCAAAGGACGAATCAATTGAACCATTAAATCATTGAACCAAAAGGTTCAACGAGTTCATAGGTTCAAATGTTCAACCAGAGCTTAGAAAGATAAAGGAAACAATGATTGAGTGAGACACATAATGAACCAATGAACTGATTGAAATTTAAACTAAAAGATTTCAAATTTCAATGGTTCATAGGTTCAAAGGTTCAAAGGCGGCCTCAGTCAAGGAAAAAGCAGCTAACAGGTGGTTCAACAGACGGTTCAACTAAGGAGCGGGGAAGTGATTGAACCAAGAAGCGATGGAACAAAAGAGACTGAATGAACCAATGTACCAATGAACTTTCAATGGTTCAACAGGTTTAAGGTTCAACATGGTTCAAGTAGCTGGTGACCATTAACAGTCCCATGGGCGTCAAATTTAAAGGGAATATCCATGGAAATTCGAATAGAGCGTGGAACTTAAAGGAAGAACCAAGTGATTAAATGAAAAGAGAGCCCAAAGATTTAAATTGCTACAAGGGAGAGAAGATCAATGCGAAGGACCATAAATATTTTCAAAAGAGTTATTTTCAGTAGGTGGAACAATGGATCAAGTAGACTTAGACTTTTGTGCACACCAAATCAAGGATGCAAGCCTGTTTTTCTTCCATAAAGTAATGGCAAATTGGACAGCTGCACAGATATATTAGGAAAAGGACTAGATAGTCCATATTAAGAAGAGACATATTAGAGGAATGGACATGCCATAGTTATGGCAATACACTATTCTCAGCATGGTCCCTCTAGACAAAAACTAAAGGTGCATTGAAGATGTTGACTGCAGCATGGGCCATCCCATGGGAAAGAATGTCAAGCCTTACATAGTTGCTATAAGTTTGTAATTTCTCTCATTTGTAAAAGAGATCTTCCCATTACCAGAAGCAAAACTCTACCCAAATTAAAAGGTGAATACTGAGACTTTGAGCTTAGATTGTAGTTCATATTATTTTATTTGAATGAGAAAGCAAGTGACTTGCAGACTTTGTGCTGTTATAGCTTGTGCTATTTTAGAAAATTGTTCTTATGCCTATTTCCTAGGAGCATTCTTGTTTATTTGATCTAACAAGCAGAACTAGTGGAATTAATCAAGAAGGTGTCCTGAAGCCAGCTAATTTCAGACTTTGTGCTGTCATATTGTCTTCAATGTGTGTTTAGTTTTTGTTTCTATGTAAATGACCTTGGGATGACTTTGTGCCCCCATTGTTCTTCATTTCTTACTCTTTGAGAAGTTGAGGTGGAAACTTTGTGTTCTGTTTCATCCTACTGGTTATTGTGCCCTTTTGTCACTAGTCACTTTTACTACTTGAAAGAGATTCCTGTTATTCCCTGCAAGAACAGTTTTGAAAGAAGATAAGTGCCTTCAGTGTTCCCACTAGAATTTTTCTCCTTTGTGTGTTAACATCACCTCTAAAAGAAGAGAGATGGATGATGTATTTTGCCCCTGAGTGTTATTTTTTATTTATATTTATATAGTATATTGCTCCTACGTATTTATAGGGAACCTCCCCTTGCTGAGAGGAGAGATTAGTCCCCTTTTGATGTGGTAAAACTACACATTTGGCCAACCAATCTTCCTGTTATGGTTGATCAGACCTATTTTGTTTATCAGTACACTGATTGATAAAATATTCACCCAACACATTTAAAGGAGGTGTCTTTCTTGAGGAGATGGTGAAAGGGTTAACCTTTATCTGATAGCTGGGAGATGAAGCAATGAATAGATTGGAGCTTCCCCTACAAGTTACAGAGTTGCTTAAGATTATTAGGAGTCATCTCCAAGATTGATATAAATTTTTTAGGGTCTATTTAGATTCCTCAAAGAGAAATGATAAAGCCAAGAAGCTTTCCAGATAAGACCCCAAAAATTCATTTCTTAGGATTGAACCTGACATGATAATGGATTAGTTGATCGAAGATGATTGAGCGAATAACTAGGTGATCCTTGTAGTGTTTGGATTTCTCAAGGAGATCATCCACATAGTCTTCTATAATTTTATGGATGAAATCATGATAAATGTAGGTCATGATGCATTGATAGGTTTATCTATCATTCTTTAAACCAAAAGGCATGACCCTGAAGCAGAAGGTCCCCAATGGGGTGATAAAGGAAATTTTATGCTAATATTAGGGAACAATTAAGATCTGATTATATCTTGAGAAATTATCCATGAGGGATAACATCTCGTGGCCAGCTATAAGATCAATAAATTAGTTGACATTGGGCAAAGAGATGTCATCCTTTGGGAAAGTGAGGTTAAGGTCACAAAAGTTGATATAGAGGTGAAGTCCCCCTATGGGTTTGGTAATGGGAACAATGTTGAAAACCATTATGGATGTCCATGGGTTGGATGAAGTTAATGGATAAGAGATGTTGAAGTTATTCTTTGACAAGAAGGGTGATGTGAGGATGTATTCTATAAAAGGGTAAATTTTGGGCATATCTTGATAAGACCAAGCAAAGGCTATGCTATGATCATGAAGGAAAAAAGGGTAATCTTGTTTCTCCATAGAATTTAACAATTGACCAATTTTAACAATATGAGGGTTGTCTTGAGTATCCAAGTTACATCAATGGTGGATTCGTTCAACATGGTTTGGTTCTCTGAGGGAAGGTATTTATGGATAGAAGAATCCCCCACACTGAGATAGGTGAGAATAGAATCATAATCATGATATTGGATCATGTTGATGATAGGGTAATCTTGCTTGATCATATCAGGATGGATGAGAGGAAGGATTTTACTTTGACTACCCTTTTGATAGGTCAAGGTGGGCAAACTAACAGTATTGATAAAAAAAATTAGATGGGATGAGATCGAGGTCATCAAATTTTGGGTAAGGTGGGGTTGGTGAGGATGGGACATCCTCTTCGATGGTGGCAATGGGTTTTGGTGAGGTGGGTTCTTCTGGTGGTACAAACCCAAGGCCAAATAACTCATGAGGTTTTTGAGTTTTGATTGTGGTTAACTCATGAGGTCCTTATTCGTAAAGTCCAAGACCAAACCCCTTCCAAGCACACCTATAAAGGTAAGCTTTGGCAAAGGATAGTTTGTTGAGATAAGAGAAGTTACAGGTAAATGGTTAGATGGATGAGGTAGTGGTGGGTGTGAGAAGTGGTTGATCAAGTCCCCCATAAATGAAATTTGTTTAATGGTTGGGGAGCCTGAAAGGGATGATGGTTTTGATGTTGGGATCATAAGAAGGGTCATGATTAAGGTTCCCATACTCATACAGAGTAGGGAAAACATCCAAGGCTAAAATATGATACTCCTCAAATGAGAGACATTGGAACATGGATTCTAAGGGGTCTTTTATGGGTATCTGGGAAGAAGGGATTGATGAGCTAGTGGAAGCTTCATCACTATTGTGAGCAGGAGTGATATGGGTTTTGGTAGGTGGTAAGGTAGTGCTGTTACTAGTTGATGGTAGAGTAATAAGAATGTCATTAGGTTGATATGTCATATTGCAATTGGAAAATAGACAAGGGTCAACTTTGATGGTAACAACTTGAACCTCATGTTCAAATTTAACACATTAATACAAGGTAGAAGACACAACTCATGGCACAGATCTAAGGGTGTCTGAGTAACACATTATATTAGAAATCACCCTCTATAACATAAAATAGTTTAAGAATGGTGTGGATTCCCAAATAGATATGAAGGATAATTGTCCCCAAGGTTGTGTCCATGGTATCATTAAAGGAGCGAAGAACCATTGTTTTTTTTTTACATGATGTTCTTGGGTAGCTAAAGTTGGTCATAATAATGGGAGAAGATAATGTTGATGCTAGCTCCTCCATCAATCGTCATCCTTTTGACCAAGTGTGATTGATGTACATGGTGATAAATAGGGGAGGATCAAAATCTTCAGGGTGAACATGAGGTATTTTAGAATCTTGAAAGGTGATGAGGGCAAAATGTTGGAGGGCTCCAAAAAAGGCTACAAGAGGTTATGGATCATATGTTTTAACCTCTATAGATTATATAGCCTCTATCAGTGCTTGATGATGGTGAGGTAAGGTGTTGATCAGTTCATAAAGGCTTATTTTCACTAGTGTCTAATGAAGTTGTTTCAACATGATACACTAGATGGATTCAGATGCATTGGAGGGAGAGGGTCCTAAAATAGATACTTTGGGATTTGGTTATGACATAGGTAAAGGTGTAGGTGTTTGGGGTTGTTTAGAAGGTTGAGGAGCTGAATGGTATATCCAAGGAATGGAGACATTAGCTTTTCCCTTATCCTTCTATTGGGACTGCAAGCAGGTAAGCATATGAATAGTGTGGATGGGGGGATTTATTGGGTTTGGTGGTTGCTTAGGTTCCTCTTCCTCACTCTTGGATGAGAGTAGGGGAGCAGGCAAAGGTTGGATAGGTTGGGTTGATGGTAGGATTGGTAATGGAGATAAAATAGGTTCATCTAATAATAAATCATCCTCATCATATAGGCTATGAACAAGTGCTTGGAGAGCTTTGCAATTCTCCATGTCATGTCTCGATGCCCTATGATTTATACAGATCAAGATTTCAATGAACTAGGAGGGTTTGGTATTGGAAGGGTAGAATGGCTTGATAGGTGGTAAGATAATGGAATAAGTTTGCAACAAACTTTGTAAGATGGCTAAATAAGATTCATTCAAAGGTATTGGAGGTGATGAGTTTATATTTTTACGTATGAGAGCCTTCTTAGAAGCAGTTTTCACCTTAGAATTTTTAGGTGGTGGAATGGTTTTGGTCAGAGGTTGGGATTGCTTAGTTATGGTTAGCTTTAGGGCAAATGAGTTAGGAGTGGAAGATTTAGATGATGAGGGGTTAGATACAGGTGGGAAAGTAGAGGTAGATAAGTTAGTTAAGAATGAAGGATAACTAGATGATTTAATAGATGTAGGATTAGGTAAATAAAAAGGGGATGGCTTACTAGAGGAAGAATAGGTAATTGGGATGGAAAAGGGATGGGATCCTAAAATAGAAGGTAAGTGGGAAGGAGGTGGTATGGGTTTATTTCAAGGTTGAGGTTTGGGTAACTCTATCTTTTTATTTGGTTTGGTTTGGGGTTTCTTTGGTAGACTAGATGGAGTTAAGTCCAACTTCAAAGAGAGGTGAGTTTGACTAGGTGTGGGAATAATTCCCAGGTTCTTAACTAGTTTGGTAAGAGAGGCATGAGGTGACTTGGTAATTATAATGGGAGGTGGTTGGGATGGTTTATTTATGGTTTTGGTAGAAGAAGTGTTTGACAAGGAGGAAATAATGGGTTTAAGAGTGCATTCAAGAGAAGTTGATGATTTAGATTTGTTGTAGTAAGGAAGCTCAAGATGATGCTAAAAGGTGGCTCTATCAAAGTTGGGTTGAGAAGTGAATGTTAAACTTTGGATGAGTCTACAAAAGGGCTTGTAGATGGGCTTGGTTCTTTGGTCATTAGTTTCAAAAATTAATCCCCAAGGTGGAGAAGAGGGAATGGCTTCTTCATCCTTGTTTTTGATGGGAAGTTCAAAAATTGGTGGTTGGGTAGATGTGGTAACCTTCTCTTGTGGGATGGTTTTCAAAGAGGGAATGGATGGTTATATGATTGGTGAGTTAGGTGTAATGTCCTCAAGTGAAGTAATGGACATGGTTGCTTCCTTTCTTTGGGTGTTTAAAGGAATGGAGGGCGGTTCTACCACTTCAACGGGTGGAGTGGAAGAAGAAGAAATGGTTAACACAAAGGTTGCCTCCTTTGGTGTTTCCATCAAAAGAGAGATGGATGAAGCTAAAGCCTCATTAGGAAAAGAGAGAGGGGTGGTTGATTCTTTTGTTTGAGTATCCAAAGGAATGGAAGGTGGGTCCACTCCTTTCATAAGTGAAATGGAGGAAGGAGTGGTTAAGGTAATGGTCTCTAATGACCAAATTTGAGCTTTGGTTAAATTTGAGTCAAACCCTACATTTTTTAAACTTTTTAGAGTGTATTCATGTCCTATAAGGGTTTCATATTGATCTAGATGTTTCATTTATCCCTATCCTATCCTTGGTTCAAGTCTAACCCCTTGTACTAGTCAAGTCAATGAAATTCAACCCTAGTCAAATAGGGTTAAACCTAGTCAAAGGTATAAATTGTGTTGATTTGGTCCTAATATGGTTTTGGATGTGTTTTAAGACCTTTCTAAGTCATTTATTTATCCTTAACATGTTTCATATATCAAATATGCCTTGTTGGGCCACCTTTTTATCCAAAAAGAGGACTTGTATGGATGGGCTAAAGAGAAAAACTTGTCATAAAGCTATGGTTAATGTGGGAGAGGTTAGATAATGTTATTTTTAGGGCCTTTTGGGCACTTGTATGGAATGGATCATCTCACTTGCAAGTGAAAACATCAGTTATGTGCCTCTTCACCTCCCAATAGTCATTTCCATGTTTAGTTTGTATATGAGGCCTAAAAAAGTTCAATTCTTACTTCTCTTTCTTCCTCCTTGTCTTGGAAAGCAAAGAAGGGTCAAATTTAAGAAATTGGCATGGGCCATACAAGTGGAGTTGGAGAGAGTGCTTATATAGATGGATAATACTCTAAATGTAATTCAAATCCATAATAAGACTTGCAATTTGATGCCTCATCCTTTATGAACAATCAGTTAGACTCCAGGCAGCCTTTTATGCATTTACAACTATGAGGGGTATCTTTTTAAGCTTGTTTCTGATTCTTGTGTTTGTTTTTTATGGGTTTGATGTTTTCACATGATTCAAATGGCTCCTCCACATATTCTCCATAACCATGATAGAATAGGGATCACCAAATGATAAGGGAGCCTCTTATAGGCTTGGATAGTTCATAAATTGTCAACTTCAAGCACTTGCAGGCATCTTGAAGAAATGTTTTCTACATTGAAATGAAAGTGAAGGTGGCTTCAAAGGCTTGAATACATGAGGATACATTTGTAAATACTATATCAAGTTTGAACATTTGGCTTGTCCAAATAACACCCAAAAGGTTGAGTTGTTCCTCACTATCAACCTTTGATAGTCAATATATATGTTTGCAAACATCCTCTACATTGGAATTGTTGGAGGATCAACCAACAATAGATTACACTTGTGAAAGCAATAAACGCGGAAATAAATCAGATAGACAAGTAACTAGAATGAGATAATAGTAAGAACAAGAGATACAAGAAACCACCCTGAAAACTTGTATTAACAAACTCTTTACAAAGGAATACAATTGAAAAAACTTTTTTCTTCCACACCTCTCCTGGATGTATAGATCCTCAATAGATCTCTATTCCTCAAGAGCTCTCTCTCTCAAGAACAATCAACTCCAACAAGCCTGGATTGATTCAATTCTGTACTATTCTTCACATACAATGAATTACCACAATAATCCATAATAACTACTACAATAAGCTAGGAAGATCTAATTCTACATATAGAATTAGGAAACTTGAGCATGCACTTCCAACAAGCAGTTAAGCCACTTGAACAAGGGCTCTAAAAATAGTATTGCTAACAATAGAGACGCGAGCTTGAGACTACAACTCAAACTCATCATGCAAACACTCGCTTCTGTCCACGGAAATAGCTCTCTGGACACGCAGGTAACCGACATCAGTTCCTTCTGCTCGTCTGTGACCGTCATCAGCCGATCTTCTGTCGACGTCGGCATCTATGCAACTGCTCCTGACTGATGTCGGTCACTCCTGACCGATGCCGGTGTCTGTGTAGACCCAAAACTAATAATGTATGCTCCTTGGTGAAGCTTTTAGCTCCACACCCTAACAATCTCCCACTTGGAGATAAACAGCTGCACCAGTACCTGTACAGCAACATCTTCTAGCTCCTCCATCTTCAACTCAATCATGAAGACCAACAGAAGTTGAATGAAGATTCAACTTCTCCTTTGTAACTGGCTTGGTTAACATATCAGCAGGATTCCTATATGTATGGATCTTCTCCAGCTTCAACTCACCATCTTCCAATACCTGTCGTATGAAATGGTACCTTAGCTGTATGTGCTTTGTTCTTGAATGAAAGGCTGAACTTTTAGCCAAATGGATTGCACTCTGACTGTCACTATATAATCTGCAATTCTCATGCTCCCTACCAAGCTCATCCATGAACCGTGTCATCCATATCATCTCTTTGCTAGCTTCTGTGGCTGCAATATACTCTGCTTCTGTAGTTGACAAGGCAACAACCTTCTGCAACTTAGATATCCAGCTAACCGCCATTCCTCCTACAGTGAAAACATAACCTGTAGTGCTCCTCCTGCCATCCAAATCACCTGCCATATCTGAATCTACATAACCATGTAGAGAAGTATTTGAACCTCCATACCACAAGTGCCTACTGTTGGTTCCTCTCAGATATCTAAGGATCCACTGAACTGCTTTCCAATGTTCCTTACCTGGATTGGCCATATACTTACTTACCACTCCCACTGCTTGGGCAATATCCGGTCTAGTACACACCATTGCATACATCAAACTCCCTACTGCAGAAAAATATGGAACCTTACTCATGTACTCTACCTCATCATATGAATCAGGACATTGTTCTTTACTCAACTTAAAATGTCCAGCCAAAGGTGTGCTTACCGGTTTAGCATCCTGCATATTGAACTATTTCAACACCTTGTCCACATAATCTTCTTGAGACAATATCAACCTGTGATTTTTCCTGTCTCTCTTAATGCTCATGCCAAAGATTTTCTTTGCTGCTCCCAAATCCTTCATAGCAAATGTTTGAGCTAATTTCACCTTAAGCTCAGAGATATCCTGCATGTGTGATCCTGCAACTAGCATATCATCTACATACAACAATAGAATAATATATCTATCGTTATCAAATCTCTTGAAATACACACAATGGTCTGATTGACACCTACTGTAGCCATGCTCAGTCATAAACCTATCAAATTTTAAGTACCATTGCCTAGGAGCTTGCTTGAGGCCATACAAGCTTTTCTTCAATCTGCACACAAACTTTTCCTTACCCTTGACCTCAAATCCTTTTGGGTTTTCCATATAAATTTCCTCATCCAAGTCTCCATGAAGAAACGTTGTCTTAACATCTAGCTGCTCAAGATGCAAATCCTCAAAAGCAACCAAAGACAATAAAACCCTTATAGAAGTCATTTTAACAACAGGAGAAAAAATCTCACCAAAGTCAATACCTGGCTTTTGTGCAAATCCTTTTACCACTAATCTAGCCTTATATCTCATCTGTCCATTCTCACCTTCTTTCAACCTGTAGGTCCATCTGTTCTTGAGTGTTCTCTTACCAGCTGGGAATTCAACCAAATCCTATGTTTGGTTCTCTCTTAAGGACTCCAACTCCTCAACCATGCCACGCTCCCACTCACTCTTGGACTCCACCTGTATTGCTTCTTCAAAACTCTATGGTTCTCCACCATCAGTTATCAATAGATAAAATAAAGAAGGAGAATATCTAATTGGAGGCTTACTCACCCTTTCTTACCTCTTGATGGGTGTCTGAGACTCGTTCACAACACGCTGTCCACCCAAATTCTCTGACAGTGACCGACCTCGATCACCTCCAGACCTGTTACTGGCCGACGTTGGTTCTGCCTGACCGACCTCGGTACTTGTCCTGCCGATGTCGGTCTCTGTACGGCTTACGTCGATTTCTATACTACCGACGCCGGTTCCTAACCTGTCGCCGTCGGTCTCTGTGTTTTCCTGCAAGTGATTATTTCTTTTTCCCATGAGCTCATCTTAGACTTTTACCTCGTCCAATTCACCATTGCTCTGTTCAGATTGATTCAACTTCCTTAGCTGATCACAATACATCACTCTTTCATTGAAAACAACATCATGGCTCCTGATTACCTTGTTAGTTTCTAGATTCCACAATCTGTAACCAAAATCATCTGAGCCATAGCCAATAAACGTGCATCTTATAGACTTAGCATCAAGCTTCTTTCTATTTTCCTTATCCATATGCACAAAGGCTTCACAACCAAAAACTTTGAGATATGAGAGATCAACCTTTTTACCTATCCATGCCTCTTCTGGAATACCACCATCTAGAGCTGTAGAGGGTCCTCTGTTAATCAGGTACACTGCAGTGTGAACAGCTTGTGCCCAAAACTGTAAGGGCAAATCGGCATGCAATCTCATACATCTTGCACGCTCCATTATTGTCCTGTTCATCCTTTCAACAATACCATTCTGCTGAGGTGTCCTTGAAACCGTCTTTTGCCTATGGATTCCATGCATATAACAATAATCTCTGAACTTATGAATGCAGAACTCACCGCCATTGTCTGACCTCAGGCACTTTAATCTTTTACCTGTTTCATTCTCAACCATAGCTTTCCAAACCTTAAAAGTCTCAAATACATCAGATTTTCTTCTAATACAATAGATCCATACCTTCCTTGTAGCATCATCTATGAAAGATACATAGTACTGTGATCCTCCAATGGAAGCAACCTTAGCCGATCCCCACACGTCTGTGTGAACAAGCTCCAACTTATGCCTCTTCTTAGTAGACCCAGTCTTGAGAAAACTAACCTTTTTCTATTTTCCAAATACACAGTGCTCACAAAACTCTAGATCTATGCCTTTTAAACCTGAAAGCATACCTTTGGACTTAAGAATTAACATCCCCTTCTCACTCATGTGGCCAAGCCTTGAGTGCCATAGTTTAGCATCCACATCTGAAGTAGATAATATAGAAGGAGATTTGTTAATAACACAATTACACAAATAGAGAGTACCTTCTCTCTTACCTTTGGCCATAACAAGTGCACCCTTGGTCACCTTCCAAGATTTTTCTATGAGAGTTACTGTACAACCCTCATCCCCTAACTTTCTTGTAGAAATCAAATTTCTCTTCAAGCTAGGAACATGCATCACATCTCTCAACACCCATGTGTTGCTATTCTGCATCTTCAACTGCACTTTACCTTTGCCAATTATTTTACAGGGCTCATCATCCCCTAGATACACTATTCCAAAATCTCCATGGATATAGTCACTGAAATATTCTCTGTTAGGGGTAGCATGAAAAGATGCACCAGAATCTAATACCCAAGATTCTATATTATTATGTAGAGAGAAAATTAAAGCATCTTGTGCAATACCTGAAATCTTGGCTTCTTCCTTTCCTTCGTGTTGATTGTCCTCCTTAGGCTTTGACCAACAATCTCTGCTTATGTGCCCCATTTTTTCACAATTCCAGCATTGTCGCCTTCTGCCATTTCTGGATTTAGATTTGCCTTTCCCCTTTGACTTGGATCTTGATCTGCCTTTCTTGCTCTTCTCTTTCTGCCTTCCCCTGCTCTCAAAACTTAAAGCGTTCCCAGATGCTTCTTCTGTGCTTTTTCTGCGTATTTCCTCATTCAAGATAACACTAACAACATCCTCTACTTTCAAAATATTTGATGCAGATGCAGTATTACTTACTGCCATTACTAAGCCATGCCAGCTTTCAGGCAAAGAACATAATATTAAAAGAGCTTTTATTTCATCATCAAACACTATATTCACTGAACTTAACTGATTCACAATTCTGTTGAAATCATTCAGATGAGTAGAAACAGATCCACCTTCATTCATATGCAAATTAAATAACTGCTTCATAAGATATACCTTATTAGAAGCTGAGGGTTTTTCATACAAATTTGCTAACGTAGTCATCAACTCTACTGTAGACTTTGCCTGTGATAAATTAGATATCACAGTGGATGCTAGACTCAGTCTTATAGACCCTAGAGCCTTTCTGTCAAGAACTTTCCATTCTTCATCCTCCATGTCTTTGGGCTTCTTTGCAACCCCACCTAACAGTAAGTAGAGATCTTTCTGATACAGATAATCCTCTATCTGCATTCTCCAATGTTGGTAATTTTTGCCATTAAACTTTTCCATTCTCAATTTACTTTCATCTACCATTGCTTCTCCCACTCAAACAGAAATCCCTGCAGAAACCCCTGTGAGAACCTGTAATCAATACACACTACATAGATCTGAACCACCTGTTAGTGAACTTGAGCTTTGATACCAATTGTTGGATATCAAGCTCTGAACCTGCAACCAAGGCTCTGATACCACTTGTTGGAGGATCAACCAACAATAGATTACACTTGTGAAAGCAATAAACACGGAAATAAATCAGATAGACAAGTAACTAGAATGAGATAATAGCAAGAACAAGAGATACAAAAAACCACCCTAAAAACTTGTATTAACAAACTCTTTACAAAGGAACACAATTGAAGAAACTTTTTTCTTCCACACCTCTCCTGGATGTATAGATCTCTCAATAGATCTCTATTCCTCAAGAGCTCTCTCTCTCAAGAACAATCAACTCCAACAAGCCTGGATTGATTCAATTCTGTATTGTTCTTCACATATAATGAATTACCACAATAATCCATAATAACTACTACAATAAGCTAGGAAGATCTAATTCTACATATAGAATTAGGAGACTTGAGCATGCACTTCCAACAAGCAGTTAAGCCACTTGAACAAGGGCTCTAAAAATAGTATTGCTAACAATAGAGACGCGAGCTTGAGACTACAACTCAAACTCATCATGCAAACACTCACTTCTGTCCACGAAAATAGCTCTCTGGACACGCAGGTAACCGACATCGGTTCCTTTTACTCGTCTGTGACTGTCGTCGGCCGATCCTCTGTCGACGTCGGCGTCTATGCAACTGCTCCTGACTGACATCGGTCGCTCCTGACCGACGCCGGTGTCTGTGTAGACCCGAAACTAATAATGTATGCTCCTTGGTGAAGCTTTTAGCTCCACACCCTAACAGGAATTTTGGTATTGAAGCTAGTTAAATCTATATTTGATGAATAATATGTTTCTAATGGTTTATTAATGCTCTTGAATGGTTTTTGAAGGTCCTTCCTTGACATAGTCTGGTCATATTCATACCCTGCCTGTGAAGAGAATGCCAATGCTCACCTACAGGTGGCTGAGCAAGACACCCATAGGAAATTACATGAATAATTGAAACAGCTTAACATTTGAGAGCTATTAGTATGACAAAATTATTTTCAATGCATAATACGGCAGCAAGATAGCAAGTTTAGATGGAAAACCATGTAAAGAACATAAGGACTGTTTTAGGATTATCTATACTAAAACTACAAAATAGAGCACCCCTTACTTTTTGAAAGCATCATGTGAGATAGACAAAAGAGCTTTAAATTCCCTTTTAAGGCTTAAGGTTGTTGTCCCTGGTATGAATAATTAATTCACAAGGTTTGAAGAACTTATCATCAAGGGAGAGAGGTCTTTGGAGGTTCAAAGTTGTCGAAGAAACCACTAAATATTGACAGTGAAACCTACATGATTTTGAAGGAGAATTCACCTTGCACTTCACATTAAAGGTCCTAGACTATGAAAAATGAGGGGAAATAATTATAAATGCTTAAAAATACATTCTTCAGCAAAACGTCATTAAAAAAGGTACATTTTAATGAAATGATCTTCTAGGCCCACACCCTATCCATACACAGGGCAAAGTTTGCACTTACAGTAGGGCTACTAGGCATTGGTCATCAAATCATGATTATACATTGTATTTGAGTTTTAAATGTGAGTGGAATATAAATTTTGACAACCTATTTATTTTGAGCAAGGAACCCAACCCCAAAGAAACTAGATCCCATTTTTACTAGTAATTTTTAGAACTGAGTTATTTACATGTTTGGGCACCTAGTTGGCTCACAGTTCATCCTATCATCCTCAATCTAATGGACAAACTGAGATAGTCAATAAATGTCTGGAAGGATATCTCCATTGTTTTATTTCTAATAAATAGGATAAATGGGTTCATTGGCTACCACTTACTAAATGGTGGTATAATACTTATGTTCATAGTTCTTCCAAAATGTCTCTTTTTGTGGCACTATATAGATACCACCCTCCATCCATCACTTTAACCTTGAAGGTCTATCCTAAGGTTTAGCAGTTGAAGAACATATTCACCATCAATAGGAGGTCTTTGCAAGTTTGCATGCAAATTTAGCTATGGTCTAGAATCACATGAAACAATAGAGAGATCAACACAGAGTGAGAGGCATTTTGACATTGGTGATTGGGTCTTTATTCACTTGCAACCATACAAACAGATGTCATTGAAGCAACAAAAAATAGATAACAAGTTGTCCCCTAAGTATTATGGGCCTTATCAGATCTTGTAGAAAATTGGTAGTGTGGCCTACAACTTAGATTTTCCATCATCCACTCACATATATCCAGTATTTCATGTATCATGCCTGAATAAAGTCATTAGACACAAAGTTGCCATTCAAATAGAAGTACTAGAATTAGATGAGGAAGGCAGAGTTATTCTTGACCCTGAGGTGATCCTTCATAGGAACACCAAACATTTGCATTTCCAAGAAATTACAGAGTACCTGATCAAATAGAAAAATTTGTCATGTGAAGATGTCATTTGGGAGGATGAAACATTTGTGAAGCAACATCTAGAGTTGCCACAATGTTGAGGACAATGTTGTTTTAAATGGGAGGGGCTTGTTATGCCATTAACCATTGGTGTGTCTAGGGATATATGTGGCCGACTTGTGGCTTACATACCTCTTTTATTTACTTGTTATATTTCTCTATGTTCTTAGATAGGTCAGCCTATGGAATAACCTTGGCTAAGTAGATTAAATATAGGAGGTAGTGGTTAGTCTTTATTCATTATGTTAAGAATTTTGTTATTAATGCATTGTTATGGAGGTTGCCTCCTTGAATTTGTTTTGTTATATTATCCAGTATTCTATTCTGTTGTCAATTATTATTGTGTGATCTCTCATATTTACTTATTTTATGTGATATAATATCATTATGTACGAACATCTAAAGTAATCCATTACACCAAATTTTTACTCAAAGAAATCTTGAATAAATATACAAGTGTGAATGCCTCTCATGTGTTGTAATATTGAGTAATGATTGAATCATTGTTGGTCTAGTCTAGTGAAAGAATGTCTTTTCTAGTTTGTACTCTTGATAGTCTACCAATTTATAGAAAGGAGATTATTGTAGGTCTTCGCTAGTATTTTTTCTGTGTAGAGATATCTTAAAAGTTATTCATGAATGTATCTTTCTTTGGATCATTCATTTTCTTCTCAAGAATCATATACCTTCTCAAATCTAGCATATGAAATATTGATGTAGCAATGGTTCCTGAGTTGTGAGTCATATGCAATAAAACATCTTGTTTTGTCTTTAAAGTAGTGGTTTCAGTCAATTGGGAGGATATCAAATATTGGTGCATCTCTGCTTGTTTTCTTAGTTATTTTTATTTAACCCTTTTCATACATAATTTATGGATTAGAGAGAGCTTTAGAGGTGCATCAAGGGGAGCTAGCCCTTAATCTAGAGATTCATCTCAAAAAAATTGTCACCCACAACAAGATAGATGATTCCATTTTGCCACTTGGATGAGGAGAGTTGAGCATCTCCTCAAGGGTGAAAATTTAAGTGTCAACAATTTTTGGCACACTTGTTAGGACCATTTATCCAAGGAGTTGAATAATTCTTGGTGTGTTCTTCAATCAATTAGCCTTTTGGAGGCCATTCAATCAACACCAATGATGACTCTGAGTTGAATTAGTTGGTCAAGCAACCCTAGTGCATCAAGAAATCATATTTGGTATGTATAACCCCATTGTTAAGTAGTATGGATCTTGTGTTCCTTCATATAGTTTTGATCAAGCTCATGTTGTTCATGGAATCACCTCAAGCAACCCTCCTAATTGTCTTTCTTTTATCAAATCCAAGAGTGCTAAGGAGATAAATTTAGAATTGGAGAAGCAAATGTTGTAAATAGATAGGTTGAATGAGTGAAATAGATATTAGCAAGAGTTTATGTATAAAGAGGAATGTTTGTTTAAGCAAGCTCAAGTCATGCAATCCATGGAGGAAAAAATAGTAAGATGGAGGAGTCAATCCGGTCAATGCAATCAGCATTGTATACCTTTTTTCCATCCCAAAGCAACCTTCTCCTATTCAAAATAAACCCTCCTCTTATACATCAAATCCTTTCTATCAAATAACACTACTCACCAAAATAAAATGAGCCAACCTTCTAACCCATCTAATGCATTAACTATTCTTGTTGTTAATCCTTTGCACCTAGCAATCCAACACCAAAGGACATTGGAATAGCCTTCAATGGAAACTAATTATTTCAATTCCTTATATTGTGAGCCCTCTTTTGAAGAAAATCATCCTACTTCTTTTGTAAAACAACACATCCATCCTCAAACAACTCTTCCTATGCATGTGCAAACTCTTCCTAGTCCCCTTCAATCTTCTCAAGCCACTTAGCATGATGTCAAGATTCCAAGTTGGATAAATGTCTATCATGAACCAGCTCAAGACCTTGATAAAGATGAAGTTGTTGCCTATCCTCAAGAAAAGAGTTCCAATCCTAAGATCATGAGTTGGAATGAAATAGTGGAATCATGGGGTAAGAAATAAGAGAAGAGTATTGTTCTAGATTATGAAGTGGAAAATGAAGCTACTCCTCCTCATCATGATGATGTACATGATCTCCAAGAAAGACTCCTCTAAGAGAATCTACCTAAACAAATTGAAGAATTAGAGTTAAGAATAAGGTTCCTTAGTTAAGGTGTAATGGATGATTTAGACCCAATAAAAGATCCCATGTCTAAACACACCCCATATACACCCCTTCAAGAGAGTTATCAAGCTATATCTGATGTGGACGAATTATTGATCAAGTAGAAGGAAGAGAATCAATTGATTTTAGTCCTAGGTTTACCTCCTCTTCCTCATGAGATTCTCAAAGAAAACCCCACTTCTCATTCCCAATCTAATTTTGAGCTCACTAGTGCTTGCCTCTTTTCAAAGTCCATTCCTAAGTCCTCTCCTTCATCCCATACTCCATTTTCACTCCCTTCACCTTTCATTACCTTCTATACTCCAACTCCTGCATTTCAAACAAAAATCCATTCACCCTTCATTTCATTCCATCTTAAAGAAGAATCTATTTTAAGGGAGGCAAGTGAGCAAGAGAAAATGCAATTTTTGGTTGATCAAGAGACTATCATGAGTGAGAATGAAGATGAGATCACCATAAGTACTCCATATGAACATCATTATGGTGATTACCATCTTGATCGTGAAGTGGAAAGCATTATCAAAGATGAAGAACACGGTCAAATCATATATTAAGAGGTGGTTGTACTAGGAATTTTTCATGAAAATAAGGTTGAAGAAGTGACTCTTGAAGGTGACAAGATTCAAAGAGAATATATAGGTCACACATACATGCAAATGTTCAAGTAATATAAAGATGAGATTGAAAAACTTCACTCGTCAATGTTGGATGGAGAATGTAAGCATGGTGAGCTCTCTTTCCCTTTATTTGATGAGCCTTCTTGTTGCTTTGATGAAGATAATGACCGAACCATGGGACCTGAGTTGAATAATGTTCAAGAGCATGTTGTTGAGCAATTGGAGACCCTTGTTTTTGAGTTGCTAGAGACTTTTATTTTTGAGCAAGAAGGAGAGAGGTCTGATTGTTTTAATAGGGGATTTGAAGTAGTTCTTGATCAAGAAAATGATGATTTCTGGAATGAGCTAGAAATTTTTTGTCTCGACTCAAACATCACACCAACCATCCTTAGTCAAGAGATCCATGATGAAGTAAGAGATCAGTTTGATAAGCCTCTCAAAGAGATATAAAAGTAAGATTTGGTCCAAGATGCATACCAAGAAGGCCATGAGCCAAATAAACCCTATGATGATGAGATATCAGCCATTGATCCATTGATGGGCTACACTATCATGAAGGACTAGCATGAGACATGATTCAAAGAGCAAGATGAGTACATGTATGTTGGAGACATGTTTGAACTGATCCACTTGGATGCATACCAATCTAGGTGGCAAGCAAGAGGGATGAGTCACCAAGCTCCTCCTCTAACCAACCAATTGTCTGGGATCATGAGGTTTCTTGCCATGGAAGACACCTAAGAAGTTCCCGTTTGATCTAGGAAGGGGAAAAATGTATCAAGTTAGATGTACATATTAGTTTGCTTTTAGTTGTGTTGTCTTTTATTTCTCCTAAGTGCTTATCCACATGTGTGTTTGCTTTGGTCTTTGTTGTGTGTCTCTTTCCTTTGTGTGTTGGAGGTAGTCAATGGTTGTTTTGTTGATCAAGTTCTAAATCATGGTCAAGCTTTCTAGTTTATTTCAGTCCTTAATTAACTCCATGCCCAATGGATTATTTAGGCTACCAGTTTGGTCAGTATAGCAGGCATACTACCGCTACGAGTAACCAATTTGTTGACCAAATTTTGGCCCTTCAAGCCAAAATTAGGCACCCCTATTTGCAAAAAATCATCTAAGTATATATCTTTTGCCAGGTCTAGTATTTATCTTTTCTTCAGAAGAAGTGTTCTTTGTCAAGCCACAACAAATTTACAAGTATAGCTCTTTTGGAAGGTTTGTTTTGGTCTTTTGCTAAGTGTTAATTCTTTTGAAAGTCTTATTTTTGGGTTTTTTGTTTAAGTGTCAATTTTTTTTTAACAAATTGTCTAAAGTAATTTTCTCGAAGGGTTATTTTTCAGACTTTTCATTCGGCAGAATTCTTTTAGAAAAATTGTTCGATGCAACTTTTTCGAAGGATATTTTCCATTTTTTTTAAGGGTATCTTTTGTTGGGAAAATGTCCAATTCAATTTTTCTGAAAGGTACTTTTCAATTTTTTTGAAAGGACACTTTCAATTTTTCAAAGGAATTTTTCAAGCTAAAGGATCAATCGCAACTTTTTCGAAGGGTATGTTGTAACTTTTTCAAAGGGTATGTTACAACTTTTCTAAAGGTTATCTTTTGTCCGAAAAAGGTCCACTTCAATTTTTTTGAAGGATCATTTACAACTTTCTCGAAGGGTATTTTCTTTGGAAAGTGGAAACTTACAAATATTCCAAGGGACATTTTCATTTTTACAGAGGGAACTTAGCAGAAAATCCAAAAGAATTCTTTCAAACAAATTGTCTGAGACAATTTTTTTGAAAGGCACTTTAACTTTTTCAAAGGGTATGTGACAACTTTTCCAAAGGGTATGTTTCAACTTTTTTGAAGGACTTTTTAAAGCTAAAGGACACATTCAAATTTCCTGAAGGGTCATTTGTAAGAAGGCCGAAAGGTACTTTTCAAAAAATCTGAAGGGTATTTTTTTCCTTTTGAAAGGTCATTTTCAAAAGCTGAAGGGCACTTGTAACTTTTCTAAAGGGGCCTTTTCAAATTTCCAAAGGGTCATTTGAAGAAAGCTGAAAGGGTCATTCCAAAGCTGAAGGTCCATTTCAAGAAACTCGAAGGAATTCTTTCAACAAAATGGACCAAATATAAATTTTGAAGGGACACTTACAAATTATCAAAGGGTCATTCCAGATTTTTGAAGGGCCAAATAGAAAGTCTGAAGGGACTGTTTGGGAGAATTGTCTGCGGGAAAAGATATCTGAGGAAAAGAATTATTTCAAGAAAAAAGTCTGAAATAAATTACCTGATAGAAAAGTCTGAAGAAAAATGGCTACAAAAAATTATTTGAAAGAAATCCCTGAAAGGTGACGACCCGTAGAACATCAATTTTAGACTGTGAAAACTAGCCATTGGAATTTAAAAGAAAGGATCTATAGGAACCAGAAGGTGAGAAAAAGAGATAACAAATGCAAAAATATGACTAAGGCTTTGGTTTAGTTGTAACAAATGTAACTAATGCTTTTGGTTCAGTTATAACTCATTGTAACTAATCCATTTGGTGAAATGGCATAGCTCACCCATTTCTCTCCCATGTAAATGTAACTGATTCTTTCAAGATGACACATGTCCAAATGACCCTTGCACTTCCTATGATTACTCTGCCTCTCAAAGGCTATATATGTATTCCTTTGGCTTGTTTAAGATCCTCTATTGGTTATTAGAGAAACTCTAGCCATATTTGTACTCAAAGAACTCTTGAAGAAATATACAAGTGTGATTACCTCTCATATGTTGTAATATTGAGTAATGATTGAATCATTGTTGGTCTAGTCTAGTGAAAGATTATCTTTTCTAGCTTGTACTCTTTATGGTCTACCAATTTATAGAAAGAAAATTGTTGGTCTTTGCTAGTATTCTTTTCTAAGTGTAGAGATATCTTAGAAGTGATTCATGACTGTATCTTTCTTTGGATCATTCATTTCCTTCTTAAGAATCATATACCTTCTCAAATCTAGCATATGAAACATTGATGTAGTAATGGTTCCTGAGTTGTGAGTCTTGTGCAATAAAACACCTTGTTTTGTCTTTAAAGTAGTGGTTTCAGTCAATTGGGAGGATATCAAATATTGGTGAATCACCACTTGTCTTCCTTGTTGTTTTTCTTGAACCTTTTTCATACATAATTGATAGATTAGAGAGAGATTTAGAGGTGCATCAAGGGGATCTAGCCCCTAATCTAAAAATTCATCTCAATGAAATTTTCACCCACAACAAGAGAGATGATTCTATTTTACCGCTTGGATGAGGAGAGTTGAGCATCTCCTCAACGGTGCAAATCCAAATGTCAACAGGTATTTGGTAGCTAATTGGTCCTATATGGTGTTTAAGACAAAGTATGGTACTAAGGTGAAAATTAAATCAGAATATATTAATAAAAATCACTTGGAACCCTACTCACCTAAGGTGGAAAATGTTAACTATGCCATAATTGATGAAGAGGAACTTCACATTGACCAATCTCCATCATTTTCCCTTGAGGAAGTTTATGATTTGTTCCTAGATGACTAGGGAAATGAACATTATGAGCATGATCCTTATAAGTTTATTGAAGAATATGGTCTTGGGGTGTACTATATACATGGGAAGGACTCTTTCATACCCAATCTAGTGAAGCCAAGTGAAGATGTGAATGGTTTATGGCAGCTCTTCTTTGATGGGTCTAGAAGCAAGATTGGGGCAAGTGGTGGAGCAATGTTGGTTTCACCTTCTATAGAAAGGTACTATTCAACTTTTAGATTCCAATTCTCATGCACTTGTAATGTATAAGAATATGAAGCCCTTATCCATGGCCTTGAATGGGCTATGAAAAGATTAATTAAATAACTACAAGTATATGGAGATAGTGAGCTTGTTGTGAACCAAGTTAGACGATAGAATTTGACCAGGAACTCTTTGCTCAAGTCCTATAAGCAAATATTTTGGGATCTTGTGGAGGATTTCTAAGCCTTCAACATCACATCCATCCAAAGAGAGGACAACAAGCATGCTGATAGGTTGGCATCTATGGGAGCTCAATTTGATGTTCCAAGAGGTATAAAGGAAGACAAAAACCAACCTCATCTAAAGGTGATTGTTAGGCCCTCTATACCAGATACTGTTACCAATTGGTAAGTCTTTGAGAATGACCAACAAATAGCCCTTTTTCTACAAGATGAGGTTGAGTTTGCTACCAAAAATTAGTCCAAGCTACAACAACAATATGGAGGTCAGATTGTCCAATTAAAGTCTAACAAGCTTCCCAAAGGCCTAATGACTCTTGAAAGCATATTCAATGAGGATGATCAGCCAAAAAAGGAGAAGGAAAGCATGTCTACCAAGAAATAAAACTATGAAAAGGTATAAATCTTTAAAAAGAAGCTACTTGCACTTGGAAAGGTATGCACTAATCAAGAGAAGCATGATTTCATTGAGTTATGTAAGGAGTTTGGTATGTTTTCTCATGGGAGTATAGTGATTTGAAGGGTTTTGATCCAGGATTAGTTTAACACAACATAGATATAAATGAAAATTCCAAGCCTATAAAGAAAATACAAAGGCCAATCAATCCTAATATTGAAACCCTCATGAAGAAAGAACTCACCAAGTTGATTGAGTCTAGAATCATCTTTCCTATCAATCATTCTTCTTGGTTGGCCAACTTAGTCCCTGTTAGAAAGAAGAATAGGGAGATCAGGTTGTGTGTGGACTTTAGGGACTTGAATATATTCTATTTGAGAGATCATTATATATTCTTTTCTATGGAGAAAATTCTACAAGTTGTGGCAGGTAGTGAGAGGTTTTCTCTCATAGATGGATATTCTGAATACAATCAAATTTTGGTGAAAGAAAGTGACCAATACAAGACAACCCTCAATACCAAATGGGGTACATATGCCTATAATAATATGCCATTTGGATTTTCAAATATTGGTGCTACTTTTCAATGTGTAATGAATATGGATTTTCAAGGACTAATCAATGACATTGTATTGGTATATCTTTATGATGTGACAATTTTCTCCAAAGATGCAAATGATCACTTGAAACACCTTAAGGCAGATTTTTGAGAGGTGTAGAGAGTTTGGGATCTCTCTAAACCCAAACAAGTGTGTGTTTGTTGTCCATGAAGGCAAACTTCTAGGACATATTGTCTCCAAGAAGGGCTTATCCATTGATCATGAGAGGGTGAATGCCATCTTGGCATTGTCTTTGCCTAAACATAAGAAAGGTTTGCAAAGTTTCTTTGGTAAGATAAATTTCAGAAGGAGATTCAATCCTAAATTTTCTAACTTGTTCAAGCCTCTAACCTCCATGATAAGGAAGGATGAAGTATTCACTTAGATAAGAAGGAGAAAGGAAAGTTTTGAAGAGATCAAACAAGCCATTGCCCAAGCTCCTACTCTTGCAAGTCCAAATTTTTCCAAGGATTTCAATTTGTATACTTTTGGGAATGAAGAAGTAATATTTGTCATGCTCACTCAAGAATATGATGAGAATTTGGAACAACCTATTGCCTTCTTTACCCAAGGTCTAGAAGGCTATGAGGTCAGATATACTTATGTTGAGAAACAAGTGCTTTAGTTGTTAGGAGCCTAAGTAAGTTTAGATAGATGCTATCAAATAACAAGATTCACATTCTTGTGCCTCATCCTAGTGCCAAGGAATTTCTATTGAGTAGGGATTTGAATGAGAAAAGGGTAGGTTGGATCACTAAAGTGATGGAGTATGATGTTGAAATTAAGACAACCAATCTAGTAAAGGGAAAAGGGTTATGTAACACCTTGTTTTAGATTTGAAGGACCAAAGAGAGGTTGTTTTGGTACTCCATGATGACCCTATAGTATTTGTACCTTCATCCATGAGGAGTTGGACACAAGACATGATTCATTTCCTTCAAACTGGTGAGTGTCCACAAGGTCTTGATAGAGCTAGAAGAAGGTACTTTAGGTTGTAATCCAGTTCTTATGTACTTTTTTGATGGAGTTATATTTAGGAAGGACTTTTCAAGTGTGTTATTGAGGTGTCTTGATTTGGATTAGATTGACAAAGTACTATTTGAATTCCATGATGGACCAACTAGTGGTCACTTTACTCAAAGAACTACAGTTGCTAAGATTATGAGGGATGGATACTTTTGGCCTAGCTTATTTAAAGGCACTCATGGTTAGGTAAGAAAATGCCAAAAGTGTGCTATTTTTTATGGCAAACAAAATTTAGTTGCCTTGTCTCTTTATCCTATCCAAGTTGAGCAACCCTTCACGCAATGGGGTTTGGATTTCATAGGCCTAATCAATCCACCTTCTAGTGCTAGTCACAAATGGGTGTTGACTGCTACTGATTACTCTACAAGATGGGTGAAGGTTGTATCCCTTAAGGAGGTAAATGAAAACTCAATCCTAGACTTATATGAAGGTATAGTAATAGGGTTTGGAGCTTCTTCAACAATAATCTCAGATAATGCATTAACTTTTCTAGGAGTAAGGATAAGTGTATGGGCTTTGAAGCATGACATCTATCTTAGCACCTCCTCCAACTATTATCCCCAAGGGAATATATTAGCTGAGTCCACAAACAAGAATCTAATTAGGATCATAAAGAGGATAATGGAGGAGAATCAAAGGACTTGGAACTCTAAGTTAAAGACAACCCTTTGGGCTGATAAGATCACCCCAAAGAGAGTAATTGGAAACTCACCATACACACTTTACTATGTAAGGGAGTCTAGATTACCTATTTCACTTGAGTTACCAGCTTTGGACCTCACCTATCAGCTACAATTGATGGATAATGAGAGCATGGAGGTCAGGTTATGTGAGTTAATGGAGCTTGAGGAGACAAGAGATCAAGCTATACAAACTATGACCACTCACCAAGAGCAAAAAAAGAAATATTTTGATAATAAATCCATGCTAAGGAGTTTCAAGAAAGGAGACATTGTCCTAAAATGAAGACAGGGCCAAACCTAGAAAACACTCAAAGTTTGATGCTCTGTGGAGTGGCCCATATGTGATCACTAATACAAGTCACACAATGCTTTCCAACTCTCAAGGTTGGATGGAGAGGATCTTCATATCCTAGTCAATGGGATACACATCAAACATTACTCCTAAGGTTCCCCTATTCCCTTGTACATAGGTTCTTGTTTTCCTTGTGTTCCCTAAGTGCTCATGCACAAGTGTGAGTTTGTCTTTTGCTTATTTTGTGTTGTCTTCACTTGGCCTTGTTGTGGTTGGTGTGGTGTGTTTGCTTATGTTTTGCTTTGGCATGCCTTTTTTATTCATCTTCAATAATCCATTGACTCCATTGGCCCTTGGTTGGATAAGGCTATTAGTCTCTAACATAGGCAAGCATGTTACCCCTAAGAGTTGACAAAAGTGTTGACCAAATTTTGACTTTGGTCAAATTTGAGTCAACCCCTACATTTTTAAAACTTTTTAGAAGTTTATTCATGTCCTATATGGGTTTCATATTGACTAGATGTTTTACTTATCCCTAGCCTAGCCTCGATTCAAGTCTATCCCCCTTGGACTAGTCAAGTCAATGAAAGTCAACCCTAGTCAAATAGTGTCAAACCTAGTCAAAGGTATAAATTATGTTGATTTGGTCCAAATATGGTTTTGGATTTGTTTTAGGACCTCTCTAAGTAATTTAATTATCCTTACCATGTTACATATATCACATATACCTTGTGTGGCCACCTTTTTAGCCAAAAAGAGGATTTGTATAGATGGGATAAAGAGACAAACTTGTCATTAGGATGTGGTTAACATGGGGGAGGTCATAGAATGTTAGAATTAGTCATATGATAGACCAAGAATTAGTTATGCTCAAAGAAAGGTAGTTTCCCTTTGTTTTTAGGGCCTTTTGGGTACTTATACGGAATGGATCATCTCACTTATAGGTGAAAATATCAGTTATGTGCCTCTTCACCTCCCAATAGTAATTTCCATGTTTGGTTTGTAGAGAAGGCATAACAAATTTCAATTCTTACTTCTTTTCCTTCTTCTTTGTCTTGGTAAGCAAAGAAGGGTCAACTTTAAGCACTTGGCATGGGCCGTACAAGTGGAGTTGGAGAGAGTGCATCTACAAGTCAATAGTACTCTGAATGTACTTCAAAACCATAAAAAGAACTTGAAATTTGGTGCCTTCTCCTTTATGAACAATCAGTTAGACTCCAGGTGGCCCTTTATGCATTTACAATCATGATGGGTCTCCTTTTGAGCCTATTTCTGATTTTTGTGTTTGATTTTGATGGGTTTGATGTTTTCACTTGCTTCTAATGACTCATTCATAGATTCTTCATCACTATGATAGCATGGGGATCATCAAATGACAAGGGAGCCTCTTATAGGCTTGGATAGTTTACAAATTGTCAACTCCAAGCACTTGTAGGCATCTTGAAAAAATGTTTTCTATGTTGAAATGAAAGTGAAGGTGGTTTTAGAGGCTTGAATACATGAGGATACATTTGTAAATACTAGATCAAGTTTTAACCTTTGGAATGTCCAAATAACACCCAAAAGTTTGAGTTGCTCCTCACTGTCAACCTTTGACAGTCAATATATATGTTTGCAAACATCCTCTACGTTCGAATTTTGGTGTTGAAGCTAGTTCAATATGTGTATTTTATGAATAATAAGTTTCCAATAGTTTATTGATGCTCTTGAATGGTTTTTTAAGGCCATTCCTTGACATATTCTGGTCATATTCATACCCTACCTGTGAAGAGAATGCTAATGCTCACCTACATGTGGCTAAGCAACACACCTACAGGAAATTACATGAATAAATGAAATAAATTAACATTTGAGAGATATTAGTATGATAAAAGGCTTTGTAAATGCATAAGATGGCATCAATATATCAAGTTTAGATTGCAAAACATGTGAAGAACATAGGGATTGTTTTAGGACTATCTACCCTAAAACTACAAAATAGAGCACCCCTTGCTTTTTGAAAGAATCATGTGAGATACACAAAGGAGATTTAAATTCCATTTTAAGGCCTAAGTTTTTTGTCCCTAGTATGGACAAGGAATGCACAAGGTTTGAGGAACATATGATAAATGGAGAGAGGTCTTTGGAGGTTCAAAGTTGTCCAAGAAACCACTAAAAATTGACAGTGAAACCTACATGATTTTGAAAGAGAATTCACCTTGCACTTCACATTGAAGGTCCTAGACTATGAAAAAGGAGGGGAAAAAATTATAAATGCTTTAAAAGACATTAATTAGCAAAAATTTATAAGAAAAGGTATATTTCAATGAAATGACCTTCTAGGCCCACACCCTATCCGTACACAGGGCAAAGTTTGCACTTACAGTAGGGTTACTAAGCAGTGGTCATCAACTCATGATTTGACATTGAATTTGAGATTTAAAGGTAAATGGAAGAGAAAATTTTACAACATATTTATTTTGAGCAAGGAACCCAACCCCAAACGGGTATCAAGAAACCCAAGGTGCACCTATAGCCCTTATACGAATTGAGACAGAGATCATAAGGAAGCCAAAGATTGGGCAAATATTGTGATGGTTTTAACCATATAATATGGGTTAAAGGTGATAAATAATGATTTATAACTTTTATTAGGAGCTTAATAAGGTCTCACATTCCCTATTTCCCTAATCAAACCTACAAATGACATACAAGTGCACCCTTGGTCACCTTCCAAGATTCTGCTGTGAGAGTTACTGTACAACCCTCATCCCCTAACTTTTTTGTAGAAATCAAATTTCTCTTCAAGCTAGGAACATGCATCACATCTCTCAACACCCATGTGTTGCTATTCTGCATCTTCAGCTACACTTTACCTTTGCCAATTATTTTACAGGGCTCATCATCCCCTAGATACACTATTCCAAAATCTCCATGGATATAGTCACTAAAATATTCCCTGTTAGGGGTAGCATGAAAAGATGCACCAGAATCTAATACCCAAGATTCTATATTATTATGCAGAGAGAAAATTAAAGCATCTTGTGCAATACCTGAAATCTTGGCTTCTTCCTTTCCTTCGTGTTGATTGTCCTCCTTAGGCTTTGACCAACAATCTCTGCTTACGTGCCCCATTTTTCCACAATTCCAGCATTGTGGCCTTCTGCCATTTTTGGATTTAGATCTGCCTTTCCCCTTTGACTTGGATCTTGATCTGCCTTTCTTGCTCTTCTCTTTCTGCCTTCCCCTGCTCTCAAAACTTAAAGCGTTCCCAGATGCTTCTTCTGTGCTTTTCCTGCGTATTTCCTCATTCAAGATAACACTAACAACATCCTCTACTTTCAAAATATTTGATGTAGATGCAGTATTACTTATTGCCATTACTAAGCCATGCCAGCTTTCAGGCAAAGAAAATAATATCAAAAGAGCTTTTATTTCATCATCAAACACTATATTCACTGAACTTAACTGATTCACAATTCCATTGAAATCATTCAGATGAGTAGAAACAGATCCACCTTCATTCATATGCAAATTAAATAACTGCTTCATAAGATATACCTTATTAGAAGATGAGGGTTTTTCATACAAATTTGCTAACGTAGTCATCAACTCTACTGTAGACTTTGCCTGTGATAAATTAGATATCACAGTGGATGCTAGACTCAGTCTTATAGACCCCAGAGCCTTTCTGTCAAGAACTTCCCATTCTTCATCCTCCATGTCTTTGGGCTTCTTTGCAACCCCACCTAACGATAAGTAGAGATCTTTCTAATACAGATAATCCTCTATCTACATTCTCCAGTGTTGGTAATTTTTGCCATTGAACTTTTCCATTCTCAATTTACTTTCATCTGCCATTGCTTCTCCCATTCAAACAGAAATCTCTGCAGAAAGCCCTATGAGAACCTGTAATCAATACACACTACACAGATCTGAACCACCTATTAGTGCACCTGAACTTTGATACCAATTATTGGATATCAAGCTCTGAACCTGCAACCTGGCTCTGATACCACTTATTGGGGGATCAATCCAACAAAAGATTACAATTGTGAAAGCAATAAACATGGAATTAAATCAGATTGACAAGTAATTAGAATGATAATATCAAGAACAAGAGATACAAGAAAACACCCTGAAAACTTGTATTAACAAACTCTTTACAAAAGCAATACAATTGAAGAAAGCTTCTTTCTTCCACACCTCTCCTAGATGTATAGATCTCTCACTAGATCTCTATTCCTCAAGAGCTTTCTCTCTCAAGAACAATCAACTCCAACAAGCCTGGATTGATTCAATTCTGTACTGTTCTTCTCATACAATGAATTACAATAATTCACCCAACTACAATAATCTACTACAAAGCTAAGAAGATCTAATTCTACATATAGAATTAGGAGACTTGAGCATGTACACCCAACAAGTAGTTAAGCCACTTGAACAAGGGCTCTAAAAATAGTATTGCCAATAATAGAGACGTGAGCTTGAGACTACAACTCAAACTTATCATGCAAACACTCGCTTCTGTCCACGGAAATAGCTTTTTGGACACGCAGGTAACCGACGTCGGTTCCTGCTGCTTGTCTGTGACTGCTGTCAGCCGACCCTCTGTCGACGTTGGTGCCTCTGCAACTACTTCTGACCGACGTCGGTCGCTCTTGACCGACGCCGATGTCTGTGTAGACCCGAAACTAATAATGAATGCTCCTTGGTGAAGCTTTTAGCTCCACACCCTAACACTTAGGAGGGTAATGGATGATTCCATTAAGGGATTAAGTAATGAACCACTTCTAAGACACTTATACACTTAGAAAAGAATACTAACACAAAATTGTAACAACACCCTTTCTGTAAATTGTTAGATAACCAAGATTGACATGCTAGAAAAGAATATCTTTCACTAGACAAATCAACAAGATTAAAATAACTACTCAATATAACATGTGAGTTGAAAATAACTTGTATATTTCTTAAATATTCCTTCAAGTACACATTTGGCTAGATTTTCCCCATCAACCAATGGAGGTTTCTTAAAAGAGCCAAAAGAATGCATATTTATAGTTTTGAGAGAAAAATCAAGCAAAAGAAGTCCAAAGGTCACTTGGACATGTGTAAAACTATGAAAATTAGTTAAAAATTCATGTGAAATAGAGTTAAAGGTTCCATAAGCATTAAATGAGGGTTTAAATCATTTATAAACATATTATAGTCATGAATATGGTTTATAAATATCATCCATGAGGAGTTTTGAGCAAAATGGATTGCACTCTGACTGTCCAAGTGACCGACATCAGCAGGACAGGTACCGAGGTCGGTCACGCAGAACCAACGTCGGCCAGTAACAGGGCTGGAGGTGATCGAGGTCGGTCACTGTCAGAGAATTTGGGTGGACAGCATGTTGTGAACGAGTCTCAGACACCCATCAGGAGGTCAGAAAGGGTGAGTAAGCCTCCAATTAGATATTCTCCTTCTTTATTTTATCTATTGCTAACTGATGGTGGAGAACCATAGAGTTTTGAAGAAGCAATACAGGTGGAGTCCAAGAGTGAGTGGGAGTGTGGCATGGTTGAGGAGTTGGAGTCCTTAAGAGAGAACCAAACATAGGATTTGGTTGAATTGCCAGCTGGTAAGAGAACACTCAAGAACAGATGGACCTACAGGTTGAAAGAAGGTGAGAATGGACAGATGAGATATAAGGCCAGATTAGTGGTAAAAGGATTTGCACAAAACCCAGGTATTGACTTTGGTGAGATTTTTTCTCCTGTTGTTAAAATGACTTCTATAAGGGTTTTATTGTCTTTGGTTGCTTTTGAGGATTTGCATCTTGAGCAGCTAGATGTTAAGACAGTGTTTCTTCATAGAGACTTGGATGAGGAAATTTATATGGAACAGCCAGAAGGATTTGAGGTCAAGGGTAAGGAGAAGTTTGTGTGCAGATTGAAGAAAAACTTGTATGGCCTCAAGCAAGCTCCTAGGCAATGGTACTTAAAATTTGACAGGTTTATGACTGAGCATGGCTACAGTAGGTGTCAATCAGACCATTGTGTGTATTTCAAGAGATTTGATAATGGTAGATATATTATTCTATTGTTGTATGTAGATGATATGTTGGTTGCAGGATCACACATGCAGGATATCTCTGAGCTTAAGGTGAAATTAGCTCAAACGTTTGCTATGAAGGATTTGGGAGCAACAAAGAAAATCCTTGGCATGAGCATTAAGAGAGACAGGAAAAATCACAGGTTGATATTGTCTCAAGAAGATTATGTGGACAAGGTGTTGAAACAGTTCAATATGCAGGATGTTAAATCGGTAAGCACACCTTTGGCTGGACATTTTAAGTTGAGTAAAGAACAATGTCCTAATTCATATGATGAGGTAGAGTACATGAGTAAGGTTCCATATTCTTCCGCAGTAGGGAGTTTGATGTATGCAATGGTGTGTACTAGACTGGATATTTCCCAAGCAGTGGGAGTGGTAAGTATATGGCCAATCCAGGTAAGGAACATTGGAAAGCAGTTCAGTGGATCCTTAGATATCTGAGAGGAACCAGCAGTAGGCACTTGTGCTATGGAGGTTCAGATACTTCTCTACATGGTTATGTAGATTCAGATATGGCAGGTGATTTGGATGGCAGGAGGAGAACTATAGGTTATGTTTTTACTGTAGGAGGAATGGCAGTTAGTTGGATATCTAAGTTGCAGAAGGTTGTTGCCTTGTCAACTACAGAAGCAGAGTATATTACAGCCACAGAAGTTAGCAAAGAGATGATATGGATGACACGGTTCATGGATGAGCTTGGTAGGGAGCATGAGAATTACAGATTGTATAGTGACAGTCAGAGTGCAATCCATTTGGCTAAAAATTCAGCCTTTCATTCAAGAACAAAGCACATACAGCTAAGGTACCATTTCATACGACAGGTATTGGAAGATGGTGAGTTGAAGCTGGAGAAGATCCATACAAATAGAAAACCCTCAACTTCTAATAAGGTATATCTTATGAAGCAGTTATTTAATTTGCATATGAATGAAGGTGGATCTGTTTCTACTCATCTGAATGATTTCAATGGAATTGTGAATCAGTTAAGTTCAGTGAATATAGTGTTTGATGATGAAATAAAAGCTCTTTTGATATTATGTTCTTTGCTTGAAAGCTGGCATGGCTTAGTAATGGCAGTAAGTAATACTGCATCTGCATCAAATATTTTGAAAGTAGAGGATGTTGTTAGTGTTATCTTGAATGAGGAAATATGCAGGAAAAGCACAGAAGAGACATCTGGGAACGCTTTAAGTTTTGAGAGCAGGGGAAGGCAGAAAGAGAAGAGCAAGAAAGGTAGATCTAGATCCAAGTCAAAGGGGAAAGGCAGATCTAAATCCAGAAATGGCAGAAGGCCACAATGCTGGAATTGTGAAAAGATGGGGCACATAAGCAGAAATTGTTGGTCAAAGCCTAAGGAGGATAATCAGCACGAAGGAAAGGAAGAAGCCAAGATTGCAAGTATTGCACAAGATGCTTTAATTTTCTCTCTGCATAATAATATAGAATCTTGGGTATTAGATTCTGGTGCATCTTTTCATGCTACCCCTAACAGGGAATATTTCAGTGACTATATCCATGGAGATTTTGGAATAGTGTATCTAGGGGATGATGAGCCCTGTAAAATAATTGGCAAAGGTAAAGTGCAGCTGAAGATGCAGAATAGCAACACATGGGTGTTGAGAGATGTGATGCATGTTCCTAGCTTGAAGAGAAATTTGATTTTTGTAGGAAAGTTAGGGGATGAGGGTTGTACAGTAACTCTCACAGCAGAATCTTGGAAGGTGACCAAGGGTGCACTTGTTATGGCCAGAGGTAAGAGAGAAGGTACTCTCTATTTGTGTAATTATGTTACTAACAAATCTCCTTATGTATTATCTACTTCAGATGTGGACGCTAAATTGTGGCACTCAAGGCTTGGCCACATGAGTGAGAAGGGGATGTCAATTCTTAAGTCCAAAGGTATGCTTTCAGATTTAAAAGGCATAGATCTAGAGTTTTGTGAGCACTGTGTATTTGGAAAATAGAAAAGGGTTAGTTTTCTCAAAACTGGGTCTACTAAGAAGAGGCATAAGTTGGAGCTTGTTCACACAGACGTGTGGGGACCGGCTCAAGTTGCTTCCATTGGAGGATCACAGTACTATGTATCTTTCATAGATGATGCTACAAGGAAGGTATGGATCTATTGTATTAGAAGAAAATATGATGTATTTGAGACTTTTAAAGTTTGGAAAGCTATGGTTGAGAATGAAATAGGAAAAAGATTAAAGTGCCTGAGATCAGACAATGGCGGTGAGTTCTGCAGTCATAAGTTTAGAGATTATTGTTACATGCATGGAATCCGTAGGCAAAGGACGGTTCCAAGGACACCTCAGCAGAATGGAATTGCTGAAAGGATGAACAGGACAATAATGGAGCATGCAAGATGTATGAGATTGCATGCCAGTTTGCCCTTACAGTTTTGGGCACAAGCTGTTGACACTGTTGTATACCTGATTAACAGAGGACCCTCTACAGCTCTGGATGGTGGTATTCCAAAAGAGGCATGGACAGGTAAAAAGGTTGATCTCTCATATCTCAAAGTTTTTGGTTGTGAAGCCTTTGTGCACATAGATAAGGAAAATAGAAAGAAGCTTGATGCTAAGTCTATGAGATGCACATTTATTGGCTATGGCTCAGATGATTTTGGTTACAGATTGTGGAATCTAGGAACTAACAAGGTAATCAGGAGTCGTGATGTTGTTTTCAACAAAAGAGTGATGTATTGTGATTAGCTAAGGAAGCTGAATCAATCTGAGTAGAGCAATGGTGAATTGGATGAGGTGAAAGTCCAAGATGAGCTCACAGGAAAAAGAAATAATCACTTGCAGGAAAACACAGAGACCGACGTCGGTAGGTTAGGAACCGGTGTCGGCAGGACAGAAATCGGCGTCGGTAATACAGAGACCGACGTCGGCCGTACAGGTACCGAGGTCGGTCAGGAAGAACCGACGTCGACCAATAACAGGTCTACAGGTGACCGAGGTCGGTCACTGTTAGAGAATTTGGGTGGACAGCGTGTTGTGGACGAGTCTCAGACACCCATCAGGAGGTCAGAAAGGGTGAGTAAGCCTCCAATTAGATATTCTCCTTTTTTATTTTATTTATTGCTAACTGATGGTGGAGAACCAGAGAGTTTTGAAGAAGCAATACAGGTGGAGTCCAAGAGTGAGTGGGAGCATGGCATGGTTGAGGAGTTGGAATCCTTAAGAGAGAACCAAACATGGGATTTGGTTGAATTGCCAGTTGGTAAGAGAACACTCAAGAACAGATGGACCTACAGGTTGAAGGAAGGCGAGAATGGACAGATGAAATACAAGGCGAGATTAGTAGTGAAAGGATTTGCACAAAAGCCAAGTATCGACTTTGGTGAGATTTTTTCTCTTGTTGTTAAAATGACTTCTATAAGGGTTGTATTGTCTTTGGTTGCTTTAGAGGATTTGCATCTTGAGCAGCTAGATGTTAAGACAGCATTTTTTCATGGAGATTTGGATGAGGAAATTTATATGGAACAACCAGAAGGATTCGAGGTCAAGGGTAAAGAGAAGTTTGTGTGCAGATTGAAGAAAAGCTTGTATGGCCTCAAGCAAGCTCCTAGGCAATGGTACTTAAAATTTGACAGGTTTATGACTGAGCATGGCTACAGTAGGTGTCAATCAGACCATTGTGTGTATTTCAAGAGATTTGATAATGGTAGATATATTATTCTATTGTTTTATGTAGATGATATGCTGGTTGCAGGATCTCACATGCAAGATATCTCAGAGCTTAAGGTGAAATTAGCTCAAACGTTTGCTATGAAGGATTTGGGAGCAGCAAAGAAAATCCTTGGCATGAGCATTAAGAGAGACAAGAAAAATCACAGGTTGATATTGTCTCAAGAAGATTATGTGGACAAGGTGTTAAAACGGTTCAATATGCAGGATGCTAAACCGGTAAGCACACCTTTGGCTGGACATTTTAAGTTGAGTAAAGAATAATGTCCTAATTCATATGATGAGGTAGAGTACATGAGTAAGGCTCCATATTCTTTCACAGTAGGGAGTTTGATGTATGCAATGGTGTGTACTAGACCAGATATTGCCCAAGCAGTGGGAGTTGTAAGTAAGTATATGGCCAATCCAGGTAAGGAACATTGGAAAGCAGTTCAATGGATCCTTAGATATCTGAGAGGAACCAGTAGTAGGCACTTGTGCTATGGAGGTTTAGATACTTCTCTACATGGTTATGTAGATTCAGATATGGCAGGTGATTTGGATGGCAGAAGGAGCACTACAGGTTATGTTTTTACTATAGGTGGAACGGCGGTTAGCTGGATATCTAAGTTGCAGAAGGTTGTTGCCTTGTCAACTACAGAAGCAGAGTATATTGCAGCCACAGAAGCTAGCAAGGAGATGATATGGATGACACGGTTCATGGATGAGCTTGGTAGGGAGCATGAGAGTTGCAGATTGTATAGTGACATTCAGAGTGCAATCCATTTGGCTAAGAATTCAGCCTTTCATTCAAGAACAAAGCACATATAACTAAGGTATCACTTCATACGACAAGTATTGGAAGATGGTGAGTTGAAGCTGGAGAAGATCCATACAAATAGAAATCCTGCTGATATGTTAACCAAGCCGGTTACAAAGGAGAAGTTGAATCTTCATTCAACTTATGTTGGTCTTCATGATTGAGTTGAAGATGGAGGAGCTAGAAGATGTTGCTATATAGGTACTGGTGCAGCTGTTTATCTCCAAGTGGGAGATTGTTAGGGTGTGGAGCTAAAAGCTTCACCAAGGAGCATTCATTATCAGTTTTGGGTCTACACAGACATCGGTGTCGGTCAAGAGTGACCGACGTCAGTCAGAAGCAGTTGCAGAGGCACCGACGTCGGCAGAGGGTCGACCGACGGTGGTCACAGACAAGCAGCAGGAACCGACGTCGGTTACCTGCGTGTCTAGAAAGCTATTTCCGTGGACAAAAGCGAGTGTTTGCATGATAAGTTTGAGTTGTAGTCTCAAGCTTGCATCTCTATTATTGGCAATACTATTTTTAGAGCCCTTGTTCAAGTGGCTTAACTGCTTGTTGGGTGTACATGCTGAAGTCTCCTAATTCTATATGTAGAATTAGATCTTCTTAGCTTTGTAGTAGATTATTGTAGTTGGGTGAATTATTGTAATTCATTGTATGAGAAGAACAGTACAGAATTGAATCAATCCAGGCTTGTTGGAGTTGATTATTCTTGAGAGAGAAAGCTCTTGAGGAATAGAGATCTAGTGAGAGATCTATACATCTAGGAGAGGTGTGGAAGAAAGAAGCTTTCTTCAATTGTATTCTTTTTGTAAAGAGTTTGTTAATACAAGTTTTCAAAGTGTTTTCTTGTATCTCTTGTTCTTGTTATTATCATTCTAATTACTTGTCAATCTGATTTAATTCCACGTTTATTGCTTTCACAATTGTAATCTTTTATTGGATTGATCCCCCAACACTAAGCATTAAATACCTTCTTGAATCTAACCTATGAAACATTGACATGACAATGCATCCTATGTTGTGAGTTTTATGTGAGATAGTCTTGTTCTCTTTAAGTAGTGTATGTTTATTCAAGTATGAGGATAATACTTTTTTTTGCATCACTTTTTTGGTTTTATTAGTTATTTTCCTAGTCCCTTTTTATCTATAAGTTGATAGGTATAAAAGAGCTTTATTGAGTGCATTAAGGGAACTAACCCTTCTAGAGATTCATCTCTCAATATTATCACCCATAGCAAGAGGGATGTCTCCATAGTGCCACTTGGATGAGGAGAGTTAAGCATCTACTCAGGGGTTTGAATCCATGTGTCAATAGTCTCCTCAATAATGGGCTCACTAATACTAGTGTTGATTGTATGTGCCTCATGTGAGTGAGATGATTCTGGTTTATTGTCATGGTGATGGTTAGAAGGAGCATGATTAGGAAAAGTTTTTTGGAAGATCTTAAGGCAATGATTAGCAGGTGCATTGGGATTATCAAATTCAAGTTATCCACTATAAATTAAGCTTTGGACAAGACTTTTAAAGTTATTTCATCTATTAATGTCATGTCTAATAACTCAGTGAAAGGCAAATGGTCATTCTTGTTGTACCATCCAAGCACGACGTGAGAAGCATCAAATTATTGGGCTGGTTTAAGAGGTGAAATTTGGATGAGGTTAGATTTAAGAAATTTGTCCAAAACTAAATCATAAGACTCCCATATGGTAGTGTATTATTTTGGAAGAGCTCAATTTTGGTTTTGATTTTGTTGGTAGTAAGTGTTGGAAGAATTGGTTTGATGGCATTGGTTAACAATTGGTGGTGGTGTAGTATTTAGGACAACTAAGTTTGTAGATGGTTTTTCTTTGGTAGTGTGATGGTTGGATTGGTTAGAGTTTTAGAGGGAGTATCATTGGATTTGAAGCTAGAATTCTTGTATCGTAGTTTCAATTTCCCTTCATCAATGGCTCAATTTTCAAGTTTATGTGCCATGGTGAATGCCTCATCAAAAGTTCAAAAAGTTTGAACTTGAAGAGTGGCATAAATATGTTTAGCACAACCTTGAGAGAAGATATCAATCAACTCAAGTTTTGGTAGGGAGAAATAAAGTTGGTTGATGAGACCTCTCCATCTTGCTACAAAATTAGGAATTGATTCGTCATCAAATTGCCTGATAAAATAGAGGTCAAAAAGAGAAACCTTTTTAGATATAATTACTGAGAAGTTCTCTAAAAAGATTTGGGCAAGTTGGGAGAATGAAAAAATGGAGTGTTTGGTTAGGGCACTATACCATTCAAGGGATGATCCTGATAAAGACATGGGGAAGGTACGAAGGAGGAGAGCATCATCATACACGATCAAATAATAAGAGAGATAAAATGATCTCAAATGTTGTTGGGGATCCTCCTTACCTTAGAATTTGGAAAAGTTAGGTAATCCCCATTGAGGAGGATATGCATGGATAGGAATAGATGGATGAATGCGCTCATTATAGATTAGATCATAGGACAAAAGGTTGTGAGACCCAAAGATAGATGATTCCAAGTTGGTCATTTTGTCCATTAACATCTAGACCAAATCTATTTGTGCTTGGGAAGCTCCATAATTATGTGGTAAGCCTTATTGAGTTTGGGTGGCAATAATGAATGGATAAGTGATAGAGGGTGATAAAGAAGCCATATATTGGTAAGCAGTGATAGGAGGTTGGGTGGCACAAATGGTTGGGTGAAAGGTGCTATGTATCCTTGTGGATTAGACACATATGGGTAAGATGTCATGGGTACTTGTTGGAGGGCTGATATGGGCTAGTTTATAAGTATGTTTGGGTTGGTGGATGGTGGTGTGGATGTATATTGGGTTGGGAGTGTGAAACTGCTAGTTGGTTGTTGATGGGTGGTAACTCTAGTGCTAATAGGTGGAAGGGTTTGAGGTATGGAAAGTACCAAACTCTAAAGTGGGGTAGAAGTTGGTGGGTTGGTTGAACTAAGGGGAATGGAAGAAATAGGGGTAGAGGATACCCCCACTTTGGAAGGAGTATAGGTGACAAAAGGTAAGGTTGATCCAATGTTGAAGGTATTGGTTGGGGTAGTAGGTGTTTGATTACTAGTTAAGATGTTGGATGGAGTTTGAGGAATGGTAGTAGGTGGGATATTAGATGAAGAAGAGGCTTGGGTGAGCATAGGTTAGGTTGAGGTGTTACCCACTAGAATATGGGGAGGCATACTATAGGGAGGATATGTAGGAAGAACCAAAGCAAAAGGGCTACAATTAGATAAGGTGTTTAGGTAATGTTGAAGAGCCATGAGGTTGTTATTGAGGAAGGTAGCAAAGTCTATATCACCCTCAAAAATGATTAGAGGCCTGATAGGAGGAGGAGAAAGATGAGGGGAACCCTCAACATTAGAGGTATACTCCATGGAGGAAGAAGAAGAAGAAGGTGGTTATTAGTTGTTTTGATTCCTCAACTGTTCTAGTAAAGACCATGAGAGGAAATAGAAGATAAAATGATGAAACTCACACCTCAAACAAAGAACAAGCAAAAGAAAAGAACTCAAGGAAGTCAAACATATGCTAAAGTGCATTTAACAACCTAGGATTGTTTTTAAATCACTTTTAGCTTATGCCTTAGAATATGTGAAGAAGAAATTTGGTTTGTAGAGCAGGTACTAAAGAGGAGATCTACAGTTGGTTTCAAGTTATGTTTAGGTGCTCAAGAGAGAAATTTGTATTGATATTTAGTATGTGTCTTGGTATTAGGGCCTCCCCCCTCACTTCACACACCACAACGATAGGGGTGTTAGATGCTTAGCCAAAATATACTGAATCTCAGAGTTTATACTCAACCAAAGAGCTGAGTTGGTTCTCCTCTTGGTAATGACCTATAAGTAGGATTGCTAGGAAGGGGTAAGGTTTATCACTAGGTGATGAAATCCTAATCAGGCCTTGTCTCAGGTATGTTTTGATGTGTTGATTTATTATGTGGTTTGGATAAGTGTCTGATAACAAGAGTGAAGACAATGATTAATTACTTTGCTTTTAAGTTAATAGGTAAACTAAGACAAGCAAGCAATCAATGTATGCAAAAATTTTATTTTAATCCCAAAATAAAATTTTAGATTTCATTTGATGATCATACAAAAAAGGAAGAAAAAAGGATGTTAGGTCCCATCAAGCGTGCTAAGATGTTCTAGATTAATTTCTCCTCATTTCTTATTTTGGAAGCAAATAATGAAACTAGTAATAGGGTGTATAGGAGAATACTTGGTAAAGTGCATGCATGATCTAAATGATGGTGAGAACTCCTCTTTAGCTTGGAAGGAATAACCCATAGATAAGACAGACACTAGAAAAGGGGTTGTTAGATAGATGGTTGAGTGGATTTCCTAGCGTGATCTAGATCCAAAAAGTGTATGTTTGCTAGGAGGTTATCAATCTACTGATTATAATAATTAATTTCATATAAATGAAGAAAAAGGAAATTTACATTCAATAATTAGAAAGTAAATGTATGTAAGATGAAATGAAAGTAAATTATTTGATAAACAAAAACACTAAATATAGCAAAAATAAGTCAATACTCGTGCTAAGATAGTTAGGGTCAGATTCAGAAAATCAGAAAGGTCTTCGTGAATAGGAAGAAACATGGAAAACAAGGTCTGGTTGGGATCAAGCGGTGAAAATAAGTTGTTTTTTTCTGCCACAGTGACCATCAATGGTTGGGTGAACCATCAACGGTCAGGCTAACCGTCAATGGTTCCCTATGTGATTTTAGAAATGATCAGAAAAAGGATTATAGATTAAGTAATTTGGACACATAGAGGTTTTTTATGGATTATGGGAATGGAAAATAAGATATTGATGGGTCTGATAGGGCAAGGAGGTTAGAAATGGAATATAAATCAAAGAAAACAAGCAAGAGATACATGTAACTTATTAGTGGAAGGCTAAGGAAATGTTGCTAGACTGACAATACTTTGGCCTTCAAAAGTGATACCAATATAGGTTTGGGTATCTATTGATGTTGCTTTCTTGTTGAAGGGATGCTGGATACTTGGATGCAAGATAGCTTGGACACAGATTGCTAGAGTTCTAGATCTGGATCTTTTCATGCTTCTCTCCTTTTATAGGATGAAGTTACTAAATGTGTAGGAGGAAGTTGCTAGATGGATAGAGGAAAAAGTTGTTAATTATGATGCTTTAAAGTTGGTTTACATTGAAAAATGGAAGTTTGTTAAGTGTGTCATGTTTATCTCATATAGTTGGTTGTAATGCTTTGAAGCTTTAAAACAGGCTTGGAGACTTGACTGTCAATGGTCAGGTTAATCATCGATGGTTAGGTTGACCATATGTGATTGAGGTCTAGAGAAAAATGGGTTAAAAAAGGGTTATTTAAAAAGTTAAGTTAGTAAATTAATAAATAGGCTAAGTCAACTAGGTGATCAACTAGCCTAATAGTTAGGCAGGGGTTCTAGGTGCTTTAACATCTAAACATGTGTAGTTTTTGAGTGTCTACATCAACTTATATAGTTGGGAGGCCATAGATGTAATATGCACCTCCATAAAAGGTCTAATTTCTTTATTGATGCTCCAAACTACCTCAGCTCAGAGCACAGCTTTTAGCACTTCGCAAGGGTCTGTGAATGTCTTCATGGATAGCACTCTTCTTAAGGGTACTATCAATCATCCAACAAACCACTACACATGTTGGGAGTGGTGGATGTCAAAGGGAAGCTTTGAAAGGAGACTTTTGAACCTGACATCATATAATCACACATTCTCTAATAATCCTTGGTTAATTTCCTTGAGCGTGGTGATGCTCTGTTATTTGAACTTAGGTATATCAAATTCCTTCAAGAAGGCTTCTTTCAAAGTGTTGTAGTCAATCATATACTAGTTAAGATCAAATTTATTATACCAAGTATGAGTGCAATCAAGTAAATTTATCATGAACTAAGTTACCTTGGGCTCGGATTGGGTTATACCTTGAGCACGCCATTGAAGCTCACATTTTAGCACATGTTCTATGACATTTTATACATCATGATATTTTGGCAAGTGCATGGCCATCTCATAATAAATTTGTGATGGGGGGTTTACTAGGATCTGAGGTGCTTGTCCCCCCAGTACTTGCCTTAGCAATGGCCCTCCAATGCCTCTAGCCACTAGGTTAGATATTGGCCCTATTGTGATTGTCGGTGCCAAAGATGATGAAGGCACTATACTACTACTTGTGGCATTGAGCCACTTCCTATGGGTTGTTGCCTAGTCTATGAAGCTAACATTTGCTAAACTAGAATACGTGTGCTTAAATTATGAGTTTTCGAGCTATCACCCAAAGGTATAGAGGCATCCTCACTCAGATCCTTGTAAGGAACAACTTGTTTAATCACAAAATTTTAATCTAAGTCTATAAATTGATCAAAGTCAATATTGTTAGCAGGGTCAATTATCACTCTTATTTCTTCCTAAGGGGGATCCAATGCATGAGCTTGTGCTATAGGTTCAAATGGGATAGGAACTTTTGGTGTATTTTCAATGGTCAAATTTGATAGGAACCCAGACTATTATGCACTTATCAATTGATGAGCTCAGTCTATGGCTTCAGTGTTTCTCTCTTCTTAGCACTATTGTAATTCAAGAGATCTTTCCCCATGCCCTTCCTTCTCACTATAAGTTCTCTTAGCACTTCTACATTCCAAATCTTCTACTAGCTTGTGCCTTTTCTTGTTATAATTATATCACCTGAGCTCTTGGGTGTTCATTTGGTCATCCCCTTCTATGTGCTTCACCTACACCTCCCCTTCTTCCCCATTGCATTGCTCATATACAAAAGAACTTTAGCCTTTCATTTTCATGATCTCAAAGCCATAATTCACCATCAGTTTCTTAAGCTCTATGTTGAACTCTTTCACAAATGCACCTCTAGGCTCACAAAAAAAATTGATTTTCTACTTCCTTAGGGCAAGAGTATATCGATACTATGAACTCAAGCATGTAATTATTCGGAGCTCCTTACCACCATTTATCTATAGCTCTAGTCTAAGTGGCATCAAGGTTCTCAAAGTTCTCTAAGTGCTCCTTTGTCCACTCAAGTCACTATTCATAGCTTCAACTTGTATGGGTCACATAAGCATCCAACCATTGGGACACATGCTCAGGTAATTCATAAAAGAATACCTCATATAGAGCATCATACAGGTTGTTCTAGACCCACTTCCACAGTTTCTATCCATTGTAGGATGGATGCTTTAGCACAAAGCTATCTTCAACTTTTTCCAACCAACACTCAATGTTCTTGAGGGAGAATCAAAGCATTATTTTGTTGCACCATTATAGCAACAAAATTTAACACTGGTCCCAACAACAAAACCAAAATGTTGTAGAAAAGTCAATTGTTAATTCATTTACTTTGTCAAGTACTTGTTTGGCTATCCAAGTTGGTTCTAGACTTGGTACAATTAGGCACAAACATAGAATAAACCCGTAGCACTCAAAAAATTTCACTCAAATACACCAACATCAATTCACATAAGGCACAAGCCTTATGCGCTCACTTGAAGTGTAGCAGAGAAAGAATCGGGGCCCATGTTGGGCAAGTTGTGTTATTGCATAAATCATTACAGGTAAGACTTGTTCATTTATCAAAAGCTTTGGCAAGCTCCTTGGTGCAAGTCGTTCTAGGCTAAGTTGAGGGTCTATAGGCACAAAGCCTATTTAGGTAGTTACCTCTGGTCATATGGGTGCAAGCTTATATTGGGTTGTTGTGTAGCCTTATAAGCACAAGCCTATGTTTTATCATGCTTAGCATCCTTTAGTTGCTTGGAGGGTTTAATGGAATATTTTAGATCAAGGATTCATGCTGGGTTAGTGCTTTAAACACATGTTTTATGGCTTGGCATGGGATCTTTCCTATACTTAGAGTATTTCCACATAATATGGTGATGTCATCATAATTACAGAGATGCCATGAATGTCATGAACCAAAAGCTTGAAACCAACATTCATAACATTTATATTGATTTTATAACACGATAGTCATCACATTCATCATGCATTTAAATATAAAAGCTAAAGACATTACACACAAACATAACCAGCTCAAACTCCAGTGGATGTAATGACATCTTCATTAAATAGGGTTTAAATAGATAGAGTATATAACAAATGAAACAGAGCAAATGTTCATCTAAAGCTACTAAAGGCCCAGAGGCTCATAAGCAACCTTAGACATTACAATGGGGATCCTTAAAGGCATCAAAGCTATAACTTATGTAAAAGGCATGCATAACATATCTAGATTTAATTCTGTAGAGCTTCACAATATCAAAGTTACATTTTTGCATACTAGTTTGAGCTTGAGTTTATAGCAATAAGAATCATCTTCATGCCAAGGTGGAGGGTGCACACTGAGTGCTACGATGGAGCCTTTATTGATCATTATGTCAACTATACTACCTTGCATCCTTTGTGTTTCAGTCACCATATGCTGCTCACTCAAGAAGATGCCTTAAAAAACCTGACACCAAGTAATCACTTGCTAGTTGGTGTTAGGTCTGTAATGATTTCTCCATCTAGCATAAAATGTGTTAAAACAAAAATCATAACAAGTGATTACCTCACATTGAGATATATGTTGAGTTGGTGTGGATCCATAGTTAGATGAAAAGGGGCCCAACATAATCACATGCTAAAATGGCTTGAGTGGGCCATGCTCTCTACTCAACCTTACTTTTCCTTCAACAATATTTTTTCTCTACCAGTCAAACCTTTGACATATTTTTTCCTTTCCAACCAATTCCTTATTTAATTCTGTTTTATTTGGCAATTCAAAAAGCTAAAAATTCAAAAAACACATTTGTTATAAATTTGACCCTGCTGGACCACTGTCCCACCATGGCTCACATACAATGGATATGGATCTTGGTCCCCTAGCTTATTCAGTAGTCATGTTTAATTTAATGTTAGGTTGATTTGCTCAATAGAATGACTAGATTTCTCTAAATCTATGGTTGTTAGTTGGCCAAGATACGATAATGCTCCTACTCACCACTTCCTCAGAGTTAAGCCATGCATTGGTGGAGCTTGAGAAAAACCCCTTCAATGATTTTTTGTAAGTGCAAGTGGCCAAATTATGACAAAAAATCCAAATTATAGACATGTATAATGTGTATAAATCCCAAATTCATGCGCGTCTGCACTAGCTAAAAGTGGGGGATAAAGTCTCCAAAGATTTTTTTCATATGATTAGAGCCAAAACTCCCTCTTGGTATATTCATGCCATCCAAGATGATGGTCACTGCCTCACTGAGATGCCTGTTATGGTTAAAGCCTTCACTAGACATCACCAACAAGTTTTTTGAGCTCATGAATCTTCCCTAGAATGTCAAAAAAACATTGACCAATGCCTCTCTATTGATCGTATTAAAGTCTTTCTTACCCAAAGGGTTGCTTATGACAAACAACTCTCTATAGAAGATCTTTATGAGGCAATTATACATATGGTCAATGTTACATCCTAATTTCTCACTAAGTTGCTTTACCTAATTATCCATGTATTATTATGGTTTTTAAATTGATTTGTTACTTTTTAACTAAATTTTAAGTCATATGTTGTTATGGGACAAATGTATGTTACTTGGATTTCATTATTTCATTATTATGAGTTGGCTAATTGTGAATTTTGTACATAATGATTATGTTACATTTGATATTACAACATTGTTTTATGATATATATCATGATGTATTGGACTAACTACCTTCTTGTCATGAGTTAGATGCAAGAGAGTTCATTCTTTAGAGCATGACATAGGGAGAGCATCATTAGATAGGGTGACGTAGATGGAGATGGTGAAGGACGACAGAGCAACTGCTAAGACCCATGCATATACCACATTAGATTTTAAAAGTTTTATTCATTTTGTGTTTAAATTTTTATAATTATTATGTTTGGAAAGTTAATAGCAGTTAAACGTTAGAGTTTACATGTTTTAAATGTTAGTACATAGATATAGAATAATTCTTTTATGTGATTGCATCATGTATATTTTATGTAGACTTAGTGTTTAATGTTGTAATATGATTTTATAAGGTCACATATATTTGTTTATGATTATAGGAATGAAAATCTGGTAGATGATATCTACTTACTATTAAATATAGACTAACAAAATATCTTAACAACATTTCATAAGGTTAAGCTTGCTATTATTGATATTCGAGAATATCAATAAATGCCAAGCTATTAACATAGTGAAAGACATAGTTAGCCTATATAAACTAGTAATAACACAAACAATTATCTTTTTATGATTAAAATAAATAATTGATTGGTTTATCATTTTTATATAAGAAGATAATTGACGTTATGTTAGTCAATTTACCATAAAAGGAAAGGATATAATTACCTTTATTACTTATTAAAGGAGATTAAATTATCCTAAAATATTATCCTAAAGATCCATTCCTAATATTGTTGTCATGCATAGACTACGTTGAAGTGGAAGTAATACTTATTAATGCTAATAATGTGTTAAGTGGACTTTTTAGAGTGGAATACTCAGAATTGTAATGTAGGTAACATGCATAGATTTGAAATGAATATAATGATAATTTGGAAAATGAAAAAAGTGAATAAGTGAAATTAGGGCTTTCTTAAGTTTTGTTAATGTTAGTTAACTAGTTTTGAGTCACTGTTAAAATGGAAAACACAGTTATTGCATAACAACTTCAAGCTTGTAAAGATTTTATGCATGGCTCGATGGGTGAGTTGCATAGAATAAGAAGTGAGCCGAGAGGAGAATGAAGGATGGCGAAGAAGAGAAGTGAAATATAGAGCAAGGAGAAAAAAAGAATACAAGTGCAATTTTGTCTTAGATTTGAAAACAACTTACCAAGTTAGTGAAGTAATTAATTTCAAATGATTGTATAATTATTGTTGTGGTTTGAATTTGTTGGGTTTATAAATGTATGAAAAAAATCAGTAAAACACAAGCTTAGCCCTGTGGATGGCTCAGCCATCCACAAAACTAAGCCAAAATACTTTTTAAATCCCTAAGACTACAAACTATTTTGTTTTTGGGTGCTGGGCCGTTAGGGTAAAATGGATTAAATTTCATAAAATATTATGCCCTAATTGAATACAAACCCTAGGCATATGATATTGCAATATATGTACATATATAACTGAGTTTCAAAATATTTTTATATATATACATGGGTGCAGTATATTTGGAAGTAATGTATAATTATATACATATTCGTATAAACTCAGATAAATAGACATGACCTGTTGAGTATATATATTTATGTATAGGGATATACACAGAGCCAAAATATTTTGATACTAAATAGGTATGAGTTAAAATGATTTAATATAGAAGTTTGAATATTGTTGTTTCATTTTATTATTTATGAAGTCGAGGAATACCCAGTCGACTTGATAAAGACTGTGTAAAATTCAACAATAAAAAATTGTGAGTAGAATTTAGTATAATTATGTATATAATGGTTATGGGTATTCAGGAAAAATAATATAGTCGTAAGGTGTAGTGTGTGTGTGTGTGTGTTTGTGTGTGTGTGTGTGTGTGTGTGTGTGTGTGTAAATATATACATACATACACACACACACATAAACATATTATGTATATATTTGTATATGTATATCTATATGTACATATATATAAATAAATATATATGTATATGTGTGTATATGACATGTGTATATATGCAAATATGACACATATATATATGTATATACATATATATATATATATATATATATATGTACACACATACATATGTATGTATGTATACATACGTGTATATATATACATATATATAATATTCATATGTATAAATAAATATGTGTGTGTATATGACCTATGTGTATACGTAAATAGGATATATATATATATATACAAATACACACACACACACACACACACACACACACACACACACACATTATATATATGTGTATATGTATATCTATATCTATATGTACACACACACACATATGTATGTATGTATGTATAGATACATACATACATGTGTGTGTGTGTGTATGTATATGTATATGTGTATGTATGTATGTATATGACCTGTGTGTATACACAAATATGACATATGTATGTCATATATATATGACACACACACACATGTGTGTGTGCATGTGTGTCAATGACCTATGTATACCCAAATAGGACATATATATGTCTTATTTACGTATACACACAGGTCATACACATGCATACACACATACATATACATATACATATATATTTATTTATATATGTATGTATATTATATATATGTGTGTGTGTGTGTGTGTGTGTGTGTGTGTGTGTGTGTGTGTGTATCTATCTATACATACATACATATGTATGTGTATGTGTGTGATATATATAGGACATATGTGTGTGTGTGTGTGTGTGTGTGTGTGTGTGTGTGTGTGTGTGTGTGTGTGTGTGTGTGTGTGTCTTATTTGCATATACACACAGCTCATATATATAGATGTTGCATGAAATACTGAGCAAGGATAATCATGTGAATTCATGTTTAAACACTACAAACTAGTAAATAGGCAGACTGTATAATATGTTCCAAAATGAATAAACATTTATATTTTATACAGATTGTTATAACCTTAAGGCAAGTTTATACATTCAAGAATGACATTGATTTATAAAAATCAGGGTGAAAACAATATGAAGCAAACTGTGTTTGAACTGGAACATATGAAACATGATATGAGTCGATAGGGAACATATGGAACACAGTTTTGTTTTGATTATTAAAAAAAGGGAAGATTGTATCTTTTATATGATAATGGATAGTTGAACTGAGGAGAAGTTTTATAACATAAACGTCCTATGAATGTAGTTAGGAAATAAGTCAACCATATATGGGCATGGATGGATGACTATGAACAAATTTAACTCTTTTGGAATGTTTAAATTAAGTGAGGTTTGTTATGGATGTTTTATAAATCAATTTAAATATTGAGTTTTATTTACAACTTTACAAAGGATATCTAAATCTCTATGGTTAAAATAAGCACAATGTTGGTCTTATGCTTATTATAATATATTTTCCAAAATATGAACATCATTGAGGAATTTCATTATAAAGGTAAAACAGGCTATTATCTTTAGAATGATTTTAGGGTCAAAACCATACCACATCTAATATGGAGTTTATTGTGAATCTAGTAAAGGCTAAATAAAATACTCAGATCCTTTTGAGATTTATTTGTTTGTTTTTAAACAAAATTATTGAATAATATAGTCTTTAAAATAAATGAAAAATGCCATAGCATAGTAGAATTTTATATATATATATATATATATATATATATATATATATATATATATATATATATATATATATAATCTAGTAAAGGCTAAATAAAATACTCAGATCCTTTTGAGATTTATTTGTTTGTTTTTAAACAAAATTATTGAATAATATAGTCTTTAAAATAAATGAAAAATGCCATAGCATAGTAGAATGATATATATATATATATATATATATATATATATATATATATATATATATATATATATATATATATATATATATATATATATATATATATATATATAAATTATGGGTTATATATATTATGAACAATTTATAATGTGTGTGTATGTGAACTTATGTGGGCCTAAGTTCTCACACACACATGTGTGTGTGTGTGAGAGAGCTTAGGTCCACATATATGTGTGGACCTAAGTTCACACACACACACACACACACACACACACACACACACACACACACACATATGTGTGAACTTAGGTGGACCTAATTTCACACACACACATATGTGTGTGTGTGTGTGTGAACTTAGGTCCGTCCCCCACCCCCCCCCCCCCCACACACACACACATAACAGGTATGAATATATTGGATGATTGCCTATTTTTGTAGTTTTGATTAAATATTAAAGTCAAAAACCCAAAGGATAGAGTGTTTTAATTATATGTATAAAGCTTTCATATAGGTATAATATAAAGAAAGATTGTGCTTTGATTTATAAGTTATTTATGTCCTTTAAATCATTACAATTGTTGTTGTAATTAAGCAGTATGTACAATATATTGTGAGAATGATGATTTTATTACATGCATTTACTTACAGAAAGTAGATTCTATTTTATGAGTTGTATTTTACCCGTATGGTAAATAAACTTGTTTGTCACGGTTATTATTTATGTGATGAATAATATGAATAGAGATTCATTCATATGTTTGATGGACTAAATGCATGCAAAGTGATTATTCGTATTTATAGCTAAAATAATACTTGCTAGTAGGAATTAATCAATATGAATCTATTGGTTATTGAAAGTTTAACCAAATCTTACATTGCTAGTACTAAGTAGTGAGATGGACTTCATTAGTTTACTTAGTGCCACCAATGCCAGATGAAGGTAATCCAATCAAGTGGTGTGTATGAATTTAACTGATCCTAGAGATCATTTGCTATTTGAAAACTTTGACCAAAGCAATATTTAGATAGACATTGTCATTTCATATGTATGATTTACATGTTTGTGTGATATCATGTTAGAACATATTTTCTTTATGGTACACATCATGTAGTAGAAATATTATAACACACGGGTACTATCATGTCTCTTTGGATTCTCTCACCATTACTATATACCCATCCATGAAGGGAGGGTAATTCTCTAGTTGGGGGATTGTGTGGGGGATCGATGGTTCGTGGTTGGTGTGAAAAAGTGCTCAAATGATGCTCACCCTCTCCACTGTAATAATTACTTGAAGACAATAATTGATATTATCAAAAATATAGGAGTTAGAGTGACTCAAGCTCTATGGAGCATTGTATTTGTTATTGTATATATGTTGAGGCTTAACGCCTATTGGAAATGTAATTGATTACTTATTGTACAATGACAACAATGGCTATATTATTGTACTAGCATGCTGAATTTTAATGAAATTACTTTTTTATGCTCTTCTAATTCCTTACATATGATGCTAGTGATCAATAAATATTATTTTAACATGTTTACTTTTGATTAATATACTAAATAAGTATGTTAAGGTCACTAATTACATTCTCATGGTGTAATCTAATGAAAGAATAAGTGTTATGTAATTTTTTTTTAAATTACTGCATTATTCTAGTAAATACCTATGGGGATATTATAGCCAATGACAAATCCCTAGGGTGCGATGGCTTTCCATATGAATTTTACAAAAAAAGTGGGATATTGTTAGACTTGATCTCTATCAAATCTATCTTGAAGCCTTCCATAAGTAGTACCTGGGTTCAAGTATTAACATAGGGCATATCAAGTTTATCCTAAAAGTTAGTGACCCTAAATTAATTTACAATTAGATGCTAATTATGATACTTAATGTCTCCTATAAGATTATCACTAAAGTGTTAAACTTGTGTGTTCACCACCTTCTACCTTTAATTATTTAATTCAAGCAGAAAGGGTTAAATCAAGGCAAATATATCCTAGATAATGTTATTGTTGTTTGGGAAGGCATGGAATGGGCTCATTATTCCAATCAAAAGGCCATGTTTATAAATACTAACTTTGGAAAAACATATCACTTAATAGAATGGTCATTTATTCTAGTTATGTTATAAGCTCTAGGCTTTAGCACTACCTTATTGAAATTAGTTCATATGTTTTTTTTCCAATGCCTCAGCTTTTATCTCCATTAATGGAGTTAGCTCAAAGTAGTTTGGTTTTTAAGATCCATCAAACATGGTTTTCTACAAGCTTTGGATCCTTATGTTCTTGTTACTAAAGGATTCAACTATCTTCTTGCCAATGCCCAATCTCAAGGCCTTATCCATGGCATTTATTTGCCATCTAAAGAGCCCTTGAAATTTCTTAATGGGAATTTTATAGATGATTCCTTCATCACTCTAATTGAATATGAGGATGATATTGCTAACACCATGCATTGCCTTGATATTTTTTTCTTGCTTCTGTCTTTTCCATCTAATGGTGCAAAACAAAGTGTTATAGATAGTCTTTCCTACCCCCACCTCTCTGGATGGCTCATTTTGAGTGGAAATTTTTCTAACATGATGAAATCTTTAAATTTTTGGGCATCCCTTTTGCCTTCCAGGCCTCTCATATACTATCTGGGAATATGTGGTAGATATGGTGGAAAATAAGTTACTATATTAGATTGTTGAAGCCTTATCTTTGGTTGATAAATTTCAAAATTATTCTAAATTACTTTCAACTACCCACAATTATTATTCATCCTATTAGGTGCCTTCCAAGTAGTCGATCCATAAGCTTGAAAAATTGCTTCGAGACTTCATTTGGGCTAACACTTTGACTGACATAAGTTTTCATAGGGTGGCCTAAGAATATTATTGCCTTCACTAGGAGGCAGGTGGTATAGGCTTGATTAACGTGTCTCATCAAGGTTCGATTCTCTATGTCAAATGGATTGTTCAGGATATTGAAGGAAATGAAACCTAAAAGGTGTTCATTCATAATTGTATTGCTCAAGGCTCCCCTTATGAATGGGCAACTTGGATAGGCCTTGGTTTTAATACCTCCTTACTCTTGTTTCCCCTATGAAATTTATGGGGTCCTTTATGATAAAAAGTATCTATAAAACTTAGGAAAGATTCAAACATTGGATATTATGAAACGACTTTGGGTTTTGAGATGGCCTATCTATTAATCAACACTTTATATGGTGGTTTCCTATCGTTAAGTTTCATGTTGTTCTTTTTGTACAGGTGCCTTGGATACATTCCCTTAAATTATTTCATAGGGGAATTCATACAGTGTAAGATTTGTTTTACAAAGATACTCACTTTTGGCTCCCCTTGGGTGAATTCAAAGTTAAGTACATTTTGTCTACTGCTAACATAAAATCTTACAAAGAGATTGTGGAAATTGTTCTAGCATAACCACTTCAAAAACTCATGGTTAATTCTCCCTTCCCTTGGTGGAAAGACTGGAAATGGCATGTTGATACCACTTTATAGAACTACATTTCTCAAAAAGGATATGTGGTGTAAAGTGATCCTAAATATCTTGATCTTCCAATAAGATGACTATACTTACATGTTTATAACTTTGTCTCTAGGTTTGATTATTCTTGTTTATACACTAAAAATCACAAAACAAAATTTGGAGATAATCAAATAGACTTCACAGTTTCATTCTCATGTTGTTAATGATAATAATGTCTAGACTCTTTTACAAACTGGGTTCTCATGAAAATGGAAAAAATGCCTTTATAGTCCTATTTTAGGCTTATTTAAGGTCTATAAACACACAGTCCTTAATATATTATCTTCTAGTTATCCTCAAGCTTTAAAACTATTTTAGTCTTTTATAAAACACTCTCATGAACCTATCTAATTTTTAAAAAAAATTGAGGGTTTATTTCCAAGATATTGATGTTTTTGTTGATGAAACCCTAATTTAGGGTTTTTGCACAGTCTAAACTTAGTTTCATCTTGTTTCATGCACCAAATATTACTCCATCGACCTAAGACTCCTCAAACATGCCTTGTTTAATCATAATCCTACATTGCTTTCACCTTATAAAGGTTAAGACATGATTGAAAACATTTATAGCTAGGTTGAATGTTAAAATACATTTACAACAAGTAACTAGATCATAAGGTTCCCTTGTATATGGATCAATACCTTTATAACATGCTAAAATCCCTCAAACTATTCAAAATACATTCAAATGTTTGAATTTCTCATTTTGATGGGAAACCTATAAATGCCACAAAATGACCTATAACTAACTATTAAACCTTGGATAAGGCTCTTTATTGACCTTGCACAACCTCATAAGACCCAAAAAAAACACATTTTTACTATTTATAGGCATGCACCTGCATCTGACTATCAAGGAATAAAAGGATTATTTATGAGCTCCTGCTCATGAGTTCTTCGATATTGCTACCATGCTTGACTAACTATGAATGTGTCATCCATGATGCATCCTAAAGTGAATGGTTATTCCACTTGATCAAGTACTAAAATTACTCCCTGAATCTGTATTTCTTCACCACCTTCTTGTCTAGAATGACTTCAATTTGACTTGGTTGTGCTCTTGGTAGTTGTTGCTTCCAATTGATGGTATGATCATATTTGTCTTCAAGTGTCTTTCTTGAGTTATCTTCTCCTTTAAAAGGATAAATTTCTACTACATTTAAGATGAGTGAGATTCCAATGTTAAATAAAAGCTCCAATTCATGAGCAGTATTAGAAAATTTTCTTAAAAACTTACAAGGTCCAATTTTCTTCATCTTCAACTTATTATATTTCTCCCAGGAAATGTTTATTGTTTGAAATGATCAAGTACTAGATCACCTACCTCAAAATTCAATTCATTTCTTCTCATATCAATATTTATTTTCCACTTACTTGAATTCAATTCTAGTTGTTGTTTGACTTGCTCATGCAACTCTTGCATAACTGTAGCAAAATCTTCACCTTTTGCACTTCCTTTCTCCTACTTTCTAAAGTTCCTTAGCTCATAAATTCCTCTTGTATGGATTCCATACATATTTTTTAATGGGATATATAACCTATACTTATATTTGGGGAGTCATTATAATCAAATTCTGCTTGAGATAATGCTTGATCCCACTATTTTAGATGGTCACTTGCCAAACTTCTGAGTATGTTTCCAAGGCTCTTATTGACTACTTAAGTTTGACCATTAGTTAGAGGATGGTAAGCTGAGTTAAAACTTAAATTGGTCCCCAAATAATTCCAAAGAGTCCTCAAAAAATGGCCAACAAAATTTGTATCCTTGTTAGACATAATATTTCTAGGAAGCCCATGCAATCTCACTACTTATTTAAAGGATAAATTTGCAATATTAGTTGCACCACTTATTTTATACAAGGTATGAAGTGTTCCATATTATAAAACCTATCAACTATTACAAAGATGGAATCATTGCCTTTTTTATTCTTTGATAGTCCAAGTACAAAGTCCATGCTCACTGAAACTCGTGGCCTACCAAGGAATAGGGAATGGTTGATATAGATCTAAATTTTGACTTTGACCTTTAGCATTTTAACATATTTTACACTTTTTTACAAACCTCTTCACATCAGCTTTCACTCTTGGTCAATAATAGTCTTCACTTAATTGATCAAGTGTCTTTGTTTGCCCAAAGTGTCTTGCTCAGCTACCACTATGTTTCTCCTTTAGTATATTCTCTATCATTGACCCTCTTGGTATGCATAGTTGGCTACCCTTGAATAACAGTCCCTCTTGGTATATTTCCATCTTTCTCAAAAGTATAGGTATTACTCCTCCCATCATGTATGGCTTTCTGTCAAATTTTCAATATCTACCCAATAGACATGAAAAACATCCATAGGCATGACATCACACAATACCTCATGTTTGTAACTACCTATTTAAAATTCCACTTTACATTCTTCATTTACCAAGACTTGATGTATTTTTTTACAACCATGACACCTTATAAGATGTAGGGTATATTAATATTTTCAAGCCTAACTTCTCAACCATTTCTAAAGATACTAGATTATCAGTACTTCCATTATCTATAATTACCTTGCAACAAGTGGTTCTAAACAATGACTTCCTTTGTGTAGATTCCTTGATCTCCTTGTTAGGCTTAAACAACACTCTCTTCATGAGCAAGGATTCTCCAACTTCGGGTGCATCTTCATGAAATGGTGATCCCACACTCTCCCCATCAACTTGGATAATCTAATCATTACCTTGACTTGTATAAGGATTCTTTGGGCACTCATAAGATCTATGCCCATACTTGTTGCATTTTAAGCACCTACATATAAAGTTGCTTCCTCTACCTCTTGTGAATAGTCTCCTATCTCTAAATGAGTAACCACCTCTTTTGTTTTGACCTTGACTTTATGAACTAATATCTTCTTCATTATGAATTTGTAACTGACTCCTTACACCATGATGTCCTCTGCCTCTAAAAGTTCTACCTCTACCTTTTAAATTTTGAGTTTATTTCCTAGATAATTTCTCCTCCACTTTAAGGGCAAATTGGTAATCCTACTCAATTTATCTTGGTGATGAAAGGCTAATATCATCTTGGATGTTGAACCTTAACCAATGATATATCTAGCCACCTTTTTAACATCTTCTTTATGTCCTGATCGAATGGTTAACTTGTAAAACTCCTTTGTGTAGTCCTTAAATGCCATCTCCTTTTGCCTTAAGTTTTGAAGTTTCTTGAAGAGAATAGTTTGGTAGTATTTTAGTATGAATTTGCCTTTCAACTTGGCCACCGTTTTGTCCTACCTCTTGATCTTTGATTTACCTTTCCTTCTCCTCTCATCTTGCACTCCATCCCACCAAAGGGCTGCATGACCTTTCAATCTTGTATTAACAACTTTGACCTTTTTATCATCATCCACTCCCTCATACTCAAAGTATTTATCCATGGCATTGATCTAATCAACCAATTCCTCCACATTCATACATAAATATTTCTAGTTTGGCTTAAAGTTGATTCCCATGACTATTGCAATAAGTTTCTCTTATACCCTTTCTTCTCTTTCTTCTTCTTGAGGCCTTTCATCTTCTTTGTCATTGAAATATCCAACATCAATTCCCTTTCTTTGAGAAATCTTTGTAGTCTAAAAATGAGCTTACATATTTCTCATCTCCTCAAGCAATACTGCTTGAGTAGGTTGCCTTGTCTAATCTCCTCTAGCTCTTGCTATAACTGCCATCTTTACAAGCTTCTTTCATAGCTTGTCAATAAAATAATGAGTTAATTTCAACTTGAGACAACCAAAACTGAGCTTTGATGCCACTATGGTGTAAAGTGATCCTAAAGACCCTGATCTTCCAATAAGCTAATTGTACTTATAGGTGTACAACTTTGTCTCTAAGTCTGATTATTATTGTTTTGGCATTAAAAATCACAAACCAAACATTGGAGATCATTAAATATACTTCACACTTTCAATCTCATTTTTGTCATGATAAGAAACAAGGTCTGGACTCTTTTACAAATTGGTTTCTCATGAAAAATGGAAAAATTGCCTTTTTAGGCCTATTTCAGGGATGTTTAAGGTCTGCAAACACACAATCCTTAATATATTTTATTTTAGTTACCCTCAAGATTTAAAACCATTTTAATACTTTATAAAACATTCTCATGAACCTATCTACCAATTTTTAGAAAAAATTGAGGGTTCATTTCCAAGATATTGAGGTTTTTGTTGATGAAACTTTGATTTAGGGTTTTTACATGTTATAAGTAACCCAAAAGCCTAAATTTGAAGAAATTTATAGTTTTAAGAAAGTTAAAAGACTCCTATAAATTGTATTATATCTTTTATATGTTTTCTCAACTCTATCAAATGAAATCTAAGTTGGAACTATCATAAAGACATATAAAAATCACTTTCTTTTCTAGACTATGACACAAAACCTCTGTTTAAGACATTTGTAACTTAATAAAGAGCATAAAATTGAGAAACAAGTGTAGAAAACAATAAAAAAAATTAATTCATACCTTCCAACACTTAATAATCCATATAAAACATCACAAAAGTTTGTTTTATTCATAACTTTATTGAAAAGGTACACAAACTTGGAGACATACTTCTTGAATTACACCAACATACATCAATCACATAATTTTATTGTTCTTTTCTTTTGTATCTTCACTACTACTTATTCATGGTATGAATCTTATCATAGTCTAAACTTATTTTCATATTGTTTCATGCCCCAAGGATTACTCCACCGACCTAAGACTCCTAAAAAATGTCTTGTCTAGTCATAATCTTATGTTGCTTTCACTTTATCATGATTAGAAACATTTACAATTGGGTTTAAGGTTAAAATGCATTTATAACAAGTAGATAGACCATAAGGATCCATTACATATGGATCACTACCTTTATAACATGCTAAAACCCCTCAAACTATTCAAAATAAATTCTTTTTTTAATTTCCCATTTTGGCAAGAAACCTAGAAATGCCACTAAATGACCCATAACTAACTAGTGAAGCCTGGATAAGGCTCTTTATTGACCTCACACAACTTGTTAAGACCAAAAATAAACACATTTTGACCATTTACAAGCATGTACTTGTATCACTATGAATGCTTTCATCACATTTGCCTATGGTTGACAAGTTTAATGGTTATTGGAGCATTCAATCTTCCCTCTCTGCTTGGGAGAGATGATTTCAAACGGTGTGGGATGTGTGCATTAATCCTAAGATGGCCCAATTTTCTTGATGTATGTTCCATCAAGGTTTTCCCATAGGCAAGAGGCTAATTCATTTAGGGATCTTGTAGGCCCAATGCCCTTTTTACAAACATCTAGAGACTCTCATGCATCTTTTCTTGTTTTTCCACAAGGCCTAAAGTGCCTAGGTTTGTATACATGATTTTTTTTTGTCCTTATCATCCATACCCCTTCAGTTGGTTTCACACTCTTTTGGGTAACAAACTACAAATTCCCCCTTAATTCACCTAAATCTAACATACTTTTAGAGTCAAAAATATGTTTTGGATATGGAAATGAAGGAATTTAACTTTATTCTCCAATCTACCAACATTCACTTTTCTACATATAATAAGGCTATGGTTTAAGTGTAAACTAACAAAGTGGCTATGGAGATGGGTTACCTGCAATGTCTCTTTTGCCACTGGGGTGATGCCCCCTGCAATGTTGCTCACATCCCACCCTCCCCTCTATAGAACTCACCACCAAGAGGTGCTTCCAGCCCTCCTCAGGGCAATCCTCATCGTAGTCGATCTCATTGGCATTCTCAAAACTGTGATACTGGTTCTCTATTGTAATGTCACTCTCCTCCTTTAGCCTAACATGGAGGTTGGGATTCTCCACCTCCTCATGCTCCGTAGGCCTAGGGTGGGGATATTTACCTCCCATGGACCAACACAGGTGGAGCCTCCTGCTTAGGAGTTCATAGGGTGGAAAACAACTACCGCTAGATAAAGGCTTCCCCAAGATCACTTTGGTTATTTTTCCTCATCACAATGTACATGTTTTTGAGGTGCAAGAGAAGGGTGATCAACAAGCCACCAATTTTGGATGGGACCTTGTTATTGAAGGGAAAGATCTTCTAAGCTTCAACTGGGATGATGCCCCTTATCACGACCCCTCTACTATTGGTCTCTTTGCTAGTATTGTTTAAGTGTCTTTTTTTTATGTTCTAGAAATTTTATAGACTTAGTTTAGTTTTCTATTCCTTAGCTTTTTTGTCTCATTTGTGTTTCCTAGATTGTGCCTAATGTGTTGTTTTGGCATGCTCTCTTATCGCCAACCCCCTTTTGTGAATAGTCTTGTAACTTTGATATATTTATATTAATAACATAACCTCTATTTCATCTATTAAAAAAAGGAAATGTAACATCAACTTTCTTAGTTGTCTTCTAATTCTTTTTAAAATTAAAAAAATATATATATTATAATTTTAACTTCATACCAAAAAATAAATTTATATTTTTAATCCATAAAAAAATTATTGTTTCCATCTACATTAATATAAATTTAGGCTTCAATGTCTTACAATTTTTTTAAAATAAATAAAAACGCATAACAAAGAGTGCTAGTTTAAAAAATAAAAAACATTCATTTATTTTATGTTTAATATATACACATTTAACAATTCATTAAATATACCTTTAACCTTTTAAAATTAAATAATATGAGTATTTTCTTAGCATAATTATAAGTTTTTATTTTTTCATGTCTTAAAAATAAAAATACACACCAAAACATATTAGTTAAAAATAGTTAAGCTTTAGATTATCCACCCCAATTTCTTGGGTTTAAATCTATAGAATTTTTATTTGAATAAGATTAGATTTTTATTTTTATTTATCTTTAAAAAAATTAAGTACCCAAGAAACCATACTAATTAAATATAAGTTTTTAAATATATTAATCACAAATTTTTTATAATGGTTATTTGAAATTATAATTATGATATGAAAAGTCAAAATTTAGTGTATTTGTATTTTAGATTAAATTTTATTTATAAGTTATTTATAAAAGATTTATATTTTCATATTCATTTGGCACAATCTCATTAATTTATTTTTAATTTTATTGTGGATTCAAAATTGACATAAAATTATATTTTTATATCTATAAAAAAAAATTATTTCCATTCACATTGATGTATTCAAATAAATAAATAAATAACCGCCTTTATATATATACGACATATAAAAAATTGATAATTAATAAATGAAACATATACATTTTTTATATAAAAGAATAGAAGCAACATATATTTGTACAATGTTGTATAAGCCCCGTCATTCAAATATAACCAATTAAAGATGTACAATTGAAGCCAAAATGATTGCAAACCTGAAATTTTGAGCTAGACAAAGATAGATATATGCACCATAAAATTTGTTCCAAATTACGTTTAGACCAAACCTTCAATCCAAAAATATAAAAAATGGAATTTGACTTCTAGAATTTATTCGCTTGATATTTCCTTTCATTTTCTTGGCCTCAGATCTCATTTTATGACTCACATGTATTGAAAATATATGATTCTTTTTACCCTATATTATAAGGAAAATAAAGTGGATTTAGGATTATGTACTTAATGAGATGCTTCTAATTTATAACAAAGACGTACAAAAGTAGCAGGTGGTAAACAAAGATGTACAAAAGTAGTAAATTTCATAACAAGAATAACTTTATAATGTGTAAAAATGTGTTCTAGAGTAGATGATAGCAAGAGAATAATCAATAATGTCAATGTGTGTGAATGGCCTACAACACTTTTCTATTTATAATTAACCTTGAATTTATATTTTACAATATTTGCACATGCAACTTGACTTCCAATGGCTAAAATCATGAAGGATATAAAATGGAAAGTGGGACTAATTAACTAAAAGGGAGATGAAAAACAACTATACAGACGATACAATTTATCCCAAATAGATTATTAAGATCATAAGACACGATCCAGATTGTGGGATCGAGGACTATGAAAGATGAGATAGGAACTAATCTAGGTAACTAAATAAGGGCTTTAGGATCCATAAGTCAATGAGAGAACTAGTATCACTTTATATGGACCAAATTTAATATGCATAGATATTAGTGAAGACTGACATTACTTAACATAAAATAAAGGCCATCATGACATTTTGTGACACTACAACTTCCCCCGCTTTGAGATATGTGCTTAGTCATAAAATAGGTGGCGTAGGCATACACTTAAATTTATAACATAAACAGTATCTAAAAATGGGTATCATTTATCTAGATCTTTGACATTTGAAATTATTACATGGGTTATTCACTCGATGGGAGCCAACATCCACTAGTAGCTATTACCCAAGAAAACATGTGTAGCATGCCTATATAAATGAATCTATGCACAATAGTCACTTCAATCACTTAGTTGTCGTAAGATTTGTTCATTTTTTAAATTAACTCCATGAGAGAATAAGATTATTGGGTAAGCAATATAAAGTAACTATTTACCATGGGCATCGTAAAAATCAAAAGCCCTTGAGTTTGTATCCAATTTAAAAAATACTCATAAATTTAAAGTTTATCATAGGATTACACCTTCAAACTTTTCTTCTATACTTTAAATTGACTGCACCTTTTTATGTTCACATTTTTAACTAGTAACAAAATGCTTTGATTTGTGTTTTAACTACACAATATAGTGTCTTCAATTGAATAGATCTGAAAATTGTAAATCATATTAATATTTATTGCATTAAAATTATGTTAGAAGCATAGCCATTGAGAATGGGGGGGTGAATCAGTGCTCTTAAAATAATCATTCAATTTCACTTATCATTCATGAAGCATTCATTCAAACACATATATCAACCAATGCATAAAAAAGCATCCACATAAGCATACAACATATGAACACAAGAGATATGTGAAAAATACTCATGAGGGATAAAACCCACTAAAATACATCTTGGAATATAGTCCTTAAGTAATGAATCAAGATTTAGTGAGGCACCAACGCCATAAGAAACACCAACCCCTCACTAGTCAAGCACCAACTCAACTAAGCCTTTAACAAGCACCAACTTGCAAGGAGGCACTAACCCCCTAGGTAACTTATCACCAAATCAGCCACTTGAAACCTCGAATCACCTTTGGACACCTTTTTCTCACTCAACTGATGATGATATCCTTTTTTTTCTCTTCACACTCTTTTATCTCTCTCAAATAACCTATTATGCCTCTTCACTCAATTAGCCCTCTTCTTGACAGATTTAGGTCATATCACCTTGCTTATCATCTATATAATTACTATTATAACTTCATGAAATATTCAACACACCTCTCTTATGGTGTTCAATCCCTCTACCTGGTTTCCAAACTTTTATTTCATTCATTCATTCCCTCGATATTTTAACTAGTTAAATTATGCCTATTAGACCTTTTTTTTTATACTTAACTCTTTTTTTCACATACTTTAATTGGAAAAAAAAATCTCCATACTTGGATCACCCTTATAAGAGATCAAAAAACATGTTTCATATGATAAAACAATGACTACATAGGTCGACCATCACTCATAAGGACTAAAACCACCATTAGGCCTAATAGAGACCTAATGCAATTATGCCTTCTCAAAGCACACATTTCACCTTGACCACCTTGGAACATCTTGACCTCCATAAATGGATGAAACACTTTACACACATTTCAAATATATCCTTTTTAATCTCACCTTAGGTCCCTAATACCATTGAGCTCATTTAACTCCTTGAACCACACCATTAAGCCTACTCACAATTTGGCCTTCTCACTGCCAGAAAGTCTACTTTGAATATCTGAAGCATACGCTAAAATTTGACATATAAACATATCAAAAAATAATTTATTCATAAATATCATGACCTTATATTCATCACTATGTCCATTAAACTTCACCATACAAGGCAAAAGACCTCAAACTGACCACTTCCATATGCTCACTCAGAGCTACAAACAACTTCAAAAACACAATCAAGAACTTGTAACTTTTGACACCTTCATAGGAATTTATCATGAATAAAAATACATTAAAATGAACCTATGAGACCTCTATAACAACTTCAAGTGCATTATATTCTTCAAATATGTGCAAATCACCTCATACTCATTTCTGCTAGATGACTACTCAAAACTACCAAAGACTTCAAAAAATAGTCATGAAAATAAAGACTTACAACACCTATAGAATAAATTTCATGAAATTACGATGGGTTTAGATGATCCTTCATCATCCTTATAACATATTGAAATAAATATATTATAAGGTCCAATAGTAATATTGGTCTTATAGACCAATATCATGGCTTCATTATACACATACCTCACTATGTTAGATAAGTTAGTTTGAGATCAAATTTATGACATACACAAGCTTCTTCAAAACTTATATCCATTATTTATAAGTTTTATATGTCTTTAAAAATAATCCAATTTAATTAGATCCATCCCTAATCCATGGTAACACATCCCTAATCTCATTCCCACTTCTACGTGTTTTCTCACTGTCTTCCTCACTAGGTCTTTTTAGAGATAATCCAACTTTCATGACCAGTTTAGAATATTTAAAGTTTGTAACCTGCTCATAAAATTACATGGACACAAAATAAAAGTCTCACACATCATCCTTCAATAATTTTCATGCTTTGACATGGTCAACCCTATTTGCTACATTAAAAATATGAGAAATAAGGGGTTTCTTATAGCTTTCACTCACTCTTATGATAGACCAATGCCATTTGGAAGTACCTAGGAGAGTCCTCTATGTGATCCAATGATAAAAATAGGTCATGTAATTCATTTTGAGTGCTTTTGAATCATATCTCTAACATCAGGTTCAACTTAGGGTTTTAAGGCACTAAAAACTAGTTTCCACTCTTAGCAATTATTCATAAAGGATTGCCCCTCAACTCCAAAACCAATTATAATAATTTTGAGCTAGGGCCCTTCCAAAACTTCCATGAATTTCTTAGGATCTCATGCAAAGGTTGCACATTCCAATGAGCATAAAAAAAACTTTATCGAGTTTGTAACGCCTCATTCTATGCACATAGAAAACCTCAAAACCACATTTCATGCTTTCTCCTTAAGAATTTGACCTCAAAATTGATCAACACACTTAACACAACCTTTCACAACTTTTATAATGCTCTCTTGAGTTCTATCACCTTGAAAAACTAAATTTGACCCCTCATTAGGCCACACTAGGTTTCTTTGCACATTAGGCCTTGAACTGCTAGTCACACTTAGACCTTAAACATACTTTGAAACCTCTTACACTACTCTCAACACCTCATAATCATGTAATATAACCTCATACCATGCACACACACTACTAATCTTCTTTTCACAAGCCTAAGACTGCTCCCCTCATCATGCTACCAAGCCTATGCCTTTTCCCCAGGTCTCTTCATGCAAATGAATAATCCATGAACTAGCCTTAAAACTATTGTAGAATGGAATTTCACCCTTCATGGGAGATTTTTTTAGGCTCTCCCATGTCTAATTACAAGCATGGGAACAATCTCAGGCTATGGGTATCTTGTAGCGAGGTTGAACCTCTAGAGTAGGTTGGTTCCTCTTTGATGTTCACCTAAACTAAAAGATAAACTAATGATTCATAGGGAAAAGGGTTAGAAAGGGGATAAGAGCTCCTAAGAAAGCTAACCAGGTGATGTACCAAAGTAAAACAGACACTCATCTATGCTTGAACCCACACTAGATCAGTCATAAGACAACTATGGCTTACATAATCTCGAGATCAAGTTAACACACTGGAAGAGGTTCAGGTAGAACACTAATCTAGACCTGTAAGAGCTTAAAAATACATTAAAGAGGAAAGCAAAAGGCTGATAGACTAAGAAGAATCTCCTTCATGAATACACCAAGCTCAAGCATACTAAGACACTGATCAATAACAAGAGATAGGCAAAGAAATCATCTTATTACATCAAGAGGTAGTTCTTACAATAGACTTGACATGGTCAAGCCTAATCAAGCAGAGCATACCTTGTAGTATCTTAATGAATGCCTATCTCCAAAAAAGATGAAAAGGTCTAAAAACTGGGAACTATTACAATGGTTTGAAAACCCATATATATAGAAGAAAATATAAAAGAGAAGAGGGACTGCGTAAGAAAATGGAAAGACGGGAGCCATAAATTTCTACAACCACCACCTTCATCCTTATTTGACCATGAAGTGAGTCATTCAAGGCCATCACCAATCTCTTCGAGCCCATCCTACATTCAAGTCTCCCTTGGGTAGATTTTGAGGGGCCCATGTTGCAGGTGGCTAGATGTCTCCATTTTGTGTGACTGAGTTGATCCCTACGTTAAACTCATCATGGTGACCTTCCCCTTCACATGTCCTATCTAAAAAGGATGAGGTCTTCATGATTTTTAGCTTAGGCCAAACCATGTTGATTTTGTTTATGCAACTGTTTATCAAGAGTGGGAGCCATGTTGAAGGATGAAAGCCTTCATTAAATTTTTAGCTACCAGCTCTCGTCAGTCACTTAGACTCTCCTTTATTTTGATTGGTCATTAGAAGTTGCCTCAGATCCTTGGCTTGCACCGTAGATCTTCTTGACATAGACACCTATGAGTCATCGATCTCCTTGCCAGCTAGATGCCCTTATGCTACTTGTCTTTGACTGCTTAGCCCTTCAGATTTCTTAACCACTTGACCATTACTTGTGTCATTGATATTACTGGGCTATTATCCTATCTTGACTTAACTTATAAAGTTTATAAGTTAAGTAGCCTTGAAAACTTGATTTACTCTTTGCAGTGTAAATCAGGCTTTCCTCACTACTTAACTTATAAAGTTTATAAGCTCCTTTCATAAGTTTTATCCTTGGAGAATCCTAAAAACACTTTTCAAGAACTATTCAGGTTCTTCACGCTCCCTTACTTTCAATATTTTGTAGTTGGATTACTTCAAAATTTTGGAACTCGAAGTCTTCAAGCTCTTTGAACTCGAAGTCTTCAAGCTCTTTGAACTTGAACTCTTCAATCTCTTTGAGCTCGAAGCCTTCAATCTCTTTGAGCTCGAAGTCTTCAAGCTCTTTGAGCTTGAAGTCTTCAAATTTTTGGAGTTCTTCTACTTCGGGCTTGTCAAGCTTGATTACTTTAGACTTTTCAAGTCTTCAAGCTGTTGGAGCTTGGCTACTTCCCAACGGCTAGTCCATCACCCTAAAATTGATGTCCACAAAAATGTCCCAAGATTTTCAAACTCAAATAACTATTTGTTGGGGCTAGATTTTGATGTTTGTGGGCCTGTCAATTCCTTCGAACAACTTGCTTCAACAGAATTTCTTCGAGAAATTTGCTTAGGACCTTTTCCTCGGACAATTCTTTCGAAGGAATTCCTTTAGACTTCTTTTGTGGATAACTTTTTTGAAGGAAAACCATGAAGTCTAAACCAAATAAAAACTCGAGGGAAGAAACACACTTAGTTCTTTTAAGCCCTATCGAATGAACAAGGACATAGCTGAATAAAATAACTTTGCACAAACTTTGTACTTAGCCCTTTGGCTTGCAGGCTTGCTTTTAAACATTGTTGATGACCCTTGAACAACTTGCTTAGATCATTCTTTAAACCCCTTTGATCTATTTCCTCATCAAATAATGCAAGAGTTTTAGTATGTGGGCCAAAAATGGCCAACATAAACCTCCTTTGAAAGCTTATCTACCTTATACACATGTTTACATAGTGTTAAACATCTTCTCGCATGCTCTACCACTATTTTGCATCCTTCATAGACCTTAAAAATACCTCAAGACTCCTCATTAGGTTAGGTAGGGTTTAGGACTAGTTTGGTTGCATGCTTAGGCTTAAGACCTTACCCCTAAAGGTTTACCTTGAAACCTTCCTGAGTGTTTCAACACTTCATGTGAATCTGAGGGCATCCTTAAACATTCACTCATATCTATGTGTATCCATCTTATCAGACCATCATCTTCATACCTTCTTACAGGGTCTCTTCATGTGATGATCAAAGTCATGACTAGGCTTCTCAAGCTCAGTGCTCAATAGTATGCTGACCTTGTATCTTGATCTTGACCTTAAAACATGTCATCAACCTCAAAAGAATTACCAAGTTGCCTTCACATTCTCTCTTAACAAAGAGACTATAGGTTGCCTTCAAATTCTCTCTTGTCATAAGATTTTCTTGTGACATACCACTTCACCTTGCATGACATCAACTTTAATCTTGACATTAATGACATCCATCTTGACCTTGATATCAATGACAACATTAATGCTACAATATCAATAATAGGAACATACCTCAATAAATTATTTTTACAAGCAAAAATTTCCTCTATAGTTTATATGTATGTTCTTTATAATGATTAGAGTTATTCTTATTATCTTCATTAGTGGTGGCTCTTGCATTGCCCTGATTTGGTGAGTCTCATTTTGTTGTTGTTTATTATCTCTTATATTAAATATTTGAGATTGTATGTAATCCAATGGTGGTTCACACTTGTGGGATCTATTTTCACCATGGTTTTTATGATATTTTCACTTTCTATATTATTTATTTTAAAAAATATATATTTATCATAAGTTGAATTATGTACTTCCTTCTTATTTTGAATTGGGTGATGTCATCAGGGCAAATTAACAATAGCAATACCAAATATAAGAAAATTTAAAGAGACTAAATAATTCAACAAAATTGGTTGCTTTATCATGTTTATTCCAACTTGATTTGCGTTAATATACATTCACTAGGCTTTTACTCTTGCATTTTCTCTTTCATATGTTTTAATGCCCTGCTTTCAATTTCTATAAAGCAATAAACATTACAATCATCAATATAATTCATATATTACAGGTAGGTATTAGTCACTGTGCAACGCTTGTTCATATAGAGTTTTCACATTTTAAGCTTGACTAAAGAGTTTTATAACTTTGAGTGGAACAAATAATCATTATCCCAAAAAAATTCATGACATGGATAAATGACCATCAAATTTAGTGCAAGATAAAGTCTAATGAAGAACATTTGTTTATTGCTATGACAAGAGCCCCTAAATTAATAAAAATGAAAAGCGTGTCATATTTACACATTTTTGATTAAAACATACATCATATTTATAGATAAAAATATAATACATGTAATCCAAAAAATAATTTTAACATTTCTATAGTCGAAAAAAAGACACACTGCAGAATGATGGATGAGAGCCTTTACCTGTGGATAACGACCCCTTGCTCAGGGGGGTTGGGGAGGAAATATGCAAGTTCCTCCCTCTCCGCAGCCCCTTCTGGCCAATATGTTTACTGCGAATGCTTAATGACTTTTGGGTTCTTCTATTTTTTATGTGCACATTTTTTTGGTTGTTATGCACTTATATCAATATGACTTAATGCGATCTTTTTCTTGTATATTTATTATTGACCCTCTGTTAAATGACGCAACACTTACTCTGATGCGTAGTAGAAAATGACATAAAACTTACCCTGACATGCGACATAAAATGACGGGTCAAAAAAACTATGTTTTACGGGCAAAATTGGAGAATATACCCTAATGTGAGACAAATCTTTTAATACTTATTCAAATAAAATGCCTCCAGTGTAATAATAATATTATATAATCACCTTAAGTGTTTATTTTCTATGACTTTTAACTGATTTTTCTCAATGTTTCTAGATATTGGCATGCCTTTTTGGGTCTGAACATTGAGCCGAAATTTAGAGATACTACATAGCAATCATTATAATAACATTCGAAGTAGATGTAACATTACAACTTAGCCCCATATTCAAAGTAGATGCATACAATTTGAAAAGAAGGCATGCAAGATATTAAAAAATATAGTTGTATAATCTTATTGGAACAACCCCTCTCGATCTTGAAGCTTGTGTAAAGTTATGTCATCTGAAACAAACATATCATTTTTTTTACTGCTTGTGAAATATTTTAAGCTCTAAGAGAGTTATATTTTGAAAACAATACAACCAATCCTCTATCACGATCTTAAGGATTAGGATACCATGCAAATTTGATACTAATTTGGAATAATTCTTTTAGTAATAGGTCATCAGAAACAAATAGCTCACTAGCAAAACTCCGCTCAATACCTCAATGTTATTTGTGCAGGGGGACAATTTCAACTTTGTTTTCTAATCTATATTTTAAAATGACTCGAATGCATATGATGATACTCAAAACTGAATGACATTCCAATTCAATAACCAAATGATGGATTGCTACTCGATGCATCCACAATTTACAAAAATCCTCAATTCTAAAATACAAACGTACCCTAAAATGACTTTAAAAATAGGAAAATAATTTAACTTTATAAGATCTATAATCTATCATTAAAAAAAGGATGTTGAGGTCATGAACCCCACACATTTTATAGGATCTATAGTTTTCAAATTTTCTCCAACTTTCTAATTTTCCACTATTTTTTTTAGGGTATCTATTTTCAAGACCGAGATAACTGTCGCTCAAAATCCAACTCATGGCCTCTAAAAATTCGAAGTGCCCCCAAAACCATAGGAAATAATAGTATTAAAAAAACAAAACAAAAACACAAGAGAGCACGCCCCCCAACTTAAAAGGATTTATTGGTTTCGCTTTATTTCAAAGCTTCCACCGACTTCGATTGCCTCGGTACCCTGCACAGTCACCCATTGCCGCTTCGGTTTAAGAATTGCAAAGATTGGGCGGATTTGTGAAGGGAGAACCGCTACACAGGTATTTTAGGATTAACAAAATTCTGTAATGCTTTATGCCATTCTGTTAGGGTTTTGAACTTCAACGATTTAGTGAGTCTTTCGTTAAAACTGTTCACAATTATACTATGCAGTTCATAGTTTCAGGTTTAGTGTGATATGGTTAGTTATGCACAAATATGCCTCGATGAAAGAATTGCCCAAATTATTGTGAGCAAGAACATTTGAATAGGTGTAAACAGCCTCCCTCTCACTGATTCCGAGGGTAAAGGAAATTTCTGGTTTGAGATGTTTAGAACAGCTTGCATCACAACAAATAATATGCATTCTCACATACATATAACGACATTGGTGGAAGAATAAATATTTTGAATTAGTTATATTGTATCCATTATTTAAAGGGAAAGGTCTTTATACAAGTTGTGTTTCCGCAGTGCGTCACAGTATGTGATTTGATATCCAGGATTAGGCTTCGTAGTTTCAGGGCATAATCAAACTGAACTTATACATGACCGTGTGATAGGATTCTTCTAAATGACTTAGTGGTTGCGATTTTTATTGACAACCTTGACGAAAATGTATTTTTGGATGGTGGAATTGAACTTAGATGAGCTCTCAGATTGCCCTTATCTTGGACCATCCCTGTTTGTATAACAATGTTGTAATGTGATCCCAACATGAGGACTGCCCTTTTTCGGCTCAAGATTGAGTAGTAATATGTTGTATGGCTTAACCACCAAATTACATATTCCAGTGATGCACATACAAGCATCTCATGAACATTTGATAAGAAAAAACCATTAGGTCTGATTCCGAGATGGTACAACCTAGTCATTAAATTATGCATGCATGGGTATCTACATAAGCGTGTGATGTGAGATTGCTGTAGACTATACAGCTCTGCTTGATCCCTACACCTCTATTATGAGGAATATCCTGTAATTTTTATGCTATTGCTAGTTAGGGAACTGAATATTTCAGAGGTGCTCCTGCAACAAAATGAATGTGAATGGCAGCCTTTGTCGGTATTATCCTTGAATTGCCTTCTTATCAACACGTGTGTATTGTGTCATCAGACATAAGGATCATGGGTGAATCCCAATTGATTTGTCATAACTCCACAAGACCTCTAACTGCCAGTAGTTCATGGTATCTTTATTGCTCAATGAGCAGGGAATTCCAAACTGAAGTTGTATTTCTTTGTTATTGTAATAAGATGATGCCAGCTGCAGCTGTCAGTTTGTTCTTATAAGGTTATGAAGGGCTCTCTTGAGTTTGTTTTGTTGATGTCTCGTTGGTCCAATGCAGGGTCTCAGACTATTATGATAAAATCCCTTTAACCCATTGGAATCCACTAGCAATTCAATGACGATCCTGTCGAGACAAGAGCTATAATCATTCTTAGGTCTTTTTTATGATATAATGTGTTGCCATTTGAACCACTGATGCGTAATTGTTCTCATTGAGTTCGGTATCATTCCAGCTATACAGCATTGCTGCACCAATGTCTAGGGAATCTATATTTATTATTGCCTACTTCCAATGATTTATAAGAATATAATAAATATAATGGCATTGAGCAAGCTCGAACTTTAGGAGCCATATACCCTGTTTGCACAGTGGCAGTTATGAAGTCATTAATCAGGTTCTGTAGTGGTGAGCAATCAAGCAAATTATTTGAAGTATAGTGTAATGAGCTTAAAGCCTTGCACCTCAGAGCCTTGTATAACAGAATCCTTCCACTATATTCTATCACCATTTTGTTGACCCAAATCTTGTTATGTCTCATTCCTTTAGCATATAAATGCATCATGGCTATGCCCTTTAACACACAAAAAAAGCAGATACGAAATTCTACTTGCACATGTTAGAATAAACATGGTGGTTAATTGCAATGCTCCTTTTAGGGCAGATTAATACAATTCTGGAATTTACCGAATCCCTAACATGAAAGTATGGAAATTTGAAAATGATTCACAAGACATGATAGGAAAATATAAACCAAATAGGTACCCTCAGAAAAAATAAGAAACTCAGTTTATATCAAGAATAGAACCCCGACAACATCAATTCTGATTTTTATAATAATTTTCCAGATCCATAAATTAAATAATTTACAGTTGAATATATCAATGCAAATTCACACAAATAACGAACCGGCTGAACTGAAAGCTGAACAACCCTCCAAATGGATTTTCTAGGGTGACATCAGCCCTCAAAGGGTAACATAAGCATGATAAAACCCTCTCTAAGCAGGTCGCCCACTTCTAGCTGCCTCCTATCTGCTTTGTCCACTCAGATGATGCCCTAACTGCTGTGTCACTCACAAATCATACCCTTGTGCCTTGTCCCAACGATCTTTTGCCCAAATATGACTAATGAATGAAGCCACCAGCAGATTGTTGAGGGTTTTCATTCCCAAAATCTGATTACTGAAGAGGGTTTTCATCCTCAATGGCTTAAAGTAGAAGCAAACTGCTCAACTTATAAAAAAGTCGAATAATAGATGATTGATAGATATCACAAACAATGCCCTCCATCTTATTTTATACCTTGTCCCACTCAAACTCCAAACTTACTTTATTTTAATAATAAAGCATAAGTTGCCGACATTACTTTTTGGCCACTTAGTCATATTATTAAGTTTACTTTAAGGTACTTAATTTTTAGTAACTTAGCTCACCAGACCCACATTTCCCTTCCCCTCATCCCCTTGGCCTGTAGGAAACCAATGAATAGGGTAAGGGTTTCAAATGACACTAAACCTGAGAAGGGGACATTACAGTCCCCCCCTCTTGAAATTGCTTGCTCTCAAGCAATTGCAAGCTCATCTTCTTTGACTCACCTCATATGATTTATCTCTGAAATACCTGGATCCCAATTCATCCTTGGGAACTTGCAAGTCCAAATGGCCCCTATTGTTGCTTCCAATAGCTCCAATTTTGGTGCTTTACATGCTTTTCCATCGACAAGCATTCCATCTGTTGCGTGCAAGAGAAGATTTGATGCATTGGCTAAGACCATCAAAGCTTTTGGAGCATTATGATGCCTAAGAAGTTCGTCTAGAAGACTTACAATGTGCTGATTTAATTTCCAAATCTGCTGACCTTGGGTGTCATCTCTACTAACCCAAGGGCATAAATCCCTTTCTGCCTTTTGAACAATAGCAGTCGCTGCTTTCACAGGAGATGCGAATACAATCTTGCAAAGGGCCTCCACTACCTGCCTCCAGCCTTGTTTAGCTGATGTACTCTCAACAGTCATTTGCATTTCAGGAGCTGTAATCAGCCTTTGCCAGACTAATGGTACAGCAGCTACAAACAAATCTTGTTTCTTCTCAAGCACTCATTTAATAATGGTACAACAGCTCCACACAAATCTTATTTCTTCTCAAGCACTGATTTAAAAAGATTCCCTGCATTACCATTTACCTCTTTATGTCTCTCGATAGTAAGGAGAGTAGCTACATCCAATGCATCCATAGATGGATTAGCAATTTTTTTTCCAGAATAACCAATCACCACGTCTACAAGACTTTGCTCTTGTTCATTGTTGCTGATGACCTCATGCCCATGGAAAGTTTTTGAGGATAACATGATGTTTTTTTCATAGTTTTGGATAATTTCCATTTGTGCCTGAGTTCTTCTACAGAAGCAATTTTATCCATATTATCATTTTTTCCTGTCCTACTTTATACGTGATTCACTTGGTTCAGACTTATATCTGCAATGGCAGCAACTGCTTTGCCATTAACATCAACGAAACCAAGAACTAATGAGGCTTTCGAACACAGGTCAGGATCCCAGTTGCATCTCATTACCACAGACAGTGCACACATGCAAGCCTTTGACCTTCCAAGAAGGTCTGATACATGAACAGCTACCATAGCTGCAGCAACATTGCAACCAACCTTTCCAAGGACAGCTACACAACCACCAGTCATGTACTCGCAGCAATGATCACCAGTCCCTTCAACAACAACTTCACTATGAGGTGGATCAAGTGCTCTTTGAAATAGGACTTTGGGGTCATTTATTGCTTTTGATTCAGCACACTTAATCATGATAACCTGCTTTCTCAATGACAGTTTTTGCATTGCAGGTGTTTCATATTTATAAAAACTGTCATATAAAGATCGTGAAACTAATCTGAAGACCTCACCATCACATGTACGACCTGCTCTTCCATTGCGTTGATCTGTCTAAGATTTTGAAACCCAAACCAGCTGAGGTGCATCTTTTGTGATGCTCCTATTCCAGAACATCTCTAATGACCGGCATGAGTCAATAACATAATGCAACCCAGGAATGGTTACAGAAGATTCTGCAATATTTGTTGCAAGTATTACCCTTCTATAAGAATCACAAATATGCATAGTTCTTGTAGCTTCTTCAATATCAATGCTGCTATGTAGAACATTGATCTTCAAGGAAACCCCAGTATGTTTCAAAAACAACCATTGCTGCTCCAGGGACCGATATGTTGGAAGGAAAATCAAGATACTATTTTTTATATCTTGATTTTGTTTATGAATATGCATCACCAAATCTCGAATCAGGTATTGAGTGCCATCTGTCATGTCAACTTCATGACAACCATCTTGAAATGATTCCGATACTGCCAAATGCTTAGGTTTCCTTCCAAGAAATTCAACTAGCTGTTCAAGATACATCACTTTGAACTGAAAGAGGGTATGCTGCATTATTGAACTTGGAAGCGAAATCACTTCTACTCTTTCATCCTTACCAAGTTCCCTGAAGTACTCCCTAGATCTTGTTATATCTGCAGTTGCAGGCATTAATACTAACCTGATCTTATTGTTCCTCAGCATAAATTGCTTTATGCATGTCAGAAGGAGGTCAGATTCAACATATCTTTTGTGAGCTTCATCAAGAACTACCACTGTGAATCGGAAAACTGCAGCTATTCCTTCACCTCTTAGTTCCTCTAAGACAACACCTGCAGTTTTAAATATAAATTTTGATCTGTTCGTTACGACTTTCAGCCAACCAATTTGACAGCCAGATTCCTCCCCAAGTTCACACCCACTTAATTTAGCAACCAACTTGGAAATGGCCACTACAGCAAGTCGCCTTGGTTGGGTACATAATTATGATTGGCTCAAAACCTTCTTCTAAAAGGATTTGAGGAACTTGAGAGCTTTTACCTTGAGTCGCGATCTGAAAATTCCCTGAATTCTCATATCATTGTCTTTGAATCACTGTCTTTAAAGGAACCCCTCAGTATCAGCTGTAAAAAATGAATGGCATCCATCTCAACATCCTCCCAAGGTAAACTTCTCCTTTTTACCACTTCAAGAAATGCCTTAAATAAAGATCGAAGATGCATTTTCCTGCCATCATCAGTAATTGCAATTAGAATTTGATCAACCCTTCCCTCTTCAGGATGCTTCAATTTGATGCTGAAATTTGAACCAGAAGACTGCGGATCCACCTTTCCAATTAAAACATCACTGCTATAAAGGTCTGCCGAAATATAGAGGAGTTTATCCTCATCAAGCTTATCCACTCTAAGCTTTGCTGTGTTAGGCTTACCAAAATCTATTTCTATAATGCCCCTTTTCATAAGAAACTTAATAGGTTTTTACTCTTCTTAGATTTTTCAACCTGCTATTTATATATGCAGGGCCTTTAATTTTTCACAATAAAAAGGGGTTTCAAAAGCATTCCTACATCGGAGAAACTACGGATCTCATTTTGCATATCATCTTTTTTAATTTCAACCAGTGGTTTTGGCATGATCTTCTTCAGTCTCAAAAGATCACCTGGATCCCATATGCCAAAACAATTTTTGAACTTGAATCAAAAAATCTATATGCCCTATGCTGCAAGTTGTATCCTTGACACTATCACCATTTTTAGAATGCTTTTCATGATGACAAGAATCTTGTAATGACATAGTGTGAATTAACAAATCTGAAATAAGACCATCCTCGTCATACCTTAGGCTGTCACCAAAGTGCTCACCTTCCTTTGCCGAATTAGATTTAGTTGAGATACCCTCAACACCTCCAACTTTGACTCAAAACTCCCAAATTAGGGCTAACCAAAATATTCTTTTCAAATGCATATCCATCCACCATGCTACTCAGAAAACCGATCAATGGTTCATCATTTAGAAGTTCAAAGGATAGTGCAAGATTTGGTGTAGCTTCCTTCACCTTAAACTCTTCGCATCCAACAAGTGAAGCCCTTCCCGCCTTGACTTCATTAATACCTGTTGACATACGCTATCATTAGAAGTTAATAAAACATATTCTACTAACGAAGGATCTTTACCTTCAACTTGCACGTGGAATTCCTTTTGCTCCTCAATAGGGTTTTGAGGTTCAGGTCTTGACTCTTTCTTCCATTTATCTGACCATATTTCCTCATGGTGCTCTTTTTCATTTTGTGACTCCATCAATTCCATAAAGTCTGTAAAAAATATTTCTTCTCAAATCTCTCTTAGAATAGTTTTGTATAAATCAAAATTGGCCACAATATTCTTATGTAGGGATCCCATGGTTCACAAGGTGGCAAAAAAATGGTTTTGATAGCACTGTAATGCCCCTTTTAGGGCAGATTTATACAATTCTGGAATTTATCGAAACCCTAACATGAAAGTACGGGATTCTGAAAATGATTCACAAGACATGATAGGAAAATATAAACCACATAGGAACCCTCAGAAAAAATAAGAATCTCAGTTTATATCAAGAATAGAACCCTTGCAACATAAATACTGATTTTTATAATAATTTTCCAGACCTGTAAATTAAATATTTTACAGCTGAATATATCAATGCAAATTCACACAAATAACCAATTGGCTGAACCGAACGCTGAACAACCCTCCAAATGGATTTCCTAGGGTGACATCATCCCTCAAAGGGTGACATAAACATGAGAAAACCCCCTCTAAGCAGGTCGCCCACCTCTAGCTGTCTCCTATCTGTTGCGTCCACCTTAAATCATGCCTTAATTACTGCGCCACTCACAAATCATACCACTGTGTCTTGTCCCAATGATCTTTTGCTCAAATATGACTTTTGAATGAAGCTACTAGTAGAATGTTGAGGGTTTTTGTCCCCAAAATCTGATTACCGAAGAGGGTTTTCATCCTCAATGGCTTAAAGTAGAAGCAAACTACTCAACTTATAAAAATATCAAATAATAGATGTTGATATATATCACAAATGATCTCCATCTTCTTTTATACCTTTTCCCACCCAAACTCCAAACTTACTTTATTTTAATAATAAAGCATAAGTTGCCGACATTACTTTTTGGCTACATTTTATTTTAATAATAAAGCACAAGTTGTAGACATTACTTTTTGGCCACTTTAGTCATATTATTAACTTTACTTTAAAGTATTTAAAACAAATAAGTTTTAGTAATTTAGCTTACCAAACTCATGTTCCCCTTCCCCTCATCCCCTTAGCCTGCAAGAAACCAAGGAATAGTAAAAAGGTATCAAACGGCACTAAACTTGAGAAGGTGACATTACATTAATTCACCATAGTCTAATTGTAAATGTGAGGTTGTTGTATAACATAACTCACATAGTATTTAAGTTGTTATTTTGTTAGTTGGTATTTGGTTATTTACGATGTTAATATTTTTAAGATCCTATTTTGTAGGGGTTGCTTTGTCTATAAATATAACTACGTAACCTTTGTTGAATAATAGAAGATCAATTTCTTCCAATATTTGTTATCAGAGTGTTGTCCTCTGACTCTGAGAAAGATCAAGAAGATTGAAGCAAAAATCAAGAAGATTGAAGCAAAAGAGAAAACTGAGGAGCCCGTGCACCCTCACTCTCATAATTGTCTTCAATTTGCATGCATCAATCTACATTGCATATGACATAAGGTCAGAATCCTCACAATTGCATTCAAATTTTGTTAGATTTGTGTATTGGCGCGTTGACTCTGCATTTTGACATTCCTCCACCCCAACTCCTTTTTTATCCATGATCTGCATTGGAGTTGTCGCTGGGACCGCGTATTGAGATAGAACGCCTCCATACAACTCTTGTTGCATTGGAATTGCGTTGAAGTTGCTGAAACGTCATTTCAACTTGGCCGGAGGTGTCATCTAACTCGTCTTGCAGTCTGATTTTGGAGACTGTTTACCATCAACATTTCCTTTATCTTGTTTAGTGCCATTTTTGTGGTTTCGGAATCAAATTTGATGTTTAAACACCATTCTTCAGAACTGCATTGATCAGGCCGTTTTATGATCTCACAAGCTCCTACATTCAATAAGATCATGTGTAGGAAGGAATAGCGTTGGTTTGAATATCTGGTGTTATCTAGCTCAAAAGTGGCGTGGAGTTTGAATGAGAGGCCCCATCCATAAAAAACCATTGTTTTGTCCCTCAAATCTGCCATATAAACCTTTTCTGTGCTTCACTTTTTTCACAAAACAACCCGTTAACTGTTCCAGTCACCATTTAGTTGCAACATGGATTGCAAGGATAACCTGATCTTCACAAGCTCACACCATGTTTATTGATGGGAGTAAGATTACTATTCACAAAACACTATTCATGGTTATTATTCACAGTGACTGTGCATGGTGATGTGGCATAATTGTGATGTGGCATAGTGATGAGGTGGATTCTAAATGATGTGGCATGGTCCACAAGGAATCTTCATGAAGGAAAGATGACATGACAAGAGAGGGGCGCAATTTCTAATTCACATGGAGGTGGTGGATCTTGTCTCTTAAGATGCTCAATTTTTTTGACTCCTTGGCACATGAGGACAAAGATATCATTGTTGATTACATCGGAAAGATATGGGTTGAATTTCTAAAGAGGTCCATGATTTTCATGTCTAGACAAAGCCAAAAAGCTATTTTGTGTGATCAAGGAATTTGACAAAGAGAGAAGGTTAAATCAAGTGTTAGTCCATAAAACCATAAAATCAACACACTAACATCTCTAAGTATAGATTTTAGGGGGAGCTTAATGAACAAACAACAATTGAAAACCCAACTAAAATGCAAAGAACAACAATCTTTACTTTCCTTGAAAGCTCCAAATGATTTGTTCGTTGGCTTGTTCAGATTGTGCTCAAAAGATCTTCATCAATGGGGCTTGGCTATCTCTATCTCCTCTTGGCACCATGCTTGGCTTGTCTTGGCTTGATTTTTGACATTAGAACACTATATATTTGCTTTATGGATCAACTCTAGCATTATAACTCTACTATGTTTCAAGCTCTCTAAATGAAAAGCTCTAGGCTTGCTTGTATAGGCTTCAAAATCACTTGGACTGGGTTAAATTGGAACCTTGGTTGAGTGTGTTTGACATATTCTTAGGATATTCTTTTGATATTTTTCAAAAATGACAACTCACAAAAGGTAATGATTAGCTTTTAAAATGCTCTTGATATTTGAATTTTCTTTTTTGATAATTGATTTAATTGCTCATGGATGAATTCAGTTAGGCTTTGATTAGGATATGTTTAGGATTTTGGTGCTAATTAACTTTTTTTAGGGTTTTTGACATTTTTGAATGATTTTGAATTAGTTGATGGTGCATTTGTTCAACTTAATTGATTAATATGCCAAATTAATTTATTGCATGGTTATAAAGCCAAATTTGAGACATTTAGAAATTCTTAGGCTAAATGGTCAATGGTTGGTAAAAATTGGACTAAAGTTGGATAAGAAGCCATTGGTGGCCAAATTTAGGTGTCTACAGTTTGCCCCTGTTTGGGAAGGCGTTGCACGCTATAATTATAGTAATGTCTTCTCAAAGAAAAAATGTTCGTGTACTTACGACTTCAACGGTGATGACTGAACTGTAGTTGCCCCTCGAGGGAACGGTTGACAAAGGAGTCGGCAAATGGTCTCTCGAAAGAAAAGAGTGGTTTTAATAAAATAAAATGATGGGGTGATAACGCAATGATTTATCCAAAGTTGGTCAAAATCACTGAGAATGCAAGTGGGACGGTGTACAATGGTTTGTCCAAAGACGGTTATAAGCATTGTACCGTGATAGTGGCAACGTGGTATGATAACATAATAATTTGTTCAAATGTGGTTATAATCATTGAGAAGATGAAGCTGTCCCAGTTAGGATAGACAAACATGATAATAACATGCCCCTATTGGGCAGAAGAAAATAGATTGGTGATAACACAATGATCTGCCCAAAGGCGGTTGGAATCATTGAGAGATGCAGGGGGGACGGTGTACAATGATTTGCCCATAGACGGTTGTAATCATTAGACCCTGATTATGGCAAACATGATTGATTCACTGATGATGATGATAAATTGACACAGAGGGTAATGATGAATTGGAACAACCTGCTAATACGGAGATGCTCGTCCGAACTAACAAATGTTGAAATTTTTCGTTGTTTAATTACTTTGTTTGAGATTAAAATGAGAAGTTGTTGATGTCGAGGCCGAGATGTCGATGCTGCGATTGTTGAGTAGACTTTTTAAAGCTGATTTATGCTGTAGCACTTGATGGTAGGCATCACGATAGAACACCATGAGGACTAGGCCGAAAGATGCATAAGCACTGAATCTGCCCCTCGGGGGAATGATTGACAAAGGAGTCGGCAAATGGTCTCTCAAAAGAAAGAAAAGAGTGGTTTAAATAAAATAAAATAAAATGATGGGGTGATAACACAATGATTTATCCAAAGTTGGTCAAAATCACTGAGAATACAAGTGGGACGGTGTACAATGGTTTGTCCAAAGACGGTTATAAGTATTGTACTATGATAGTGGCAACGTGGTATGATAACACAATAATTTGTCCAAAGGCGGTTATAATCATTGAGAAGATGAAGCTGCCTCAGTTAGGATAGACAAACATGATAATAACATGCCCCTGTTGGGCAGAAGAAAATAGATTTGTGATAACACAATGATTTGCCCAAAGGCGGTTAAAATCATTGACAGATGCAGGTGGGACGGTGTACAATGATTTGCCCATAGGCTGTTGTAATCATTAGACCCTGATTATGGCAAACATGATTGATTCGCTGATGATGATGATAAATTGACACAGAGGGTAATGATAAATTGGAACAACTTGCTAATAGAGAGATGCTTGTCTGAACTAACAAATGATGAAATTTTTCGTTGTTTAATTACTTTGGGATTAAAACGGGAAGTTGCTGATGTCGAGGTCGAGGAGATGCCAATGCTGCCATTGTTGAGTAGACTTTTTGAAGCTGATTTTTGCTGTAGCACTTGATGGTAGGCATCATGATAGAAAACCATGAGGACTAGGCCGAAAGATGCATAAAGATTGAATCCCGTAATCCAATATTCAAGGGTAAACAATGCATCAATGATAAAAACTATGATAGCAATGTAGACGTATGAATGTGGATAGATTCAAGTATAAATGTGCGAAGAATCACCCAATGAATGCACATAGACTGAATCAAGGCAACAATATAGAAAAGAAACAAACAAGCACACAAATAGCAAACAAACAAACAAGCAAAGAAATAAACAAACAAAGAAACAAATAACAGTTAGTACAAACAACGTGACGAACATTGCCCTTAGAAAATAGACGACAACTTAACAAACAAACAAGATGGGGAAAAAAAGAAAAGGAAGGGGGTGGTCGAGTTGTCTCCATATGCACTGGGCAAGTGGACGTTGTGATCAAGGAATTTGACAAAGAGAGGAGGTTAGATTAAGTGTTAGTCCATAAAACCATGAAATCAACACACTAACATACTAACATCTCTAAGTTTAGATCTTATAGGGAGCTTAATGAACAAACAACAATTGAAAACCCAACTAAAATGCAAAGAACAAAAATCTTTACCTTCCTCGAGAGCTTCAAATGATTTTTTTGTTTGGCTTGCTCGGTTTATGCATAAGAAGTCTTCATCAATGACATATGGCTAACATCATCTCCTCTATGCACCATTGTTGAATGCTTGGCTTGATTGATATGACTTGGTTCAATTTCAAAATTATAACATTAGGTTTTTAGCTTCATGAATCTATTCCTACATTATAACTCTATTATGATTGAGCTCGCAAATGAAGAGCTCTAGGCTTGCTTTTATAGGCTTTCAAATCCCTTGGAATGGGCTAAATCTGACCATGGTTGAGTTTATTAACTTTGGTTGAGTTTGGTATATTCCTAGGATATTGTTTTAGATATTTTTCAAAAGTGACAACTCACAACCATTGTTGAGTTTAGTAACTTTGGTTGAGTTTGGCATATTCTTAGGATATTCTTTTAGATATTTTTCAAAAGTGACAACTCACAAATGTAAGATGCTCTTGAACCCCCTTTTTAGTAATTGATTTATTAGCTCATGGATGAAGTCAATTAGGATTTGAAATTGATTTAACTTGCTAATTGATATTGATTAGGGTGTGCAAGTTAATTAATTTTTTTTAGGCATTTGGTCATTTGTTTGATTTTGATTAATTCAATGTGTGTATTTACCTTGTTTAATTGATTTAATAGGCCAAATTAATTTAATGCAAGATTATGAAACCAAATTCGAGACTAATAGAATTTTTTGGGTTAGATATGCAATGATTGGCAAGAATTGGTCTAAAGTCGGATATGAAGCCATTGGTGGCCAAATTCAGGTGTCTACAATTTGCCCTTGTTTGGGAAGATGTTGCAAGCTGTAAGCATAGTCACGTCTTTTCAAAAAATAAAATCATTCTTTATGCTTACAACTGCAATGGTAATGATTGAACTATAGTTGCCCCCTCGAGGGAGTGGTTGGCAAATGGATCGACAAACGGTCCCTCGAAAGAAGCGAAACGAGGAGACCAAACAAAAGATGATGGGATGACAACACAATGATTTATCCAAAGTTGGGCAAAACCACTGAGAAATGCAAGTGGGATGGTGTACAATGGTTTGCCCAAAGGCGGTTATAAGTATTGTACCCCGATTGTGACAACGTGGTCTGATAACACAATGATTTGTCCCAGCAGACGATATAATCATTGAAAAGATGGAGCTGTCCCAGTTAGGACAGACAAACAAAAAATAAAAATTGGTGATAACACAATGATTTGTCCCAGTAGGCGATATAATCATTGAGAATGCATGTGGGACGGTGTATAGTGCTAATGCAATATACCACGATTATGAAAACATGATTGATGGTTGATGATTGATAAATTGATACAGAGGATAAAGATGAATGAGGACAACTTGCTAGTAGGGAGATGCTCGTCCGAACTAACAAAGGTTGAAAATCTTTCGTTAATTACTCTGTTTGGGATATGATTGGGTATTAGATTAGAATTGTTGCTGATGTCGGTATCGAGGAGATGGTGATGTTGCATTGATGTTATAGACCTCTCAAAACTGATTTTTGCTGTAGCATTTGATGGTAGGCCTCATGATAGAACACCATGGGGGCTTGGCCAAAATATGCATAAGACTAACTCCTGATATCCGATACTCAATGGAAAATAATTGCACCGATGATAAAAACCATGATGACAATGTAAACATTTGAATATGGATAGATTTAAGAATAATGTGCAAGGAATCACCCAATGAACACACATACACTGAATCATGGCCACAGTGCTGAAAACAAACAAACAAAGACATAAACAAACAGGCACATAAACAAACAAAGAAACAAGACAAACAAGTGGTAGCCCCTATGTTAGTATAAACAACACGAAGAACATTGCCCTTAGAAATTAGGCGACAACTGAACAAACAAGTTGGGGGAATAGAAGAAAAGGAAGGGGGTGGCCGAGCTGTCTTCATATGTGCTAGTTAAGTGGACGCTGCCTACTTAGTTCTGTGCATAGGACAATCCAACAAAACTTCAGGCCAAATGTAGTTCTCTCAAGAAATGGGAAGAAAATGATGATTGATAGAAAACATGATGGATGTGATAGAAGAATAGGGATGAACTTGCAAAACAATGATAGCGTAGGATAAAAGGTCAAAAATGATGGGGAAACTAAGGAACAAGTGGTTTGTTTGTGACTTAGTGAGGGTTCCCAAAATCTTTAAGGCAAAGAAGTGGTCAATGTTTTTGTTTTTTCTAAATGATTTTCAAATGTTTTTTGGAATTTTCGAAGCATCTCGACTCAATCGAGAATGACGAGACACTAAAAAGGTCCAAACTCGCAAAACGGCGAGAGCGTTGTAACTTGAAGTGATGCTCGCAAAACGGCGAAAACGTGAGAACTTGAAATGATGCTCATAAAACGGTGAGAGTGCAGGATAAAAGGGGGACTGAGCTGACCTCAATGTGAATCAAACATGACCCACAGAGTCCCCAAATGGTTTTAGTTCACAGTAGTTTACCGCACAATGGAGGAATCTGATTAGTGTAGCAACCAATTCAAACAAAACAGACACAGTTGGTATGATGGCATAAGAATGGCTAGGTGATATGTCAAGGCACAATAAACAAATGTTGCCCCTAGTTTGTCCATAGGTGGTTATAACTAGGATACAATTGATAGATCAATGATACTAATTTGCCCCAACATGCGATTTAATTAGTATCAAGACCGGTGAACATTGATTTTCCCTAGTAGGCGATATAATTAGGCTCACATAAACAAACTTGATAAGAAGAGAATAAGAAACGAAAGATGCAACTGCCAAAACTTCTATCACACTGCTCCAAAATACTACCTCTATTTGAAATGCTTGAAATAACTGTTGAAACTGGTCTGATTCTGTATGCTGAAAATGTGAAACCAATGGATGAACCAAGGTCAAATGGGCTAGGTTGCTAGGATTCAAAACATGTTTGGTCAAGTAGGATTTAGAATGGTTGGACTGTCTAGTTGGAATGTCAAAATGAGAGGATGGCCTTGCTTAGGATACTGATGGTTTGAGAGATTGGATAAAATGGTAAGAGGTTTGCCCCCAAGTGATAAGGTGAATGGTTAGGATATGTGACAACGACAAAATGATTGATAACTTGATATGATATGGTACATGTTTGGTGCTGGCTTGTGTATGATAAATGATTCTGTTGTTCCTGCTGAAGTGGAGATGCATACCCTGATCAACAAATGATACAACTAGAATAGTCAATCATGTAAATTGCTAGCCTATACCTCATCTAAATCGCTGCTCTATCAAGAATTTGCTGCAGATTTGGATGCAAATGATGTTGTGATCTTCATTGGTCGTTGATTCTGATTCCTTCAAGTGCCGAGACAAGATAGTCTCGTAGCCTCTACAAAGGAAAGTGCAACCATGGATGGTAAATATGGATAAATGTTGGTTGATAGGTTTGTTTGTGAAATAGAATGGTGGATGATAATGGAATGGATGGTGGGTAGTAGATAAATAAAGATTGGGATTTTCAGGGACAATGTTTCTGATTTCGGATTCGACATAACTTTGGATGTGGTGGGGTCGAAGATTTTTGAATATTCTCTTGATAAGACCACTAGATTCTTCTGTTGTTTGGGCCTAAGAGTAGCTACCATCTGATTAGGCTGTATATAAGAAGCTATTTTGATTTGATGTTTGATAATGTCTTCATTAAGCAGTAAAGAACTTCTGTGCTCAGCGATTGGTGTCTTGAAGAGGTTTCTACCAATGAAATTGCCCTGATTGTCTTATAGTGCCTTCAAGAAGGTTTCACTAAGTAAGATTGACTTTTGACTTTGATTGTCCCAGAGCGCTTTCGAAAAGATTTCACTAGAAGATGTTGAATGCTGACTTTAATTGCCCCCTAGCGACTTCAAAAAGGTTTCACTAAGAGAGTATTCTTCTGCTGTATGATTGTGGTCTTGGCCTCCTTGCTTTTCTTCATCTGATATGTCGCCATGGATGCAGTTCAAAAAGGTATGATTCTGTGGGTCTCAATCGACACTTGTGGGAGATGGAATGTCAATAATATGGCTATGTTGGTTGGTGGTAATGGCATGTAGAATGGAAATTTGATGAGAGAAGGCTACACAATCTTCATAGAAGATACTATTAGAACTTGTGTCGATGTTGAAGTAATCATCCTCAAAAACCGTAGAAAGATCACAAATGTATTCATGTTGATTTACTAGGCATGTATAACCAATGTTGTAATAGTCATGAACGTACTCTGATTCTGACTCAATGGACTCTGAATCCAAGGTCAAGATTGATGTTGATTTTGATTATGATGCTAAATTTGATGTCAGTTCAAGAGTAGACCCTGAATCTAATTCTGATTCTTCATCTGATGGGTACTCTGTTACAATCATGTCTTGTTGAATGTTTGGTATTGGACAAGTAACGACCTGTGATGGCATAATAGGCTCCACTAAGACTAGTTTGTCACAGTGAGACTCCTTTAGGACGGGAAAAAGGTCAAGAGATAACTCCTCAGAGACTGGTTTATCAAAGGGAGGCTCTTGAAAAATAGACATATGGTCGACGTAATGGTTTGCCCAAAGGCGTTTATAATCATTAAGAAGTGACTCAACAAATATTGTCTCATCAGAGTGAGTCTCTTCGACAACAGGTATATGATTGAAAGGTGATTCATCATAGATTGACTTGTCACAAATGGTTGGTTCAACAACATCTTGAATTGGTTGGTTCTCTTGGCCTTGGTTTTCAATGAATTGGAAAATACCGGTTTTGATCACAGCTTGGTCTTCAAATGATTGGCTCAGTTGGGTAGGTACTGATTGGATTGGTTTGGGTTTAGGTTGAATGATGGGCTGAGGTTTGAGATGAATGATTAGCTAACGTTGAATGATAGGTTGTGATCGTGATTGGATTATTGGTTGGGATCGTAATTGGATTGGTTGATATTTGGGTTGGATTGGTTGGGGTTTTCTAAAGTGGGGAATGATAGGCACTAAATGAGGAATGGCTGCGGGTTGAATAATGGGTGGACACTGTGGAGCTTGATTGCTCACACAAGCCAAAGAATAAGGTCTTGGAATAGAAATGGTAGGGCATTGTGGAGCTTGATTGCTTGCATAAGCCAAAGCATCCAAGTCTTCCTCATAACCATATCATCCCAATTAGGGTCTTGAGTTGGATTGTAAGCCGATCCTTGCCTTTGTTCTCTATATTGATTATTGTAAGGAGGGTACACATTTGTCTTGCAATCAACTTCATCATAGAGGTCTACACCCAATTCCTCCTCGCCAACCATATCATTCATGTTGAGGTCTTGACTTTGGTCCTCAATTTGATTTGTGCAAGGTGGATAAAATTCCGTCTCACAAACCATATTATCATCAAAAGGGTCTTGAATAAAGCCATAAAAATCAAAGCCATTTTGTGTGGCCATTCTATCATAATTTGGATTGTATGTGACTCCACCATAAGTGTAGCTAGACATATCTGCATCAATGAAGAAAACTTGAAAAACCAAAAGGCTTAGAGTTCTGTAAACTCTGAAAAACAATGTCCAAATGACAAAAGGTTCAAACGTGATCTAGCTTGGTTAAAAGGGGTGGAGCTATATCTCCAAACAATGATTTGATCATGGAGTTGTATCTCCAAAATGGTTTGTACTAGAACTTGACATAACACAGTCTAAAGTCAAATGTCTAACGTCAAATGTCATACACATAAAAGGTCAAGTATCTGAATAAAATTGACATGTCAAAGTCTAGGCCAAAGTGTTCCGAACAAGGTCTAAATTAGGAAATGAAAAAATTGAGTTGCTAGGTCTTTTGTCCAAACATGGAGTCAAAAGCTAGGCTCAAACAAACATGATCTGTTAGGATTTTTGGTCAAACGTGGCGTCAAAAGCTAGACTTGAAACAAAAGTTGATATGATTTGATTTAATCTAAAGAGATTGGAACAACTTTGACATAGATTCGACACACGGAATCAAACATAAACATGATTAGTTGGTATAAGCCATAAGGCAAAAAACACTTGGAGAAAAGACTGTTTTCCCAAATAAATGCACAAACAATGATGAGAATAAGTTGAATGTAAAAAACAAACGATAGTTTTCAATTTTGGGCATTCGATTAACTTAAGTTACGCAACGCAAAAGAGAAAGATCTGTGTATTGACCCCTACGAAACGAGGCCTAAACAGAAATCAATCAATATTTGAATTCAAATTTAGAAAGGTTAAATGAAAATTCAATGGTTGAAAACTATGATTGACTAAACAAGCTAGATAAGATTGAACAACATCATGATGCATGAACAAGGTCTAAATGACATACGTGACATGGTTTGAAACAATGGTTTTTGATATAAGGTAAACAAGTCTTGAAATAAATTGAGCAGCATAACGACGTTAGCATGCTATAATGATGTGATCAATGTTTTATTTCAAAGACTCCAAAACATAAATTTGATAATGATTTGGGCAGCATAACATTGCCAATATCAGTCAATTGACACATAAGTTTAGCAAAAATTACAAGGCACAAGCGTGGTGTAAAATGGCTAGCATAATGCCTCTTCGATCAATGAGTGACATATAAACAAACCAATTTTTGACATGGTTTATAAATAAACAAACAAGTTTTAGTCTCAAAATATACCAAGCAAAAATGACCAAAACACACTAAATATAATTGTCCAAATCTTAACAAGGGTATGGCAATATGGGGTTGACTAAACTAATTGGTTTTTGATCGTTCTAGATGGATCACTTGCACAATGACTTTCACGCCAAAAAATGCAAAAGCAGTGCACTTTAATTGGGTGTCCGCGGCACTCGGGTTGTTGCAAAAAAGTCTTGTCTTTTTTGCAACCACTACATCCGTCGCTTGTTCAGTGTAGTGCGATGTCCAATGTGGAGATACGTCTCGGTTGCTTAACCCCAACACTAAAAGGTGGTTTAACCGTTTAAACCCCCAATCCTAATGGGGGTGATGAAATCGATGTTGGGAGATGAAACTCCGGGTCAAAGCTTCCTTAAAGAACTTGTGGGAGGTAATGAAGTCCCCCTCACAAGCCAAGATGTATGAAATAAATGACACAATAGAAATACTTTATGATCGCCTCAATATCACTTAATACTATTGCGAGTTTTTGAGAAGGGCTTTAAACGACATTCTTTCCATGCCTTGGACTAGGTTCAAAGTGTGATGAGATAACACTTTTGATACCAAACATTCCCTAAAAGGGACGGATGGAAAAGCATATACGCATGTCTCTTTTCACAAAAACACACAATCAACAAGTAAGTTTGTAAATAATTGAAGTTAATTTCGTTGCACCAAATTGAAAGTGTTTGATTAGATTCGTTACTAATCCCTTGGCTTTAAGAATTGCAAATGAAAATAATTGCAAACCACCCAAAAAGAAGTTGGTGCTTTTGATTCCAAAAGTTTCTTAAAGGGAATGAATGAAAAAACATACACGCACAACTCTCTATTTATTCAAAAAAAGATTAGACTAAACACATAATGAAAACAACTTGAAAAAAACTTTGAAATGTATTCAATTTTATAGCCCTAAATGAAATGTGTGGTGGTGTTCTTTTAGCCCTTTGGTTTTAAGTTGTGAACTTTGAAAGAAACCAAAAAAACTTAACCAATAAAACACCCTAAAAAGTTTCTTTAAACACCAAAATGAAGGATTCCTAGTTCGTTTTAGACATTCAAATAAAGTGTGAAAAAACTAAGTTAGATTGAAATGGTTTTTTTCAATTAGGTCCTGCAAAGAAAATGTCAGAACTTTGTTTAGCTTTGAAGCTTATTTATCGAATGAGACAAGCAACTTTGAAGGGTAAAATCTATCAACCTGAAGGCAAAACTCCAAAAAAACAAACATGCTAGGTTAGACAAAAGTTATCAAAAATCTCAATAAAAAACTCAAAAAAAAACTTAAAAAAATAAAATAAACCTATGAAACATGCAAACAAGTTAGAAGGTAATTAACAAGAAAATCGAATACAAAAATCATAAAAACCTGCAGTCAGTAATTTAGCCATAACTTTTAAAATATACATCCATTTGTCACGAAATTTTTTAGGAGATTATTTATAGGTCTAGGGTGCACATCTCTGCAAAAATTCAGGGCAAACCAGTGAATAACAAAAAAGTTATTAGCTCTGTATTAATAATTTTTATCAAAAAATTAAAAAACAAAAAGTGACGGTCACTAAAAGAGTCATAACTTCTAAAATATAAAGAGATTTTCTTTAAAATTTTCAGAGAATATCAATAATACATTTAGATATACTCCTACAAAAATTTAGAAAAAAATATTAAGTAAATAAAAAGTTATTAATTCTTTATGGGCCGTTTTCACTCTAGCAAATCAAAAATAACAAAACAAAATTAAAACTATGAATACAAAGAAATTCATGGGTTGCACAATCGTGTAGATAGTCCCACCGGACTTGCCATTTGTAATCAAGGAATTTAACAAAGAGAGGAGGTTAGATCAAGTGTTAGTCCATAAAACTATGAAATCAACACACTAACATACTAACATCTCTAAGCCTAGATCTTAGGAGGAACTTAATGAACAAACAATAATTGAAAACCCAACAACAATCTTTACCTTTTTTGAGAGCTTCAAATGATTTCTTTGTTTGGCTTGCTTGGTTTATGCATAAGAAGTCTTTGTCAATGACATATTGTTAACATCATCTCTTTTATGCACTATTGTTGAATGTTTGACTTGATTGATATGGCTTGGTTCAATTTCAACATTTTAATACTAGTATTTTAACTTCATGAATCTATTCCTATATTATAACTCTACTTTGATTGAGCTCTCAAATGAAGAGTTCTAGGCTTACTTTTATAAGCTTTCAAATCCCTTGGAATGAGTTAAATTTGACTATGGTTGAGTTTATTAACTTTGGTTGAGTTTGACATATTTTTAAAATATTCTTTTAGATATTTTTGAAAAGTGACAACTCACAACCATGGTTGAGTTTAGTAACTTTGGTTGAGTTTGACATATTTTTAGGATATTCTTTTAGATATTTTTCAAAAGTGACAACTCACAAATGTAAGATGCTCTTGAACCCCCTTTTTAGTAATTGATTTATTAGCTCATGGATGAAGTCAATTAGGATTTGAAATTGATTTAACTTGCTAATTGATATTGATTAGGGTGTGCAAGTTAATTAATTTTTTTTAGGCATTTGGTCATTTGTTTGATTTTGATTAATTCAATGTGTGTATTTACCTTATTTAATTGATTTAACAGGCCAAATTGATTTAATGCAAAGTTATAAAGTCAAATTCGAGACTAATAAATTTTTTTGGGCTAGATATTCAATGATTGGCAAGAATTGGTATAAAGTCGGATATGATGCCATTGGTGGCTAAATTTAGGTGTCTACAGATGCTGCCTATATAGTTGCATAAATGTGATGATCCAATAAAAACTTCAGGCCAAATGCAGTTCTCCCAAGAAATGGGAAGAAAATGATAACTGAGAAAAAACAATGGATGTGATAGAAGAATATGAATGGTCTTGCAAAACGGCAAGTGTGTGGGATAAAAGGCCAAAAAGGATGGGAAAACTAAGTGACAAGTGATTTGATTGGGATTTAGTGAGGATTCTCAGAATCTTTAAGGTAAAAAAGTGGTTAATGTTTTTGGTTTTTCTAAACGATTTTACAAATGTTTTTGGAATTTTCAAACATCTCCACTCAATTGATAATGATGAGATTTTAAAAGGTTAAAGCTCTCAAAACGGTTAGAGCGTGGCTTAGGTTGCTCGCACAACGGCGAGAGTGTGGCTTAGGTTGCTCGCAAAATTCCCAGAGTGTGGCTTAAGGTGCTCACAAAATGACGAGAGTGAGAGCGTGGCTTAGGTTGCTCGCAAAATAGCGAGAGCGTGGTTTAGTTTGCTTGCAAAACGACAAGAGCGTGGCTTAGGGTGACTGAGCTGACCTCAACAAGTATCGAGCGTTGCCTACATAGTCCCAAGATGGGACCTCAAGTCACTGTAGTTTTGTTTTACAGTGGAGTAATCTGACTAGTGTAGTAGTTAATTCAAACAAAACAAACACAGTTGGTATGATGGCATAGTACGACATAGGAATGGCTAGTTGGTATGTCAAGGCATGATAAACAAATGTTGCCCCTAGTTTGTCCATAGACGGTTATAACTAGTGATACAACATAAGTCAATGATACTAATTTGCCTATAGACGGTTATAATTAGTATCAAGACAATGAGAGAGAACGAAATAAGAAATGAAGGATGCAGTTGCCAAACTGCTCTCTTACTGCTCCAAAATACTATCTATGTCTGGAATGCTTGAAAGAACTGCTGAAACTGAATCTGAATTCTTTTGCTGAAAAACGTGAATGGAACCAAATGGAACGGAGCCAAGGTCATAGGGTCGAGTACGGAGAGAGAAATCAACTTGGTTGATGGGAAATGTATGGTAGAATGATATGTGATAGGATAATTATAAGATGGTAGGATGATAGGACGGTAAAATGGTATAGTACAAAGAAGATTGATAAAATGATACATCTTGAAACATTCCTTGTAGACCGTACACTAAGTCATTCAAGCATAGTACTGCTTGAGGTGGATAATGTTCATCGTTCATCAAGTTCATTTTTGTCTGGTGTGGCAACCCTGTATGATCTTGTTCCATAGTTTGCCATAATGATGAAAGGACCTACCCAATTGGGTTTGAACTTGCCTTTTTGCTTCTTTTCGGCCATGGTATTCTTTTGGTTCTCTTTAAGGACAAGATCACTAAGTTCAAATTTCCTATGTTTCACGCGTTGATTATAGTGGCCTTGAAGTTGGTTCTGATATGCTTGTAGATTGTTGTGTGCAGCCGTGCGCATCTCATCAAGTAGTCCTAACTCTTGCAGGTGAGCTACACGGTAGTTGTTGTCGTCCAGGACATGCTTGAAAGAGATGCGTAGAGAAGGCAACTCGACCTCAATGGGAAGAATGGCCTCGGTACCATAAACAAGTGAATATGGAGTGGCTTCTGTGGGTGTACGATGATTGGAACGGTATGCCTAAAGGGCACGAAATATCTGAAGGTGCCAATCGTGACCGACATCATTGACAATCTTTTTCAGGATGTTAACAATTGTTTTGTTTGATGCTTCGGTTTGGCCATTATTTTGTGGGTAATATGTTGTGGAAAAACGTTTGATTTTATACTCGGTACATAGCTTGTCGACATCATTGTTTTTGAACGATTCACCGTTATCAGATATAATATCGAAGGGATACCATAGCGGTAGATGAGATGGTTAAAAATGAACTTGAAAATTTGCTTTCCAGTCATGTAAGTGAGAGGTATAGCTTCAATCCACTTAGTGAAATATTCAGTTTCGGTAAGGATATGTTTATGGCCGTCGGATGAGGTGGGATTGATCTTCTCAATGAGGTCGAGGCCCCATGGAGAAAATAGCCATGGTGTCAACATTGGTTTCAGAGTCTTGGTCGGAGCATGAATCAGATTGGCATGCCATTGACACTTATCGCATTTTTTTACATATGCAACTATATCTGCATCCATTGTGGGCCAATAATAACCAGTACGCAAGAGTTTTTTGGATACGATTGTTCCACTGGGGTGTGCTCCACATACTCTTTTGTGAACTTGTAATGCTAGTGTAGATTCTGCGGGAGTCAAACAACGAAGCAAATTTCCATCAAAACTACGGTGGTAAAGGGTTGATCCGAGTAAGTTATAATGAGTGGTTTGATGAATGAAGGCTTTGGATTGCTTTCGGGATAGGTTGGGTGGTATAATTTGGGCGTGGAGGCAGTTGTAAAGGTTTGAGTACCAAATAGAGCTAGGTCCAACAATATCACAAATCATTGCGACGGTTGAAGGTTCATGAGTTGGTGCTAACAAATTCTCGGTGAGGAATTGATACTCTTTAGCCGTGTTTATTTGGCGAATCAGAGATCCAATAGTAGCCATAACATCTACGGTTCTGTTACTTGCCCTTGGTATATGCTCAAACTAAATGTCGGCAATCTGTTGCTTGAGAGTGTCGACCATGGCTTTATATGGAACCTTGTCATCTTTGGTATGAAAGTGGTCTGTAACTTGATTGATGATTAACTGAGAATCACCATAAACCTTGAGATGAGATATGTTCCATTGTATTGCTTGTCTAAGTCCTGCAACAAGTGCTTCATATTCGGCCATGTTGTTGGTACAAGGAAAGTTGATCCTGAATGATATAGGGATTAGATCTCCCTGTGGTGTAATAAATAAAAGCCTTGCCCCGATCCATGTGTAGTAAATGATCAATCAAAATACAATTTCCATTGTTGCTCCTTAAGAGGTGTGTCAATGATTGTCATTATGGATTCATTAGAAAATTGGATTGTGAGCGGCTTTGTATTAGCAAGGGGTGCTTCACCGTGTTGATCTGCAAGAACTTACCTCTTAATGGCTTTTTGGTTGACGTACTCGATGTCAAACTAGTTGAGAAACATGATCCATTTGGTCATACGACCTTGTAAAACTATTTTAGATATTAGATATATGAGCGGATCTACTTTTGAAATAACCATGGTCTTATTGTTTAACATGTAATGGCGTAGTTTTTGAGCTACAAAGACCATGGCTAAACAGGGTTTTTCTATGAGTGTATAATTATGTTCATACACGACCAGTGTACGACTTAAGTAGTACGCATCATGTTCTTTTCCGTTATCATCGTGTTGAGCCATAAGTGCCCTTAGGGCATTATCAGTCGTTGATAAATACAATAAGAATGGCTTTCCCGATATAGGAGGCAACAAAACATGTGGATTTGCTAGATAGTCTTTTTGCTATTGAAACGCTATCTGACAGTGATCATCTCAGTGAAATGTGACTCCCTTTTTCAAAATATGCATAAAAAGATGGCATTTGTCGGCCAACTGTGATATGAAGCGTCAGATAGATTGGATCTTGCCTTGCAAACTGCGAGCTTCTTCAAATTAGTCGGTGGTGGCATCTCTGTTATGGCTTGGACTTTGGCTGGATCGACTTCAATGCCTCGATGAGACAATGAAGTCTAGAAATTTTCCTGATGTGACTCCAAAGACACACTTCTTAGGATTAAGTCTGACTTTGTACTCATGTAGTCTTTCAAATATTCTGCATAGCATTGTTGGATGATCGGCCCTGGTCTTTGATTTGTCAAGAATGTCATCGACATAGTCTTCAACAATTTCATGCATCATATCGTGAAATATGACGATCATGGCTTTTTGATAGGTGGCCCCTATGTTTTTAAGATCAAACGACATACCTGATAACAAAATGTTCCCCATGGATTGGTGAACGCTATCTTGTGTTGGACTTTTGGTGCTATTTTGATCTGGTTATACCTTGAAAAGCCATCTATTAATGAAAGCATTTCACAATCCATTGTAGAGTTGACTATCATGTCAATGTTTGGCATTGGAAAATCGTTCTTAAGGCAAGCTTTGTTTATATCGCGAAAATTAGTACAGATTTTGATTCTTTCTAGGTTTTTGCTAACTGACACAACATTAGAGATCCACTGTGAATAGTCGATTGACTGAATACATCTTGCTTCCAAGAGTTTTTCCAACTCTTTCTTCACTAATACAACAATGCGATGATGCATCTTACGCAACTTTTGTTTTACTAGTTTAGCAGCAGGATTTACCACAAGGTGGTGCATAACCAAGGTGGGGTCCAAACCTAGCATGTCAGAATATGCCCATGCAAATATGTCAATAAATTCCTTCAAAAGGGCTGTAAGGACTTCACACTCTTTCTCAATAAGGGACACACCTAGCTTGATTGGCTTGGTTGGGGTACTGATTGGCTCGATTGGGGTACTGATTGGCTTGGTTGAGGTATTGATGGGACTGCTTGAGGTTGTGATTGGATTGGTTGAGATTTTCTAAAGTGGGGAATGATTAGAATTGGACGAATAATGGCCAGTGGTTGGATAATAGGTGGGCGCTGTGGAGCTTGATTGCTCGCACAAGCCAAAGGATGATGTCCTGGAATAGAAATGCTAGGGTGTTGTGGAGCTTGATTGCTCGTACAAGCCAAAGGACATGGTCCTGGAATAGAAATGGTAGGGTGTTATGGAGCTTGATTGCCCGCACAAGCCAAAGGACAAGGTCCTAGAAGGATAAGTCTAGGGCATCTTGGGGCCTGATTGCTCGCATAAGCCAAATAATCCAAGTCCTCATAAACCATATTATCCCAGTCAAGGTCTTGAATTGGATTGTAAGTTGGTTCTTGCCTTTGTTCCTTGTATTGATTATTGTAAGGAGGGTATGGATCCATCTCCCAAACAATATTATCATTATAGAGGTCTGTACCCAATTCCTCCTCACTAGCCATATCATCCCAGTTGAGTTTTTGACTTTTGTTCCTGATTTGATTTTTACAAGGTGGATAAAATTCCGTCTCATAAACCATGTTGTTATCAAAGGGGTTTTGAATAAAGCCATAAAAATCAAAGCCATTTTGTGCGGCCATTCTATCAAAATTTGGAATGTACGTGACTCCACCATAAGTGTAGCTAGACATATCCGCATCAATGATGAAAGCTCCAAAACAAAAAGACTTAGAGTTCTACAAACTTTGAAAAACTATGTGGAAATGACAAATAGTTCAAACTTGATCTAACTTTGTCAAAAGGGTGGGAGCTGTATCTCCAAACAACGATTTGATCGTGACGTATCTCCAAAATGGTTTGTGCTAAGATTTGGCATAAAACAGTCTAATGTCAAATGTCATACACACAAAAGGTCAAGCATCTGAATAAAAACCATGTCAAAAATCTAGGCCAAAGTGTTCCAAACAAGGTTTAAACTAGGAAAGGGAAAAGAGTTGCTATGTCCTTTGTTCAAATGCGGAATCAAAAGCTAGGCTCAAACAAGCTATGCTAGGACTTTTGGTCAAACGACGTCAAAAGCTAGGCTCAAGCAAACTATGTCAGGACTTTTGGTCAAACGACGTCAAAAGCTAGTCTTGAAACAAAAAGGATGATGTGATTTGATTTAATCTAACAAATTTGGAAACAACTTTGACATATACCCGACAAAACATGATTAGTTGGTATAATCCATAAGACAAAAGGTTTTTGGAGAAAAGATTGTGTTTATGATGATGATAGGCTTTGTGAACAAACAAACAATGAAAACAAGGCTCTTTGAACAAACAAGCAATAATTTTCACATTTGGGTAATCAATTAACCGAAGTTATGCAACCCAAAAGAAAGATTTGTGTATCAACTCTTGCGAAGTGAGGCTTAAACAAAAATCAGTCAATGTTTGAATTCGAACTTTTGATAAGGTTAATTGAAAACTCGATATTTGAAGACTAGGATTTGATTGATCTTACAAGCTAAACAAGATTGGAAGGCATGACGATACATGAATAAGGTCCAAATGGCATACGTGACATGGTTTTAAACAATGATTTTGGTACAAGTTTAAACAAGGTTTGAAACAATTTGAGCAGCATAACGACGTAAGCATGCTTTAATGATGTGATTAATGTGTTGTTTCAAATACTTTAAAGCACAAACTTGATATATGATTTGGGTAGCATAATGATACTTGTATTAGTCAATTGACACACACACAAACAAGTTTTAGCAAAAATTGCAAGGCACAAGTGTAAAAAGGTTAGCATAACGTCTCTTTAAACAAAAGAGTGGCGTATAAACAAATGGGTTTGGACGTGGCTTATAAACAAACACATTAATTTTAGTCTAAAAACACTAAACAAGGAAAAAATAAATGACCAAATGCAACTAAACATAACGTCTTAAAATCTTATCAAAGATGTGGCAAAGTGGGGTTGACTAAAACTAATTGGTTTTCGATTGTTCTAAATGGATTCCATGTGTACCAAATTTTACGTTAGCATACAAGAGAAACATGTCATTTGGGTCCACGTCATATGATTTGTTGTAAAAAGGTCTTGCCTTTTTTAGAACCACTACATCCGTCGCTTGTTCAGTGTAGTGCGATGTCCAACATGGTCAAACTCCTGCACTTAGCCTCTACTAATGGAGATGGTTTAACCGCTCAAACCACTATCCCAGTGAAGGGATCCCAATTTATATACTACCCGTGGAGAGGGGTTGAAGACAATGTTGAGAGATGAATTCTTGAGTCAAAGATTCTCTATAGAACTTATGGGAAGTAATGAAGTCTCCATCACAAGCCAAAATGCAATGAAATAAAAACCAAGTAAAAGAGCTTTATGGTTGTTTCTAGATCACATAAGCCATGCGGGTCTTGATGAGAGCCTTCACAACATTTTTTTGTCTTTGGACTAAGGCACTTTGCAATGAATATGACGTTTTTGATCCCACAAGTTCTTTATAGGAGACGGGAGGAGAGCATATACGCACAACTTCCTCTTTGCTTAAACAAAACTAAGCAAACAATTATTAACTTGCATAAAACAAAAACTTGGAAGTGAGTTCAATTTTAGAGCATTAAAATGAAATATTTGGTGGTGTTTTTTAGCTCCTTGATTTTAAGTTGCAAAACTTTTTAAAGGAGCAATCACAAAACCATTTAAAGAGGCATCTAAGTTTTTTCTTTTACACCAAATGAAAGTTTTTATTTCTTTTTAAGCACTCAAAAAGAGGTTAAAAAGACTTAATTAAGTTTGATTTGACACTTTTCAAGTAGATCGTGCAAAAAAATGGTCAGCATGTTTAGCCTTGAAGCTCTTTTTCAAATAAAACAACTAAACTTGACAAGTATGCTTTTGGGTTTGGATCCCTGTTGACTCGAAGACAAAACCACAACAGATAAGCATGTCAAGCTAGACAAATGTTAGCAAAAATCTCAATAAATTTAAAAAAAAAAAACAAAAAAAACTAAACCTATGAAACATGCAAACAAGTTAGAAGGTTAAAACAAATAAAACCAAACACATAAAACGTAAAATCCTGCAGTTAGTATTTTAACCATAACTTTCAAAATATAAATCAATTTTAACGAAATTTATTTAGATTGTTAATAACTTCAAGATGCGCTTCTCTGCAAAAAATTAGGGCAAAACAGTAAACAAAAAAATATTTATTAGCTCTGTACTAACTATTTTTCCTAGAAAATTAGAAAACAAAAAGTGATAGTCACTAAATAATCATTACTTCTAAACTACAAATCAGAGTTTAATAAAATTTTGAGAGAATTAGGATGAAATCAGTAAGAACAACCTGTCAAAAATTCAAAAAAAAAAAGTAAACAGATTAAAAACAAGAGCTATTTAACAATCGTTTTTGTTTAAATATGTGGGGTGCGCAATTGTGTCCCACCGGACGTGTCATTTGTGATGAAGGAATTTGACGAAGAAAGGAGGTTAGATCAAGTGTTAGTCCATAAAATCATAAAATCAACACACTAATATATTAACATCTTTAAGCCTAGATCTTAGGGCGAACTTAATGAACAAACAACAATTGAAAACCCAATTAAAATGCAAAGAACAACAATATTTACTTTCTTTGAGAGTTTTAAATGATTTGTTTGTTGGTTTGTTTGAATTGTGCTCAAAAGGTCTTCATCAATGGGGCTTGACTCTCTATGTCCTCTTGACACTATGCTTGGCTTGATTTTGACATTATAAAACTATGCATTTGCTTTATGGATCAACTATAGCATTATAACTCTACTATGTTTCAAGCTCTCTAAATGAAGAGCTCTAGGCTTGTTTTTATAGGCTTCAAAATCACTTGGAATGGGTTAAATTGGAACCTTGGTTGAGTTTATTAACCTTGGTTGAGTGTGTTTGACATATTTTTAGAATATTATTTTGATATTTTCTAAAAAGTGACAACTCACAAAATGTAATGATTAGTTTTTAAGATGCTCTTAATATTTGATTTTTTTTTTTTTGATAATTGATTTAATTGCTCATGGATGAATTCAATAAGGCTTTGATTAGGATTTGCTTAGGATTTTGGTGTTCATTAACCCTTTTTAGCGTTTTTGACATTTTTGAACGATTTTGAATTAATTGATGGTGTATTTGTTCAACTAAATGGATTAATAGGCCAGATTAATTTATTGCATGGTTATAAAGCCAAATTTGAGACATTTAAAATTTTTTAGGCTGAATGGTCAATGGTTGGTAAGAATTGGTCTAAAGTTGGATAAGAAGCCATTGGTGGCCAAATTTAGGTATCTGCATTTTGGACTTTATAAAAAAGTTGGGAGACAAAGATAAATTGGTGGAGCATCTTTTGACCTTTCACATGTGAGGAACAATATTCACTATTGATTACTATGCATCCCATATGAAGTGGGTCGAATTTCTTCTCCCATGAAATTTCTCTCTCATCTCCTCTCTTCTTTGTAATTTATAAAAACATTGCTCTTTTCTTTGTAAATCATTCTTGACAAGTTTGCAATGCCTTTGGAGAAATAATGGAGCTGATTTTGCCTTCTTATGTCTTGCGTTTTGTGTGTTTTATGAGTTGTTGATCTTTCCTTGTGGTGAAGTTCATTTCCCCTTTGATTGTTGTCCAATTTCCTCAGCTCTATGCAAGTGAACTCTCTTTTGTAGGTCATAATCTGTGTAGGCTTATGTTTTATGCAGGGTTAGTTGTGATGATGAATGCTTCTCTTTTTAATGCTGCCATAGATCTCTCTACCTCTCTATGCAACACTTATACTAGGTAGTTCAAGAGTGAGTTGTATATGTTGTAGCTCTTTTTAGGTTTCATTGTGCAGGGTTCAAGCAAGCCAAGGATCACATTCCTGGTGCATCAACATTTTTCTTTCAATTCCTTGTTTCCCTTCTCTCTCTATCCTTTTTCCTCTTGAAATTTGAGTAGTTGTAATGTTAATTTAGGTGATTCACTATGGGAACCAACCTTCTATGGAGATTCACTTCAACCATAGGTCGGCCACAGTCTTGAAGTGTTTCCATTGTGTCAGTTGAAGGGAGGAGCCTTGAAACCACTCCTCAAAGGGTACAACTCAAAGTGACAATAGTTTTTGGCATGTCCGATGGGATGCAATTTGATGATCCTTACATCATCTACTGAAGAATTGTTGGTGTTCTTCAGTACATCAGCCTTTGGAGGCATTTCTACAAGCATCAATGGCGACTTCGAGTTCATCCAGTTGGTTTTAGCAGCTTAGGTATTCTTTCCAAGTTTGTGTTTTTCTTTCCACATGAATTTTGATGGCTGGATATGGAGTGAATTTCTATTTTACACCTTATCAACATCATAATGATCCATACCAGCCCTATGTTGAGCCATATCAGTCCTACAATGACCCAAATTTTTCCCCATATGGCTCTTATTATGCTTCTTACCAACCTGCTCATGCTTATAATCATCCCTTTGCAAGCTATGTTTTTCCTAATTAGCCCAAAAAAGCTTCAGAGACATACAACTTGATTATGAGAGACAAGTGAGGGAGCTTGATAGAGATCAAGAACATTATTTGCACTATCCATTGAGAGCTCCTATCTCTATGCAATCTCCACCCCTTCTTCCTCAAACTCCTCAACCAAGGAAATTACCAAGTTTTAATCAAGGAAAACCTTATGAACAACCAAGGAAGTTTGCAAGCTTCTTATCTACTCCTCATGTGCCAATCCAAAATCAAAAGAGAGGAGGTTGTAGAAGACAAGCCAAGAAAATTTCCAAGTTGTAGGAGTCTCTTCTTCTTCAACCCCAAATCCCTTACAAGAGCATCACATAATTCCTTATGTTCCTACTCTACCAAGTGAGCCATTTTGCCCTCCCACCATCTCCCTTTGCAAAGGAGAACCTGTTCTATGGAGGGTAGATGAAGAGTTTGTAATGCCTTTGGAGGAGGATATTTCAAGTGAATATGATGAGAAAATCATCATTGGCAGTCATTTTTGTGTCATAAAATCAGAAAAAATCAGATTTGGAACAAGAGGAAGAATGTAGTCATGATGAGGAGTCAATTCCTTCTAGTCAAGAATGCATTCAAGGGCATGATGAGGTATTTTCTTGGTCAAATGAGCTTCCATTCAACATGGAAGAAGAAAATCAGATTTTAGCAGAGCATGAGGGAGATCTTAATGAAGACATCTTGGTTGCTAATCTTGTTAAACCTCATGGGCAAGATGAACAAGTTCAAGACTACATGGCAGCGGTGTGTGAGATTGCAACAATCATTCCTCAAGGTGGCTATGAGGAAGTTGAAGATGACATGGAAGATGGAAAATATCAACTAGTTGGCATGGATTTGATCTTGACGAAGAAGAAACCTATGAGCAACATGCACAATAGGAGGAAATGGATGTGTTTCTAGGACAAACACATCTCAATCAAAAAAATAATGGGGCAACAAAATATAAGAGTGAGGGTAAATCTGATTGCTCACACTTTGTCTTGATGAGAGGATGTCCTATCAGGTACCTAGCTCGGTTGGAGGCTAACAAGGAGAAGCCATCACATGTGCTTATTTCAGAGCAATCACATGTGCTTAATTTAGAGCACAAAATTGAGCATCAATAATAGCAAGATCAACTTGCCTATCCACTCCAAAATAGTTGTATATCCAATCAATCGGATTGGGTGTGTTTATTTTTGTTCTTATTCTTGGAGAATCATATCACCAATTTGTTGAAAATCTGATTTATCTTCATCTTTTGTTGGCTGCCCTTGAACATGAAAAACATTCTACATTAGTAAGAAAGGGCAGTGATTTTGTACAACCAATCAATGGCTTTATGTAGATATCATTTTGATTGATTAGTTTAGGTTAGGTTAGATTTTATTTTATTTCTTCCAAGTGTTGATTACACATTGTAATATTCTGATTAGTTGTATTTTATTTCCTCTGAGTGTCTGCGTGCACATCATATCAGTAGTTTAATTGTATTTTTCTTTCCTCCAAGTGCCTGCGTGCACATGTAATTGTTCTTTGTTCCTCGCTTGTGGGGAAGGTAATTTTCAGTTTTTGAGATTGTTTCAAGGCATTGCAGCCATGATAACAATCAGATTTGTGATGGGACTTATATGACTCCATGTCCAGTGGACTGCATAAGGCTACTAGTCTTTGCTTAGCAGGGAAGCAATATGCAGAGGTTGCCAATAATGTTAACCGTTCCAGTGACCATTTGGTTGCAACATGGATTATAAGGATTACCTGATCTTCACAAGCTCACACCATGTTTACTGACGGGGGTAAGATTACTATTCACTATTCACTATTTACGTATACGCTATTTATGGTTACTATTCACAGTGACTGTGCTTGTTGATGTGGCATAGTAATGAGGTGGATTCTAGATGATGTGGTATGGCCCACAAGTAATCTTCATGAGGAAAATATGACATGACAAGAGTGGGGCACAATTTCTAATTCACATGGAGGTGGTAGATCTTGTCTCCTAAAATGCTCTAATTTTTTTGACTCCTTTGCACATGAGGACAAAGATATAGTTGATTAGATGGGAAAGATATGGATCGAAAGATATGATTTTCATGTCTAGACAAAGTCAAAAAGCTATTTTGGACTTTATAAAAAAAATGGGAGACAAAGATAAAGAGGTGGAGCATCTTTTGACCTTTCACATGTGACCAACATTCACTATTAATTAATGTGCATCCCATGTGAAGTAGTTAGAATTTCTTCTCCTCCCATGAAGATTCTCATTTTTTTTCTCCTTTGTAATTTATAAAAACATGGCTTTTTTATTTGTAAATTATTATTGACAATTTGTAATGCCTTTGGAGAAAGAATGGAGCTGATTTTGCCTTCTCATGGCTTGCATTTTGTGTGTTTTATGAGTTGTCGATATTTCCTTGTGGTGAAGTTCATTTCTCCTTTGATTGTTGTCCAATTTCCTCACCTCTATGCAAGTGAACTATGTTTTGCAGGTCATAGTCTGTGTAGGCTTATGTTTTATGCATGATGAATGCTTCTTCTAATGCTGCCATAGATTTCTCTACCTCTCTATGAAACACTTATGCTAGGTTAGTTCAAGAGTGAGTTGTTTATGTTGTAGTTCATTTTAGATTTTATTGTGCAGGTTTCAAACAAGCCAAGGATCACATTTTTGGTGCATCACCATTTTTATTTCAATTCCTTGTTTCCCTTCTCTCTATCCCTTTTCCTCTTAAAATTTGAGTAGTTGTAGTGTTAATTTAGGTGATTCACTAGGGGAACCAACCCTATCTGGAGATTCACTTCAACCATAGGTCACCCACAACCTTGAAGTGTTTCTATTGTGTCAATTGAATGGAGAAGCCTTGAAACCACTCCTCAAAGGGTGCAGCTCAAAGTGACAACACCACCATGCCAATAGGTGGTATTGGAAAAGAGGTATGGTTTTCATTAAAAGTTTGTTCTTTTAATCTTCATATAGAATTTTACCTTTCTATATTTGTGAAATGATACATAGAGCAGCTGGTAGGTTGTCTTTTCGCTAAAGGAGGTATAGAGATCAATTCACAAGACTAACATTTAGTCAAATTTTGTGTTTATGCAAAAAGACAAAATAAGGAAAAAGACAAAAATGGTGGCTATTTAGAACATTTTGTTCATTGAAACAAAACGGGAAAGGTGTATTTTATGTGGCCAAATAGAAGGGGGGAGCATTTTCTTTAACGGAATAGTGGGAGATTATTTTCATATTAAAACAGATTTTATTTTAAATTAAATTATAAATTGCAAAAAATGCACTATATTTTCATTTCAGGGCAAATACAAACCGTGAAACATGTAAAATCAACAAAACAATGTATTTTGCACAACTCGTAGGGTTTGGTATTAGCGGTGCCTCTAGATTGTGTTTACGGCATAGTCACAAGGTTTGAAAATCCGAAAAGGTTCAGGAGGGCAAACAAACTTGGAATCTAGGATTCTTGAAAAGGTTCGAAAAAAATGCAGAAAAATCCGGTTCGAAATATACACACACACACACACACACACACATATATATATATGCAAAATATTTTAATCTACTAAAGAATGAACACTAATTTAACACTTGCAAAATTGAGAAATGGATAAGAGTTTCAAACTTGAATTACATTAAAAGATAGCAAAATATCCATAGTCCATGGTTTAGAGCCTAAACTCAAATTTGATATAAAACTTAAAAGTTTCAAACATTTGCAACATCAAACCCTGTTGCAAAATCAAAACTAGCACTAACATCATCAACAAATTCTCTATCAAGTTCATCAACACTTTTGGTATTTTTCTCAACTCTTTCAAAGGATGGTTCTCCAAGATGAAGATTGTCATATTTTTTTGCAAGATTGTGCTCAAGCAATCTTAAATTGATGTGGACAAACAGAAAATTTGAGAGATTTTTGGCTCTTAGTCGGTTTCTCTTGTTAGTATGGATCAAATCATGCGTGCTCCAATTTCTTTCGCATGCAGAAACACTGACACACTGGTTGTAGACACGCACGACAAGCTTTTGTAACTCTGGAGTAGAAGACCTATATGTTTGCCACCATAAATGGGGATCCATACTACCAATGTTTTCTTGTGCTTCCTTGAGGGAAAACATGGCTTCTTATTTCTTGAATGTAGTCAGTTGCCTTCTCACCTTAGGCTTTTCATTTTCATCTTGAACCAATTTGTCTATTGTTGCCAATACACCATTCTTTGCCTCCTCGTTTGAATCATGATCCGCCTCTATCAACTGAGGATTTAAATAGCAACTTGCGACATGTATAAGCCGATGTAACATGTTCCATCGGATGTCCACAATGTCTCAAATATGTTGAACTTCATCCCCCTCATTTGGTAGTGCTTTTTTAATTTGTTTTTGTGCTTGATCCATGCCTTCATACACAAAACTGATACAAGGTTTCATGCCATCAACGAATTTCAACAAGGGGACAAGTGGCTCAAACACCTTAAGGGTCTTTTCGGCGCCCTCCCAAAATGAACTGACCAAGATAATTCTTTCAATGTCCTTTGCAAAGTTTTCTTTAGAAAGCTTAGATCATATCCATTCTTCATTAATCACAACTCTTCTCAATGCTGTCATTTTTTCCACCTCCCTTTGCAAAGTGATAAAATTAGATGCAAATTTTGTTTCAACTGGAGAAAGAAGTTCACGCTTTGCATATGAGCGATACGAGCTCAAGGTCGAGTGGTGATTAAGTATAAATTTGGAAATTTGTTTTCCTTCTCTAACAACACTATTTACCCACTCTAATTTTTCAAGATCTTGCAGTAAAAGATCCAAAACATGAGTTGCACATGGAGTCCAAAACAAATGAAAAACCCTGTCCATAAGAAGTTCCCTTGCTGCTTTATAATTCGTTGCATTATCCATAATAACTTGGACAACATTTTTTTCTCCAATGCCCCGAATAGTGGATTCAATGTATTTGAAAATAAAATCTGCAGTCTTCACATCATTGCTTGTATCAATTGATTTGATAAACATAGACCTTTTAGAGCATTGGGTCAATATATTGAGGAGGGGCTTTCACTTTGTATCAGACCAACCATCACTTATTACAGTGCACTTGATTTTTTTCAGTGCTTTTTCATTTTATCTAGTTCACTAGATATGGATGTCACCTCCTCTTTCAGTAGAATAGTTCTTAAGCTTTTAGAAGATGGCAGTGTACCCTTTTTCAAAATTGACGACCCGTTTACCATTGCTTTCGTATGTGGATTTCGAACGACATTGAAGGGGATGGCATTTGCATAAAAAATCGGGCCACCAATCTGTCTATTTCATGTTTTTCTTGCACCTTCCACATGGTTTTTAAAAAACTCTAGGAGTGGGACATTTGATGTTCACTTTTGCTGGCTTCGGTAAACGTTGGGGAATGCGCTGAGCTAGAAAATGAGCCAAATTGTGTCATATTGCGTTGAATTTTAGTATATTTGCTTCGAATTTGACTGAGAAATGGTGCATATATGGGGTTATTTGTCATCATTGGGCAAATCTTCACATATGGGCCATCAAGATAATGATTTTGAACCTTTGTTGCAGTCCTTGTGATATTTGAGTCGCAAAGAGTACATTTCATATTTCTGGGATTCACGTCTTGTTGAATAATGTATCTCTTCTCAAGTGGTTGATTTGCCATGATAATAGATTGTCCTTCGTTGCCCTGCAAAAGTTTTATAAACCTTTTTTAATACACATTTCAAAATTTTTGTAAAAATATATATTTTTATTTTAACTAAATGACATAAAATAGAATTGTAAAACTATAAAAAATAATTAAAAGTTAGAACATACCATAATATTGTTAAATTTAATTTTAAATGACCCATAGTAATAGAAAATAAAATTACAAACTTTTAAAAAATAATAAAACATATATCGTAATATTATTAATTTCAATTTTAAATGATCTATATAAAATAGAATTATAAAACTATAAAAAATAAATATATCATAATATTATTATTTATTTTCTATATATATATATATATTTTTTTTTTTTTTTAAATTTTGATTTTATTATATATTATCCAAATAAGTAATTTGCAATATATAATAAAATTCAAATTTTAAAAAAATATAAAAAACTAAAAATACTTAAAATAAACATTATAAAGTTATAAACTATAATTTAAATATAAATGCAATTATATTTTATATTATAAATTATAATTATAAAATAAAATAAACCTTAAACTTAATTTCAAAGAATCAAATATTTATATTTATATATAAATTTAAACTTAATTAAAAATAAAAAAATAAAAATGTAATAATAAATATTAAATAAATAAAGTTTAAACCTAATCCAAAACTAAACGCCTAAACAAAGTTTAAAACTACATATAAATACCTTAATACCTAATAGTATATATTAAATAAATAAACCTAATCATAATACGAAATCCCTAAATCTAAAGTATTACTAAATACCTAAACTTAAAAAAAAAAGAACCTTCCTCTCTACCTCTCTACCGTCGATCGACGCCACTTGCCTGTGTCGGTGGACGCTGCCATTGCTTGCCTCTACCATCTCTACCGTTGACCCTGCCATTCGTCATGAATGGACTCTTTGTTGTTGCCGTTGTCATCTTTCATTGTGTCACTATTAACCTCTGTCGTTGTCGTCAATCTCTTGAAGCTCATCGTTAACCTCTTGCAAAAGGATTCAACGAAGCTGTTAATCACTTGCAAAAAGATTCAACTTAGCGTTTTTGTTTAGTTTTTGCGGAATCACCATGTATAAATAACATATTTTAGGATTCACGTTAGTTGACGTGACTTTTTTAGTGTTTTTTTCGCATTTTTAACTTTTAATGTTTTTATATTAAAAAATGTCTGAACCGGATCGAATTAATCTAGAAGAGCGAAAAAATTTGCATATTTCTGGATTTGGCCATTCCTTATTTGTTTCAATGTGTCTCCTTGTTTCACCCTGTACCTTATAGAGAAGGTTATGCCCTATGTATGCTTTGAGGTACAAAAAAACTAGTGACTAACTTTTGCTTAAATTGGGTGAAGTGAATGTGCCTTGCACACACAAACCACGACTAGAGCCCACAATCTCTGTCATAGCTATCTCAGTTTCCCTTGCTGATGCGGAAGCAACAGTTGTTAATGTTGCTTGTACCTTTGCCCTCTCTACTTTCTTCTCATCCAACAATGCAAGCTCTGCAATCATCTCTCGTTTTGCCTCTTCTGATGTATTGGGACACGGCATGACATTGTGGCAAGGAATGCATGCAATATGGTACTTGAGGCATTTGATGTCTCTAGAAATCTTCTTCGAGCAAAACATATAAATTATAGTTGACTAGGATGATTTAACTAACACAACATACTTTCAAGCAGTGGTACGACCTTTAGCGGGATGACTACCATTCATTGATGTTGACCCTAATGTGATGCTGGATGCCATTGTATGCTAGTGGTTAATCTACAACATGTTCTTCGAGCAAAATGTATAAATCACACTCTACTAGGATGATCAAGCCAACACAACTTACTTTCAAGCAATGGTATGACCTTTAGCGAGATGACTACCATTCATTGATGTTGAAATTGATGCAGTGTTGGATGCCATTGTATGCTAACGGTTAATTTGCAACATGTTCAAATGCAAAATAAAAAATAAAAAAACGTTTAAAAAAAAAACTTTAACTGTAAAGTTGTAAATGTAAACACTAAACTCTGTGTATGAAAAATATATATTTAAAAAAAATATCTAAAAAAAATTGAACCATAAGTTTGTAAAAGCAAACTTTGAAATAGTAAAAACCCAACAATTTTATTCAAAAATTATGAAAACCTAATATAAATCGTGAATAACAATTATGGAATGGAATAGAATGCATATAAATTTGTCAAACATGTCTAGAAACCTAATATTAATAAATCTACAAAAAAAAATTTCATGCTTGGAAAAAGGAAAAAGAGAATAAAAAACTAACCTAGAAATCAAATTTCTTCGAATTTGTTCCCTTCAATTCGCTCCAAATGCTATGTGATGAAAGTGTGGGGGCTTGTATGCTAAAAAATGATAAAATTTTGCCCCTTTTTAATGTTTTTGGAGTGTTTTATCCGCATATTTGACTGTATTAGCCGCATTTTTGATTGTTTTGGCTGTGTAGACTGTGTGTAAACATGTGGGCAAGTATTTTTACAGTACTTGTCGGGTACTCGCTGTGAGTATTGTGGAAATACGTGTCGAGTCTTTAAAAAACACTTGCGAGTTTTAATGGAGTTTACTCCCTTGACTAATTTATTTGCGAGTACTCACATACTTGTCGAGTATGTATACTATGCATAAAACCACCTGCGTAACAATTGAGGAGGCGTTGAATTTTTGGACGAGTTTACTGATTGAAGGGGTCATGGATGAAAAATTCCTCAATGGATGGCCCCACAAATCTTTTTATAGTGCAATTCACTACAAGAATGGGAGTAGTGGTCGATTGCATTCTGTAAGCATTGAAGGACACTGGACAATCCATCTTGAGATTGGATACTTTGAAGGTAGCTCAATTGATTGGAGTCCAGACTATCCTATTTTGTGCTAGTATGTAATATTTCCAAATGTCTGCCAATAGCAAATTGCAACTTCCCAAGGCATCAACGTAGCCAAGAAGGAGATGACTGAATATATGATATCAACATTTGAGAAAGAGATCACTGCCCAAACAGGAGATCGTTGCCAAGGAGGAACAACAAAGGGATCGCAACTATTAGGAGCGTCACTATTTACTAAGGAGATCGTCACACTAAACAATAATTAATTAAAGAGATCGCTACATTAAAATAACAGTCTTTAAAATAACATTAGTTATTTATTAATTATTTCATTTAATGTGTTAATAGCATTCTTTCAAAGGAAGGACGCTACCTTTGCAAAAGTCACACCTCTTCATGTAAAGTTGAGGGTGTAAATAAGAATTTGAGAATGGAAGGAAAGCATCAAATTAAATTCTATCATTCAAACATTAAAGTGCAATTATGTGCGATCGCAACTATTAGGAGCGTCACTATTTACTAAGGAGATCGTCACACTAAACAATAATTAATTAAAGAGATCGCTACATTAAAACCACAGTCTTTAAAATAACATTAGTTATTTATTAATTATTTCATTTAATGTGTTAATAGCATTCTTTCAAAGGAAGGACGCTACCTTTGCGAAAGTCACACCTCTTCATGTAAAGTTGAGGGTGTAAATAAGAATTTGAGAATGGAAGGAAAGCATCAAATTAAATTCTATCATTCAAACATTAAAGTGCAATTATGTGCTTTATTATTCTATTCAAAGACGAAAACCTTTGATAGAAAATCCAAGGACGAAAACCCTTGTAATAATTATTGTAATAATCGAATGACGAAAACCCTTCAATAATTTAATTGTATTATACAAAATTATTATTCAAATATAAAGTTATATTTTATCAAAATAAAAAGAAACTAATCGTAAATTCTGTTTTATCAAATAATATTTTGTTTAGGAATATTACAGTGGTATCAGAGCTCTCATCCTACCATCCTGTGGAAATGGAATTCGTATGCAAAATAACTTATATTACAAAAGAAGAAATAAAATCAAGAGTAAATCAACCAATGAAGGAAATGGAAAACAATATGGAAGAGAGGAACGGAAACGATAAATGGTTGATAAACTCATCCAAAGCCAGGAACAACTGGCTAACACCATGAATCAATTAGCTCTCGTAATGCAATCTATGTCGAATCATGGATATCAAAATGATGGAAATAGTCATTCTAACACTAGTCATAATCAAATATTTCATAAAACAACTGCGAGCTCTTTGAATAGACCCTTTCAACCAAAATTTATTACAAGAAGGGAATAAGTATAGAAGAGGAATCCCAAACATCATTTGGAGATTACCTTACAGCGGACTTTGAAGAATTTCGAGCCCTTTCGGATGATTTACGAAGTGAAATTTGACTCACAAAATTCATGGACATGAAAAAAATTTATAATGGCACCACAATGGAGCGTAAACCCCAAAATAATCAAAAAGATCAACATGTATTGGGAAAATTAAATCTGACAAGTTTTGATGGCTCTAATAAATGCACGGCTCGAGCATGGATCCAAAAATTAGATACCTATTTATCTCTTTGACCCATGATGGAAGAAGCAATCAAATTCGCAACCTTTCATCTCGAAGGTATTACTCATGAATGGTGGTACCATGGGTGGATTACACAAGGGCACGATCTTATTAAATCTTATGATGAATTTACAAAAAGATTGATCGAAAGATTCGATAGAATCGACCTTGAAATCCATTTTAGGGAATTAGCATTACTAAAACAAAATAACAATGTGGAAGAATATGTGGCAGAATTCCAAAGACTCTTTGTGATGGTTCCCGATATTACAGAAAGGAGGCTTATAGTATTATTCATGGAAGGATTGATCGAACCACTTAAAGGTTTAGTCAAAGCTTTTAATCCTCCCACCCTCCAAGAAACGATTAAAAATGCATTAGATTTGGAAACTTCAACACCGAGGAATAAAATTGTGCCATTTGTGCAGCCAAAGATAACCAATAATGGACAACCACAAACCATGTCGTCAGGGCAGCAAGGGACAATACCCTATAGTCAACAAAGAAAACCACTTACATCCGGAGTATTCCAATCAAACAACCCACCTAAAACAGGAAAAGAAGTAGAAACAAGAAATGGTTTAAGGAGGAAAAATCTATGCTTTATGTGTAAAGATCCTTTGGGACCAGGTCACCGTTGTTTGGAAAAAGGAAAAGTCCATTACATTGAAGTTATTTCATATGGAGAACCCGACGAAGAAGAAACAAAAGTTGAAGAAACCATAGTTGAACTTGAAGAAGGCGAAAAAACATGGGGACGTACTCTTGCGACATTATCTAGAGCGCCAAGGTACCATCCTTTTAAAGTAAGAGGAAGTCTTCAAGGCCAAAAAATCACCGTATTAACAGATAGTGGGGCCACTCACAATTTCATCGACGAAGGATTGGTGACAAAAATGGGTTTAAAAGCAGAAGATTTCCAAGGTTTTAAGGTAACCGTTGCGGACGGTTTTACCATACCATACACTTGAAGAATCCCACTACTCCATCTCACTTTGGGAAGGCGTCAAATTAATGATGATTTCTATGTTGTGGGTATTGGCGAAACATACTTGGTACTAGGTGTGCAATGGTTACATTCCTTGGGGGAATTTACCCAAAACTATCAAACCATGGAATTAAAATTTAAAGTAGACGGGAAAGAAAGTCCTTCAAGCTTGGCTAATGGGCCCCCTCAAGTGATTACCGCCAAGAGAATGGAACAAACATTCAGGAAGAACCAAGTGTTGTGGGCCACACAATGTTTTGTAAGCTCTACAAAATTAGAACCACATAAACATCATGTCAATATTCAGCCCATACTTAACAAACATGCTAAAGTTTTTGAGAATATCCCACATGGATTGCCCCCTGATAGGGGGTTTCAACATATCATTGAATTAGAAAATGGTACCCAACCCATAATAACCACACCTTACCGCCATCCCAGAATTTATAAAGAAGAGATTGAAAAAGCCATCAAAGAATTATTGGAGATGGGTCATATTAGACCAAGTTCAAGTCCTTTCGCCTCATCCGTGGTTTTAGTTAAGAAAAAAGATGGCACGTTGAAAACGTGCATAGACTATCGATAATTGAATAAAAAATCAATAAAAAATAGATATCCAGTACCATGAATTGACTAATTAATTGATGAGCTACATGGAGCTATTTATTTTTCCAAAATTGATTTGAAATCGGGATATCATCAAATACGGATGCCAGATACCGATATTCAAAAAACAACATTTAGATGTCATTATGGGCATTTTGAATTATTGGTCATGCCCTTCGGATTGATTAACGCTCTAGCCACCTTTCAATCATGCATGGATCATATATTTGGTCAACATTTGAGGAAATTTGTGTTAGTTTTCTTCGATAATATATAGATATATAGTACGTCATGGGAAGAACACCCAAGACATTTAGACTTAGTGTTGGAAATTTTAGAGCAGCAATCTCTTTTCGCCAAAATGTCTTAGTGTGAGTTTGTCATGACGGAAATATTATACTTGGGACATATTATCAATAGACAAGGAGTGCATGTTGATGAAGATAAAATTCAAGCAATATTAGATTGGCTTACTCCTACTAACACCGCCCAATTAAGAGGATTCTTGGGATTATGTACTTATTATCGAAGATTTGTTAAGGGGTTTTCCAGAATCACTGCCCCTTTAACTAATTTAACAAAAGAGGGAGCATTTCAATGGTCTGAAATTGCTCAATCAACATTTGAAGAACTTAAGAAAGAAATGAGTTCATGCCTTGTATTGACAGTACCCAATTTTTCATTACTTTTTGTGTTGGAATGCGACGCTTCGGGAGAAGGAATCGGAGCTGTCCTAATGCAACAAGGTCACCTTGTTGCATTTGAAAGTAGGAAATTGAAAGAACACGAGTGTAAGTATTCTACATATGATAAGGAAATGTTGGCAATTATGCATGCATTGGTCAAGTTCCGTCAATACTTGGTATGTGGAAAATTCATAGTAAGGACGAATCATAATAGCCTAAATTTTTTTTTGAGTCAAAAAGATTTAAATGATAGACAACAAAAATGGGTAAGTAACGTCCAAGCTTTTAATTTCGATATTGAATATGTAAAAGGGAAGAATAATGTTGTGGCGGATGCATTATCAAGAAAACCCTTCTTGTACTCCATATCTACCATTGCAGTTGATTGGAAAGTCCTTATAACGGCCGAATATGTTAAAAATGAATTCGCTAATGCAATTCTTGAAGGACAAAATGGGGATGAATGGTATAAAGTAGTAGAAGATCTAATTTTGTATAAAAATAGAATCTTCTTGGTACCCGAATCCAAAATTAAACATAAAATGTTAAAAGCTATTCATGACAGTCCTTTGGTAGGCCATCTAGGTTATCTCAAAACATATAAACAAGTGAGAGAGTTATTCTTTTGGAAAGGGCTTAAAGTGAAGTTCTTAAGTATATTCAAGAATGCCCTACTTGCCAACAAAATACAATCGAGCATGAATTTCCAGCCGGTTTATAGCAACCTGTGCCCATCCCTATTCACAAATGGGAAAGTATTTTGATGGATTTTATTACCGGATTGCCATTGGTTCAAGGGAAGAATTGCCTCTATGTGGTTGTTGACTGTTTAATGAAGTATGCTCATTTCTTTCCACTAGCCGTCAAGTATGATGCACCTTTGGTAGCTGGGATATTCTTTACAGAGATATTCAAACTACATGGATTACCAAAATTCATTGGTAGTGATAGAGATTGCCGATTTATGAATTTGTTTTGGCAAGAACTCTTTCACTTAGCAGGTACCGAGTTGACTCCAAGCACGAGCTATCATCCACAAACAGATGATCAAACCAAAGCTATTAATAAATGAATTGAAGGATATTTAAGGAATTATATTTCGGGGCAATGACATGTGTCATGTCCCCACTCTAGTCCAGTCTAGCAGTGACATGAGAGTCAGCCTATTATGGGGTCTTGTAGGTTGACAGGATGGCACAAAGACCCAGTTTGGTTATTCAGTGTTGGACTTGGTGCTCTGGCAGGGTATTGATCAGTTGGGAGACATATCTTGTTCTTGGGAGGCAGTTCCTACATTTGTGGAGGTTACTCCTATTTTTTAGGAGATTTGGTCAGGCCCAGGATTGGGACTCCATGAGATTCTATTCGAGGGTGCAGTTTCAGGGTGATAGGGCTTGTTCCCTAGTTTTTAAGAGCATCCCTAGATTTTAAGGAGGAGACTGCCAGTGGTTCCTTGATTTCCGGCTCCAGTCACAGACAGGTGACAAGTTGTTTTGATAGTTCGTGGGGTCGGTTGGGCATTTCTTGGTTACTTTGGTTATATTTTTAATATTACCGAGTTTCTGTCTTTTAATTAAAATAAGGCTAAGTTATAGCCAATTTGGGGTTATAAGGTGTTTCTGGCCTCTTCGGGATGCGTGTACTAGAGTGTAATAGCTCGTTGGAAAGGTCTCGAACTTTCCTAAATATTTCATTCATAAGTCAGAGCTTTTCGGGGCACGGATTTCTGTTAAGTTGAAAAAAGGCATTATTTCCTATACATTCAGCCTCTTAAAAGGAAATTATTATAATTTTCACTTAAGCGCCCTTGGTCCACTTTTCGGGGATCGGATAAAGTGAAAAAATGCTATAAGAGGCGTTTGAAGGAAGGGGAGAGGACATCCAATTATCATATTATTTTTCTCTTGAGAAGGTGTGCTTGGTAGCATGGAGCATTGGGACGCAAACCCCAATCGCAAGACTTGTGGGACTATATTTTGGGCTTGGCGATTTGTCACTACTCTTTGGCAAGGCGCTGGTGGGTCTTTGGAAAGAGCGCAGCATTTGGGAATGGGGGCGATCTCAGTTGTGGAAGATTTGGCGCTGCTGTCTTTGGTGGATTGGAATTCCGTACTGCTGTACTTGACAGCCATCATTGTTCCCAATAGCATTTCTATCTTGGAGATAACTAGCTGGTCAATTTTCTGCCCTGTTCTCAGTGAATGTTTAGCGAATTCAGGTTGGCTGTTCAACATTGCTTTCCACCTGGATTTTTCTTAGCTTTCTGTAATCAGCGAGTTTAGATTAAATATTAATAAATTCTGCTCCCTCCAATCTGGATATCGATTGTACTTAGATTTAATTTCCAGACTTTGTTTATGTATACGCATTTCAATTATTTCCATTTTGCAAAATTCGTCAAAAAACCAGAAACAAAGAAAAACACAAAATTCCAAAAGAAAATACAAAAAAAATTACAGCAGTTCATTAGAAGAGATCCATCAGGGATCTTTCAGTGGTATCAGAGCTTCTGTCCTGCCAGCCTGAGGGGATTTAGTGAATTTGTTTTTTATGCATCCGGGTAGAGCTGATTTAAACAAATATTATACACGCAGAAGAGCTCAGTACGAGCGGGAGATTGGAACAGAATAAGAGCCTATTATGGCAGAAGAACAGAGGGATGCTTAGAGGAATCAGGATGATGTAAAGAGAGAGATGGTGAGGACTCTCATCACCACTCAACCCAGGATAGCCCAGACCTTAGACCGATTACAAGATACATTGGAGCGGTTGGAGATGGATAGACATAGAGGCAGGGGGAGTAGATCTGTTTCGGTAGCAGGAAGTCAACGCAGCCATCATTCTCACTCTTCGGCAGGGAGTTCCGTTCAGTCCAGTAGGAGGCATCGTCATCATATGCCTACTCCGAATAGGCCATTGCTACCCCAATTCATACCAGGAGAACAGGCAGCGCAGGTGGAACCACTAGAGAATGGATTTCAGGAGTCAGTTTTGGCAGTTACAGCTGAGTGGAGAGCTCTACCCCCTAAGGTTCGGGACGTCTTTCCTCTTCTTCAGTATTGTGCACAGCGTAGAGATGCAGCCATATTCAGGGGAGATAGGGGTAATAGACCACCCCAACAACAGTAGAATCATGACCTCAATAGAGCTACTGGGAAGATTACATTGGCCCCATATAATGGCTCTGGTGACACTAGTGCAAGAGTGTGGGTCCACAAGCTGGACATATATCTTTCCTTGAGGCCCATGCCTGAGCGTGAGGCTATTCAGTTTGCGGTGTTGCACTTAGAGGGGTTGCATATGATTGGTGGCACCATGGATTGATCACCCAGGATCACGCCTTAGTTCACTCCTATGCTGAGTTCACTGAGCGGCTCATTGCACGGTTTGATCGTAAGGATCCAGAACTTTACTACAGGGAATTGGCTCATCTAAGACAGACTGGTCACGCAGAGGTTTATATTAATGAGTTCCAGCGTATTGCGGTCATGGTACCTGACATGCCTCAGAGACGGAGCGTGATGTTATTTATTGAGGGGTTACAAGACAGACTTAAGGGCCTGGTTCGTGCTTTCCAACCAGCAACTCTTAAAGAGGCTATTGAGGTGACATTGAGATTAGATACTGTTCCCACTTCTTATCAGGCAGATAAGAAACCATTTAGAGACTCACGGCCTACTCAGAAGGCCAATACATCATAGAACAAAGGAGGAACTTCATCTAAAAACGCTTGGATGAATCAGGAGACAAGGAATGAATTGAGAAGGAAAAAGTTATGTTTTTCCTGCAAAGATCCATGGGAACCAGGACATCGTTGCATGGGCAAGGGAAAGGTCCATTTGATTGAGGTGACTTCTGAGTTAGGGGATGAGGAGGTTCCTGATACTGATTTTGAGGATAATACAGAAGATGTTGAGCAGGTTCAGACACAGTTGGAGCTAGACACCCCTGAGCCTTTGGCATTCGCCAAAGTAGCCATGGCTACCCTCTCCAGTTATCCTAAGTTTCACGCCTTCAGATTGAAAGGGACACTTAAGGGTAAGCGGGTCACTAGCCTGGTAGACACTGGGGCTACACATAACTTTATTGACCAAAAATTAGTTGAGAGGCGTGGCTTACAGTATGAGGGGTTTGGCGGTTTTGGAGTAAAGGTAATAGATGGTGCAATTTTGAGTTGTACCAAACGGATTCTGCGGCTTAGTATTCAGATGGGGGACCATACTTTGACTGATGATTTTTATGTACTTCCTATAGAGGATTATGATGTGGTGTTGGACATGTAGTGGTTACAAGGTATTGGACGTTACATTATTGATCACCGTCTTATGCAATTAGAGTTTCTTTCTGGAGGAAAGAAGGTGATTTTGAGGGCAGCTTCTGATGGTGGGCCTAGAAAGGTGACTTCTCGTAGGATGGAGGCTATCCTTAGACATAATGATGTACTCCGGGCTACGCATTGTTTGGTTAAGCCCAAAACACCCACATCTCCGGACGGCCGTGTGTTTCATGTGGACATTCAGTCAGTGATGGATCGTCATGGTAGAATCTTTGGTGATATACCTCCTGGAGTGCCTCCAGACAGAGGTTTTGAGCATGGAAGAGAGTTAGAGGAGGGAGCAAAGCCAGTGATTACTACTCCATATCGTCATCCTAGAGCTTACAAGGATGAAATTGAGAAGACTATTCATGAATTGTTGGATATGGGGTTCATTCGGCCTAGTTCCAGCCCCTTTGCTTCTTCTGTAGTGTTGGTTAAGAAGAAGAATGGGACTCTAAGGATGTGTGTTGATTATAGAGCTTTGAACAAGAAAACAATCAAAAACAGATATCCTATTCCTCGCATAGATGAGTTGTTGGATGAACTTCATGGGGCTCTATATTTCTCTAAGATTGATCTTCGCTCTGGCTACCATCAGATTCGTGTACGAGCCGAGGATGTACACAAGACTGCTTTCCGTTGTCACTATGGGCACTATGAGTTCTTGGTAATGCCATTTGGCCTTACCAATGCACCTGCAACCTTCCAATCCTGTATGAACCATATCTTCAACAAGCAGTTGAGGAAGTCGGTTCTAGTATTCTTTGATGATATATTAATTTATAGTGATACTTGGGAGGATCATCTCTGACATCTTGAGGAGGTACTTAGCATAATGGAGGACCAGTCTCTATTTGCTAAGCTCTCCAAATGTGAGTTTGGATTGAGGGAGGTACTATACTTGGGACATGTAATTAGTGCTGATGGGGTTAAGGTGCATGAGGAGAAGATTCAGGCAATTCAGAATTGGCCGGTCCCTCGGAACATTACTGAGTTACGTGGATTCCTTGGATTGTGTGCTTATTATAGAAGATTTGTTAAGGGGTTTTCTCAGTTGGCAGCACCTTTGACAGATCTTACTAAGAAAGGAGCCTTCAGATGGACAGAACTTGCACAGGGGGTCTTTGATAGACTCAAAGAGGTTATGAGCATTTGCCCTGTTTTGGCACTTCCTGATTTTTCACAGCCATTTGTTCTAGAATGTGATGCTTCGGGATTGGGTATAGGAGCTGTGTTGATGCAGAACAAACATCCTATTGCCTATGAGAGTAGAAAGTTGCAAAATAATGAAAGGTTGTATTCTACTTATGACAAGGAAATGTTGGCTATCATGCATGCGTTGGCCAAGTTTAGACAGTACCTTGTGGGCAGCAAATTTGTGGTAAGAACTGACCACAATAGTTTGAAATATTTCCTAAATCAGGAGCTCAATGATAGACATCAAAAATGGATCAGCAAAATTCAGGCTTATGATTTCAATATCGAATTCATAAAGGGAAAGAATAATATTGTGGCCGATGCGCTCTCTCGGAAACCTTCATTGGCTGCCCTTTGCTCATTGAGCGAGATTTCAACAGATTGGAAGGCTCAACTTTTAGTTGAGTATTCCAAGAATTAGTATGCTTGTGAGATCATGGAGGGTGTGGTAGTAGATGACAGATATAGTGTGGTAGATGACATTATCTACTACAAAGGCAGGGTTTATCTTGTTCCAGGGTCACAGTTGAAGGAACAAATTTTGCAGGCTCATCATGATACTCCTATGGCAGGACATCCAGGATATGTGAAGACTTATAGGGCGATTTGAGAGAGATTCTCATGGAAGGGTCTCAAAGATGATGTTTTGAGGCATGTTTGGGAGTGTGTGATTTGTCAGCAGAACAAGTCGGAACATACTTACCCAGCAGGATTATTGCAGCTCTTACCTATACCAGAACAGAAGTGGACAGGGATTTCAATGGATTTCATTACAGGTCTTCCTCGGGTTCAGGGGAAAGATTGTATTTATGTGGTTGTGGATAGGTTAACAAAGTACGCCCACTTCTTTTCCATTGCCCTAGATTTTACAGCATCACAGGTGGCTGAGTTATTTTTCAGAGAAGTGTTTAGACTCCATGGTCTTCCCAAGACCATTGTGAGTGACAGGGATAGCAGGTTCATGAGTTCCTTTTGGCAGGAACTTTTCAGGGTTATAGGCACCATGTTGACACCTAGTACTAGTTACCACCCTCAAACGGATGGGCAGACTGAAATAGTTAATAAGTGGGTCGAGGAATATTTGCGTAACTATGTGTCAGGGCAACAAAAGGCATGGGTTCGTTGGTTGTATTTGGGCGAGTATTGTTATAATACCTCGCACCATATGTCCATTGGCATGACGCCTTTTAGAGCTCTCTATGGATATGAGGCATTATCTTTCATTGATTTGGCACTTGGTGACAGTAGAGTTCCCTTGGCTCAGGATTGGTTACAGGAGAACCAGGATATCATGAGATCCCTCAGAGAGAATTTATAGCAGGCCCAAAATCAGCAAAAGATGTACGCTGATAGGCACCGGATTGAGAGAGCATTTGAGGTGGATGATATGGTCTTTCTGTGCTTACAACCATATCGACAGAGCACCCTTAAAAAGGGGAGAGCTAAAAAGCTCAAACCACGTTTCTATGGTCCATACAGAGTGCTTCGACGAGTAGGAGAGGTTGCATATGAGATTGAGTTACCGGCAGACAACAGAATTCATAATGTATTTCACATATCTCGCCTAAAAAGGGCCCTTGGACAGCATATAACAGTTTCACCCGAGTTACCTCCTATGGATGAGGAAGGTAATTTGATTATGGTTCCTGATGAGATTCTTGAGGTAAGGGGACGACAACTGAGGAGACGGGTGATTCGAGAGTATTTGGTTCGATGGAGAGATCTTCCCATAGAGGATGCCACCTGGGAAGGAGAGAGCATTTTGCAGCATCCAGCCTTACAGTTGCTTGTGGGCAAGCATCTCCTAGAGGGGAGGATTGTCATGTCCCCACTCTAGTCCAGTCTAGCAGTGACATGAGAGTCAGCCTATTATGGGGTCTTGTAGGTTGACAGGATGGTACAAAGACCCAGTTTGGTTATTCAGTGTTGGACTTGGTGCTCTAGCAGGTTATTGATCAGTTGGGAGACATTTCTTGTTCTTGGGAGGCAGTTCCTACATTTGTGGAGGTTACTCCTATTTTTTAGGAGACTTGGTCAGGCCCAGGATTGGGACTCCATGAGATTCTATTCGGGGGTGCAGTTCAGCGTGATAGGGCTTGTTCCCTAGTTTTTAAGAGCATCCCTAGATTTTAGGGAGGAGACTGCCAGTGGTTCCTTGATTTCCGGCTCTAGTCACACACAGGTGACAAGTTGTTTTGATAGTTCGTGGGGTCGGTTGGGCATTTCTTGGTTACTTTGGTTATATTTTTAATATTACCGAGTTTCCGTCTTTTAATTAAAATAAGGCTAAGTTATAGCCAATTTGGGGTTATAAGGTGTTTCTGGCTTCTTCGAAATGCGTGTACTAGAGTGTAATAGCTCGTTGGAAAGGTCTCGAACTTTCCTAAATATTTCATTCATAAGTCAAAGCTTTTTGGGGCACGGATTTCTGTTAAGTTGAAAAAAGACATTATTTCCTATACACTCAGCCTCTTAAAAGGAAATTATTATAATTTTCACTTAAGCGCCCTTGGTCCACTTTTCGGGGATCGGATAAAGTGAAAAAATGCTATAAGAGGCGTTTGAAGGAAGGGGAGAGGACATCCAATTATCATATTATTTTTCTCTTGAGAAGGTGTGCTTGGTAGCGTGGAGCATTGGGACGCAAACCCCAATCGCAAGACTTGTGGGACGTAGCCCCCACAAGGAGGTTCGACTATATTTTGGGCTTGGCGATTTGTCACTACTCTTTGGCAAGGCGCTGGTGGGTCTTTGGAAAGAGTGCAGCATTTGGGAAGGGGGGCGATCTCAGCTGTGGAAGATTTGGCGCTGCTGTCTTTGGTGGATTGGAATTCCGTATTGCTGTACTTGACAGCCATCATTGTTCCCAATAGCGTTTCTATCTTGGAGATAACTAGCTGGTCAATTTTCTGCCCTGTTCTCAGTGAATGTTCAGCGAATTCAGGTTGGCTGTTCAACATTGCTTTCCACCTGGATTTTTCTTAGCTTTCTGTAATCAGCTAGTTTAGATTAAATATTAATAAATTCTGCTCCTTCCAATCTGGATATCGATTGTACTTAGATTTAATTTCCAGACTTTGTTTATGTATACGCATTTCAATTATTTCCATTTTGCAAAATTCGTCAAAAAACCAGAAACGAAGAAAAACACAAAATTCCAAAAGAAAATAAAAAAAAAATCACAGCAGTTCATTAGAAGAGATCCATCAGGTATCTTTCAACATGCGTGGATCAAATGGTTACACTTGGGAGAATTTTGTTATAATACTTTCTATCACATGTTAATTGGAATGTCACCTTTTAAAGCTTTGTACGGGTATGATGCTCAATTTTTTGTGAACTTAGTTATTCTAGATAGTAGAGTTCCAAGCGCTAAAGACTTAATTCAAGAAAGTCAAGATATCTTGAGAACTCTCGAGGATGATCTTCAACAAGCACAAAATCAACAAAAGCTATATGCAGATCAGCATAGAACAAAAAGGAGTTTTGAAGTTGGTGACTTGGTGTATTTGCGTTTACAAGCCTACAAGCAAAACTCTATCAAGCAAAGCGGAGCCGAGAAACTCAAACCACGTTTCTATGGACCGTATAAAGTCATATGGAAGATCGGGGAGGTTGCTTATAATTGGGGTTATTTGGAAGTAGCCGAATACACAATGTTTTCCATGTCTCATGCCTAAAAAGGGCACTCTGCTAACATATTGTTTCTTCCATCGAACTACCACCATTGGACGAGGAAGGTAAGTTGATCTTAATACCTGAATCCATCCTCGACGTGCGTGAGAAGAAGCCAAGGAATAGAAGTATCATCGAATATTTGATTTGTTGGCAAAATTTACCTCTTGAAGATGCCACGTGGGAAGGAGCCTCAATCCTTGAACATCCTAACTTTTAATTGCTTGAGGACAAACAATTTTGGGAGGGGAAAACTGTAATATATTCCCAAATGCCTGCCAATAGCAAATCACAACTTCCCAAGACATTAGCACAGCGAAGGAGATAACTGAATATCTGACATCAACATTTGAGAAAGAGATCACTACCCAAATAGGAGATCGTTGCTGAGGAACAACAACAAAGGGATCGCAGCTATTAGGAGCATCATTATTTACTAAGGCGATCACCACACTAAACAACAATAATTAATTAAGGAGATCGCTACATTAAAACATCAATCTTTAAAATAACATTAGTTATTTATTAATTATTTCATTTAATGTGTTAATAGCATTCTTTCAAAGGAAGGATGCCACCCTTGCGAAAGTCACACCTCTTCGTGTAAAGTTGAGGGTATAAATAAGCATTTGGGAATGGAAGGAAAGCATCACATTAAATTCTATCATTCAAACATTAAAGTGCAATTATGTGCTTTATTATTCTATTCAAAGACGAAAACCTTTGATAGAAAATCCAAGGACGAAAACCCTTGTGATAATTATTGTAATCGAAGGACGAAAACCCTTCAATAATTTAATTGTATTATACAAAATTATTATTCAAATATAAAGTTATATTTTATCAAAATAAAAAGAAAATACTCATAAATTCCGTTTTGTCAAATAATATTCTGTTTAGGAATATTACATAGTAACACACTAGCAATACATGAGGACGTGGAGAGTCTCGGGGTTGGTCTGGGGAACAAGTTGGCCCAGTGTTGGACCCTCCTTAAGGTGATGGTTGTTGAAAAGATCTCACAAGGCCGGAAACTTGATGCAATCTGCTCCAAGTTGGAGATTCACACTTCGGCTTTCATGGTTTCTCAGCGGGCAAAATCACTTGGTGCCTTGGTAATGGAGGATTATGAACATGAGCATTCCCTAATAGTGATGAAGACGCTGCATAGTTTGTTATTTTAGTATTATTATTGTTACCTATAGGCTCTATGTTTATAATTGTAGACACTATTTCTGAATTATATAGCACCTCAGTGTTGTACACTTGATAAATATATATTATGAATGTACCTTTAGCTTCTAGACTTTTCTTGCTGTCAAAAGGTTTGCATACATTATCTCTGTGTCTAATTGCTTATCTCTTAGTCCAACCAATGCTATTCCGATGATTCAGACCTTCTATTTTGCCTAGAATGCTATAACCCTGCTTATCTTCTATCTGTACAAGTTTTGGCCCTGCACCTATTTTCCAACTGTCCAGACACTTATGTCTTAGTCAGATGCCTATATCGACGCAAGTGTCCTATCTCAACGCAAGTGTCCAGTGCTTACAAATGAAATGTATTCATATGATCAACTTAAGTGCTTTAATGCGAAATATTCTTGAAAGGGATTGGTATAAATATAATATCAATCTTCATTCATTCATCACCTAGCACAAATCAAAAAACACTCAATCAAGCACTCAAGTGAGCAAAGCTTTTCTGTTTTCTCTTATTTCCATATCAAGCATAGGGACAACATATTTACAGGCTGAAGTACTGAAGGAGCATTCAATGAGCCATATTTGCCAAGTTACAAGCTAGGTCACTGTTGTATTTGCTTGTCACACATTGCATGATTTACACATAAACCAACATGTAGGGAAGAACTACATAAGTGTGAGGCCCTCTTCGGAGTATTGTTGGGGCAGCTCAACATCGGGTGCCCACTAACCCATTTTTCCCACAACCACTACGCAGATGAAGAACTAGGATTTTGCTATTTGACAAGGAGCGATAGTCCATGACCCAAATCTGAATGCACCAAAACGAATGTGACACAACTCAGAAGCATTCCGGTGCTTGCATCCAGTTTTAGTAGGTATTCTGTATTGGACAATTGTGTCTGAGTTAGATAGTAGCATCGATGCAATTGTCCTAGGTCAACACAAGTGTCTACGGCTACAAAGGTACAATTTCTAAAATCAAGCGATTGATCCAAAGTCTAGATCTAGTCTACGGCTACAAAGGTACAATTTCTAAAATCAAGCGATTGATCCAAAGTCTAGATCTAGTCTACTTTCTGTTTGTTTCAGATCAAGATCTATATTAGCATCAGACTCAACTATCTTGTTTTCATTATCATTGTAATATATGACATAACTATACTTTCTATTTTAGCATATCTCAATATAATGAATTCAGTGTGTCAATTTGAGTTTGCAAATTAATTGCCCTGCTTTAGAGATAGTCTACCATCCTTGTGCCCTAGGCTATCTCTATCCCTTAACCCTAGATTCTCCAATTTAGATTTTAGAGTTAAATAGTAATCTTTTACTTCTGTTTCGATAACTCGTAGAAACTTCAGTAGGTTGCAGACGATTAATTTTAGTACTTAATTTTTTCAGTTTTTTCATTATTTATTATAATCACTGCGCTGTAGCCCTATTTTGACCAATCAAAAAAAAAAAAAAATATAATAGATGTGCTGTAGCCCTGTTTTGATGAATAAAAAAAATAATTCAAACATTTTTAAAAATAAATTAGAAGAAATAGGAAAAGTAAACAAAAAGGTTCAGAAAAGAAAAAGAATCAAACACAAGATTACATGAAGAAAAAAAGACGAAAAAGGGTAAATTAATTAAAATAAATAAAAAGGCAAAAATTAAGATAAATAAAAAATAAATAAAATAATAGGAATGCTTAAAATAACATTAGATAAAATAACATAGGGAAGTTAAAAGAAGTAAAAGTTATTAAAAAAATAGTAATTAAAAGTTTATATATATATACATATAAAATAAAATAAAAATAAAAATAAAATATAAATAAAGATAAAAATAAAAATAAAAATAAATAAAACGATTGATAATAAACTAAAAAGAAACATAATAAAAAGTACAAATAAAATAATAAAAATAAAAAATAAAGCGAAAAGAAGAAGAAATAATTAATTAAGTTAACATAAACAAATAAAATAAAATAAAAATAAAAATAAAGAATACAAAATAAAATAGTAAGAATAAATAAATTATAAACAATTGATAATAAATTAATTAGAAACATTAAAAGGATAAAAAATATTATATGTATTAAATTATTAATTGAAAATAAAAATAAAAACATAAAGAAACAAAATGAACTAATAATGAAAGAAAATAACAAAGGGAAGGAGTAGAAAGAACAAACTTGGTGTCGAGTGGGGTTGAGCAGGTGGATGAGGGGCTTCCATGAGTGGCTTAGTTTGAAACCATCATCCCTATTTATATTGTGGGGATGCTTCTTTTTTTCAATAGCTTATCTAATTTTCTTACCTTTCCACCGACCTTCTAAAGCCAAGATTTTTGCATTACCTATGGGAATAGCGTGATTGGTTTTATACTCATGCTCAACTAAAGCAAACTATTTGATGTTAGCATGTTGTAAGTCTTGAGCGTGTTATTTGAACCTAGCTTGGAAGGATCTGCCTGGTTCCCCAATGTAGGATACACCACAAGAACATGTGATCTCATAAACACCTTTTTTAAGCATGAGTTCTCTAGGATCTTTAACTCTTTTTAAACAATTTCTAATTGTTTTGATGGGTTTAATATAAGTCTTGATGCCATTTCCTTTGATAATCCTAACTAGTGTCTCCGTGGCACCTTGAACATACGGTAGGTATGCTTTCATGCCTTCATTGTTAGTCTCAATCCTAGGGTGACCTTGGAGTCTTTTGACTGTGTGGAAAGTTTTCTTAATAAGCAAATCTTTGCACCCATTCTTCTTATTTGCCTTTTGTAGGTGTTTCTCTTCGACTGCTAGGGGTTGAGAACTTTATATTGTAAGGGCCCTTGTGTGCAATGTTTTCAAAACTTTATTTTTTGAGAAGGGTGGTGATGAGAATCTCCTCTAATATAAATATCTGTGTGGTTATTTTTTCTATAAACCTATTGAGACAGGGAACCATTTGCTCTTCAGGGGATTGTAGGTGTTCTTCGACTGCCAGGGGTTGAGAACTTGATATTGTAAGGGCTCTTGTGTACAATGTTTTCAAAACTTTATTTTTTGAGAAGGGTGGTGATGAGAATCTCCTCTAATATAAATATCTGTGTGGTTATTTTTTCTATAAACCTATTGAGACAGGGAACCATTTGCTCTTCAGGGGATAAGGATGTCTAGGAAAGGAAGACAATGGTTTTCTTCGATCTCCATTGTGAATATAATATGTTCAAATAGGGAGTTGAGGTGTACAAAGAGTGTCCATACCGTGCAACCATCTCACATTAGTGTCATCTACAAAAAGATACCACCAGTCAAGTTCTAGAGGGGAAGATTGAATAGCAATCTTTTTGAATTTTTCAATGAATGGATTAGGTACTATAGTGGAAAGTGGCGAGCCCTTCGCCACCCCTTCTATTTGTTCAAAGATTTCACCTTGAAAGCTGAAAGAGGTGGATCTTAAGTAAAATTCCACCAAATCAGCAGTCTCACGATCGGTAACTTCTCTGGTAATTTCCATAGCCTCATCCAACAAAATTTTTGTGAAGAGGGACATAACATCATCTAATTAAAATGTTGTTAAAGTTGCATCTAGGTTTATAGTTTCATCTGGCCTGTCGATTGAAATTATCAATAAGACAATCTGAAATTATATCAGTTGATCCTCTTGAAAAGAAATCTTCATTCCCTGTGCACTTCCAAAATCAGTACTAGCAAAGGGTTGCCTATCAACTTCATTAGTGGAAGTTGCAAGAAGCAATCTGTTTCCATATTCTTGTGCAAAGTTATCAAATACATTGGCAAGGGCCGTTTTTGATACGGCATTTTTTGTCATGTCTGAGCTCTCGATCCACGGTTTGTCCTCCATAGGACAAAGTTCAACTACTTTCTGAAGCATGCTTTTAACAGGATGGGTGCTAGCTCAAATTGTTGAGGGTAGAGTTCCATAACATTATATAATGCAGAATTGATTACTTAGATCAAACTTCTTGTTGTGTGTCTTATATAATTCAATAAGCAAATGATTCAAGGTTTAGCAGCGATGGATCTAATTTGTTTTAAAACAAAACATGACATATGATACGAAATTGAGGAATGCATCCTGTCATTCAAGATGGAATACAGAGATGTGCAATATGCATTACCCACTTGCAACTGTGAACACTATATATGCTAGCAATCTCATTGCAGTATTTGTATGTGAATTTACACCCGAGTTACAACATACCTTTTGGGAACCAACTGCAGAACCAAATGAATCAATCCTCTTTCTATAGCTCCAACAACTCTTTCTATATCCTCATGTTTATATATATATCAACTGCAGAACCAAATGAATCAATCCTCTTTCTATAGCTCCAACAACTCTTTCTATATCCTCATGTTTATAAAATGAATCAATCCTCTTTTTATTGATTCATTTTATAAACATGAGGATATAGAAAGAGTTGTTGGAGCTATAGAAAGAGGATTGATTCATTTGGTTCTGCAGTTGATATATATATAAACATGAGGATATAGAAAGAGTTGTTGGAGCTATAGAAAGAGGATTGATTCATTTGGTTTTGCAGTTGGTTCCCAAAAGGTATGTTGTAACGCGGGTGTAAATTCGAACTTACAACATACAACTTGCAACTGCGAACACTATATATGCTAGCATTCTCATTGCAGTATTTGTATGTGAATTTACACCCGAGTTACAACATACCTTTTGGGAACCAACTGTAGAACCAAATGAATCAATCCTCTTTCTATAGCTCCAACAACTCTTTCTGTATCCTCATATATATATATATATATATATAAACATTTGATCTAAGGTTCTGTATCTTCTCTGTGTTCACACTAGTTTGCTAACACGTCATGCTCAGTTCTGGACTTAGTTCATATTTCTTGAACAAGTTTCCCGTGTCTTGAACTCATGCTCCACTGCCATGATTCTTGGTCTCATTACTATTTTTAGCATATACTGGGCTCTGGTTTTGATGCACATGCATTATTCCATAAATGTGATCGATCATCGCAACCTAACTCGTTGTCTAAGTCGTATATTATGGCTTAACTGCAAGTTCTTGCATGTTCCACCGCTTGACCATTGGGATGAACATATCTTTAAATATCGACCATTGATCTTATGTCTCGTGCCATGATCTGATGGTCCTTATTCAAATCACTCATCTTTAAAACGTGTCCGTTTGATCAAGCTCTGATAGGTTTACGCTCTCCGTTTGATCTTTGTATGCTTTCGAACTTTAACATTCCAACCTTTAAAATGCGTTCGTTGATCTTTCTGACCCGAGCTCTCGCGTGCCGTTGGATCTCCAAAGATCCATGAACTTTATCTTTGTCTAATGTTAAACCTCGAGCTCTTAATCTCATCTCGCTGCTTCCTGAGTCTTTGGATTGAATACGCTCTGTCGATCTTGTCAAACTAGCTCGGTCTTTAACTCGCCTCGGAGTTGTTAAACGTCGAGCACTTTATTCCATTTGAGTCCACTTGCTCTGTTGGATCTTCATTGCATGATCATACGCTCTCCGTTCGATCTTCTAACTAGCTCGAACTTTATCTCTGACAAGCTCTTGCGCATGTGACACTTGGCACTAGCGTGTGCCTTCTGTAGATTGCTGTCAGTGCCCGTGCTTGCGACACTTGGCATCTTCGCGTTGATCATTTACTATTTGACTAGCGCACTGTAGATTTACTATGCAAGCTCCGAGATCGTGACACTTGTCACTAGCGTGTTTACTCACAAGTGCCTTTGACATATTGACTTTGTTGTGCGTCATTGGATCATCAACGTATGATTAAGCGCTCGTCGTTAGATCTTCTAACAAGCTTGAGCTTTACCTTGTGCAAATCTGACTATGGGGACCATCTCGATATGCTTGGAAGACTAACTTTGCACCTTCATATCTTTTGCTTCGCTCATCCACCTATTCTTAAATTTGGACCATATAGACTAGGCATAATCCTAAACAAACCCATATGCTCATTTCTTCTTGAATCCTTTGCGTGTGCGAGATATAATGCCATTAATCTGCTCACTCAGATTCTTTTGCCACAGAGCTAACTATGCATAGAACTTCCTGGAACGCCAATTTTGTTCTTGCATAACTTTTGATGTGCTTCATTGCATGCCCTGTAGTTTAGCGCATAAGATCCTCTCACATAGGGGATTCCATCCATATATCCATCTGCTCCAGAAACCTTAATACGTGCAAGATATGACATCTTAAAAATGCCTACTCAGCATTTTCTTGCCATCTGCAAATTTGATTGTGTAAAAACACTGTCAAAATGTCTGGGAGCCCAACTTTACACATGCATATCTTTTGTCGCACTACATCGCGTGACTTGAGATTTAGTGCATAGAAACTAGGCACAAAAATGAACAAACCCATATGATCATTTTGTCCTGACACCTTCATGTGTGCGAATGCTGACCTCATCAACATGTTTACTTGGCTCTGTTTAGCCCTTTTGCAAATTTGGCTAAGTGTTGGAAACTTAGTGAGTTTTGTCTGAGGAGCCAACTTTGCATCGCGTGGCTTCAAATGTGGCGCATAACAACGAGGGACTAATGTGTTCATAACCATATGACCAAGTCCCCGAGACTCATCCACACGTGGCAATGGTGACGTCAACAAACTGCCTTCTCAGATTTCCTTGTCATAGACCCAAAATGTCTAGATGAACAATATGAAGAATTGAATGAATTCCACTCATGCACACAAGCACTCCAATCATCCTTGACATCTGATAGGATCCCTTGCACATCCTCAAGTCACCATACTCAGCCTTGAACATCAATGACATCCATAATGCCAGTGATCTCCGTTCGACATCAATGACAATCATATTGCCAACACAGTTCTCTTCTTTTGTATTGGTTAGTATCAAACATGCTATGGGATATAACTGCACCATCTAATTCGATTTTAGGAGTAAATGAATTGATCTTTAGATACGTATATCCATCTGAAATTGGGTATAGATTCATATGTATATACAGCTTCAAGTTCCCAAATGGGATATTAGTATGTATCTATATGTATGCACATAATTCCCAAATGGGATGTTACTATATATCTATATGTATGTATATAATGACATCTTTATTCAAATGTTTGTGTAGAAATTACATTTCATTTGCTATGTATCGGCCTTCATTTTAGTTGGTCAAACTTGTTGAAGTAGGTTTGCTGTTGAAGCTCTTTTATCTTAGATGCATGCAGAAGAGTATATTTTATTAGCTAAATGGAACTTACCTTTAGATGCAAACCTAATTTCTTCAATTCAGAAGAATTTTTTTTTTATTGCGAACCTAATTTATTGTATACAGAAAAGCAATTTTTTTTAGGTCACTGGAACTGGCCTCAGAGGTTTGCTTGGTCATTCTTTTTAGTTTGTGGGAATAAGATTCATCAGAAAAATGTTCTATCGTGGAGGAGTGCAGAAGTGAGTGAGGCAGTCTTTAGCAGCTGCAGACTTGGTTCTTGTACTGATACTAAAATAACATATATTATGTTGATATAATTCAAAATTGTAAAGAAGCTTTGTAATATGGATTTTTGTTTTCATAGCTATTTCTTCAGGCCATTTGAGAAACAGATGTACCAAATTTGGATACCAACCCTAGCGCTGAAGACCGTGTAAATGCTCGCTTCTATCGATTCTTCAATATTCATTACTATGCGTTTTTCAATATTTTCATGTAATACAATATTATCTTTCTTCGCTATAGTTAAGTCAAACTTGGTGCCAAACAATCAACAAAGTTACTTATTCCCATTTCTTGGTGATTGATTGACATTTGCAGCAGATGTTGGTTATAAATGATCTGGATATTGGATCACGTGAATACAGTTGGGCTCTCACATTGGTTACAAGAATTCTACCCTCTAACATACATGGTCAAATGTCATTAGATCTGTTTCCTTTCCCTGCATTATTGGAACCCTAACAAGTGTCAGTTGCAATTGATCAGATTGTGGGTTCTTTTAGATCCTTTCAGTAATCAAACGTTATTCCCAGAAGGACCAGCACTTGTTACTGAAGAGGCACTTATTCAGATTGACAGTTATCTCAATAATTCAGAGAAAATTTTCAATGGAATTAGTAAGTTGTTGTCTGAAATTGGGGTAAGAGTATTCCAATTTCATCAATTGGCAGTAGTACAAATGTGAACGACGATAGTTGTCCCCATAACATGATTTGTTTCTGACTTGTGTAATGTGAAGACTACAGAAAATTAATGTGCGTGTTTTGGTTGTTTTAAGGTGTAGGTATTACTGTATTATATTAGAAAAATAGGAACAACAGTCAGAAGGCAGCAGAAGAACAGTAGACTTCACAAAAAAATTAGGAGAAAAGCAATTGTTCATGTGCCTTGACCATGCTTCTATATTCTGACAAGTTTCCTTGTTACATTTGACTTTCAAACTACCAATAAAAATCCCTTAAATGCAAGGCATTTACAAATAGTCCACATGTATTGTGTATGCTTCACCTGATTTGCATATCAAAACTATTTTTTAATGCAGCTCTAACCCTGTTTCAAAGCTCCCTCTTTGGCAGTGGCTAGCAGGATGCTTTAGAAACTTGAAATTATTCATACTTTTAACAGGCAAATTAAACAATTCATTATCTTCAGTATGCTTCCACATTCTAGAAGATTTTAAACTGTCTTTAAACCACTGCCACACATTTCTTTAAATGGCAGATATTTTGACAAATTACCTTGTTACATTTGACTTTCAAACTACCAATGAAAATCCCTTAAATGCAAGGCATTTTTAAATAGTCCACATGTATTGTGTATGCTTCACCGGATTTGCAAATCAAAACTATTTTTTAATGCATCTCTAACCCTGTTTCAAAGCTCCCTCTTTGGCAGTGGCTAGCAGGATGTTTTTGAAACTTGAATTTATTCATATTTTTAACATGCAAATTAAACAATTCATTGTCTTCAGTATGCTTCCACATTCTAGAAGATTTTAAACTATCTTTAAACCACTGCCACAAATTTCTTTAAATGGCAGGTATTAAAGCTGCATCATGTCACTTGTAACTTATTGTAAGGGAATGGATAGATTAAACATATCCTACTCAAGATACTAACCTTTTTAAAAGCTTATTGTAAGGATTTTTTTTTAGAGTTTTGAGCCCATGGAAACACACTAACCATTCACCCAATAAATTTTCCTTACAAAATCCCTTTGCAAAAGTCAGATATAGAGATCGAAGGAGCTTACAACTGCCACACAAATCATTGTTCATTTATTGTGTTTGGATTCTTAAAGATCAACCAGGTACCGCTATTATTCATGAATTAGCAAAACTTATTTTCTCTGTACAGATTAAAATGGGCAATGGTTCAATTCATTTTGGACTACATTTTTCCAACTAGCAAATTCTATATATTTTTTAAATTTTCTTCAACAGTGGTAAGTTTCAGTGACAGTAGTAATCAAGATTGGTGGAATTTGTGTTAGTTTAATATCAGGGTTGATGAAATTCCAAACAAGTTAGTTAGTTCGGATTGTTTTTACAGACAAAAGGAGATGATTGAAAATATAGGGATATGTAGGGCAATTTTCTTTACATAACATAATGCAAGATAAAATTGGCGAGCACTTCCTAATGGAATGAGCTCATGTGGTAAACCATCGGGGCTTTCATAACAGAGACATGCATTTGAATCCTGAAGAAACATGTTCAATGATAAAATGCATAGTTACTAAATCTGGTTAGATCTGCACAAAATCTGACCGGATTCAGATTTTTTGGCCAGCCCAGATAAGTTTGTCTGGGTTGGCCCAATTTTTTTTCAATTTTTTATTTTTTAGGTTTTCTGCAGAAAAAATGCCTAGAAACTATAGATATTATATAATATTTAAATATTAACATTTTGTATTACTTTATTAATATTTTTCATTGCATTTGTCAATTTTGCATATGTATAAAACAATGCTCACATATATATATCTATATATTCCAGATCGGATTTTTTTGAACTTTTCCAAGAATTCTGGATTTTCGGATATCTTTGCCCTCCCGAATGGATCCGGATTTCTGAACTAGGTAACTATGACAAAATGTACAAATGTTAAGTGTTGAAATTGGGTAAACTACCACATCCAATTCTGCGTGTGGTGTACCCAAATGATGAATTTAGGTACAGGTACTGGGTGAATTTGATGGAATACATACCCCTTGGTTGTAAGAACTAAACTGGAGGACACCCTGTAAGGAGAGTTTTGCCAAATCAAAATAAAAATTGTTGAAGACTCCATAAACATAAAAATGAAATCATAGCTATTATTGGTACCCTATATTTGACGGGTTTGATGACATGTCTGAATTGTATATATATATATGTTCATATCAAAAATGCACAGAAACATATTTTTTGGGGGCTCAAAGATATAGAGGAATGTAGTCAGAGCCACTAATAAAGTTTCTCCACTGGCACAATTGGGTGGAACAAACAATTACTATTTTGGGTTTTTAGTATTTGTAGGGTTGGTGGGATTATATATATATATATATATATATATATTTTTCCATATAAAAAATGCACAGAAATATATTTTTTGGGGGCTCAAAGATATAGAGGAATGCAGTCAGGGTCGCTAATAAAGTTTCTCCACTGGCACAATCGGGTGGAGCCAACAATTGCTATTTTGGGTTTTTAGTATTTGTAGGGTTGGTGTGATTCCTCCTCTGCAATCCCAATGTCCAGTGCATACCTCCAGCTGGAGAATTTCATTGCAACAGAACCCTTTAGTAGTGAATTTTCCTAGAATTCTCTTTTTCTTATGACAATATACATACAAAACCGGGTAGAAAAAACATTTTGAGTATTGTGCGATAAAAAGATTATACCATTCAAGGATAGATGCATTCTAGGGTAGAGTCATTCTCAGTTGCAGGGTAGAGCCTATCATAGGATGGACATTTTTTTTTAATGGATAGACACAAGGGGCTTCTATTTGGGGTCCCAGCCCTTTATATAGATATACACCATGTGCATTGCTTGCTGAGGCACAGCTGAGGAGTTTCTGAAAAGAAGAGGCTGAAGAAACCAAGCAAACTACCTCCATAAACTTGAGACAGATGGTAGATTCTAAAAAGCATTATATTTTAACGTTTTTATTGATATGGGCAAACAAAAGACTTCAACATCTTGGGGATTCCCATGTTGGCTTTCTCAGCAATCAGTCTGAGCCAAGTATCAGCTACCACTGAAACATTAAGATCCTATTTAACAAGGCCATTGTTTTTCCATGGGTAGCACTGAGATTGCCATCCATATTGCTGATGAGTTCATGGAGCAGATAAGTGACCCCCTGCGTTGGCCCATATTGTTTCAAGCTCAATAATTGGAGTGATTTCGTGGATATTCATTGCTGTCAATAGTTTCAGTTTCAGTTCCAGTTCCAGTTCCTGGAAAAATTATCTTTCTTGAATCTGGCACGATCCCATTAATAACTTCAGTATCACTTGTTTCACCTTGCTTTTCCCTTCTATAGCCTGCCACCAAAGATTAATCCAACCAACATTTTTCCTATGCAGATTTGATTCCATTATACAGCTTTCTGCAAAATTCTTTCTGAAGGGAATTGACATCCATACACGTAGTTTTCTTTCCTTTGTCTTCAGGGTATGCTTTTTCTGCCACCCCTTAGCCTCTGTCATATGAGGCTACCCTTTCCTTGTTCACTATTTGTCACAATTCTGCCCTCCAAATCAGGCTGCTTAGTTTCCTACTCAAAGATGTAGATGAGCGATCGTCCCAAGGGGGAGGTCTGAAAAACCATATAATGAAACTATGTAGAGGAGCCATCATCTTATAACTTTGTAAGTTTGTTCTAAATTCTCATCAACAACGTTCTCAAGGTTATAATTGGAGGGGCAAGTTTTTGAGGGAACACTTGTCTCCCTTCCTTTGGGCCTTAGGTTGATTTCTTGATTAGCTTAGAGCTACTAGGTCTGCAAGTTGGTTCCATTCCCTTTTAACGTGGAAGATCTAAACTTCTCTGAATCCTGAAGGGGTCTAATTATGTCTTGAATGGTCATATCTAATTTCCAATTGCGGCAGCGTTGTTTGTTAACTGTCTCAAGTTCTCAACTATACCCACCTTTGATGATCAATTATTTTCAGTTGTTTTCTATATCATGTCTAATTCACAAGAGAAGAGCCTTTGCTTTGGCTTGATTATTGGAACAATCTCCATAGGTATCATAATAGTAAAGCCACATATTATGATATTGCTCTCAACATCTCTGATTGGACCACCTCTTCCTGCTGGGCCTAGGTTACCTTTGGTAGCACCATCAAAATTTAACTTCCATTCCCAGGGTTCAGGTCTATTTTATTCGACTGAGACCTTTTCAACCTCATTTGATCTGGCTTTATTATCAGGGGACTTAAGTTGCTACTATGGAGTGTACGTTATACAATAAATGAGATAAGTTACAACTAAATAGAAATAAGAAATATGGGGAAGCTATGGAGTCCTGAACACTGCAGCAAGAATTTTCCAGGAGCCTAAAGTTTCTCGATCCATATCTGGCCTTCAATGCCAAATGTTAAATGGTGATATGTACCAAGATGCGAAAATTTTGTAACAGGTGGTCTAAAATTTACAGTGATTTTTAAATGTCAATTACCCAGGATTCTATACCTCAAGTTTGTATAAAATTGATCATATAAATTAATTATTATGTTGGGTGCAGTGGGGCATTAGCAGGCTTGTTTGTGATCTGATAGATTGTAGTAACGTATGGCTTCTAGTGATGCCCAGTCCTTTCATCAATTTGATAGAAAATAGTAAATACATTCTGCAAACACAACTCTTAAGTCAATTACATTGAATTATCAATTCATGTGTTAGGTAGAAAGTACATTCTGCAAACACATCTCTAAAGTTAGTTACGTTGAATTATCATAAGAGTAATCTGGTCACTTCTATTTGCTAGACAACTTGTCTGTAATTTGTGATAGCTATTCTACTAATTTGTAGGTGGTCTTTTGTTTGTACATGTGTTATTTAAAAACTTTTTTCTCTACTTTCAAGTGCTTTCATAGAATTATTAATGACTAGATAATTGATCAATCTGCAAATTATTTTGTTCTTGTTTTTGCCATTGTCAATCACATCATAGTTTCCTTGCAGGCTGAAAATGGCAGACTTAAGCATGGGCATTCTAATAGATGTTGTGGATGAAGAATGGATGCAGGAAACTTTACCAGATGATGGTATGTTCTTGTGCTAAACTGTGACATGTCTTTAAAGAAAATAGACTTAGTTCTTGTGCGCACAAGTTAAATTGCTTGTATGCTGTTAAAGTTTACTATGTGCAATGTGAGCATTCCTTATTTCCATCTTCTGTTTCTAACGAGGTGATCTCATTCTCAAATGTATTGTATAATCTTCCATAATTTTTATGAGTCTCATCTTTTACATTGGTCAACAAGCTTTGGTTCTTGTCATCTGGTTTTGCCATTAATGGCTTGTTCCCACTCAATGCGTCTTCCCAGAAATGGGTGCTAACTCCATCTTAATTTTGCTAAGTAGGCGATTCGTTTTGGGTACGGGTATGGAGAATCGGGTACCAATGATTTATCTTGTTCCCTGGATATGTTTTTGGATACAGCTGTGTATATATATATATATATTAAAACTATTTCGAAATAAGCAAAATTAACTGCGTATTATGCATAGAGTAAACAAAATAAGTTAAATAACCACAAAACATACTGATAATTCAATGCCAAATGTCATGATATTTAGTGGTCGAACTTAGATTAGTCTTAGAACAAGTACATAGTGCAAATGTTACAATGTATACACAAAAATCAAGACAAATCAACATATTCATTATATTCATATTAGTTTTCATTTTCAATGTCTTCATTAGCATTGTCATGTGGTTCATTAGAATCACAAGTAGTAGCAATGCCACTCCCACTAGCTCTGCTATGCTGGTCGTGTGAAGAACTCACTAGCTCGAGTGAAAGGTGGGCAATGGAAGCATCCAAGTTAGGACTCTTTGGGTCTAAATCTCAACACATTGTTGCCCTTTGCTTGTACTCATCCTGCTTGTGCATTGGAAAGTGCAGGTTGGAATGACATAGACCAAATTATCTGCCTTTTTTGCTGCCAGCTTATTGTGCCTAACTAAGTGATAAAGGAGTATGTACCCCAGTTCTGCTCAACTGGCAAAATGAGTGTGAAAGTTGTAGCCTTGAGCAATTGAAAAAATGAAGGTGAGAGAGCAAATGTGCAATGAGAGGTAAAAATGCAAGGAGAGGTAAATGTGTTGTTCTTGTTGTTTTCTTTTGATAAAACGAGTGTGAAAGTTGCTTTTAGGGTTTCCCCTATACTTTATTTTATTTTATATTGTTTTTTGAAGTCCATATTTGAATTTTTTTAAAGTGAAAGCCAAAAAAAATATAGAAGGTTTTTGGGCCTGGATACCTGTCCCATTTGGGCAAGATACCTCTGGGCACCTGCGGATATGCCTGGGTTTGTCCTAGTATGAACTTGGGCTGTATCTGCAGTTACTCAAATGTTGCCCGAATCCCCTGCCGAATCATGCTGGTAGCTGTACCTAGGGTGTATGGGGTTGAACCCAGGCTATCTGAAGGTGCCTAGATGCATCTTATCTGAATCCCCAGCCAAATCGTGCCGGTAGCTGTACGCAGGGTGTACTGTACAGTACCTGCATCAATGGGTAGGGTTATCCTGTAACATAGTGATTTTGTAAAAACAATAAGCATTGATTACCGATGGTCATTATTTAATCTGACCCGAAATTGAGCTGTGTTTTAGAATTTGGATATTTTTGGTGAGATGGCAGTTATTATTATTTGATTGCCCAAGAACTTAGCTTGTGTGATTCTTGATCGCAATGCTTTGGATGAAGTTATTAGTCACCAGCTAAGTTTCTTTCAAGGGCTTGGTTTTGTAATTGAAGATTTCTAATATTTTTTTCGTTGTTTTATAATTGCCAGTGATTCTTTTTGAAAGGACAGCAGTGGCAGTTTATCTTCGTCATATGCTCCCTACCATAGAATGTTTGTGAGCATCTTTGTGATCACCGATGTTACATTTTGTGGAAGCTTAAGTAAAAAGAACATGCATGTTGGACAACCTATAACACAGATTTTATTGACTGAATTTTTTCTGCTAATGTTAGTCAACTGTTTGTCCGTTACTGTATTTTTTTTATTTTAATTTTTTGCAATGACCGGTTTCCAATTTTCCTTTGTGACTTTTTCCTACAAGGAAAACATCAATGTATTGTACAGGCAATGCTGCATTTTGTACGTTAGAAATCTTATTTTCTGCAACTGTTTGTATTCTTATATTTGCATTGAGATATATGATTTTGTTTATTTAATTTGGCCTGAGGCCTCCTTATGATAATTATTTGATGAAGACGTTTTTCCTTTAGCTGCAAAACTAGTAGTGTGTAATAGGCTCTATTTCATTGACTGGCCTGAATTCCTTCAATCTATTGTTATGTTTGGCATGTGTCGATTCCCTGCTTATTGTTTTTGCCATGATTATGAATACACAAGGATATAAAAGGCCTCCTTGCCATAAACCCCTTAATGGATGGAAGGATTTGGTTCAGGTTGAAATGCCATTTATTAAAACTGGGCAAATAATTAGTGAATGCAAGCATTAATCCAATTGATCAGGTCTTCTGAAGATCCAAATCATCTCAGGTTCAGTATGACACACATTTGTGTTTAATTACTTTCATTGAAAGTAGTACTCGTGTCTAGTTAGATTAACACTCCTGGGTGTTTTCCTTGCACTAGTGCATATGGTCTCTTGGGTGAAAAAAATGCTGTCGACCTCTATTACTTTTTCTTTGGATAAAGAAAGATTTTTTATTGCAAGAAAACAACCAAAGTTGGCTTACAATTACAACAAGAGGAAACACAAAGAAACTAGACATTAAGAGACACGGCCATAAAAAACCCAGACAATAAGCAAACTACATGTCACATGGCATCTAGTCCCAACTAGGCAAAATAAAGGCTGGATTATCTAGACATATAGACTATAAATGATCAGAGGCAGTTAGCTTGGCCATTGTCATTGCCAACCACATTGTTTGAATTGACTTCATTGTTTCCAATTTTAGCCTTCCGTTATTAGCATTAATTCCATTGTTGGCTCTGTTATTGCCATTGTTGAGTCTAATTTTGCTGTTGTTGACTCCATTGTTGCCACTGCTATAGCAGGTCAGCACACCTAATTGCCTTAACAGCTCCTTTTGGTTAGTGATGCCAACCTGAAGTCCATTAATAACTACTCTTCCCACCTCCCCAGCAATCGGTGCTCCTCCACAATGCACTGTCTAGTACCTGCGATTTCAGCCTTGATTGCAAGTCTGAGAGAGACCAGCTCATCAGTAAATTCTTTTGCTTTAACATCATCCCACACACTTGCAGGTTGCAGATTATAAGAGGCAGGGGCTTGGACTCCATCAATGGCAATCCTCTTTCCTTCTATATCAGTGGCAGAATTTTCCACACAAAGCTCTTCCCAATTCACAGAAGATTTGACTTTACTTGAAGAGGCTCCTTCTGCCCCAGGAACTTTATTAAGATTGAGATGTTTGTTTCGGAGATTGGGTCACTTTGAAGGGGATTCCTCCTTGCTTCTGGCATTTCCTTTGAGAGGAAGCACGGATGGGCTATATTCAAAGGGCTATTCTCTAGCCCAATAACTACTGTCATGTTGAATCTGGCCTTCATATACATTGCTGAAGCTGTTTGTGAAACTGGAGTCTCTGTAGATGGGATGAACAGTGTGGCAGATGGAGCACTGGTGATAAACATGTGTTGTGCTGCGGAGTATTAACATCAGTGTGATTAAAAAAGCTCAACTTTTAGATTATTAGCTCCATAAAAGTTGGGTTGAGAGGAATTTCAATGGAAAAAGCTTCTATTGCCTCTACCACCTCTGGCTGCTCTGCCAGGGCCTCTGCCTCCCTGTCCACTCCATCCATTGCTGCCAGTCTATCTTCTGTTATGAAGATTATAGCATGATTGAACTTGATGGTATTGCTCATCATTTCTAGCTGAATCTGCCAGGTTATGCATGATGACAATGGGGACCTGGACTATGGCAGTAAGTCTGTGAGATGCCGTGGAAGAAAGGCTTTTTAGTGCAGAGGAAGGTGAAGATGCAGAACAGCCCACAAAAGGCAAAATCTATCACAAAATACATTAACAGGTGGACTGAAAAGGAAAAGGTTTGCTAAAAGGTGATATGAAAACAAAGGAGAGAATGGGCTTGCTTTAATAGCTAAGCATAGTTAACAGATAAGAAAGGTGCAATGTTGCAGCAGAAAGCTTCATTGACAATAGCTATGCTAGGGGGAGTTGAAAGGCGTTTCCTTGTAAGGAATGGCACTTTCCAAAAACCTTTGAAGTCACTGGCCATAATGGAGTAAAGAAATAACCTAAGTTTACTGCTCATCATTTCTAGTTGGATCTGCTGGGTTAGGCATGATGGCAATGGGGACCTGGATCCAGGCAGTAAGTCTGGGAGATGCCATGGAAGAAAGGCTTTTAGTGCAAAGAAAGGAAAACATGCAGAACAGCCAACAGAAGGAAAAAGCAAGGCAAATAAAAGTTTATTGATTAAACTGTGAACATTACCATGAAACGTGGCTAAATATATAGCCAGTGAGAAACCTACAAACTAGGAGTCCAGCTTATCAACTCATTAGTAGCATAAACATATCTATGCATAGACAATGACAACGAAAAAGCCAATATTAGGCATTATCTGTAAATTGAACTAACTTAATCTAATACACTCCCTTAATGACTAAACCATAATTAATTCCAATATATCTAAACATTACAAACTTATCTTTAACAAGAGGCAGAAAAATGTCTTCAATATTAACCAACTGATGAATGTAATGGTGATGAAATTTGATGTGCTTAGCCTTGGTACGATAGACTAGGTTCTTCACCATTATGAGAACACTTAGGTTGTCACAAAAAAATGGATTTGTTGTAGTTTGGTCAAGTTGAAGATCTGCTAATATTGTTTGTATCCACGTAGTTTCACAACCTGCACTAACTACTACTTTGTACTTGACTTCAATGGAGAATAACGTCTTCATTATTACCCAATTGATGAATGTAATGGTGATGAACTTTGATGTGCTTAGTTCTGGTGTGATAGTCTGGGTTCTTCACGATATTGAGAACACTGGTTATCACAAAAAAAATGGATTTGGTGTAGATTGGTCAAGTTGAAGATCTGCTAATATTGCTTGTATCCACATAGTTTCACAACCTGCACTAACTAATGTTTTGTACTTGACTTCAGTAGAGGATAAGGCAACTATAGTTTGAAGCTTGCTCTGCCAAGAAAAATCCTTTGAAGCAAGAGTGAAAACATAACTTGTTGTGGACCTTATTGAATCAACTAATCTTGCATAATCTAAATTAGTGTATCTTGTTAGCACGAATTTGACAAACTTGTGATATAGCTTGCCTAAGTCAAGGGTCCCTTTAACATATCAAAGGACTCATTTTGCAGCTAGCCAATGTTCCTATTGTGGTTTACACATGAAGCGAGAAAGAAAACTTATTGCAAAACACATATCTGGTTCGGTTGTAGTGAGATAAATCAAACTACCTACCAATTGCCGATACTTTGTTTCATTGACTAGTGGTGAATTAGTATTAGTTGAGTTTTGTCCGAACTTCCATAGGCGTAGTTGTTGGATTACAATCAATCATTCTGATTTTTTCCAATAGGGCATTTGTATACTTAGTTTGTGAGACAAAAGTTATACGATCAAATTGCCAAAATTCTGCATTTAAACAATATTGAATTAGGTTTAGATCTATCATTTCAAAAACATAACAAATTTCAGCTTTCACCTGTTGATTTAAGTCGACATTGCTTCCAATGATGGCAAGATCATCAACATAGACAACTAGAGCCACTATGTTAACATCAGCTATTTTTACATAGAGAGCTGGCTCATAATCACTTTTCTAAAACCCGAATCTCTAAAGTATTAATCAAATTTAAAACACCAAGCTCGAGGAGCTTGCTAAAGTTCATACATGGACTTCACAAACTTGCAAACTAGATGCTCTTTTCCAAGCCCTTGAATTCTGCCACTGAATCATGTAAACTTCTTTGCCCAATTCTTCATTCAAGAAGACACTTTTAACATACATATGATATACCTTCAATCCAAACCGAACAACAATAACAACCACCAACCAAATGGATACCATCTTTAGAGTAGAAGCAAAAATTTCTTTATAGTCTATCCATTCTTCCTATCCATATTATTTGATGACAATATGAGCTTTGTACTTGTCTAAGGAACCATGCGATTTATTGTTAATTTTATAAATCCATTTACAACCAATGAATTTGTTACCTTGGGGTAAATCTGACAACACCCAAGTCTTGTTTTTCATCAAAGTATCATATTCCACCTTCATAGGGGATTCCCATTCATGCGTCCCTTTGGCATCTTCAAATGTATTGGGTTAAAATACCTATGAAATAGCTGAAGTGAAATAAAAATTTACCAGCTCACCATTTTGCACTGCTTGTTTCCTTGATCTCGTGGATCTTCCTTCCATTGTTTGTGGAAAATGACCCTCTTGTACGTTCTTCATTGTTGTATAATAGCACATTTTGGTCTCTTTTGTTGGTTTACTAGATTTGATTGTGAATCACTATTTTCTTCACTGGATCCCTCCTTGGAACTTGACTCCTCTTGTGTTTCCCTCTTTTAACCTGGTTCACTTTTAGCACCATAACTTGTTCCAAGATCAGTAGCAATTACTCATACACTATTATCCACAAATTTGCCATTACCTAAGAAAAGTGGTATTTTCTCATCTACAACATTATCTCTATTTACCACAATTTTGTTTGTAGAATTTCTAGTAATCTATGTATTAGACTGTTCACTATAGCTAACAAACATCTATATTTTACTTTTGACATCTAAACCACTCCTCTTTTCTTTAGGAATCAATGCAACTGAAAACACAAAAATCACTTACATTAGATGTTATGACTGACCATTCTTTCTCGGGAGTAATATTTTGCGAGACTTTACAAGGACTTTTGTTAAGGATGTAAACAACTGTATTCACAGCTTTTGCCTAGTATCGATAAGTTACATTCTGGCTCTGCACCATGCACCATGCCATCTCCATAATTGTCTTATCCCTTCATTTCAACAACTCCATTTTGATGTGGAGTATACAAAGTAGCATACTGCCTATGTATACCTTCCTACTTGCAGAAATTCTTGAATCATTTAAAAACAAACTCGCCTCCGTTATCTGATATTAGAGCTTTGACCTGTTTATTTGTCTGTTTTTTCTATCAAAGCTTCCTATGCAACAAAATTAGATAAACAAAATTTTATTTAAAAAGTAAACCGACATATTTTCTAGAAAAATCATCAACTATCAGCAAAAAGTACTATGCTATCAATGATTTGAGAGATACTGCAGGCCTCCTGAAGTGTTTTCAGAACACCATTATTCTATCAACAAAGACTTACAACATTGGTTATTGCCTATTAACATCACACCTTTTTTTGGTTGATGCAAGATTGCTTATGAACCCAGATGCTACTGCATCACTTCTGTCATTATACTTGCCACGATAGAGATTTAAGTAGAGATCCATGCTTTCTTTCTTCTTTTCTATGCCTTGGCAGATTGTTGTTATTTTTGGTTTTGTTTTCTTGGCTTGCAGGCTTGAGTGTTGTACAGCTGCACTTCAATCCTCTGAGCAGCAGCACCTCACTCCATGAGGCTTGAACTACTCACAGGGCTGCGCTCTCTCTGCTCCTACAGATGCTTCTACACTTCAACAGATACAATTTCAGCAATCACCCCATTCCTCTCTACCAAGTGCTTCACAGGGAGATTTTACACATGAAAGACTGATATAATGCCGCAGCACATTTTTCTCTGTGCTGTACGGACTTGCCTTTTGATGTTTTGTCTTGTTTTGCTGTGTTACAGAGACATGCTTCAGCCAAACATGCTTCATGCACTGCTGCACTTCTGCTTCACGCTTCCTCAAGAGTATTTTCTGAGCACACACGTGTGTTGGGCTGCACATCAAAGTCTCTCGCATCAACACCTCACACACTGCAGATCATGCTTCACCAGATGCCACCTTTGATTCGGTAGGCTCTCTCTTCCTCAAATACCGTCTCTTAACAAGAATTTAACAGCCACATGCTCTCAAATAGATACCATTAAAGTTTATAGATTAAATCGTGAACATTACAATGAAGTGTGGCTAAATATATAGCCGGTGAGAAACCTAAAACTAGGAAGCAATCTTATCACCTAAACAACCTACGTGATATCATTAGCACACACATATCTAAGCATAGACATTGACAACAGACAAGCCAATATTAGGCATTATTTGTAAAATTGAACTAACTTAATCTAATAGCTAAATTCATTAACAGGGGGAAAACAAAAGAGAGAATGGGCTTGCTTCAATAACCAAGCTTAGTCAACAGATAAGGAAGGTGCGGCATTGCTGCAGAAAGCTTTATTGAAAATAGCAATGCCAAGGGAAGTTAGAAGGCGATTCCTAGTAATGAATGGCAATTTCCAAAAACCTTTAAAGTCACTGGCCAAAATGGAGAAAAGAAATAACATAAGTTTCCAAAGTGATATTTCCTTTTTAAGATATCTTCGCCTGTGGACGTGAATAGAAATGGAACGAAGGTTGTAGATGTTTATTTTGATCGAGAAAACATTCCAAATTATTTCCAGTTGCCAAAGGTTGGAAGTAGTGGCATGCCTGCCACTACTAACAGCAGTATCAGTCCACATAGATGTGCCTGAAGTCGAGAACTTGAAGTGAATATCTTTGCCTTAGCTGGTTGGCTATGTCAGGGATGCAGCACTTTCTTTTTTTGGAAGTCCATGCCAGTCCCAAATTCCTTCCAAATTCTGCAAAGAATCAAATGAAAGACTACTATGGAACAAGCTGAAAATGACTAATCCAGAGATCACCTAACTTCAGCTTGAGGAACAAATGAATTGATGAGCAGATGTGAGCACCGATGGAAGAATGCCAAAGGAACAGATTAACAGGCTTGCTGAAACATAATGCAAAGGAGCATGGTGGCGTAAGACACAATATTTGACAACATCAAAGCATGCCATTTCTAGAAATGGCTAGACAGATCCATGGAAGCTGAGAAAGAAAGAAAGAAAGAAAGAAAAGATAAGATAAATATATTAATGTCTGACAAATGACCACAAAAGTAGGTCAAAGGGACTGCAGAGGACAAAATGTGTCGGAGCAAAGCGGGAAAACCAAACAGTTTCCCACAAAGAACATAAAGCGGAAAGAGAAACAATACAACAAAGAGCGGGAGCCATAAAGAAAGGAAAGAGGTGAAGAACAACCCACAACCAACGACCCCAGCCAAACGGAGAGGTGGGAAAGTACAATATGAGAGAAGAACCAGGTGAAGCAATGAGAAAGCTCCCTCAATGAGTGGACTCAACTCTCCTAACATCCGAGGTCGTTGAAAAGAAACTCAAAATAGATGGATAATCAATGGAGGAGGTGGAGTGTCTGCTCTGTCCTGTGAGTTGCTATCTAGAGGGAGTAGCTCGTTGCGACGATCTGGTGGATCTAGTCTGATTTTTGGGGCTGGGGCTAGAATGGTTATGCCGATGAGATCCCAGAGAGTTGTGAATGGTCCTCCGGATCCACACTGATTTGGAGTGTGAAGCTGTGTTGATGTTGGTCTGGTGCTTAGTGCCTCTCTCCTAAGGTAGAACCGTAAAGAAGGAATTAATCTGCTGGATAGATTGTGGTCTAGTAGGGCCCTGAATCATGAGGTCACAAAGTCTGAGGGCCTCCTACATATCTGGAGCCAAACATCTCTGGTCTTCATATTTGAAGAAGACAAAGAGAGTCTGGGTCTCCCTGAAAAGGCAGTGGAACCTCCCTCTAATCTCGTAGTAGATGGGGCAACGGAAGATGAAGTGTTCTTTTGTCTCGACCTCTTGAAGGCTACATAACTGAAAGATCCCGTCTGTTTGATCCATCTGGTGATTTGTCTCAATCCGAAGCCTATGGGAACCCACTTTGAACTATCCAAGGAGAATACAGAGAGCATGCATCCAATGGCGAAAAGTGTACTAAAGACGGACAATAAGCCTGTCCCTCAGTTCTAGGAAGTGCTCTGCATAAAAATCCATCTTTGGGCATAACCCCCCACAGGGGTTAACCCAAGTGTTATGAATAAATTGTCTGTGAATATCCTCCCTGATAATCCTGTTCATCTCCTGTCTGGTAGGTAGAAGGTGGCTTGGAGTGTCCAAAGAGTATTGAAACGGAGGGAGACGGTCCATCCTAATCCCTACAAAACCTAAGAGATCCGAGACCCCAGTGTACTAACAACGACCCTGGCCAGGAGGGCCAGAATGGGCAATAGCCTCTGAAGAACAATAAGTACGGGTATTTGTCATGCCCCTTCGTTGAGTCAACGAAGCTTCAGATGTGGCACAAGAAAGAGATCAGAACAAATATAGTCTCGTCTTAAGGGACGGGCCCCAAACTCCGCAAGGATGATGTGCTGGGGAATAGTCTGTTTGCACCTGATAATGTGGTGGAGAAAAAGTGTTTGGATTCTCTTAGCCAAAGCACAATCAAACTCAAGCAAAGAGGGTCCCCAAACCACAGACCCATAGAGAATAGTGGGCCTGATAAGGGTGTCCATGAGGGACATCTTGGAAGAGATGTCCAAAAAATGGTCTCGAAAACATTGCCTCTCAAGGAGGGCTAAATAATCGTACCCCTTGTTGATTCGAGGCTGGAGGGCCTGTCTCAGGGTAAAGTGGGGTCCAGAGAAATGCACCCCCAAGTAAATATAGGTGCTGGCAATCTCAATCTGCTCCCCTCTAAAGAAGAAATGGAGGTGTGAGGTCTTCAACCCATTAAAGACCACAACCTTGGTTTTGCCTGGGTTGACTGTCAGTGATCGAAGATCATAGAAAAGAGCTAGGGCATCCAACTATTATTGCAACCCCTTAGGGGAGCAGGCCATGAGGACCACGTTGCCCTGAAACAAATAAGATAGATATCAAAACTTGGTAGAGAAGGTGACCATCACCGTCCTGGATATGCTCATGAAGGAAGGTCTCAAACTCATCATTGTATATTCCAAAGAGTGGGGGATAGGGGGCAAATTGTTTAACCTCGATGGTACTCTTGATAAAGTTTGATAACCCATGGGCAATATGGAGACAACTGAGGACCATCTCGTAGAGGCACATAATGGTTGTCAGAAGGGTCTCGTAAATAACAATGTCTCTAAGCCTTTGGAATAGAGCCTCCTGCGGAATAAAGTCAAAAGCTTTTCGAAAGTCTACAAAGCAGCAATAGACTTTCGATGAGCAATGACGTACTTCCTCGATGATGGCTCCGAGAGTAAATATGTGGTCTATGGTCTGATGAGCTGGATGGAATCTTGCTTGCCCCCTAGCTCTGAGGTGTCTCTGCTCCAACTCTCTCGAAAGCTGCATGTGGAGTACTGTAGCATATAGTTTTGAGAATGTGTGGCCCACCATGATCGTCTTGTAATTGTTGGGATCTGTGTTGGGGCCCGATTTGTGTATCGGATGAATGATGTGAAGTGACCAAGATGGTGGAAACCCTGAACGAACCACATGGTTGAAGCGATCAACCAAGTATCTACCCAAAACCTGAAATCCATGTTTGAAAAATTCTGCGTGGGAACCCTCCTCATTAGTTGCCCTACTACTGTTCATCGCTCTGACTTCTCTGATGTTCTCACATGTGAATAAGTGGCAAGAAGAGGGTGGGGAGGAAACATGAATTAGAGGTTGCTTCGGAATATCATAGAGAGTGGATGTGTGGGAGATCATCGATCTAGGGTTAAGCTCAAGGAGGGGAGAATGGTGGGAGAGGATGGTGTGCTAGAATTGTTTGGGAATGTGGATGAAGGAAGCCTGTAAGGTTTGTTTCCTCTGAGAAATAAAGAGATGTTTCTTTCGGTGGAGACAGCAATATGGGAAATTCAGTGTGGGGTAGGAGTGGTGGTCATGGATGAAAGCGTGAGAAGTTGGTGGTGGAGAGTTTTGCAGTCGTCATCTACCACTTGTTCATGGGACTGTTACAACTAGGACGAGGAGGAATAATGATCCAAATATATTCAATGTAAATCTCCATATCTTATTTTTGTACAAAGGTAAGCTTTTTAAAAGCTTACAAGATAAGAAGTTGGTTATAAAATCAACAAACGGGTAAATAACCCAAACATAACAAAAAACTAAACAAACTAATTAATAAACTATTAACTTTGGATCATACATGATCCCAACAAACTCCCCCTTGATCCAAAGAGGTATAGAATATAAAAGATCTGGAGCAATGACTCTGAAGTCATCAAAGAAACTTTGTCGCAATTGCAATTGGTGTACTATACATCCTGGTATTGACCAAAAATGATGTCGCTTCATACTGAAGCCCGCCCCTGTGAGTTGTGGCATAAAAGGTTGATGAACATGATTAATGCCTACTCATCCCATGTGATCATCGTATCATATTATAGTAGAACACGATTGAGGCCTGTCCAACTACATCTATCGACATAAGGTCCCACACAAAAACCCGTCTAAGTTACAATCCATACTTTGTATGACACATCTTCCTGATGCCCAACAAATGTCGATGACCTTTGCTCGACATTGCTGGTGCTAGCAACCTCTATCAACTTGTATTGTCATCAATGACTGATCGAAGTCCAACCAATGCCTAAATCTTCTCCCCCTATTAGGCGAGAGGTGAGAAGTTGTGCAACGAGGGAATCATTCTGTCTGTTCTATGCATGAATATCAAGTACATAAAGTCAAAAATGGAACTAAAAGCAAGAATACAAGCCAAAAAATGCTACTACAATAGATCCCGTTCTTGAGCCTAGTAGCTCGCACAAGAAAAGTGAATCACTAATCACTCAGAACAAGCTGTCAGGTCCATCAGGACCATAGACCTCGACCATATAGGACACCTCTTGATCAGAGGAAGTGTCAGAATAATCGGAATAATTGGAGTAACCAGAAGATCTATTGCTAGAATAATCCACTTAATTTGCCTCGGCTTTATTTTTATGTGGAGAACGGGGTCGTCGAGGACATACATCTGCAAGTGTCCAATACCACCACATTTGAAATATTTTGAGTCTTTCCATTGCCGACGATAGCCATAAGAAGTTGAATCACTGGAAGAACTACAAGAGTGAGAAGAATGCTTATGATGATGTCTACTTTTGGAAGACCCTAGAGAATGTTAATGTGAATGTTGTGGAGACCGTTGAGAACGATGTGGAGAATGTCTTTGGATGTGTCTCAGAGAATGCTTCTGAAACTGCCGCTATACATGGCGATGATTTCTATGTTGGGACTTTGTTCTTTACATAGAGAACCTCTTCAATACGCGTACTTTTCTTTGCAAATTATCTCTCATGATGAGTCAACAACTCAAAGATGGAGTCAAATGTGGTACCATTAAGTTTATCACTAAGCTGTAGCATTTCAACAAAGTTGGTCTATGTAGAACTAAGGCCATTCAATGTGATGGAAATCAACATGTCATTATCAATTTTACTCCTTGTAGTACAATACTCTTGTTTCAGGGTTTTCATGTGTGAAAGATATTCAAAGACATCTTCTTTATCTGTCAGTTTATTGTTCAAAAGCTGCATAAGAAATTCAATCTTCTTGCATGCAGGTTGCTTGTCATACAAATCCTTTAATGCTTTCCATGCTTTCCATGCACCGATTTTAACTGCCTCAATATGAATGATAACCTATTCAATGCAAGATGATTTTAAAAGTGCAAGTGCACGCTTATCACATTTTTGGTGCTCAACCAACTTTGCGGCTTCAGTTGGTGGTGTGGTTTTTTTCTCTATGATTTCCCATAAATCATTAAAGATTAGGATGTTCTCCATGTTTCTACTCCATTCTTTGTAATTTTTAGGGGATAATTTACCATTTTTTGAGATCAAACTCACAATTTTTGCCATGATGCAACAAAAGAAGTAAAACAACAAGATGAATGCTACTTGGGGTTTTGCTTTTATCCTCCTAAGTAGATTCAATATACAAAAGGTTTAGAGGTAAAAAAAATTACACCCTTATGGCACCAAAAATTAACTTGTCCACCTCTTGTGACTCCCTTTAACACCAAAAATAAGATCAAAATACTAAATTTGATCAAAATACAAGTTCAAAGGGTTTTGAACCCTTGACCTACTTTTTCACCTGCTTGTAAAATGCGTATGGCCAACTTTGCTACAATGAATATTGAAATTTCTTTGGAGGATTTTTAATATAACGAAAGATTCTCTGATTTAAAAAAAAATAAATACCAAATTTTAAACATGTAAAAAACAATCACCTTTTTATTCACTTTGCTTGTAAAAAAGAAATTGCTGTGTATTGGGCACAAAGGGAAAGTGAATTTTGGAAGAAGGTTGCGGAGACAATTGGTGATTCTGGATCCAATGTCAAGCATCTTGAGGAAGAAACACAAATCAAAATTAATATGTTGAGAAGTGAAGCATCTAAAGTTTCTCTTGAGATGGTTGCTATGCTTATGAAGTATGTCACTATTGTGCGGAATTGAAGCACATGGATCTGGTGGTTCTTGGGGTAGCAATCTGATATCCTTGCAGTGTAGTATGTAGAATCAATACCATTTTATTCTCCAATTTAAAAAAAAAAAAAAGATTATTAATTTGGATCCCTTTCTCAATGATAGCGTCTACAAATGGCACTTGCTCCTGTATTGAGCCCTTTGATGTCCAAATCGAGCCCTTTCTCCAGTCGCTTCGTCCCTCTGCAAATTTCAACAATGCGTAGAATATATTTGAATGAATGGCCGCTAGGTATCTTCAAAAGCCGTTTTGGTGTAGTTGTCTATCGTACAGGTGTTCTTATCAAAATAGTTGTGCCATAAAAGTGCAATGAATGATAAAATAAAAGTAAAAATAAAAATAAAAATAGAACTCCATTGTACTCTCTCTACCATGGCTCTGATACCATTGTTACAACCAAGATGAGGAGGAATAATGATCCAAATATATTCAATGTAAATGTTTATGTCTTATTTTTGTAAAAAGGTAAGCTTAAAAAACTTATGAGCGAAGAAGTTGGTTATAAAACCAACAAACGAGTAAATAACCCGAACATAACAAAAAACTAAACAAACTAATTAATAAACTATTAACTTTGGATCATACATGATCCCAACAGGGACAAGTATTATGTGAGCTGGAATTATTAAACTGATGTGAAGGGGATGTGGCCCTGGTGGACCCAGGAAAGGACTTAAGGGCAGCTTCCTGAATGATGGATGAAAGACATTTATATTTGGTGGCAACACACTCAAGCAGGAAGAACTGGGACTCAGGTGGGAGAAGTTGGTGGATGTGGGAAGAGAAAATGTCGGAGTCCCCATCATCGAAGTGGAAGGTGGTACGAGGTAGGCTAGAGAAGGGGACTGTATTAGGAGAGGGAGTGTGGGGGGTGCAAATCTGGATAGAGAAGGAAAGAGGAGTGTGGTCCGCAAGTGGGATGAGGTAAACAACAAAGTGATTGATGGATGGTAGTAGGTTTTGGCTAGATAGGACATAATCCACCACACTCACACCCCCACCATGAGGTTTGCATGTGAAAAAGCAAGAATCTGGAAAGCATGTGATCTCGTTCAGGATCAACAAGTCATGAGACTATCCTCACTGTAGGAGGTGCCTACCGTAGGCCATGAAAGGTCCTGAAACATCATCTGACATCTTGTGAAGCCCAATTGATTCTGGATTAATCTCTTGGGTGCAAAATGCATCCACAGAACGATCGTGAAGGGGGGTCTAAGAAGCTCTGGTATGGGCATTGAAGTCACCTAAAAGGATAACTTTGCCAACTGCAGATTAACGAGTGATACCAGTATACAAGTCTATAAAAGGGTTCCCTTCAGGACCATTGTGGATAGCATACGGGGACAAAATCGGAGGGAAGTAACAAACTGCAATGTAGATGTCCCTGGGAAAAGGGACAACCCCCCTAATCTGGACCCACATGAATCTGGGAAACTTGTAAGAGGCAACTACCGAGACCCTGTACCTAAGAGTGTCTCTAGTCAGACTAGCCACTCCACTTGAACTTTTGACACCACCAGAGCACCTAGTCTCCTGTCTACACGCTGACAACCAATGATAACCTGTGACACTAGGGAGAGGCCGTACAAGGCCCTCGTGGGTCTCGGTAATGAAGAGGAGGTCTGACGACCCGAGAGCATCATATAATAGATCTAGTGATGACCAAAAAGAGCCATTACCATTCCAATAGTTGATATATATATTTGTACCCTGTCTCCTCTCCCATCGGGCCCATCATTTAGCAGTCTCGGATTTGGGTTTCCATCTTGGGGGAAAGGAGTCCCTGATCACTGCTTTGAGGTTCCTGATGACTGCCCATTTCCATGGCTGACGTGCTTTTATAACCAGCTCTCTAGATCATTTAAGCTCTATGACTTGTGATCAAGGAAGATCTTGCTAGGAAGAGAAAACAACAATCATCTAGCTTTAAGGGCTCTAAGTTGGTCAACAACAGCCCTGAACTTGATAAAAAGTGTGGAGTCGTACCCCAACCAAGCTCTATCAAGAGTTATATCAAGGATATTTAGATTGTCTAAGGACTGCAATCCCCACAATAATGGGGCCTGAGGAGGAAAGAGGTAGGGGAAGTCCCCTTACCTTGAGGTTCAACTCTCTAGCACGTCGGGTACGCTCTTCAGTGAGCTTAGCTTGGACAATCTTCTCGACTGTTGCCAAAGGGGGGAGTTCTATCTGTGCCACTAGCTACTTGTGCCTACAATTGAGTGTGTGTTTCTGTTTCATGTTTAAAGGAGGCTTGCTGGGATCTGATCTCTTCCTGCTTATTTTTGAGATTGAGGATTTCTGCATGTAAACTATCACTAGGAGGAACTTGTTACTTGTTGGCCTTGATCATTTATTTCAACGAATTATTCTTTGATTCAGTTGCTACTACCCTAGTTGTGAGGTCGCAAATTTCCATCCTGAGAGCTTGATTAATATTTTCAACCCGCTGTATCCTATCAATCAGATCCTGGATGGTGTTATTCCCACTGTCTACAGACTTGCGTTGATAAGTTTGAGTTAGGGGAGGATGTAAATCATCCCTCATCACCATTGTAGACCATGATTCACAAACAGACAGGGGAACAAATTAATAGTGCAAACATTTTTTGTGTTCCCTATCACGATTTTCCCTGTTGCAATTTTCCAATCGCAAATCCTTTGCTATGTGCCCTTTGGGTTTGTTTCGTGCCCTAAAAGCGAACTAAAACGAACTGCTTCCTTCGCGTTTCTATCAATGTCTTTGCTATCTGTGTTTTGCGTGTTGCTGTTCACCCTTTGCATGTTGCTGTTCGCCCTTTGTGTGTTGTTGTTCGCCCTTTGCTATTTTGTGATTTATCTTCACTCTGCGTTGCGTGTTGCTGTTTTTTCCCATCATTTTTCTTGAAATTCCAGTTGGATTTTCTTGAAAGGTCTTGCTCAAACTTGCGTCGACCTTCCTCAGACTTGTATCGACCTTCCTCGGACTTGCATCGACTTTCCTCGCGTCGACCTGTTCGCCCTCGCGTCAACCTGTTCGCCCTTGCGTCGACCTATTCATAGAGGGATCGGTAAAATTCTATGTATGTAGATTACTCACCAGAGGGACCAGTAAATTAGAGATAGATAGGAGGAAGAGAGATGACGAAGAAAAGGGAGGTGTATTTTATGGGTGTTGTGTTTGATACAAAGTTCAAGAATTGATTCCATGCAAAAACAAAGGATATTGTTGAAATGGCCACTACATGTTAGGAAAAGATGGCCTTGAAGAGAAGGGGGAGATGAAGACTAAGGCATCAGTTGAAGCAGTATACGCTAAGAAAATGGCAGATTTGATCCTAGGTGAAACTCTATTTGCATGGGCATTCTAAAGACTAGAGATATCCTATCTAGGTCAAAAGCACTAGAAAACATTACAGGGAAACAAAAGGAGAGAGCTATCAATGAAGAAATTCTAAAGGGTTGGGCGCATTGGATGATAGAATTGACATCTTTGCAAGGGAAATCTGAGGCATTCAGGTGCCATTAAACCACCCTAGTAAAATATATTTGTGACCTAAAGGTGGCCAAAGATGCAGCTGGCCTTACAGTTATGAGGTCGAGGCCTCCTACTTTTAACATAAAAACTCCCTCTATCCCGTGTAGAACACATAGAAGCAGAAGAAAAGACGCTCGGGTAGTTCAGTCAATTGTCCCCAAAGCACCCTTTGCTGCAATTCCTAAAGAAGAGCCACAAGACCTAGTGGAGATATATAGCTGTCCAATTATACCTTGAATTTAGCATAGTTAAACAAAATTATGGCAATATTTGAGGCTAGGGATGAAAGGGGTTGCGAAGAAGAACATGGCAGGAAGAATGGTCTGAAGGATGAAGGTGAAGATGCAGGCTCATCAAGAGTGGAGGAAGGACAATTAGGATTAAGTACTCAATTCTTGGATGTTGCATGATGCATGGTGTGCTGAAAATTCATGGAGATGAGGCGGGAGGTTTGACACCAAGCCTGGAAGAAAGAAAGAAATCTCCTCTAGATTGTGTGGAAACATCAAGCCTGGGAGTGGGTGAATAAGAGAAGAGAGAGTAGCTGGAACAAGAGATGAGAAACAGATTAGGTGTGAACACATGAATAGATGAGCAAACCTTCATGCATCTGGTTAGACGTTTAAGGACTTTTAGTAGGGTTTTGTTAATTTCACTGTTCCAACCATTGGAGCTTTTGTATATAGAATTTTTTTTGCCGTAATCAAGACCATCCATGAGCTGCATCCATTTTTTGATGCAAAAATCACATTTACCAATGTCCACGTTTGTCTTCATACTGGAAATAAGCAATTGATAGCACTGTTAACAGTTACGCTGGGTTGAGTTGTCATCCCTTTGAGTGTTGTTTTGAATGGTGGATTTGTCATTCTTCACAATCTGCTGCACCAGCTCCTCAAAACTCTCTTAAATTGAATCCATTGCCATTAAGAATTTTATTATTAATCTTAGCTCCTACATTACCTAACCAATTGCCAGCCTTGTTTATTTCCTGGTAGCAATACAAAAAAGATATTGGATTAATAGAGGTTTAAAAGCTTGCACTTCACATATTAAACCTTCAAGAAGCCCATTGGAGCAACTGTTTTTATGAACAGCCTCGTAAAGAGTTTAGAGTGCCCCTCCACGACAAGCTTATTGGCTTTGTATTCCAGAGCTAATTTTAGGCCTGAGATTAAGCTTTTCCACTCTGTGACATTGTTGGAGTTCCTGCCAATAAAACAAGCTTTGAAGACAATAAGAAAACTACAGTATGAAGGCACTCATTTTCCCTATCCATTGACCAATGCAGAATTCAAGGCAAAAAAGGGTCCCTGTGACTGATGTGTTGATTGGAATTTAAACCTCGAGATTCTGCTGTTATTTGTGGGTAGGTTGACTGTTTGACCAATTTTGATCTACTGTATTTACATTGACTGAATTCAATGATGTTTCGTTTATCAATTGGAGCTTCCACAGTCAACTTTCAATAAACAAAATAAAAAGGCTTTGGGCTGTTATCATCCCACATTGGTAATAATTATGAGATGGGGGAGGCTTATAAGGCATTTACATGCGTCAAAGCTTTGCCAATCCAGTACAGGCTTCGGAATGAAAATTCCCGTATTGATGTGCTAGCACCTTCCTTCTTTCTGGTACTAAGATTGATTAAAGGTGTCTGTGTGCTTTGTGGGTCCCCTTGCCTTGTGATTATTACCAATATATATGAGTGAAAGGTCATAAAAGAAATGAATGCTCATGGAAAATGGTCATCAAAGAGATGACGTAATGTACGATTAAAATTCCCACAAAAATAAATATATATAAGAATTGACTGTTGTGCTTTGTTTTAATAATACATTGGCTGTTTCATTGACCACCATACAAAGTTGACTCTCATAAATGCCGAAGTATTAGACAAATTCTGCTTTACTGTTATGGATTGGTTAAGTCCTGAGTCCAGGTTGCTTCTTGCAAGAGATTTGAATCAAACTTGGTTGAGGATTTCTCACAGGCCACTGGTTTCCTTGAAAAGAATCAACTAAGGTTGTTCATGGTCATTGATTGTATAAGGTACAAATGATGTTGTTTATGGGCTCTTGATTTGCTTAAAGATCAATAGAGGCTCCTCATGGGTCATTGATTGCTTAAGGCTGAGTTGAGGTTGCTAATATTCCATTGGATGCTTAAGGCTTGGTTGAGATTGTCAATGGGCCATTGATTGCTGGAGGCTTGGTTAAGGTTGCTGATGGGCCATTGATTGCTTGAGGCTTGTTTGAGGTTCCCGAATGGGCCATTGGCCATTCATTGCTTAAGAGTCAGTCAAGGTTGGTTTTGGGCCATTAGCTGATTAAGTCTCAATCAAGGATACTCATATAAGTAAAATTATTAGGTGAGATAATCATTTGATATAGACAGAGTAGTTAAAGTTGGTCGTGGGGGTGTTCATACGAATATTAAAAATGTAAATATATTAGTCCATCATTGTGAATCTAGTTAAACAAGTATTTTGTGGTTATGTGCAAGTATTTTGATGGGACGATCTTTAAAACAAGACTTGATGCATCATTATCACAGACCAAAAGATTATGACTAATAAGGTAGTTCTAAATCATAATTGGTGGTCTATGCTTTCTTTATTTCGCGATTCTTTAAAATGCCCAGAAAGTTTAAACACAAATGCTCTCTGTTAGGTTCGTAAAATTTGAAACACACAAGAAACATTCAGAGCTTTTGGCATGGTAATGCTGGGTGCATCTGAATTTCGGAGAATTAAAAAAAAAACTATAAACAGTCTTCAAATAGTCTGATATCCATTTTTCAAGTTGTTAATGGTATAAAATGACACCATGCCCCCGAGGAAATCCTGTACCACATATCTATTATTCATCATCATTTTTTCTGGTTTTTTGAAATGGAAAATGTCCATTGGATTGTTCATTCTTGAAAAATTGGAGTCCAAGCGACCCAACTAAAACTGACAGTTATTTTTCTGCAAATGTGATATCTGGGCACTTTAAAGAAAACTAATTTTAGCGAATAAATACCAATTTATGAATTTGTTATCCAGATATGTCAAAGAATCATGGATGTGATAACCTGGCAGGTAGAGTGGAGAAAGTGAGATTCTTTGTTTCAAAATTTTTCATTCTTGCTAATGGTTTGGAATTTGGTTGGGTGTGTTGCAGATGTTCCTTTACCTGCAGGACTGGCACCTCCAGGAGATGAAATTGAAGATTCCAGTAATTCTCTAACCCTTTAATCCCCTTTTGGGAACATTTGAATGTGACAAAAATAACTTGCATTTCAGAGAGGAAAATTAAGGTGGAGAGGTCTTTTCAATCCAGTTAACTTTATTTCTTATAAAAAGCTGTATTATTCATAATCTCTTATAAAATTCTATATCTTTACTTTCATGCCTGTAAGTGGTCTGCAGACCACGATGCACAGTACCATGGTTGGAAGGGTGGAACATTTTCTTCAGGTCTGATACCATTGATACAGACTAGTCTACTTGTTCCACATGGACAAAGCAAAAATGTAAATAAAGCACAGTCCACATTGCTAAGATATAAGAGGGGTGGAATTTTAAACTCATGGTCATGACATTATGATGTTGTTTAACCCTTTATGGAAATAAGGGTTGGAGAGTAGCCTTATCAACTAAGGAGTTAGCTACTCTAAAAGCCGACCAATTAAATGAATTTAGATTCTACTGATATTCTGATAAGATATGCAAAATCTAAGCATATACCAAATATGGAAAGTACAACATTCAATATTTTAAGGAGAATTGTACTTAGATTATACAATGATGCACAGACATATATGAGTAGTGCAGGTGCAAAAGTGGACCATCTGAAGATTTGGATCCTGTCGTCAGATTTTGGATATTTGCTTTCTATTAGCCTGGACATTTTTGTCGCCCTATGGACACTGTCATCGCCCTATGGACACTAGCGTCGATGCTAGTGTCCTGATTACAATGCTTATGTCCGGATCACAATACATAATTTTTTTTTGGAAATTCCACCTATACCTATTAGATGTCATTGTCGCCTTCTAAATTTTGTCTGGAGTATGCATACAGGTTTTGGATATTAGTGCGTAGCTCAAAACCCTAGATCTTCCAATTAGGGCATGCCACCTTGCAAAACAGGGGTTAGTGGGCTCAAGTGATGTCGAGCTGACCGCAAAGACCCCTCTGTCAATGAGTGCTTCCTACATAGCCATATACTCCGAAGAAGGCCTCAGACCGACGTAGTTCTTCCCCTTATGTAGGCTTGTGTGTGAACAATGGTGCAATATGCTATATGGGAGTGCATATAGTGATCTAACTTGTAACTTCACAGATACTACTCATGGACTGTTATTTGAATGCTTCAGACTTATAATATGACTGCTCGTATGACTAATTTGAAAATAGAAAAAATAGGGCAAAATAGCCTAGTTGTGCAATTGATTTTCAGTGTAGTATAAGCTTGGGAGGTGTTTTCTAGATGAATAATGACTGGGCTTTAAATGGTATTTATACCACCTCTTTTGGAATGTTTTTCACGGAAGGGTTAAAGGAAACAAATAGGCCGACCCGTACATATCAAAAGATTTGAAATTTTGAGGCTTTGTGAGCTATAGACACCAGCTTTGGAGCAAGTATCCAAGTTTGAGTGCAAGTGTTCAGGAAAAGAGAAAGTTGTTATAGTTATGTAACTGACAATGAATGATATATATTAGGGTTTTAACATAGCGGGTTACAAGTGATTTGGGTAATCAGAATATCAAGGTCAGACTATAAGATAAGCATTTAGGTAGAATGAGATGGCGAATGTGAGCCTTTCAGCTATGAGGCAGGTCAAGCATTGAAGGGTAGAGCCATGGATGATACTTGCCAAGTGTATAAGACTAGTATGACATATAAATCTAGATTTGAGTATCTACAGATGTATATGGGGTTACAGAGTAGCCGTCTTGTGGTGCACGTAACTCATGTTTAGATAGGATGGGACCAATGAGTGACTTTTCTAATGAGTCAAATGGTTATTTTGCAAATAAGTCATATTTGTTTATCAGTCTTTCTAATAAGTAGAGGGTTTACCTTCCACCACCATTATTAGATAAGTGGTTATATATAGGGGTATCTATCAATGTGAATCATTATGGATCACATTTTTGAGTAGTAAAGGTAGAGTGGGATAGTAGGTTTGCATCTCATAGCGGGAGATATCTTGTAGTGGATCCTCAAGGAATATTTTATGATGTAACTTTACCTTAAGGATATTTCTATTTCACATTGGCCCATAATACATCTCATGTTGTGCATTTCTGTTATGTTTCAGCATATTTCTATATATTGGATATTTGGTTCTTAACACGCACGTTATGCTATCTACCCTATTATATGCAATAATAATGTAAAAGATCCTACCAAACTGTATAGTTGCATTCCATTATAGGTATCATTTTATGTGCACTGTTGGCATCCCATTAAGAATTAGGCTTGTTTGGCTCCTTCAATATGCCATATTAATCCCACCTTGAATACCATTCTGATTGATGACTGTAAAACAATCCTCAGTTGTGAGTCTCCAATTGACCACTCAGGCTAACTGCTCTTCGTGAATCTCCAATCTGTTCGGAAAATTGACATGGTGACAGGGTCATACCTGCTCAACCTAATAAAACGAGCCCACACAAATAAGGCCCACAAATTTGGTACAAAATTGCACCATTTGCAATAACATTAGAATCTCAAAAGCATCTTTGCAATCTATCTCTCATTCCATTTTAATAAAAAAAATGCACGAGGTGGTTAGGTAGGAGAGGTAGCCAAGAATATTAGATTTTTCAAGTTATGGTTACACGTAACTTGTGATCAAAACTAATCCAAGCCATATCTTGATTTACAATTAAGATGAGTCAAGAATAGTTAATTCGAGTGTGAAATCCTGTTTTTAGAGTCAACTGCTAATATTTAAATTGATTTATAAAATAGAAAGGTGCATAATTAATTACACACAATTGAATAATTAAAATACACTAACACAAGTAGCTACCTTGACTAGTAAGGAATAAACACTTTATAATCTTATTATATTTCTCATACGAATAACAAGTGACTATTTGTTGTGTTGGAAAATATGACTTCACTGATATGAACAGAATGCATACATGGAATACAAATGAACGGATGGCTAACAGGTTCTCTCTGGCCACCTAGTGGAAGGAAGGATAAGGTGAATCAGACTGCTGCTAGTATAGTTGACTCACACGGCCATGCAGATACAAGAAGCCATGTAGACTGGTGTTAAAAGTCCATTCACAGAGACTAAGTCCACAGGTAAGCAATGCTAAGAAACACCATTGAAACTATCCATAGGCACAAACACCACTGTATCGTTTGGCGGCCAGGATGCAGACTTCAAACAAGTAGCAAGGTTCTAGTAATTAGTGGAATGAGGCAGGTCCATAAGAACCGTGGTAGACCATGACCTAATTTTTAAACAAAAAAATTGAAGGGTGAAAGATGAGTTTTTGTTGCCCTCAAGTTGCTCCCAACAAGATGAGCTCCTGCCAAAAAGAGGCAGGTTGCACTTTGTTCTGTTTCTACCCTAGACTTGACCACAATATCTGTGACAATCGAGTGATCAAAATGCACCATCATTTGAGATGCTGTGCAGTTTGTTTATTAAAATGCGGTGTGTCATGTGCCAAAGGCACCCTTACTCTTTTGGCAATCAAGTGATCAAAATGCACCACCATTTGAGATGCTGTGCAGTTTGTTCATTAAAATGCAGTGTGTCATGTGCCAAAGGCACCCTTACCCTTTCTAGGCACATTGACGAACCACCTAGCTATGACTTAATCTCAAAACACATCGCTGTTTTTGTGGTCTGTAATTTGGGCCATCAAGCAGGGGGACCAGAACTGTAATTGCTTTCACTGCCTTTTATTAATATGATATTTTTCTTATTTTAAAAACCACCTAGCTACAACTTAGAAAGATTGCACGGATCCTTTCTTCATTTGCCTCCCTTTTAGCACGTTACCTGCAACCTACAGTTGGTTTCAAGTTTTTAACCCTCCTGGGTTTTGGCAGCACATATGGTTCATCAATGGGAAAAGGCAAAGCAGTCGCATTTCCGTTGGACAGCATTTGCTTTCATCAGATAAGAGTTTCATTTCGCCTTCATTTTCTTGTAAATTCACTCAACTTGCACTAGTTTAGTGTGATTAGTTTGATTTGTTTCCCACTTAATTAGACTTTATCTCTTGGATCTCCATGTACATTTCTAAGTAATAACTGATGCCATTTTGAACTTGCACTGCTGCTGTTTGAAGGGCAACATTGTTATGCATATTTCCCATCATATACATCACAAATGCGGAAGTTCGTTGGAGTGCATGGAAGCAATTATACAAAACCATTATTTGAAAATTGAAATATTTTGCATCTGATTGTCTTTCTGGAAGAAGGGCACTTATTTGCTTCTTTAGAATAAGAATGGAACTATAAGGGTATGTTTTCAATGTCTTTTTCTGAGTGTCAGTTCCGTTTCAAACAGGTCAGGAGGAGGTTCCCCAACACAGTGAAGACAAATGGCAAGATCTTGCTTTGCACACAATCAAATGAGAGTGGGCAGTAAAATGACCCATCCGGTGTAATATATATAGGTTATGTCGATATTCATTGCTCAGCTGGGAATTTGTGAGAAGCTATTTAGATATTATTTCTATGGCTGAAAAGGGTTGGTTCATCATCTCTTGGTTCTCAATTTTTTTTCTGAGTATTGTGATACTATAGCTTTCTCTGTATTACAAATATATTTTTATATTTTTTTTTGGGTTGATAAATATAAACTTTAACGTTCATTTACCTTGTTTTGAAACATACAAGTTCCAACATATCCTACTATAATGTTTGTCAAATTTATATCTATTCTAGTTGGTAGGTTATTCTTATTATTGCTATGTTTCGCTAGTTCTCATAATCTAGTTTCATAGCCTTGTGTTCTCTAGAGTTCCTTGAAAGAAAAAATATTGCAAAACACCCTTTAATGATGAAATAATTGTTTTACAATTCTAATTCGTTTATAAAGAATTCTCAGCTTTTAATAGATTTTCCTTTTTGATTACTCTCAAAAGACATTTAATTAGCATTGTAATGTAGCTTGCGCCTCTGTTTAGGACTAACTACACAAATCTGACTGCTCCCCATTGCACAAATTTTCACAATTCATGGTTAACTTTTCATGCTTCCCCAAGTGTTTGTAATAATTTATGCGTTTTCTTGCTTCAAAGTCTCTGACTTCTGACAAACCAAAATGATACCCCGTGATCTTTACTGATATGGACATCTGCAGTAGCTCTTTACAGGCCTATTTAACTCGTGGTTGTATTCTTTGGAACGTTATGTAATTCACGAAGTATTTATAAAATAACATGCAGAACATTAATAAACTCTCTAAGCAACTTGTCTTTTAACTAGGAAAGTGACGGCCCAAAAAGCACCAAAGCTAATATGCAACTGAATGTTGATATTCTAGATCACTATGGTCAAAGGACATATATTCCAAAATGATAATTATTTTGCCAATGTAACAATTGGAATTAATCAAAATTGTTGAAGGACCAACTACTTACAATGTCCAACATTGTGCAGCTCTTGGCTCACAAAACCTATAATAATAAGTAAATGGTTAAAAGAACTTGAAGCTTTACATGTACAACACTACTGCAAAAAGAAAACTATATAAACCATTGGCGGAGGGATAAGAAAACAACTAAAAGAGGAACGCCTATGATATGGTCAAAAATCTCAATTATACAATAAACCAAGCCTCTAGACTAGTCTACTAATAACATGGTCAAAAGTGAATCAACAATCTACCTTGTTGGTGGAAGTACAATTGGGAGGGCCCAAACTATTGATAACTAATCTCCCTCATCACTTGAGTTTACAGTTGGAACAAGACCATCATGCATTGTTTGATTCAAAAAGTTTACATCTATGGTATTTGTCGAGAAAAATTCATTGATTTTGTTTGAATGATGTATCACCCCATGGAGAACATCTTTGTATGACATACTAAATGTACTCAACAATGGCTAACCTTTTTAAAAGGTAGTGGACTTATCATTAAGATTCATTTAATGTGTGCAATTGTTGATGAATTTGTTAAAGCTTTGTATCGATGTGGATGTGTTGAGCATTGAAAGGTTCTTCAGATTGATCCACTTGAGAAAGAACCTTGCGAATTTGGTAATTCATGTACTAATAGAGTTGAGAGATACAATTGATCTAAGTAAAAGAATTGCTGTAGCAGATGACTTCACTGGGTACATGCAAGAGATAAATGAGCAAGTAAAGGATAAGTTGGAAAAGAGTACTCTGAGATACAAGTGGTATGTTGGTGTTAAGAGGAGAAAATAAGAATTCTAGGTTGGAGAACTAGTTTTGGCTCATTTGATGAGATAACGACTTCCAAAAGGAACACATGATAAGCTCAAGTGGAAGAAGATCGGATTGCTTACGGTTTTGAGGAGATTTGTTGCAAATGCATGAGATAGAGCCATTGGATGGGATACATATCTTACCTATATTCAATGTGGTAGATTTGTACCATTATTATGAGGAATAAGTTGGTGATGAGAATGTAGGTTCAAATTCTTTGATTCCAAATTGGAGATGACAAACACTTGAGAAGGTAAGAGAAAATATTTTGATCAATTCCAGGTTTATCATGAAGTCAAGGGGAAATAGGCGTGCAAATTACTTGGTGAAGTGGAAGGATAGAGTAGTTGAAGATACGACTTGGATAAATGCATTCAAGATTACTAAACATGGTAGATCAATATAAGAGCGCACAAAATGTTCATGAGCAGATGCTCATAATTCGTTTCACTTATTTAGAATGTATGATGCAAGAGCATCCAGGTCCACAAATAGTCTTGCATCAACCAAAACTATAAATGTACTAAGTAGTGTTTGAAATTTCAAAGTTCTTTGATTTCATGTGGGTGTACTTTTGATGGAGGTTGGGTGGTTTTGCGCAATAGTCTGAGTCATGAAGTTTTGCACAACTATGAGACCATCTGTTTAGTTCTGCACAAGTCTTGTTGTGATTGCCAAGTCTAGGAGGTTTTGCACATCATTCTTGGGTCATTCGTGAATTTTTGCATCTGAGTCCTTTTGCATGGTTCTGTGTAGGTTCCCTTTTCGACTATGAAGTACTTGTAGTCGTGCATCTTTTATTGTTTTGAGAAATTTCATGCAATTGTGTGTTGCTTATTCTTCAAGTTTTGTGCAACTCCAAAATCCACTTTTTTGTGTACAACACAAGGGTGTCTATTATCCGATTAGAAGGAGATTTGCCGCCAAAGTACTTGATCATGAGCATAACTTTGCATACTGGTATATCTTTGTGCAAAGTTTCTCTACGCATACCCTCTATCTCCATAAACATGCAAGTCTTGTGCATCATCGTACAATTTTTTTCATTCAGAATTTGTGTAGAAGGAAAGTGACTGTCAACCTGAAGGTTGAGTTTGCACTCAAAAGAATGGTTGGCGAGTCATCTTCTGCGCAAGGCCATAAATTTGTGCACTGCTATGTTATGTATATTGTTCCACCTTGGATTCCCATGTGACTTCTATGATCTATGCATCACTTAATGATGCACTCAAGCTTTGAGTCCCACACACACAAATTCAAGTTTCTATGCACATAAAATCAAAGATGTTGAAATGGACAGAAGTTGAAAAGTCACAACAGGTAATGAAATGATTAATCTTTTGTAATGGTTCTTGGAGAATGCCTCTAAAAGAGATTGACTTCTTCAGTGAAAGGAGTTCATTTGGGTTAAATATTGTAATAAAGTATTAATTAGATTATGTGATCTAAAATAGTGTAGAACTTAGAGCTCATTAGATTATGTAAAATATTGCAATAAAGTATTAATTTGAATTGAAATTGATAATCTTGTTATTGCATTGTTTCGATTTAGAATTGATAAAACAAGAGGGGAGAATTGTACTTAGTTGATTGCAATTATTCGTTGCTCACATAAGATGTCTCTATACTTGAAAATTACTTATAACTGCTTCGTTAGTTGCTCATACCGAAAATAGAGGTTGAAATCCTTTGTGGATGCTATCAATATAGTCTAACCCCTGCATTCATTGACACTGTTCTGTGGTTACTGACATTGTTCTTGTGCATTGTGTGGGTCTATAATCACTGAGACCCATGCATTTGCAAACGATTCTTGTGTGTGTGCACACCTTCAGTCTTGTACTTTAATGTCTTTCTTCTCTTCTTGTCCAATCCCTAGTTGTGCGTTTGATCACAAAATGCCATTGAAAAAGGACTCAATATTTTAGAATGGACAATTCGAACCATTCCCCACTAAATGGCAGAGCATTGTCTACATTCCAACACTCCAAAGAGGGCTCAAATCACACGTAGTTCTCCCACTTGTGTGTGTGTGTGTGTGTGCAACATTATGAACAGTCTAGAATGCAATGCAAGTTCCCAGGTGATTCTCAAGGTGTGACCAAGTAATTTCTAAGTGAGTATAACTTTAGAAATGATTTGTATTTTATAATTGACTCTTCGTTACTTCCCACTATGGCTGACCCATGAAATGTGTCTCGACCAACCTAATGGAGATTTCCCAAATTGAAAAATAACCATTAATTGTGCTAGGACACTACTAACAAAGGCAAACCCCTATGATAACTGAGACTATTTAGGTGTTACTGGTAGTGTCTTGGAAGTGTAAATCAATGGTGTGAGATATGTAGAAGGTTTGTCTAGGATTCTCAGATGTTCTTATAAGGTTTAGGCTAATCTTAAATAGGTGTATCTAGCGAATAGAGTTGGCAAAGACAATAGATGGGTCATAAATAGAGGGAAGGTGTGTTTAAGAGTCAAATATATGTGCAATATCTAAGCATGTCAAAGTATGTCAAATTTGATGTTGCCAAAGTATTTAATATCAAATTTAGGTGTCTACAACGGCCTTCTTTTTAATTTGTATTGAAAATGCTAAATTAAAATGATAATAAAATAAATTTGATGCTTGTGATAATCACGCTTGGTGTTGGCATATATGCTCTGAATGTGTCAATTGCTTCATATGAAACTCGTAAGAAAATGCAAATGACATTTATGGAATAAATTGTGTGCGAAATTTTCAACTTGATGCGTTTCAAATCACCACCCGCAATTCATCATTAGGAAAAGAGATGTTTTTTTATTGATGATGAATTACATATGGTGATTCAAAATGCGTCAAGTTAAAAATTTTGCACACAGTTTATCCAAGAAATCTCATTTGCATTCTCATGGACTGTGAAAGAATAAGAGATCTTGTAAGAAAACATTTATATATCAATGTCTTCTCATGATAAGAAATATAAAATAATCTAGATCATTTAATCACTTGAAATTGAAAATCAAGAATTGAATATCCCTGATGGTACACGAGCCACGCTGATACTCGTTGAATTTGTTTGGAGAATATTATGGGGTGATTGTGCCGCAACGAGGTTCAACTACTTAAGCTATTAGTTGAGTGTTAAATGCCCCAACTACCATTGAAGGAGTGGTAGAATTTGAGCGATGCAGTAACCTCAACCACATTGATCTGTTTATCATAGTAATTATTTTATGGAACCTCGAAATAAGGTTCTTATGTCAAAGCGGAACCTCAAAAAAGATTTATATGTCAATTATGGAACCCTAACACAAGGTTGTATGTAAAAGTGGAACCTCAAAATAGATTTTTAATTACAAGATCCACCCTTGTAGAAAAATATAAACCCAAAGTGCTCATGTAGGACCATTGCTCCCCATCGATCCTCAATATAGAAAATAGAAAAGTGTTTGTTTGAACAATGTTTATGTCCCAATATGATCCATTTGTAGTTCAAATTGATATAGAATGCCAGCATCTATCTATCAAAATGTCATAGAATGTCTCAATCGTTCCTCATAATTATGTAGAATTCTTGGAAATGTCTCAATCTGCTCAATCTGACCCATCTATCACATACTTTGTTGCAAAACTGTTGGCACCGGGTAATGATGGAATAAACTCAAAATTGTATTCAATGTAAAGGATTAATTATTTTTCTACATAAGTAAACTTTAAAAAACTTATGGGAGTTGGTTATAAAAAACCAATGAGTTTCAACTACCTTGAAAAACTAACCTAATAAACAAACTAAATAATTACATAAACAAACTTTGGATCATAAAATGACCCAACAAACTCCCCCTTGATTTAAAGAGGTATAGAAGATGAAAACATTGGAGCAATTACTTTGAAGTCATCAAAAAAACTTTGAAACAATTGCAATTGGTGTACTGTATCTCCTTGTAGTGATCAAAATCAATGCCGCTCTATAAAGAAGCTTGCCCTGCAAGTTGTGGTATAAAATACTGTTGAACATGATCAAAACTTGCTCATCCCCTGTGATGATTGTATTGTATTGTAGTAAAACATGAGCAAAGCCTATCCAACTACATTGATCCACATAAGTGTTAAGCACAGAATATACTGAGAGGGGGGGGTGAATTAGTATATCATATATCTTATAAATTTTTTCCTTTATCAAATTCCACTTAATCAAACATTCAAGATATGCAATAAAACTCAAACAATAAACATCACACAAGATAGAGAGAGACACCAGGTATAACGTGGAAACCCAATGTGGGAAAAACTACGAAGAACAATCTCAAGTATATTCGTGAGAAACAACCCACATGAGCACCATACCCCTTTGCCGAGTACCAACCCAGCTACAATTCGTGAGCACCAATCCACAGGGGCTTCAAACTCCTTTGTCGAGCACCAACCCAGCAACTATTCGTGAGCACCAACCCATAGGAGCACCAACTCCTTTGCCGAGCACCAATCCAACAACAATTTGTGAGCACCAACCCACATGAGCACCAACCCCTTTGTGTATACTACACACTTATCTCTCAATGTTGTTATCTCAACAAATGATAGTTCAATACATCTCTTTCCTCTCTCTCACTTTTGCTCTTCTAAGCTAGATATAACAAATACTATTCATCTCTCACAATTGCTCTTCTAAGCTAGATATTACAATATCAAATCAACTTCTATAAACCATATTACAAATGACTTTTCAAGCCTTTATTTATAGCTTTCCAAATGACCTTTGGCCTTCTCCCTTTGTGACCCTTCAATCCTTATGGAAAATGGTGCCAATTTTGGATGACTCTTCATATTCAAGCCTTTGAAAAGTCATGTGGTGACCCTTCATGACAAAAAACGTCTTTCTCACTTTTGTCCTTATCTTTGGTGACTTTTTGTATTCTTCAAAGTGTCCCTTCATGAGAAATTGCGCCCTTACTCTTTTGTCTTCACTTGGTGACTATTGGTATTCCCCAAGATGGCTCTTCATGGAAAAATGCATCCCGTCCTTTTGTTTTTACCCCGTGGCTCTTCGACTTCTCCATGGGCCCTTCTTTTGTCTCATATGCAACCAAAAATATATTCGTTAATATTAAATAAACATTAACTCATATTAGCCAAGATATATTTATTGCAAACAACATTAAATGCAATGGGGCCTTTATCACGAATAATACTAGATTTTTGACATCAATGACAATATTTCCAACAATCTCCCTCTTTGTCATTGATGGCAACCTCAATTCTGAAACTACCACATCCTGTCACCTGCACATATTGTCATCTAAAAACATACAGTAACTCCCCCTTATTGTAGCAACATGTACTTGTTTCCTGTACCTATTTTTTGCACATGTACCTGTACCTGTTATTCTCCCCCTTTGACATCAATGGCAAAGGGCCTACCTGAAGCTAACACTTAGCTCCCCTTCAACTGATTCTGAACATCAATGGTAGGAAGTAATAAAATTACTCCCAACTTCTCACCGATCTTTGAGAAGATATCTGATTAAAACATTCCCTGTCTTTTGAGAATCTGCAATCAACTCATTTGAATATTTTCTTCTACAACCTCACAACCTTTTGCATGAAACTTTAATGTATATCCCTGATCACATATTTGACTTACACTCAAAAGATTATGCTTACAAAATATTCTTAGATTTGGTTCTAATATCCAAACTTAAAATACCTTTTTCGGCTATCCTGGCAGTGGTTTTATCTTCAAATTTCACTATGCCACCATTGATCTTCTTTATTCTTATCCCCTGTCATATGCCTCAAACATCCGCTATCAACGAACCATGACTGATTTTTATTACTTACATGCAAAGCTGTTTGCACCAACATAAAATCTTCAAGTTGTTTCTTCTGCCATGAACATGTTTGAACCTTCTTCATGATGAATGGAGCTTTGAAACTCTGATTCTTCTTCATTGAATCTGCATGAGTATTCTTTTCCTTCTTTTTGAAACTGTTAGCTCTTTTTCAACATTTTAATTTCTTATGACCATAATCATTTGAAACACTGCATATGCAAGAATCATTCTAATAGCCTCAAACCATAATACTGATGCAATTTTTTTTTTCAAAAATCTATTCCTTCAAAAGATATACAAAATAATCTGCCAACTCACTTTCTTGTCATGCAACATAGCCAAGACCCAATAGCATCCACCATGCTTCAATTTTTCTTAAAAGTGTCTTCTTGAAGCCTAGAAGAGACACCCCACACAATAGGGTTCTAGAAATAAATCTCAGGAGATTCCCACATCTCTGTTTCTTCTTTGATCTTGTGTTTTTCTTTTAGAATCCGTTTAAGCATGTCTAACCTTTTTGACTTACTAACCTTATCATTTATGATGTTTTTCTTTTTCTCAACTTTTGCAACTATTTTATCTTGACAAAACTCATGCTCAAATGTAACAAGAGATTCTGCACAATCCTTCTTATCTGATTTTTTATCTACTATAACAAGTAATTCATTTTCATTCTTAAACTCAACCTGATCAATCTTTACTATTTTAGGTCTCCAAACCTTAATTTGACTCTTCTCATATCTTTTAGGGGCTCTGTAACTTTTAACATACTTTGAAAATCTCTTTACTTGTTTTGGACATAATTTAGCAATATGGCCAACCTTATGACAACAGAAGCAAACAATATTTCTGATACCTTTTTCTTGAATGTGACTGAGATCTCCCTTTAACTGATTGCTTCTCCTCATACAGTGTCTTGCCCTATCACCAACATGATGACAAACAAAACAACGGCTATGAAAAGAATTTGAAAACTTAAAAGCATTAGGCTGCTTGATCGACTTCTTTGATTTGCTTTCAAAACCTGCATTCTTCTTTCCTTGGACTAATATTTCATGATATTTTTCAACCTTGATTATAAGCTTCTCATGATTATCCTTTAAAGAACCTAATTCATCCTTCAATCGATTACACTCTTTTTTTTTTGATGTTAAAATTGAATTTGCAACCTCTAACTGATTATTAAGATCATGAATAAATATCTTATTTTCTTTTACTTCTATAGCCAACTTAGAATCCAAGATACACACCTTTTCCTTAAGAGCCTCAACCATAGATTTCAACTCTTGATTCTTCTTTTTTAGCTGCTTGGCCATCTTATGCTTTTCTTTGATCTACCTTCAAGCTGTTAAACCCTTTCTGAAGGAACCTGATCTGATACCAATTGTTAAGCACAAAATATACTGAGGGGGGGGTGAATCAGTATATCATATATCTTATAAAACTTTTCCTTTATCAAATTTCACTTAATCAAACATTCAAGATATGCAATAAAACTCAAACAATAAACATCACACAAGATAGAGACACTAGATATAACGTGGAAACCCAATGTGGAAAAAACCACGGAGAACAATCTCAAGTATATTCGTGAGAAACAACCCACAGAAGCACCAAACCCCTTTGCCGAGACCAATCCAGCTACAATTCGTGAGCACCAACCCACAGGGGCTTCAAACTCCTTTGCCGAGCACCAACCCAGCAACAATTCGTGAGCACCAACCCACAAGAGCACCAACCCCTTTGTGTATACCACACACCTATCTCTCAATGTTGCTATCTCAACAAATGATAGTTCAATACATCTCTTTCCTCTCTCTCACCTTTGCTCTTTTAAGCTAGATATAACAAATACTATTCATTTCTCATAATTGCTCTTCTAAGCTAGATATTACAATATCAAATCAACCTCTATCAACCATATTACAAATGGCTTCTCAAGCCTTTATTTATAGCTTTCCAAATGAGCTTTGGCCTTCCCCCTTTGTGACTCTTCAATCTTCATGAAAAATGATGCCAATCTTGGATCACCTTTCATATTCAAGCTTTTGACAAGTCATGTGGTGACCCTTCATGACCAAAAACGTCCTTCCCACTTTTGTTCTTATCTTTGGTGACTTTTTGTATTCCTCAAAGTGTCCCTTCATGAGAAATTGCGCCCTTACTCTTTTGTCTTCACTTGGTGACTCTTGGTATTCCCCAAGATGACTCTTCATGGGAAAATGCGTCCCATCCTTCTTTTGTCTTTATCCCGTGGCTCTTCGACTTCTCCATGGGCCCTTCTTTTGTCTTATATGCAACCAAAAATATATTCGTTAATATTAAATATATATTAACTCATATTAGCCAAGATATATTTATTACAAATAACATTAAATGCAATGGGGCATTTATCACCAATAATACTAGACCTTTGACATCAATGACAATATTTCCAACAATAAGGATCGACTTAGAAGTTTGTCCAAGTGACCAACCTGTACTATGTATGGTTTTTTTCCCTGATGCCCAACAAATGTTGATGACTTTTGCTCAACATTGTTGGTACTAACAACCTTTATCAACTCGTACTATCACCGACGACTGATCGAAGACCTACCAATGCTATATCTTCTCCCCCTATCAAGTAAGAGGTGAGACGTGCATCAAGAGAACAAAATCAAATAATCATGTCTGCTCCATAGCATGAATATCAAGTATAGAAAGCCAAAATTAGAAGAGAGCAACACAAGCCAAAAATGCTACTACAACAGATCCCGGTCTTCAACCTAGTAGCTCACATAAGATGGGTGAATCACTGATCATTTAGAACAAGCTGTTAGGTCCATCGAGACCACAAACCTTAGTATATAGGACACATGTTGATTAGAAGAAGTGTCAAAATAACCTGAATAACTAGAGTAACTAAAAGATTTACCGTCAGAATGATCTACATAATTTGTTTCACCTCCTTTTTTGTGTGGAGACTGGGATCATCGAGAAGGTCATACGTCTGCAAGATGTCCAATACCACCACATTTGAAACATTTGATGCATGCACTCTCTTGCAACTTTGGTAATTGTACCTGATTTGAGTTTGGGTTTTGAGGTTATTTTGGTGTTCAAAGTATGAATGCTTTTTCAATTTAAAAATAATCAAAGATTTTAATAAAGCTTAAAGTTGGAATTATTTTAACAGTGGTTTTATATTGAGGGGATTTTATCTGGGTAAAGATCATTGTAATGGCATGGATGCTTATTGCTTGTGGCAGACTAATGGTGAAAGAGGTGCACACTGGGGTCATTTTTTTACTTGTTTTTTTATAACAACATTATAGGCAAGATTTTTTTGATTATTTTTTAATTAAAAACAATATATTGTTGTGAGATATTTGAGAGATTGTAAAGCTATTTGCTTGGTCCATTTATCCCTCATACACTTATCGAAGACGGAGGATGGGTCTCAGTTTGGTAGGTGGCCACACCCCCTCACAATCAAACCTTATTTTCTCCTCTTATTGCTGACTCCTTGCTTGTTTTTCAGCGCTTGTACTCCTCATTTGGACGCATTTTTGGTGGTAACCAATGTCCATTTTGTAGGTATTTTTGTCTAAAATTGGTGAATTTTGGGCTATTCCAAGGGTCATGCAAGCTCCAAATTGTGTTTGGTGTCGGAGGTGCTACCCCTTGACCTCGTTAAGGGTTGCCATCCCTAGATCCTCACGTCATGACCCCTTGTTCATTACTTCCAGTGTACCTTATTCCACTAGAGTGTGAGGTCCAATTTGACAGGGGGTTAGATCCCTTCGCAACATCATTTTATGTCTTGTTGAGATTTGTACACATATGCATTATTGGAAAACCCTGACGTCCTCCTATTTCAGTTGTTTGTATTTTTACATGTGCCCATTTGGTGTCACTTTCTGCATTGATTGCTTGCATTTGGACACTTTGTCAGTTGCAAGGAAAATTTTAGTGGCGATTTTTTGTTAATTCACAAATATTTTGGTTTTAAAAAATTTGCATTTGGCAAATTTTTAGGGTATTGAAGAGTGGAATTGCCTAAATTTTTTGGATGCAAGTTACTTTTTAGGGTTGGCCCACCTACTATTTAAAATAAATTGCATCCATATAAATGTTTTTTGCTGGTACCCCAAAAGACAATCTAGGTACATTCACCTCACATGCATATGGTGTCAATCATCTACATCTCATGTCAACTGTCTGTAACTAGTGAGGTGACATCACACATGTAGATGGTCATCTATATACGCTAACAATTGTTTGCATCTGCCGATTATCATCCACATATGCAGACAACCGTCTGTATTTGTAGGTGGTCGTCTACATATGTAGATGGCTGTCGGCACATACAAACGGTCGTCTATATAATGATGTTAGCCATATACAACTTAAAAGGACACTAAAAAAACTCAAAACCTAAATATTATTTCATATTTGAAATCCTCTTGAAACGTTATGCAATTTCAAAAAAATCATCACAATTTGAGTCTGTATGTAAAAGTTACGACCTCAAGAAGTTGGCTAATTGGCAGTGCACTTGAAGATGATCGTTTTCATATGCAAACAATTGTGTGGATATGAAAATGATTATTTGGACATTCCAGACGACAGTCTACATAGTTGTCTGCAGATGCAGATGACCATCTGCAAGTGAACTATCAACTAGCCAACTTCCTGAGGTTATAGCTTTTGCATATGAACTTAGATTGCGACGATTTATTTTTTGAAATTGCATAACATTTCGAGAGGAATCTAAATATGTAATAATATTTATGTTTAGGAAAGATTTTAATTCATAAAACTTTGATTTGACCGCTCTATCACTTGATTCCCCCGAACAATTAATCAACTTCCAAATTGATTCACCACCATTTCGAAACCAATTCGCCTAGAAACTTCCAAAGTTTTTTTATAGACCAAAATTTTCTCTGATCAGTTGCGTTTGACATCCATTTGTTGAGACGTGCATTAGCACTTGTGCACTATTTTCTATTAGCTATCTAAATACATTATCAGCTGAGCCTGACGTCCTCACATTAAACATGCATTTTACTTGCAAAATTTGGAGGGGGGTCATCGCTGATTGTTTTGGAGGGGTTGCTGTGGGCTTTACATTCTCTCTTGGGTGCACACTTAGTTTCCATGACTTGTGTGCCACTTTGGTATCATTTGCACTGATTGGTCTTGTATTATTGGACACATTGTCAATTGAGCTTGGCGTCCATTCATTGAGTGTGCATTGTCACTCGTGCAATGTTTTTCTCATTGCACTTCTTTGATGTCTTTTTTCAGTCATGTCTACTCCACTTGAGAGATACCAACAGATGAGGAGATTTGATTCTACACCAGTGGTTCGTCTTGGAAAGACCAACTATGCTTCTTGGCGTGCATATATGGAACACTTGCTCATAAACAAAAATCGTTTCCCATTCTTATATGGACAGATTCCTGCACCCACTGATCATGTTCGGTTTGATAAGTGGGCTAATACTTCTGACAAGGTTCTTGGTACCCTGTTGTTACATGTTTTCATGTACGTTCAATTCCATGCAGAAGATACAAAGTGTCATTGCACTGTTTGGAGCATCCTACAGAGTCTTTTCAGTGACCCTGTTGAGATCTATATCACTCTTCCTATCATCTTTTCAGAATTTTTTTTACTCCCTCCTATTCCTATTTCTTGTTATGACACATTCATGGTGGACTGTGCTCTTCCTTGTGTCGAGCCACCATTATAGGTCAAAATTTTGTCTGTTTTAAGTAGTTCTATTGTAGATTCTACTTTCGTTCCTATTCAGGGTGCTGCTCTTTCAGAACCTTCACAATATTGTACTTTGGAAGAGTCTACTATTTTCAGTGTGAGCACACCCATTGAGAGCTTTGATGATTCATACGTTCCTGTGGATATTCATATTATAGATCTAGGTGCTTCAGTTGCAGTATCTTCTTTAGTCTCGATAGTTGTTGATATGAGCTCTCCTCTTCACATGAATATTCTTCCAACGAATGTTTCATGTCCAAATAGGTTCACTTCGGTGGCATTACATCTAGTTTTTGTGCACGATCTTTCTAGATCTATGCTACGCCTTATTTTTGGACTTCTTTCAGATATATTCATACTATTCCCTTCATCTTTGTAAAATGGGTAGACTTGTAGTACACTATTCATGTTCTTCCTTTGGCCAAAGGGAGAAACATTGTTCGATGCAGATGAAGCTTCAATAGTTTTAGGTAGAGGATCTCGTCATCGACATTGGTCATCTTGCAAGCTATACTTGGAGTGTGGACTGCTTCAACATCATCTTCGAGGGGCTTCTAGCTCTCTCTTTTTTTTTTTTTTTTTGGGGGGGGGCTTTTTTTTCGATGGGTTTTCTCCTTTTCTCCACTTTATGAGAGTTGCTTTGTACATGGGTACCTCATCAAACATGTTGTTGGGATCCATTTCCTCTACCCACCTAAGCTATGCTTACAGAGGGTGTAGTGTATGATTTTATTTCCCATAATTGTTTATTATAGGTTTTATTTTCCTTCCTTGGAGTTTTCCTACTCTTATGGGTCAACTTACTTAGGTGTACTTGGGAGTTATAGATTGACCGCTATTATAGGAGTAACTCCCTTGACTGTCTATGATGGGTATGGGAGTTACGCTTCTATTCTTGGATTATAGAGGTTACACATTCACCTCCCTATTTTTATATCTTGTATGAGTGAGATATTCATGGAGTATTGGACACTAGCTCTTATCTTATTTTGTAATATTCTTGTATGCTTGATTTCATCTACTTGCAATAGTTTTTCACTTGCTTGGCTTGTGCCTACATTGAACTTGTGTATTCACTTGATTTAGAGGTTATGGTGTACTTTTCGATACTCTGTGATGAGACCTGGACTTTGTATAGTGAGCTTCTTCGATAGGTGTACTCTTTTTCTTTGCAAACTCTCTCTTTTTGAGTCAATAACTCACAAATAGAATCAAATGTTGCGCCTTTGAACTTATCACTAAGCAACAACATTTTGATAAAGTTGGTATATGTAGAATTGAGACCATTTAAATTTATGGATATGAGCATATTATCATCAATATTACCACCTGTCGTGCAGTATTCTTATTTCAACATTTTCATCTAAGAAAGATATTCAAATACATATTCATCATCAACTAATTTATTGTTTAAAAGTTGCATCAGAAGGTCAATCTTCTTGTATGCAGGGTGTTTGTCATACAAGTCCTTTAACGCTTTCAATGTGACATATTTAACAAATTTAATATGAATAATCACCTATGCAGTGCATGATGATTTTAGCAGTGCGAGTGCACATTTATCACGTTTTTGGTATTCAACCAATTTGGTCACTTTAGCTGGTGGTGTGGTTTCTTTCTTTGTTATTTCCCACAAATCATTAAAAATGAGTGAGTTTTCCATGTGAAAGCTCCATTCTTTGTAGTTTTAAGTGTTAATCGTTCATTTTCAGAGATTAAACTTACAATTTTAGTCATGGTGTAAGAATAAACAATCAATGAATGATATCAGGGTTTTACTTTTATCCATCAAATAGATTCTAATTTACAAAAGATTCTGGCACTTATCAAAAAAAACTGTAACACCTTATATCACTTTTTACACCCTTATATCACCATTATAACTTTGATATAACTTCTTTACAAAATCTTTAAAACTAGAATATCCTTTTTCAAAAAGGTATACTTGAAAAAATTAAATAAAAAGAAAATTTGTCCAAAATAAGAGTTTTGAACACGTAACCTCCTATTTAGCAAGTGATTGCAATAATATGTTTGTCAATCCCTCCACATGTAAGTTTAGGATACAATAAAACAATATTATAGATAAACATAACTTTTCTATATATCCTTTATTTTCCGTTTGTGAAAAGAAAATGATATATAAGATAATTTTTTCACTTGATATTTCACCTGAATGGAAAAAATATGCCATCTTTTTTACTTGTATGGAAAATCCTATGCACTGCCTTCTCGTGGAAACTACACAGATTTTAGGGTTTTTCAAAAACTGAAATGCTACAAAGCTTCTTTTAACATGTTCACACTGTATCAACATGCATCAACTTTCCTTTAGCACATCATTGAGTCCATGATAACACACTTGGATCGTAGCAAAAGATCCATGATAGAATGCAAACGAGTCTCGAGCTTCCAAGTTTGTTGTACAAGACTCTTCTCTTCTACTTTCTTGTTTCGCTATAGGTTTAGTTACAAGCTTCTCTTCCACACATTGGAAATAAAAACTTTGTTTGATTGTTATCATGTTGTGTAGATAAATCTAACAACTTCTTGTCAAAATAAATAAATAAGAGCAAGTAGAAGTGCTATTTGAATCCATCCACGCTCACCGCACCAAATACAAATTCCAATACATCAAAAACTATCCTGAATCACAATAATTACAAATAAAGTTTATCTAACCAAAAAAAAAAAATGTTTCAATATTCAATAGATGACCATGGATTTCTACTACGTAAATAATCCTTCAAATTACATGCAGTTGGAATGGTTTTGCATTTGTATACTCCCAAATTTTCAATTTTTCATTATTGAAACCAAGCGGTTCACAAATTTTCAATGTTCCATGACTGAAACCAAGCATTTCAAATTTATTCAATCCTCTTTTTCAAACTGCCAAGCTCTAATACCACTATTGGCACTAGGTATCAGTGGAATAAACTCAATTTTTTATTCAATTTAAATCATTAATTATATTTGTACATAAGTAAACTTCAAAAAACTTATAGGAGTTGGTTATAAAAGACCAACTAACGGGTTTCAACTAACTCGAAAAACTAACCTTATAAACAAACTTTGGATCATATAATGACCTAACAAAAACGTGATTTTTTTATTTTATCATGGCTTGAATTACTAAAACAAGCCCAATGTATACCCCCTTTTTGATATGAGAGATGAACTCTGCGAATTACTCATCTCAAAGGAATGAGTTATGTGCATCATGTTTTATGTAATAAAATATAATCATGTAAAATATATATGAAAACATGATAAGATATGTCATCATAGAAATATGTAATCCAAGACATTGATCCTACAAGTGTCAATGTCAAGTATATATACCAATTAATCGCATAATGATGAGATTCATAGTAGATGCATGATATGAATCATGGCAATGTCACATAATCAAAATGTGTGTGATATAAGTCACAACACCAAGCTCATAGTAGCAGTCATGTGTGTAACCACACACGTGCACACAAAATATCATGATTAAGGAGCGCACATTCATATAAGACATGACACAACACTGCTATGACACTAACACGACATTACCATGACATGGATTAGAGGTTACTTTAACACAATTGACACATAATGTGACAAGCCACAATCAATGTACCAATAAAACAATCAATATAACACACATTAATGATCAAACAATGCCATGATCATCAATATCAATCACTTAAGAATTAAATAATGTCAGTCTGCATAATCAGTCAATGTCATAATCAATATAACAAAGCACAATATCCATGGGAGATAACACTCTAAAAAGAATGAACAAGAGTAAGTCATGTATAGTAGTCTATTATGATCAATGGACTAGTATATAAAGATATAACCTTAAAAGGTATAAAGATGCCCTCGGTATAGGCATGTCCCCAATGTATAAAGGTTGCTCATGGGTGTAAGCAATGCCACACATATGTATGTCCATATGTCATAAATGTCAGGATCTAGACTCACAAAGCTCTGACACCAATTGTCAGAATTAAGAGCACACTTTATTACCTTTGTATAAGCAACTAAACACAGAATTTAATCAGAAGTAACAAGTAACTAGAAATCAGAAACAACACAGAATTTGAGAGACAATACACAATTGTATTCAACTCATTCTAGAAGAAAATACAATGAAGAGATCACACTCTTCCCACACCTCTTGGGTGTACCAGTAATTCTCCCTCAAGAGTTCTTTCTCTCACAACCAATTACAACCACAACTCAAACACAGAGTTGTACCCTCCACCAGTCAGTAACAATACTGCCAGTACACACGTACTCAAAGTACTCCAAGTAGATCTCCCTTGATCTTGCAACAACCTGCAAATCAAATGATCTCACTTACCATGTAGATCTTCTACCTGATCTTGCAATAACCTGCAGATCAACCTGATCTTGCACACTTGCAAACCTAGATCTTACAATCGGAAGGATCTCTTTCTTGTCATTGATTTCAATACAACCCCATGAGTCTATTATATAGATCCCATGCAAACAATAATTAGACTTCTAATTACAATAATTAGAAACACAAACTCAAGGCTAAAATTAGTCTTTTACATGCAAACAAACTGTCCATCTAAAATAAGACCAGTTCTGGAAGCACATGCAAATGCATGCACACACAAGCTGCCAACGTCGGTGTCTGTCTGATCGATGTCGGCCGACCCATAACCGACGTTGGTTACTGTGAACACTGAAAATGACTGACGTCGGTTGCCTGCAACTCAGCAACCTCCTCCATTTGCATCAGTGAAGCTTTTAGCTCCACAACCTAACAATAAATACTTGAATGCCCTGTATCCCATTCATGTATATCATGAGAAACATGTACATATAAAAATATATATGTCACTCACCATGTATATGATGAATAACATCAACCAATTATGTGTCCTAGAAAAACATGCCATGCATAGGTCTTGGTTTTATATTTTTGAATATTTGACTTTTTTTGTATTTTTGAATAACTATTTTATTTTTATTTTTGAATATTTAGTTTTTTGGTGTTGTATCCGCACTAGCGTATGATCCCATCAAGGAGATGCTTAAGTGTAAGTCTTGGACCAGTCGATGCAATGTCACATGCCATAGTGAGGAGTAATATTTATCATTGTTGAATTAGAGAAATGCTCATAAACTATAAAATATCCAGTATCGTCATCATAGTCAATATGATCATGTATGCACTATGTAGCTCTAGTAGCCATAATAACCTATGGAATCTATTGTTTGTCAGGAGAATACATCGATGTCATTTGTGGAACACACTCACAAGGCTTGTATGAAACTATTATAGGATGTGACAGACTAGGTAACGTCTGTTGAACCCGAAGAGATTACTGATGTAAAGGACATTGAAGAACTTAGTAGCAATAGTTGTAAGCCCTACCATCAGTGGTAACACGAAACCCCCAAGAGTGTTTTGTTGTTTTCCATAGAAACCTTTTAATGTATTTTTTGTACCGATCAAGTCTATATGTGTGTATCCAAGACTACTAAGTAATGTCACAGTGCATATGTTTTCACTATTCCTGTTATCCATCATAACATTGTGTACATGATGTAAGTCAATGAAAGCACACACAAACAAAGATGCTTTAGTAGAATCATCCTCGATAATTTCATGGTGATCAAATGTGATTGTAGGTCATTGTAATGTGTATTTAAAAGTGTACCAATAATACCATATATATGATGAGCCTCCTCAGTTTTAACAACATAAGAAGTCAAAGGAAGATGCATATTTTAATTTGTATATATCTTAGGATTAGTCTTGGTTTATTGTGCTGCATGTTTTAGAAATGAATCCAAAAAAATCTTAAGCTTTGCATTAGGTTGTGTAACCAAATCATTAGTACGTGTGAGCTCAATAATGTTGTTCTCGATTAAATTTGTGTCTTATGTCAAACCACAACATTTATTAGTTGAATACCATGCTCATCTATGCCAATCACAATATGTATTAATATCAAAAATCTTAAGTCGTGTTTTTGTCATATCAACCTCCATAGGTGGAGGGAGAGATATGAGATTGCATTTGAGTAGCTTTTATAACACCTTAGGTTCTGATAATCATGTAAATCGCCTCCATTGAAGAACTTAAGGACAAGCCTACTTATAGGTTGTGAAACTGCATTAATTGTTGCTTTAGCTTCATTCATTAGACTTATCTTTGAAAGGTGGTTTGCTTTGAAACTTGGAATTATAATATGTGGAAGGGTTGGCCCTATACTTTAACTTGTTCATGGTGATTAGATTAACCTCACAATCTTTAACTGTATGGAATAAGTCATTAGAAGATTGGAAGCTTTTGAACATAATAAACTCATGGATGGCTGGAAGTAGGCTTTGCTTGATTATGTCCTGTAATTCTTTGTTAGCCATAGTATTTGTCATTTTTGAAAGCGTAGTATTATAGCGAAGCACATAGTACTAGTAGGCTCATTAAGTCCTTGTTTGAGTTTTACAATTTGAGCATAAGAAACCTTCTGACTAATGTTAATGGAAAAGTGAGTTGAGAACTAATTAGCCAAATGATTGAAAGCATGTATTGATTGGAGAGGACGGTAGTAAAACCAACACAAGGTATGGTCCTTAAGGTTCATTAGAAAAAGCTTTGTCACCAACTTATTTTTAGACTCATAGTTTAAACATGATGCATGGAAGGCTTTAAGATGTGGTTTTGGATCACCTTTACCATCAAATGGTGTAAGCTTAGATGCAAAAATTGTTTTAGGCAAGGGATAGTTGAAAATCTCTTGGGTTAAAGAGTTGTGTAATAATGCTTGAGACTTTGTCAAATGACTTGCTCTATAAGAACCTTATTCCATTTGAGAAACCTTAGATTAAAGATCTAACAATTTTTGTATAAGTGCTTGATTGTTAGGCATATTAGATTAATTAGAAATAGGTGGTGTCACATGACATGCAAGCTTATGAGGCACACAAGTATGCTACATAGGGATAGCCATAGAAATCTAAGGAATAAAATGTGTTGCCCCCATAGTAGGTATACTAGGTGTAGGCATCACTCACATAGTTATATGTGTAGATATATGAATGCAAATATTAGGAATAATGGTCTTGACACCTATTGTAGGATCTAAGATTCTAAAGAGTGGATTAATATCATTCAAAATCTCATCATGTTGTTCCTCAAGTGTGGTTTCCATAACATTCTCAACATTTTTAACCTCTAGGATAACATTCAAGATGTACTATCTATATCTTTACCTTGTTTACTAATTCTTTTTCAAAAATGAGAAATAACGTCTACTTTTTTAAGATCTACACCATTTAAGATAATTAGTATGTAGTTTACCATGATATTCAACATTATATTTTACATCTTCTTCATAAGTATTTTGAAGATTAGGCATAACATCATTAATAATATGTTCATTTACATCAATGTGTTCCTTATAAATGTTTGTATTAATATAAGAAGAAACATGTATATCATTAATTTCCACCATTTTAGTTGGCATAAAAACACAAGATTGAGTCAAATACATATGAATATCATCAATTACAATACTAATTAATCTATCACTTCGATGTATATGTAAATGAGACCTAACATTCTTAGATGGCATAGGGTGAATGCATGCAAGTACTAAAAAAAATGGGTCAAAAGAACAAATTTCAGATTTGTGCATGTGGTAAGGGGAAATCAAAAATTAGATTTGAAAGTCAAACCCTAATAGGAGATAAATCTGAAACCTTAATGCAGGAGGAAACCTAGGTTTTTTTCATGCTCAACTCAATGTACTTAGTTGATTTTGGTTGTTTATTGCTTACGAAATGCGTCTCTGTAATTTTTACCACGTAATTGCTTCATTAGTTGCAAAACCCTGAATCAGATGCTGAAGACCTTTTTGGGCGCTATTGGCAAAGTCTAATCCCTATGGTAGCTGACACTATCCGAGGGTTAATGACATTTTCACTGTGCACTATGTGGGTCTGTAACTCTTGAGACCCCTATGCCTGCAAATGCTTCCAATATGTGTGCATGCCTTCAGTCACGTGCTCTGATGTCTATTTTTCTTATCTTTCTAGTTGGATTCTAATTATGTTTTTGACCACAATATGCCCTTGAAAAAGGGTTAGTATTTTTGAGTTGGATAGCCCAAACTACTCCTCTTTAATAGGTTGAGCTTTGCATACATTCCAACACTCTAAAGATGACTTTAAGTCACATGTAGTTCTCCCACCTATGTGTGTGTATGTGCAACATCGTGAACAATCTAGAATACAATGCAATGTTTTGATTTTTTACACTTTGCACCATGCAACTTTGACTTTCATGTATTTAAAGTTGGCTATATGGTTGCTCCTTTGAGGGGTTTTAGATGTACACTTCTTTCGATAATGTGTCAAGGGAGTGTTAATTGAGTCCTCAAGTTTCCAAGTGATTCTCAAGGTATGACCAAGTAATTATTGAGTATAATCTTAGAAGTGATTTTTATTTTATCGTTGACTCTTTGTTATTTCCCGCTATGAGCAACTCGTGAAACATGCCCAGGTTGACCAAATCGAGACTTCCCAATTTAAAAAATAGTTAGCGTGCTTGGATATTGCTAATAGAGGTAGACTTTTACATTAATTGATATTGTGTAGACATTACCGATAGTGTCCTAGAAATGTAAATCAATGATATGAAATATGAAAAAAGAAATACAAATCAATGATATGAAATATGAAGAAGGTTATCTAAAATTAATAGATATTTTATATAAACTAAATTGATCCTAAATAAATATATTTAACAAATAAAATTAACTAAAAATAAAATGCATACACAATATTTAAAAATATAAAAACATGTCAAAATTTATATTATAAAAATATCTAATATCAAATTTAAATATTTATATACTAAAATAAATATACCAACATTCACTAACTTCTCCTTTCAATTCAATTGCCTTGACTTCTTATACTAAACCTCGATTAGCTCAACTCACACCTACATGAGAGTAAAACGTTATTGTGAGGTAGGCAATTACGTATTTGTGGAGTTAGTTTGGCTAACTAAAGACAAGAGCAGTTGAATGGGAGATTGGAGAGTGGGTTGTTACTTACAATGAAAACACTCCCTAAAAAGATCCTCGCCACCCAAGATGGCAACCACATGATAACCCTAAAAAAATTAGAGGTAATTAGATATCAAGATTCATTAGAAATTAAGAATAGTCAATGTATTGAAAAAATATATTCCTTGAATTGAATTTAGTATATAACGAATGTATCTTCTAAAATATGATGAAATAACTGAAATTTTTGAGAAAAATTTAATAAGAAGCAGCGACTTTTGATGTTTTTAAAGTTATAGATTTAAAATTAATAAAATATGTATTATTTTATAAATCTGAACCATATTAATTAGATATATATTCTCTTGCGAAATAAAAATTGCTATTTATATATTCATTTGCGATACTTCAAATTAATTATTAAAAAATAAAAACTGATATTTATAAAATTATGTGTGTGAAGACTTCAGTTTGACAGTCCACTTCACCACCCGTGCACACAGCCTTCACAGAGGTCATCAGTAGATCTCTCCCAAACTCAAGGAGACACCTGTCGCCAATTGAAATCCTATCTCATCTTCTGGTTGGCAGTGAATTGCAGCGACATCTTATTCACGGAATCCATTTAGCTTATGAATCACCAACTAACTATAATTTACTACCCAGAAAGAAACACAGATAATTTCATCACAAGAAACCAGAAGTAAAAAATATAGTACTGTAGAATGTACAGTATTGGATGACGGATCTCAAAAACCCAACGGCGTTGGCTCACACCACGATATTTCTGTCTTTCCCATATGACTGTTTGGGAAAAAAATATGACTCCGTTGGTCTACTCTCATGCAAAATACAAAAATAATCTTCTCTCATCTTTTGTGGATATTTCAATCAATGTTGATTGATTGATTGTACTCATGCAATTTTTGACATTCTAGTCCTAAAAATATTGTGCCTTTTTCAATTAAAAAAAAGAGGTTCTTATTATTCATATTGTATTTATATTTTGGCTCAGGGTAATATAATTAGATTTAGATTGACTGTTAAAAAAACTATGTAATTGAAAGAATGAATGAATGAAAGATTCTAATAAATATTTATGAGATCAGGCAGTTTATGGGATAGAGAGCTGCAATAAAGTTGTTTTGTGATACTACAACTTCTTAATATAAGGGTTGTTCGATTAATATTGCAAAATTTCTAATCTCTTCTCGATGCTAACTCTTCTACCATAGATCTTGATTATAAAACTTGCTGTACTGTTTAACTTTTCTTCTTCAAACAAATCAGTTAAGTTGTCAACCCTCAAGTTGTCTTTGTACTTCATATGAATGTCATTATAGGCTGCACACTTCATAATGAAGTGCCATTCTATTTGCACTATTCCCTTGTCACAAAATAAACATATTTTCATTTTCCATTTTTTCTTAGATACTGAAAATATTGAATCCCTAATTTGAAAAAAATAAAGGGATTTGACCCAACTAAAACTTATAAAAACAAGGCACCATAGTACCATAGTATTCGATAAAAAGTTATCACCAAACAAAATGAGTATTGATATAAATCCCGGTACAACAAAGTTCCCTTATTTTAAAAAAGAAGAAAAAAAAAAAAGAAAAATTCAAGGTTTAATGGATTCTTTGACTTTGTGAATGCTATGAACCACAAAGGTGCCAATAATATTGATAAGAGCAAGAGTAATGAGGAGGGTATGAAACCTGGAATATTTTGCTGTTGTACATATATAAGGTCTTTTAGCAGAGATACAATGTCTAACCAATAGTTTTCAGGTTTCCTTCCTCTCAATGGCCAGGGAAGAGTCCATCTCGAACCTGCCACTGATGTTGGGTCCTTTCATATGAGGCGGTTGCCATGTAAATCTATGGATATGGCCTTATATTAATTCATTGCAGAGTCATCTAGAGAAGGAAAAAGAAATATATATAGACTCAATGATTTTGTACCGAAAAATGATGTTTTATTCCTTGTGAAGCCCCCAGGGCCCAACGCATTATGGGAGGGAAAGCCGGTCTGCTTGGCATACCAAGGTGAGAGGGGTTTTTATAGAGGGGTTACATGTTGAGGGTTATTTCTTTTATAATTTTATTTATAATAGTCTTTTATAACACCATAATTTTAAAAATTGTTAAAGATATATCTGCACCTTAAAATAAGAAACAACTATTGTTTAAGAAGAATTTTGTAAGAGGTGGGAAGTACTAAGTCGTTGAAGATTTGTATCATTGTTCCTATTTTTTTGGATGTCTATACATTCAAATTTATTCTATTTTATTTTTTAAATATATTTTTTTATTAAAACACTTATTTTTCTCAACAGTATATATTGCAAATTTTTTGAAGAATCATGGGACCGTTAACATGAAAAAAACTCCCATAATTTCTCAACAACACACCTTAAAAATAATTAAAAAGCACCCAACATGAGACCCCTAACTTATTTTATTTTATGTTATTTGACAAAGGTTATGTTTTTTAAACGTTACAAAGAAAATTTTATTTTCACAATCAGATTTTCATGAAGAGATTAAAAGGATAACACAAGTAATGTTTGGCCTATCATTTTTTTGTTACTTAAATACATTCAATATGGTTGAATTATTTTAAAAAATTTAACAAAATAATTTTCTCTTTCATTATATAAATTTGAAATAAATATATACTAGTCACAAGAATATAACAATTATGAGTATATATTATTATTTTATAAGTTTAGTTATAGGTAAAAAGTTATAATTTAATTGGTGAAGATGATAGTTTTATTATGTCATCCATTAAAATATAAATTTTAAAAAACTCTTTTTTTATAAAGGAATAATATAAATATCTATATAAATTAGTATAAACATCTTAAATATATCTATTTGAAATATGTTCAGTGTTATCAATCTCAAGGTTCTTATCTTAGTTTTTTCACATATCACATTGCTAATAATTCAATTACCTTCTTCATTAATTTCCCATTTACTGGTGACAAACGATATCAATCCAACAACACCACCTTGTAGTGCATGAAAAAATAATTACTGGAAAAAAATCTGGTACCCCTCCTATCAGACACCAAAAAAGTGCATTTTTTTGTGTTTTAAAAATTATCCTTTTGAAGGTTATTTGACTAATCCTAATTCCACCATGCTTAATAATAATTACTATAATTAATAAGAAGTAAGGAAAAAGTGCAAAATAATTTCACAAATTCTAAAATCGATCAAACTCAAGAATCTTTCCCAAAATAATTCACTATGAAGTCAAATATACATTCATATAACATTCATTATTTCCTAAACTAGAGTAGCTATCCAATTACAATAAGGAAATTAATATTCCACGCATCAATATTCTGCTTTATTTATATTCAAGGGTGCAAAACTAAAATCAATGTTCACTTTGTACTAATATCTTAGTTAAAATAACATTCATAGTTACCATACTTACATTCTTTAAATTAATACATTTAATAATGTATCTTTTCCCAAAATATATATAATACAATGCAGTCTTTTTTTCACAACATGTATACATAATCAACAAGTTTTCCCAAATGTAAAATTTGAGAATGTAAGAGATCATCATTGAAGCCAAGACTAATTGTGTAAGAATAAAAGAGGGAGAGTAACATAGAGTGATTTACCTCCAATCATAGAGCCTTTCGAACCCATTGCACACTTCTCATCCATTGAGAATGACTCTACCATACACAAAGAGGATAGATATGATTCTGATAAAAATAAAGAGGACAATATGTATATAAGTCAATAGTGCAACTAACTCCATGCAATGTAAAACAAATGTGACTATGAAATTATATTGGAAATAATACATTCCTAATGTAAGCAGAAATAGGGAATGGAAAATTCCTATTAGATAATCTAGGTATACATGTTTATGACCATAAGACTTAGGAATTAATGAGTCCGCTTTGTCACATTCAAACTTAGTAATTTGCTATGAGTCAAAGTGATATTGAGGATTTTTACAATTTCTCATTAGTCATATTCTTAAGTCCACAACTCAATCTTGATGTTTTTGCAACCTACTAATGAGCTAATAGTAAATTATAAACCAATGATCTCCAAGGAAATAAAATCAAATTATCTCTAAAAAGTGCACGAGGGATAACAAATAACACAAGCATCCCATACCACTTGTGCTAGATGATATCTCACTTACACTTTGTCAATGATCACACACAAAATTAAAAGTCTCAAGATACTATGGTGTAATAATTATTCAATATTGATTCGAGCCTCCAACAAATAATTGTATAAATGTCACAAATATTAAACCTAAATTGGAAAATCATTTAGCATTGTTTTCTACATAGATACGGTTTAAACAAAAACTTAATAGAAAGTTTATTAAGGTCCAATTAGTGATTTTGAGTTTCCATTTCAAGTTTCCTAGTTGTAAGGTTTAACGACACTATTTGAGCACTCAGCTGTCAAGAAATATTTTGGTGATTATAGTTTAAGCATAATATTTTGAGGATGAATTAATCCCATCTGGACCAATTTAAATTTTAACAATATCTCTATCTTCACATGATTATTCATAGTTATAACCATAATTCTTTTTGTTAATAAAAAAAAATTATGTATTATTTTTTAATGTTACTAGTAATAATTCCTTTCAGTTCCATGGTCATGCCAATAGAATTTTATAATTTTTTTTAATGAACTAATTGAAAAAAGTTATGTTTATAATAATTATGAAAGGAACTTCATTTTCACAATCAAAATTACATAATAAGATTAAAAGGATAACACAAGCAATGTTTGGCCTATCATATTTTTTTTCTACTTAAATACATTTAAATACATTCAATATGTTTGAAGTATTTAAAAGAAAATTAAAAAATATTTTCTTTTCCACAATATAATATTTAAAACAAATATATACAAGTCATAAGTATATATCGATTATGAGTATATACTATTATTTTGTAAGTTTAGTTATGCATAAAAAATTGTAATTTAATTGGTGAAGATGATACTTTTATATTATCATCTACCAAAGTACAAATTAAAAAAATCCTTTTTACAAAAGGAAAGAGATAGATATTTGTATAAATTAGTATAAATATCTTAAATGCATCTATTTGAAATATGCCAAGTGTTATCAATCTCAAGGTTCTTATCTTAGTTTTTTACATACCACATTACAAATAATTCAATTACCTTCTCTGCCAATTTACTATTGACTGGTGAAAAATTGTGTCGATTTAGCTATACCACTGTGTAGTGTTTGAAACAGTAATTATAGGAAAAAATCTGGCATCCCTCTCGTCAGACATAAAAAAGTGCATTTTTTTGTGATTTAAAAATTATCCTTCCAAAGTTTATTTGACTAATCCTAATTCTACCATGCTTATTAATAATTAATATAATTAATAAGAAGTAACACAAATTTACAAAGTAATTTCACCAATTCTTAAATCAATCAAGCTCAACAATCTTTCCCAAAATAATTCACCATGAAATCAAGTATACATTCACATAAGATTCATTATTTCCTAAACTAGAGTAGCTATCCAATTGATTAATTAATATTCTCCTTTATTCATGTTAAAGGGTGGGAAATTAAAATCAATGTTCACTTTATATCAATCTTTTAGTTACAACATTGGGAAATTAAAATCAATGTTCACTTTATATCAATCCTTTAGTTACAACATCCATATTTCTCATAATTATGTCCTTTAAATGGGTGGGAAATTAAAATCAATGTTCACTTTATATCAATCTTTTAGTTACAACATCCATATTTCTCATAATTATGTCCTTTAAATTAATACATCTAAGAATGCATATTTTCACAAAATATATACAAATATAATGCAATATTTTGTTCAAAACATCTATACATAATCAAGAAGTTTTCCTAAATGCAAAAATTGAGAATGTAGATCATCACTTAAGCCAAGAATAACTGTGTAAGAAGCAAAGAGGGAGAGTGTCATAAAGTGTCTTACCTCCAACCAAAAAGCATTTCAGATTCCATGCATACCTCTTATCTATTGAGAGTGGCTTTTCCCTACACAACAAAGATAGATATGATTTTGATGAAAAGAAAGAGGATAATATGTATATAGGTTAATACTACAACTAACTCGACACAACATAAAAATATATGACAATGAACATGTAACATAAATGATACATTTCCAATGTATATATAGAAATAGGGAATGAAAAACTCCTAGATAATCTAGGTATACATGATTATGGAAATAAGGCATATGAATTAATGAGTCCACCTAGGTCAAAGTAATATTAAGAATTGTATATATTTAAATTATTTTGCTATCCCTAAATCATTTAAATAACACCACCTTGACTAATTTCTGTCCCCCTCTAACATTTATAAACCCATATACTAACCTTATACCATCCCACATCCTAATTAATTCTTATAATCACATGTCATTTATCACCAAATCGCACTTATCCATTATTTTATAATTTTAAATTCTTCCCTAACTACCTCCAACTACCCCCACTTTCTCCTACACATCCTATCACTAATCCTACATCTAATATTCACTAATCATCATTAGTCATATCTAATGGATTCTGGAATTCCCCACAGACTTTATAATCCTCCACACTCCCTCTCTAGAAGTCTCTAAGAAAATTTGTATTCCCTAAAAATTCCCTCTCCATCTTTTATATAAGCAATCACATCTCCATGCAAATCCATCTTTCAATATTTGGGGAATTCAAGTCAATCTTATGTCAAGGAGGAAGAGAAAAATAGCTTCATTGATAAATATTTAATACTATCATTTTGTCCAAACAAATTAGTCATCCACAACCAACATGTTGTCTAAGTCTTAAGTCACAAGGCACTCAGACATATCAAGTGCATTTGAATATCAATTTGGGACACATTATCTACATTTTGGAGGTAAATTAGATTGCATATATTGAAAGTATAATTGCATAATTTCATAGCTATTTACTTTAGTTTTTATCTACCTTACCCAATCAAATGTGTGTTTGATCCGGGTAACAATTTAGGTGATAATTTGGGTGACGGGTCTACCTCAATTAATGACGGAACTTCTGGGAGCCATAACTTTTGCACTGTAGCTCCAATTGACTCATCGTTTGAACCATTAGAAAAATAATAATGAGGAGAATGCGGTGAGATGGAATTGATATCTTCTCAATAAATTTTGACCCATAAAAACTCAATGGAAGTGCCCCAAATTTTAATTTTAGTAGTGTAGTCTAAATATAATAAGTTTCTAAAATAGTAATTTCTTGAATTCTATATTGTTTTAAATCATGGAAGTCAAACCACTTAATCTCCCTCAAGATTGGTAACCTTTCTCATCCTCCTCCCACCTTTAAAATATTTATAAATTAAGATATAACCCAAAATGGAAATCAGACATCTCTTCTCAATAAAACATCTCTTCTCAGAGATAGGCATATGTTTGGGTCTGCAAATTTGATCAATAAAACATATCTTCTTAGAAATAACATTATTTGAATTGTGTTGTTCTTATTTCTTGAATTATCTTTCAACCAGAGCTTTTGAGTTTTGAATTAGTGGTATCAGAGCAGTTTCTCTTTAGAGTGTATGATCTTGAGGATGAGGTCAGATTATAGAAAGCTTAGGTGGAAAATAGAACCAACAGACTATCCACCTATTCACTCTAAATGACTTTAAATGGTAGACAACACTAAGACATCTGATATTTTAAAGGAAATGGTGAATGGAGCCCTCTAATAGTAGCAATCATAGATGCTACAATAATTCACTCAAATTCTTCAACAAATCTTGATGGGAAATTCTGGCTCCTCATCTGCACCCCCACATCCTTTCAGTGCCCCAACACCCTTCAAGTTTCAGGGTTATTTTGATATCTTTACATTTGAAGGCAAAATCAATGATGATGTAGTAGAAAATTGGTTGGATCAATTATCTTCTTATTTTTCTATAAATAAATTCATCGATAAAGAGAAGATCACCTTTGCTCTTTTGAAAGCATCATTACCTGTCAAAAATTAGTGGGAAGTGTACAAAAAGGGATTAAATATGGATAATATTGTCCTTGAGGTAGAACCTACCTGGGATGATTTTATAGAAGCTGTAAAGGAAGAATACTACCCCATTGGAGCATATGATGATCTGTATATAGAGTGGCAACAACTTTGCCAAGGTAAAGAACAATCTCTTCAAGATTACACTGATATTTTTCATTCTCTATCTTTGAGATTGGGCATCCAATAAAGTGAGAAACACAAGGTTATTAAATATCACGGTGGACTGCAATTGTACATATGGGAAGAAATGGAACTCTTCAATTTGGAAACCCTCGATGAGGCATACAAGTTCGTAGTGAAGATTGAGTAAAAGCGTAGAAGAATGAATATGAAGAGTTAGCCTTCAAAATGGAGAAGTGATAAAGAAGGTCAAACACGAGGCCAAAATTAGAAGCAAAAGAAAAGAAAGATTGGGAAGTGGTGTGATTATCAAAAATCTAGAACTCACTCCAAAGAAGAATGTTGAGTCATCAAGTCCTTACTTTCTGAATCACAATCCTCAACATCTACTACTCTACCTCATACAGACCTTGCAGTTGAAGATGTTAAAGAATAAATTGTAGATGCTAAGCCTGAAGCCATTGTTGCTTCATCACAAACCCACGAGGAGAGGCTAGATGATAAGGAAAGGTTGTTTCACTCTAAGTTATGGATGAAAGGTAAGCCTTTGCATTTCATTCTTGATAGTGGAAGTAAAAAGAATTTAATCTCTGTTAATGTTGTGAAAATCCTAAATCTATCCATGAAGCCTCACCCAAAGCCATATAGTATTGGATGGTTGAGTCCAGGGAGAAACCTCCGTGTCACCCACCAATGTCTTCTCTCATATGCAATAAAACCTTTCCAAGATGAGGTCTTATGTGATGTGGTCAATCTAGATGTTTGTGATGTACTCTTTGATTAGCCATTCATGTATGATCGACATGGAATCTATGAATCAAGAACTCAAAGGGTCACTCTCACTCTTGGAACATAGTGCTATAGGGTACTAGAGGTACCACCTTCTACATCTGTCTCTCTAATTAGTGCCAAGAAATTTGTTCTCATGGTGGTCAAGCCAAAAGAATCCAAAAGGGCCGATGTTGAAGCCCTGACTACACAAACAACATAATAATAGAAGAAAATAGATACCAAGCTAAAGAAGTTCACGGCCTTCCATCCATAGACTGATGGTCAGACAGAAGTGGTGAAGAATCGGGGCCTGCATAGTTCTATAAAACACAATCCATTCCAAGTATGCATCAAGAATCAAATCAAAATACAACTACCACACTTGATGAAAAATATTGATTCAATGGGGACCATTACTTCTCAAGGAGGGATGAATGATCCGGGAAACAATTCAGGCAATAATTTGGGTGACGGGTCCACCCCAATTGGTGACAAAACTTCTGGGAGCCATAACTTTTGCACCATAATTTCATTTGACTCACTATTTGAACTGTTGGAAAGCTAAGAATGAAGAACATGTGGTGAGATGATGTAGAGCTCTGTTAAATGAGTTTTTACCCCAAAAAACCCAATGTAAGTGCCCCGAATTTCAATTTTAGTAGTGCAATATAAAAATAGTAAGTTTCTAAAAATAGTAATTTCTAAAATTCTATATTGTTGTAAATCATGGAAGTTGAACCAATTAATATCCCTCGATACTGGTGACCTTCCACATCCTCCTCCCACCTTTAAAACATGTATACATTAAGATGTAACCTGAAATGGAAATCAAACATCTCTTCTCAAAGATAGGCATATGTTTGGGTCTGCAAATTTGATCAATAAAATATCTCTTCTCAAAGATAACATTATTTAAATTATGTTGTTCTTATTTCTTGAATTATCTTTCAACCAAAGCTTTTGAGTTTTGGATCAGTGTTATAAGTTGGGATAACTATATGTGATACTTTTATTATTGCTTGCCTCTTTACTCTTATTCCAATTTTTAGCATTACAAGGATTTCCATAATTTCTTTGTAGTCACATTTTTCAGTCCAATTTAATTTTGATGTTTCTGCAACCTACTCATGCCAATAGTAATTTAGCAACCAATGACCTCCAAGAAAATAAAAAAATTATGTCTTAAAAGTGTGTAAGAGATAATGTATAGCACAAGCATCCCATACCAACTGTGCTAAAAGATATCTCGCTCACACTTTGTAAAGGAACATACACAAAATTAATCATCTCAATATATTACGGTGTAATAATTTTTCAATATTGATTCGAATCTTCAACAAATAATTGTATAAATGTCACAAATAATAAACCTAAATTGATAAGTCATTTAGTATTGTTTTCTAAATAGATATGGTTTAAAACAAAGCTTGATAAATTTTTTCTTGAGGGTCAATAAGTTGTTTTGAATTTCCATTTCAATTTTCTTAACTGTAAGATTTCATGATGCTATTTGAGCTGTCAACTATCAAGAAATAGTTTTAGTGATTTTAGTTTGAGCATAAAATTTTGAGGATGAATTAATTCTATCTAGCTCAATTCTAATTTTGAAAATGCCTCTATCTTCACATGATTATTCAATATTTATAACCATATTCCCACTATAAATATAATTCATTTACCAAGCTCAAACCATTCATGGTTTCATAATCCATATTCATATCACAATCGTAATTCATAGTCCCTACTAAATATTTATATCATATAATTCAATTTTCATATTCACATATATCCATTACTTTAATTCAACATCATGTATTTAAAATTTTACTTTCCACCATATATTTTACTATTGAGTTTAAATTACAAATTTCACCTTGTCACTAAATATTATCAAATTTTTAATATCATTATTTCTATTACACAAGCTAAGAATATGAAGTATGAAATGACAAGGATAACTCTTGTATTACAATGGACATTGCATTTTTATGGTACCTTACCCTCTCATGCTTCTACTTAAAATTAGGTAAAAGAAACATACATGTGGACAAATAGACTCACCATTTGATCTCCATCTCCATGGTTGATAAAAGGTTAAAAATTTTCGAAGACAACCTACAAGTGTGACCCTTATTCTACTAGTGTATATTTTATAAATTATTAAACCAGTTTATTTCATAAATTATTTTTATAAAACAAGTGAGAGGTGATAATCTTTGGGAAAATGTAGAAGAAACAATCAAAATATTTTTTAGGAGAGAATCTTTTTGGGTGGATATCATGAGTGAGTAACCTTAATGTATATAACTTATCAATAGTGTCCAGTTTAATAACAATGTTGTATTGTGCCCTTTTTAAAATGTGATAGAATTATTATGAAATGGCATCATCATCAATTTATATGATGATTTGAAGGGGTGGCAATGGAAAAAGAAAGGATGTCTTCTTCAGGATAGGTGCTCCCAGTTCTAAAATCAGGTACAAATAAAAATAAAAATTTCTAATGCCATTGGATAATGTATGGAATCTATAACCATTGGCAAATTGCCCAAATAAAATATGTTTACAAAGTTCATACAAAAATTAAAGGAAAAACAATTTAAACTATATATTTTTACATACATTGAGTGTTAATATTTATGTGCAAACAATCATTTTTAAAATGAAAACTTGTAATCAACATTGCACTTGGAAAGCCTCTAAAAAAGGGTAGCTGTCAGCGCACAAATTTTATAAATATTTTAACAGGTGAAAATTTGTTTGAAATCTCAAGCCATTGATAAATCCTAGAATGCTAAGTGCAAGACAAAGTATTATAGCCTTAAGAATGTAAAGGTGGCATATTTTTTCAAGCAATTTATCATTTTAAAAAGATAGAAATATAAGCATTGTTGATGTTTATGAGAAGACAAACACTTGCAATATGAAAATTTGTAATAAACACCCTTGTAATAGGTAGGTCAATCAAATTTTAAATTGACATGCAATGTTAAGTTGAAATTCCAAGCATATGTTGGAAGATTAAGGGCACAACCATAATGGATCTCCAACATAGTCAAACCAAAATATACTAACTAAAAGAAATCACACAAACACAACCACATGGATTTTAAATCCTATTATCACTATATTGAGCATGTTTAGGCTTACCTTTGTTTGATGCTAACCCTTTTGTTGTTCAAGCCATTGTCTAATACTACTCCAATACATCTCTCTCTTCTCTCTGATCAAGGTTTCTCAACTAACAATGGTATCCCCTCCTCTATGGATTCTCGATCGAGTTTTTATTTTTTCCCACTAGAAAAAAATGTCCTTTTTATTTTTGAACGCATTTGATTCAACACCTTTCTCTATCATCCAATAATCCCTCAAGCGGTTGAGGCCAACATAGAGCTCAAGTGGTTAAGAACATGATTTTAGTCAAAGAAGCTCACTAATTTATATGTATGCTTACTCTGCATTGTAAATCCACTATATATTTATTTATAAAATATGGATAGAGATGTTGACATTTTATGTATTTCAATGGTTTCACGTAATGCCTTCAGACATATAATTAAAAAAAAAACTCCCTCAAGCCATTCACACCTCCTCGTATTAATGGCATAAAATTTTGAGAGGAGTTGGTATTTATATATTTTTTACAAAGTTTTTTGTATTAAATGCAATTTGGTGAAACCCATGTGGGTATTATATTTATTTCAAATACCTTTTTATATTTATTTTTATTAAATTTTCTTTGTATTTAATGTAAGTTAGCCCAATAAGCAAGGCCATGTGTTTTTTCAATACAGTAAAGGGAAAACATATTCGAGAGTCAAATGTATGAAAAATATCCAACTATGTAAAAATATGTAAAAATTTATGTTGTCAAAGTATCTAATATCAAATACGTAATCCAAGACATTGATCATACAAGTGTCAATGTCAAGTAAATATACCAATTAAGTGCACAATGATAAGAGTCATTATAGATGCATGATATAAAACATAGCAATATCACATAATAGAAATGTGTGTGATATAAATCATGACACCAAGCTCATAGTAGTAGTCATATATGTAACCACACACATGCACATAGACAATATCATAATTAAGAAACACACACATATATACAAGGTGTGATACGAATCTACCATGACACTAACACAACATGGCCATGACATGGATTATAAGTTCCTCTGACATAACTGACACACGATGTGGCAAGACTAAATCAATGTACCCATAGAAAAATAAATATAACACACATCAATGATCAAGCAATACCATAATCAACAATATCAATCACTCAAGAAGAAAAAAATGTCAGTCTTCATAATCAATCAATGTGATCATCAATATAACAAAGCACAATATCCGTAGGAGATAACACTCTAAAAAGTATGAAAAAGAGTAAGTCATGTATATTAGTCTTCTATGATCAATTGGTCTATATAGAAAGAAATAACCAAAAAAAGGTATGAAGATGCCCCCAGTATAGGTATGTTCCCAATGTATAAAGGTTTCTCATGGGTGTAAGCAATGCCACACATATATATGTCCATGTATCATATGTACTTGAATGCCCTGTATCCCACTCATATATATCGTGAAAAACATGTACGTATAAAAATAGAAATGTCACTCAACATATATATGATAAATAACATCAATCAACTATGTGTACTAGAAAAACATACCATGCATAGGTCTCTATTTTGTATTTTTGAAGATTTGACTCTTTTTTGTATTTTTGAATATCTATTTTTTTTTGTATTTTTGAATATTTAATTTTTTTGTATTGTATCTGCACTAGCCTATGATCCCATTAAGGGGATGCTTAAGTGTAGTCTTAGATCAATCGATGAAAGATCACATGCCATGGTGAGGATATACATATATATATATATATACACCATTTTCTAAATCAAAAAATACTCATAAGCTATAAAATATCTAATATCATCATCATAATCAATATGATCATGTATACACTGCATAGTTCTAGTAGCTATAGTAACCTATGGACTCTATTGTATGTCAAGAAAATGCATCAATGTTCTTTGTGGAACACACTCACAAGGCTTGTATGAAACTATTATAGGATGTGACAGATTGGATAATGTTTTTGGAACCTAAATAGATCACTGATGTAAATGACGTTGGATAACCTAGTAGTAATAGTTGTTGGCCATAACATAAGTGGTAATACAAAGCCTCCAAGAGTGTTTTGTCACTTTCCATAGAAACCTTTTACTATATTTATTATACCAATCAAGTCTATATGTGTGTATCCAAGACTACTAAGAATTTCATAGTGCATATGTTTTCAATAGTCTTATTATCCACCATAATACTATGAAGATGATGTGAGTTAATGAAAGCACACATGAACAAAGATGCATTGGTAGAATCATCCTCAATAATTTCAAGGTCATAAAATATGATCGTAGATCATTATAATATGTATTTAAAAGTGTATTAATAGGACCATCTATATGGTGACCCTCCTCAATTTTAACAACATAGAAATTTGAAGGAGGACGCATATTATACCTCATATGTACTTAGGATTAGTCTTGGTTTACTGTGATGCATGTTTTGGAAATGGATCCACAAATATCTTAAGCTTAGCATTAGGTTGTGTAACCAAATAATTAATATGTGTGAGCTCAATAATGTGGTTCTCGATTAAGTTTTGTGTTTTATGTCACAAACCAAAGCATTTATGAGTTGAATGCCATGTGTATATATGCCAATCAAAACATATATTAATATTGAAACCCTTAAGCTATGCCTTTGTCATATCAACCTTCATAGGTGGAGGGAGAGATATGAGATTGCACTTGAGTAACTTTTATAACACCTTAGGTTTTGATAATCATGTAAATTGCCTCCGTTAAGGAGCTAAAAAGACAAGCCTACTAGTAGGTTGTGAAACTGAATGACTTTTACTTTAGATTCATTCACTAGCCTTATCTTTAAAAGGTGGTTTGAGTTTAAACTTGGAATTATTAGATGTGGAAAGGTTGGTCCTATACTTTAACTTGTTCATGGTAATTAACTTAACCTCACAATCTTTAATTGTATGGAGTATGTCGTCAAAAGATTGGAAGCTTTTGAACATAATAAACTCATGGATGGTCATAAGTAGGCTTTGATTGATTATGTCTTGAAATTCTTTGTTAGCCATAGGATTTGTCATTTTTTGAAAGAGTATTATTATAGCGAAACACATAGTCGCTAAGAGGCTCAATAAGTTCTTGTTTGAGTTTTATAATTTGAGCATAAGAAACCTTCTAACTAATTTTGATGAAAAATTAAGTTGAGAACTAATTAGCCAAAGGATTGAAATCATATATTGATTGGAGAAGAACGTAGATAAATCAACACATGGTATGGTCCTTAAAGCTCATTACAAAAAACTTTGTTCCTAACTTATTGTTAGACTCATAGTCTAAACATGATGCATGGAAGGCTTTAAGATGTGATTCTGGATGACCTTTACCATCGAATGGTGTAAGCTTAGGTGTAATAAATGTTTTAGGGAAGGGAGAGTTGGAAATATCTGGGGCTAAAGGATTGTGTAATAATGCTTGAGAGTTTGTCAAATGACTCACTCTATAAGAAACTTATTCCATTTGAGAAACCTTGGATTGAAGATCTAACAATTTTTTTACAAATGCTTGATTTTTAGGTATATTAGATTAATTAGAAATATGTGATGTCATAAGTTTTAAGCCTAAGAGGCACAAAAGTATGCTACATAGGGATAGCCATAGAAATCTAAGGAATAAATTGTGTTTCCCCCATAATAGGTATACTAGGTGTATGCATCCCTAACATAGCTATATGTGTAGACACATGAATGGAAATAGTAGGAATAATGGTCTGGACACCTATTTTAGGATCTTATCTTCTGAAAAGTGGATTAATATCATTCAAAAGCTCATCATGTTGTTCCTTAGGTGTGGTTTCCTTAGCATTCTTGACATTTTAAACCTCTAAGATGACATTAGAGATAGTATCTACATCTTTTCCTTGCTTACTAATTCTTTTTAAAAAATGATAAAGAATTTCTACTTGTTTAGGATCTACACCATTTAAGATTATTATTATGTAGTTTACCATGATATTCAACATTATATTCTACATCTTTTTCATTAGTATTTTGAATATTAGGCTTAACATCATAAATAATATGTTCATTTACATCAATGTGTTCCTTATAAATGTTTGTATTAATAGGATAAGAAACATGCACACCATTAATTTACACCATTTTAGTTGGCACAAAAGGATGAGATTGAGTCAAATAAATATGAATATGATCAATTGTGATGCTAATTAATCTAACACTTCATCGTCTATGTAAATGAGACAATATTATTAGATGGCATAAGATGTATGCATGAAAGTTCTAAAAAAATGTAGGTCAAAGGAGCAAATTTCATATTTGTACATGTGGTAAGGGGAAATAAAAAATCAGATTTGAAAGTCAAACCCTAATTGGAGATAAATCTAAAACTTAAGAAAAATGAAACCCTAATATAGGAATAAATATAAGGTTTTTCATGTTCAAATCAATGTACTTAGTTGATTTTGGTTGTTTATTTCTCACACAATATGTCTCTATACTTTAAAATGCCATGCAATTGCTTTATTAGTTGCTCAAACCTAAATTAGAGGCTAAAGACCTTTCTAGATGTTATTGGCAAAGTCTAATCCATACAGTAGCTGACACTATCTGGGGGTTACTGACAAGTTCACTATGCACTATACTGGTCTATAAATCCCAATACCCCTACGCCTACAGTTAAAAATGCTTCTAATGTGTGTGCACACCTTCTATGTCTATTTTACTTCTCTTTGCATCCAAACTTTAATCATGCTTTTCACTACAAGATGCCCTTGAAAAAGGGGTTAGTATTTCAAGTTGGATAGCCCCACCAATCCTCGCTAATAGGTTGAACATTGCATGTGTTCCAATGCTCTGAAGATGACTTAAACCACATGTAGTTCTCCCACCTATGTGTGTAAATGTGCAACATCGTGAACAATCTAGAATGCAATGTAATGTTTTGATTTTCGACACTTTCCACCATACAACTTTGAATTTCATGTATTTAAACTTAGCAATAGGGTTTCTCCCTTGAGGGGTTTTAGATGTACACTTCTTTTTATAATGTCTCAAGGGAGTGCTAATTGAGTCCTCAAATTTTCAAGTGATTCTCAAGGTATGACCAAGTAATTGTTAAGTGAGTATAACCTTTGGAAATGATTTATATTTTATAGTTGACTCTTTGTTATTTTTGGCTATGACCAACTCATGAAACATGTCTAGCCCGACCAAGTTGAAAGTTCCCAATTTAAAAAATAATTGTTGAATGTACTTGGACACTGTTGGTATAGGTAGATTTCTGCACTAATTGACACTGTCCATATATTATTATTATTAGTGTTTTGGGAGTGTAAATCACTGATATGAAATATGGAAAATGAAGTGCAAATCAGTGATATAAGATATGGAGAAGGTTATTGAAGATTATGAGATGTTTTTGTATTAACTAGATTGATCTTGAATAAATTTATTTAACAAATAAAATTGACTAAAGATAACACAAATTTAAAAGAATAAAAGAAAAATGTACTCAAAAATCAAATATATACACAATATTTAAATATAAAAATATTTCAAAATTTATATTATCAAAATATCTAATATCAAATTTAGATATTTACATACTAAAGACAAATGGACCAATATTCACAACTTCTCCTTTCAATTCAAACACTTTGACCTATTATACTAAACCTCAATTACCTTTACTCAACTCTCAACTACATTAGAGTCAAACCCATTTGACATTAAAATACTTTATTGTGAGGTAGGCAATTACATATTTTTGGGCCTAACTAAAGACAAAAGTAGTTTGCTTACAATGAAATCACTTCCTAAAAAGATCATTGCCATCCAAGATGGCAACAACATAATAAGTCAATGATAATACTTAGGCAGGGGTCCTATGGAGGGGGCTGCTGCTCCTAATTTTAATGAGCGGGTGGCCCCATAAAAAATGAAATGAATGGTATAAGGAAATTTTAGAATCTTTTCATTAAAAGTGAGGAGTTGGTTATTTTTTAGGGAGGAAGTTTGAGGGAGGTAGAAAAAGGGGGCAGGTTGGGAGTTCTCCATATATACTTCTATTTTGTAGGAAGATATTCAGTAGACAAAATTTATACAAATTTTAATTATAAATAAAAATATAATAATTTTAAATATTATCTCTTATAAAATAACAGTAAATACTCAGAATTTTTATTTCATAAGACCACTTAATAAAAATCATTACGACTTAAAACAAACAAGAAATTTCATTTTAAAAAATTAGATATTAATATTCATTAGAATGGTCAATGTATTGAAAAAAAAAATTCTTTGAATTGAATTTAGTATATAATAATGCATCTTCTAAAAATATAATTAAAAAAATAAATTAAGTTTTTGAAAAAAATTAATAAAAAATAAGGATTTTGATATTTGAAAAATTATAAATCCTGAAACTAATAAAATCTATATTATCTTATAGATCTAGATCATATTGATTAAATATATATTCTCTTAAAGATATTTCGAACTCATTATTTAAACATAAAAACTGATATATTTTCTTGGAATATTTATATTTAAAAATAAAAATTGATATGTTTAAAATTATCTGTACGAAGACTTCAATTTGACAGTCCACCTCACCTCCCGTGCACACACCCTTCACAGAGGTCATCAGTAGATCTCTCCCAAACTCAAGGAGACACCTGTCGCCAATTGGAATCCTCTCATCTTCTGGTTGGCAGTGAATTGCAGCGACATCTTATTCATGGAGGTCACAATGAATCGATTCAGCTTATCAATCACCAACTAAACTATAATTTAATATCCAGACACAAACACACATAATTTCATCACAGGGTTAACATTTGTGAAGAATTACACAAGAAAAGAGAAGTAAAAAATATAGTACAGTAGAATGTACGGTATTGGATGACGGATCTCAAAAACCCAGGAGCCCCAATGGCGTTGTCTTACACCACGATTTTCTGTCTTTCACATACGACTGTTTGGGAAAAAAATTAAGACTCCCCGTTTGGTCTAGTCTCATGCAAAATACAAAAATAATTGATGAAAAGGTTTCAAATTCTTTTTCTAACCTCGTCTTAGTTCTCAATTTGTCGTATTTTCAACAGATTTAGTAACTCAAGTGTCTAGGCTCCAATCTGTGCATAATATCAACAACCAAAATAGCAATATCACATAAACTAGAACCTCGAGATCTCAAATTAGTGAAAGATTCATGGCCGGGAGTGTCGATTACTAGTAAGCTAGTTAACCTTAATTTAGCATCTGCCTTCAGCTCTTTTGTCCTCTCACGTATGTCTTCCATTGGAAAATACGTTGCTCCAATTTGCTGTGTTATCCCTCCTGCCTCACTATCCTACATTTGTCCGCCGAATACAATCGAACAATTTTGTCTTGCCTGTATCAACATGACCAAGAATACAACAAATAGGTGATCGCAAATCATCTGCACTCCCTTTCGATAACGCTTCTACCTTCCTCACCTCTCGCTTCCTTGCTATTCTGTGCCGCTTCTTATCCTCCACTCGCATATGCCCGGGGTTTCTTTAAGTTCTTGAATTTTATAAACTGACTGAGCACTCAAGATTGAACTTGGTGAATTGTATACATTCAGAATTTCCTTTGTGCCTGTAATGTTATCCTCATCCGATTATATAAACATCATCCTTTGACCTATAAAATGATTTTGTTCCCGTATCCTTCCACATTCCAGGCATACGCCAACCCTCGCCGCTAGTCAAGACTTTTACTCACATTTTGATCTCACTTGTGAACTCGATTTTCAGGATACAGACCCGAGCAGGTTCGATATCGGGTTTTACGCTTTAACATGGGTTTTCAAATAACTTTGAAGATTGATTTATACCCACACTTACCTGTTACTCCCTTTGTAATCCCTAACAAACCTTCTTCTTTACCACCGTTCACGTTCTCCTCTGATTCTCCTCTCACAAAGTGTTTTGACTGTGTCTATTTATCATGACTGTATACGAAGGCTAAGATTTGTATTGAAACAAAACAAAACAGCATAACGCCTTCAGAACATTAGGATTAATTACTTATCAATATTTTGTGTATGGACTGTCTGGCATACACGGTCTCAACAGGAGTATGCAATCTTGTTTATGAAATGAAAGGAAATGGATTTCTTGAAAAACACCACAACCAATGAAGATTGATAAACTCATACGAAACTTCAACACAATTCTGTTATATCAGATTGCTTCGAGTAAGTTGGCTCAGTCAACAAATTTGGGATTATGTCGAGTTTTCTGTCTGCAGTCTTGACAAATCAAAACAGCGCGTCACCTCTAGCATATTAAGATTAGTACCCATCCGTGTTTATGGATATTGCTAATTTTCAAACACTCAATTCCACTATAGATGCGTATACAGATTTACTCACTCTCAGATTACAAGATTGACATGCAAAGTTGGTTAGTTATCATACAAAAACTCACTAATTCTTTGCCTTAAAAATAGTCTTCGTTCTACATATCATTAAGATAGTCTTATAATGCTTTATCAAGATCACATTCCGGTCCATAATATCTTTTCTTCACTATTCCATGCAAATAGTTATTATAAAACAGAGTGATCATTGTGAAACTTAGTTTCATATTGGCTAGAGAGAATACAAAATATAATATTGAGATCAATACAAAACTCTTACAATTTCGATGGCACCTTTTTCTGGAACAAATATCTCAAGCCATGACCTTATTCTTCATAAATTCTAACGAGCTTCATTCAACCATATACATCAAAAGATCTTCTTTACTCCTCTTATGCCACTCACTACAGTTCGCTTCTCTACATGCATATTTATTATATTGATTTTTTTTAAAATTCTAAATTAAAACATCCTATCCTATAATTGAAATATTCTCTCAACTTACAACTAGAATAGGTATAATTGTTGATTCCAACTGCATGTGGTTATACAATTCAAATATAATCTCCATAATATCTTATAGACTACCTATTCCTCCTCTTACGTAGCCTAAAACAACTACTTTACTAACTTTACTCTTATGGTAAATATTCAAACACAACATTGTTTTGGAGGAAAACTATTCAAACACCTATTACAATGCCTTGAGAAGGCTTATTATAACTTGTTCATTCTTTATTAAGCATCATAGGATGCTCCTGCATCAATAATCTTCTCTCATCTTTTGTGGATATTTCAATCAATGTTGATTGATTGTAGTCATGCAATTTTTGACATTTTGGTCTCAAGAATATTGTGCCTTTTCAATAAAAAACTAGGTTCTCATTATTCATATTATATTTAAATTTAGGCTCAGGCCAATATAATTAGATTTATATTAACTGTTAAAAAATTTATGTAATTGAATGAATAAAAGAAAATTTTTAATAATATTTATGAGATCAAGTAGTTTATGAGATCGAGAGTTGTAATAAATTTGTTCTGTGATGTCATAACTTTTTGATCGAAAAAATAATAAATCTTTTAATTGAACAAATGAAGAGATTTGACCAAGCTAAAATTATGAAAATAAAGCACCATATTACCATGGTATTTGATAAGAAGTTAGCACCAAACAAAATGAGCATTGATATAAATCCAAGTATAACAAGTTTCCCTTCTTTAAAAAAATAAAAATAAAAAGTCAAAATTTAGTAGATTTTTCAACTTTGTAAATGGGGTAGCAAGCTAAGTGGGCTTAACCTTGGAGGTAACTCCATGGTTAAGCGCTCTTGAGTTGGAGTAGTAATGGGATGGGTGACCTCCCGGGAAGGCCCAATGCTTCACCCTTGTGAGCATCACCTAGATGCAATGAGTACGAAGTGGACCATTCATTCTCATGAGAGATGGGTTCATGTGAACCACTACTCATGAAACATGGGTCAAGGAATTTGACTCAAAAAACTACACCGCTGAACCTTGATAGCTATATCACAAGGAAAAATATAGTCTACATTACTAATAATTCAATTACCTTATCCATCAATTTCTCACTTACTGGTGACAAACAATATCAATCCAGTGACACCACCTTGTAGTGCATGAAAAAAGAATTATAAGAAAAAAATCTCTAGCGTCCCTCCCATTGGGCATCAAAAAGGCGCATTTTTCTGTGATTTAAAAATTATCCTTCTAAAGGTAATTTGACTAATCCTAATTCTATCATGCTTAATAACAATTACTATAATTAATAAGAAGTAAGGCAAAACTGCAAAGTAATTTCACTAATTCTAAAATTGATCAAACTCAACAATCTTTTCCAAAATAATTCACCATGAAATCATGTATACATTCATATAACATTCATTATTCCCTAAACTAGAGTTACCATACTTACATTATTTAAATTAGTACATTTAAGAGTGCATATTTCTCAAAATATATACAATATAATGCAATATTCTATTCATAACATGCATATATAATCAATAAGTTTTCATAAATATTAAAATTGAGAATGTAGGAGGTCATCAATGAAATGAAGAGTAACCATGTAAGGGAAAAAAAGGGAGAATATCATAGAGGAATTTACCTCCAACCACAGAGCCTTTCAGATCCCCTACACACCTCTCATCCACTAAGAGTGACTCTACCATACACAAAAATGATAGATATCATTATGATGAAAATAAATAGGGCAGTGTGTATATAGGTCACTAGTGCAACTAACTCCACACACCATAGAACAAATATGACAATGAATAGGTATCGTAAATGATATATTTCCAATGTAAGGAGAAATAAGGAATGGCAAATTTCTATTAAATAATCTAGGTATACATGTTTATGGCCATAATATTTAAGAATCAATGAGTCCACTTGTTCACATTTAGACTTAGTAATTTTCTATGAGTCATAGTGATATTAAGGATTTTCACAATTGCTCAGTAGTCATATTTTTAAGTACACAACTCAATATTGATGTTTTTTCAACCTAATCATGTTAATAATTTAGAAACCAATGATCTCCAAGAAAATAAAATAAAATGATCTTTGAAAAGGGTGTGAGGGATAACATATAACACAATCATTCCATACCACATGTGCTATACGATCTCACACTCACACTGTGTCAATGATCACACATAAAACTAATAGTCTCAAGATACTATGGTGTAACAATTGTTCAATATTGATTTGAGCCTCTAACAAATAATTGTATAAATTTCACAAATAATAAACCTAAATTGGCAAGTCATTTAGCAATGTTTTCTTCACAAATTTGGTTTAAAGTAAAGCTTAATAGAAAGTTTATTAAGGCCCACTAGTGGTTTTGAGTTTCCATTTCAAGTTTCCTAATTGTAAGGTTTAGCGATGCTATTTAAGCCATCAAGTGTCAAGAAATAGTTTTGATGATTATAGTTTGAGCATAATATTTTGAGGACGAATTAATCCCATTTGGCCCAATTTTAAATTTGACAATTTCTCTATCTTCACATGATTATTCATACTTATAACCATATTCCTTTATGTTAATCGATAAAATTTATGTATTATTTTATAGTGTCACTAGTAATGGTTTCTTTCAGTTCCATGGTCATGCCATGCCAATATAATTTTATAGATTATTTTGTTTATGTTAATTGACAAAAGTTATGTTTATAAGAGTTATGAAGGGAACTTCATTTTCACAATCAGATTTTCACAAAAAGATTAAAAGGATAACACAAGTAATCTTTGGCTTATCATATTTTTTCTACTTAAATACAACAAATATGTTTGAAGTATTCTTAAAAAAATTCAAAAATATTTTCTTTTTGGCTATATAAAATTAAAATAAATCTATACGAGTCACAAGTATATATCAATTATGACTATATAATATTATTTTGTAGGTTTAGCTATACATAAAAATTTGTAACTTAATTGGTAAAGATGATAGTTTTATATTGTCATCCACCAAAGTAAAAATTAGAAAAAACTCCTTTTTAAAAAAGAATATATATATATATATATATATATATATATATATATATATATATATATATATATATATATATATATATATATTTGTACAAATATCTTAAATGCATAGACATTTGAAATATGCCAAGTGTTATCAATATCAAGGTTCTTATCTTAGTTTTTTCACATACCACATTACAAATAATTGAACTACCTTCTCCACCAATTTACCATTGACTGGTGACAAATGATATCAATTCAACTACACCATTGTGTAGTGTTCGAAATAATAATTATAGAATTTTTTTTGGCATCCCTCTCATTAGACACCAAAAAAGTGCAATTTTTTTTATGATTTAAAAACTATCAGTCTGAAGGTTATTTGACTAATACTAATTCTACCATGCTTAATAATAATTACTATAATTAATAATAATTAAGGCAAAAGTGCAAATTAATTTCACTAATTCTTAATTCAATCAAAATTAACAATCTTTTACAAAATAATTCACCATGCAATCAAGTATACATTCACATACCATTCATTATTTCCTAAACTAAATTAACTATCCAATTGATTAATTAATATTCTCCTTTATTCATGTTCAAGGGTATAAAACTAAAATTAATGCTCACTTTGTATTAATCTCTTATTTACAACAACATTCATATTTCTCATAATTACATCATTTAAATTACTTCATCTAAGAATGCATATTTTCCCAAAATATATACAAATACAATGTAGGCTCCTTTTCAAAACAAGTATACATAATCAACAAGTTTTCCTAAATACAAAAATTGAGAATGTAAGAGATCATCACTAAAGCCAAGAACAACTATGTAAGAAGCAAAGAGGGAGAGTATCATAGAAGGTTTTACCTCCAACCATAAAGTATTTCAAACTCCATGCATACCTCTCATCTATTGAGAGTGGCTTGACCCTAGACATAAAAAAGATAGATATGATTCTGATGAAACGAAAGAGGATAATGTGTATATAGGTTAATACTACAACTAACTCCACACAACATAAAAATATATGACAATGAACTGCAAACATAAATGATACATTTCTAATGTATACATAAATAGGGAATGAAATACTCCTATTATATAATCTAAGTATATATGATTATGGCCATAGCACTTAAGAATTAATGAGTCCACCTTGTCGTATCTAGACTTAGCAATTTGCTACAAGTTAGACTAAAATTAAGGATTTTATACATATAAATTATTTTTATATCAATAAATCATTTAAATAACATCACCTAGACTATTTTGCATCCCCCTCTAACATTTATAAACCTATATACTAACCTTATACCATCCCACATCCTAATTAATTCTTAGAATCACATCACTTATCACCAAATGCCACTTATCTACTACTTTATAAATTTAAATTCCTCCTTATCTACCTCCAACTACCCCCACTTTATACTAAAAATCCTATCACTAATCCTACATTTAATATTCACTATTCATCATTAGTCCTATCTAATAGATTCTATAATTCTCTGTGCACTCTAGAATCCTCCACACCCTTCCTTCTCTATAACTCTCTAAGGAATTTTATATTCCTTGGAAATTCCCTCTCCATCTTTTATATAAACAACCACATATCCATGCAAATACATATTTCAATATTTGGGGGAATTCATGTCAATATTATGTCAAGAAGGAAGAAGAAAAAGAGCTTCATTGATAAATATTTCATGCTATCATTTTGTCCAAACAAATTAGTCATCCATAACCAACATGTTATCCAAGTCTTGAGTCACAAGGCATTCCAACATATCAATTACATTTGCATATCAATTTTGGATACATCATCTACATTTTTGAGGTAAATTGGATTACATATTGAAGGTATAACTGCATATTTTCATTGTTATTTGATTTCTTTTTCATTTACCTTGCCTAATCAGAGGTGTGTTATAAGTTGGAATAGATATGGGTGATACTTGCATTATTGCTTGCATATTTACTCCATTTACATTTTTTAATATCATAAGGATTTACACAATTGCTCAGTAGTTACATTCTTAAGTACACAACTCAATATTGATGTTTCCACAATCTACTCATGCCAATAATAACTTAGCAAACAATGATCTCCAGGAAAACAAAATAAAATAATATCTATAAAGTTCCTGAGAGATAACATATATCACAAGTATCCCATAACAACTGTTCTAAAATATATCTCACTCACACTTTGTCAAGGATCATACACAAAATTAATAGTATCAATATATTATGGTGTAATAATTTCTCAATATTGATTCGATCCTTCAAAATATAATTATATAAATGTCATAAATAATACACCTAAATCAACAAGTCATTTAGCATTATTTTCTACATAGATGTGGTTCAAAGCAAATATTGATAATTTTTTTCTTAAGAACCAATAAGTGATTTTAAATTTCCATTTCAAGTTTCCTAATTGTAAGTTTTAATGCTATTTGAGCCATCAACTATCAATAAATAGTTTTGGTGATTATAGTTTGTACATAAGATTTTGTAGATGAATTAATTCCATTTGACTCAATTATAATTTTGACAATGCGTCTATCTTCACATACGTATTCATATTTATAACCATGTTCTAACTATAAACATGATTCATTTACCAAGTTCAAACTATTCATAGTTTCATAATCCATGTTCATAGCACAATCATAATGCATAGTCCCCACTAAATATTTATATCATATATTTCAATTTTCATTTTCACATATACCCATTAATTTAAATCAACATCATATATTTCAAATTTCACTTGCCACCATATATTTTACAGTCGAGTTTCAATTATAAATTTCACCTTGTCACTAAATATTCTCAAAATTTTATATCATTATTTCTATTGCACAAGATAAGAATATGAGGTATGAAACAACAAGGATAAATATTGTATTACATTGGGCATTGCATTTTTACAGTACCTTATTCTCTCATGCTTCTTCTTGAAATGAGGAAATAGAAACATATACATGGAAAAATAGACTCACTGTTGGATCTCCATATCCATGGTTGATAAAGGGTTATAAATCATCCAAGACAACCTACAACTTTGACGCTTATTCTACCAATGTATATTTTGCAAATTATTATTCCATTTTATTTTATATATTATTTGTATAAAGTAAATGAGAGGTGAAAATATTTTGGAAAATGTATAAGGTTTAATCAAAATATTTTTTTGGAGAGAATGTTTATGGGTGGATATCATGAATGAGTAACATGAATCCATTTAACTTATAAAAAATATCGAGTTGAATAATAATGTTGTATTGTGCCCTTTTTTAAAATGTGATTAAATTATAATAGAATGGCATCATCATCATTTTATACAATGACTTGAAGGGGTGGTGATGGAAAAATAAAGGATGTCTTCTTTAGGAGAGGTTCTCCCAGTTCTAAAACTAGGTACAAACAAAAATAAAAATTTATAATGCCACTGGATAATGTATGGAATCTATAACCACTGGGAAATTGCCCAAATAAAATATGTTTACAAAGTTTATACAAACATTAAAGTAAAAAAACATGTAGATTTTATATTTTTAAATATAATGAGTGTTAATATTTATGTGCAAACAATCATTTTTAAATTGAGAACTTGTAATCAATATTGCACTTGGTAAGCCTCTAAAAAAGGGTAGCTATCAACACATACATAGTTTTTAAAATTTAATAGGTGAAGATTGGTTTGAAATCTTAGGCCATTGTTAAAGCCTAAAATGCTAAGTGAAAGCCAAAGTATTATAGGCTTAAGAATTTAAAGATGGTATATTTTTTCAAGCAATTTCTCATTTTATAAAGATAGAAATATAAGCATTATTGATGTTTATGAGAAGACAAACACTTGTAATATTAAAAATTGTAATAAACACTCTTGTAATAGGTATCTCAACCAAATTTTAAATTGACATGCACTTTTAAGTTGAAATTCCACACGTATGTTGGAAGATTAAGGGCACAACTGTAATGGATCTCCAACATAGTCAAACCAAAATATACTAACTAAAAGAAATCACATAAATACAACCATATGGATTTTAAATCCTCTTATCACGATATTGAGGGTGTTTAGGCTTACCTCTATCTGATGCTAACCCTTTTGTTATTCAAGCCACTATCTAATACTACTCCAATGCATCTCTCTCTTCTCTTAGATTAAGGTTTCTCAACCAAAAATGGTGTCCCCTCCACTATGGATTCTTGATCGAGTTTTTATTTTTTGCCACTACCAAAAAAAATGTCCATTTTATTTTTGAAGGCAATTGCTTCAACACCTTTCTCTATCATCCAATACTCCCTCAAGTGGTTAAGTCCAACACGGAACTCAAGTGGTTAAGGCTAGGACTTTATTCAAAGAAGCTCATTGATTTAGATGTATGCTTACTCTGCATTGTAAATCCGATATATCTTTATTTCTAAAATATGGGCATATATGCTAACATTTTATGTAATTTAGTGATTCCATGTAATGCCTTCAGACATATAATACAAAAAAATACTTCCTCAAGACATTCATGCCTTCTAACATTAATGGCATAAACTTTTGAGAGGAGTTGGTATTTATATCTTTTTTACAATGTTTTTTGTATTAAATGCAATTTGGAAAAACACATGTGGTTATTATATTTATTTCACATACCTATTTATAATTATTTTTATTAAATTTGACTTGTATTTAATGTAAGTTGGCCCAATAAGAAAGGCCATGTGTTTATTCAATAGAGTAAAGGGAAAACATGTTCAAGAGTCAAATGTATGTATAATACCCAAGTATGCAAAAATATGTCAAAATTCATGTTGTCAAAGTAACTAATGTCAAATAAATGATCTAAGACATTGATCATACAAGTGTTAATGTCAAGTAGATATACCAATTAAGCTCACAATGATAAGAGTCGTTGTAGATGCATGATATAACTCATATCAATGTCATATAATATAAATGTGTGTGATATAAATCATGACACCAAGCTCATAATAGCAGTCATATATATAACCACACACATGCATACATATACAATATCATGATCAAGAAGCACAAACATACATATAAGATGCGACATGACTCTACTATGACACTAACATGACATGGCCATGACATGGATTAGAAGTTCCTCTGACATAACTGACATATGATGTGACAAGAAATAATCAATATAACACACATCAATGATCAAGTAATACCAAAATCATCAATATTAATCACTTAAGAAGCAAAAAATGTCAATTTGCATAATCAATCAATGTGATTATAAATATAACAAAGCACAATATCCATAGGAGATAACACTCTGAAAAGTATGAACAAGGGTAAGTCCTTTATGTCAGTCTACTATGATCAATGGACCAATATATAAAGATATAACCGAAAAAAGGTATGAATATGTCCCCAATATAGGCATACCCCCAATGTATAAAAGTTTCTCATGTATCCCAATCATATATATCATGGAAAATATGTATGTATAAAAATAGATATGTCACTCACATGTATATGATGAATAACATCAATCAACTATGTGTATTAGAAAAACATGCCATGTATAGGTCTTGGTTTTATATTTTTGAATATTTGACTTTTTTTGGTATTTTTTAATATCTATTTTTTTTGTATTTTTAAATATTTAATTGTTTTGAATTGTATTTGCACTAGCCTATGATCCCATCAAAGGTATGTTTAAGTGTAGGTCCTAGTACAATTGATGAAATATCACATGCTATGGTGAAGAGTTATATATATATATATCAAATAAATGCTCATGAGCTATAAAATATCTAATATCATCATCATAATCAATATGATCACATATGAACTACATATCTCTATTCACCATAGTAACCTATGGAATATGTTTTATGTTGGGAAAATGCAACAATGTTCTTTGTGGAACACACTCACAAGTATTGTATGAAACTATTATAGGTTGTGGAAGACTAGATAACATCTGTTGAACCCAAATAGATCATTGATGTAAATGACATTGGAGAACCTAGTATAAATAGTTATAGGCCTTAACATAAGTGGTAATACAAATCCTTCAAGAGTGTTTTGTCACTTTCCATCGAAACCTTTTACTGTATTTTTTATACCAATCAAGTCTATATCTACGTATCCAAGACTACTAAGTAATGTCATAGTGCATATGTTTTCACTAGACTTGTTATCCACCATAACATTGTGAACATGATGCAAGTCAATGAAATCACACATGAACAAAGATGAATTGGTATAATCATTCTCAATAATTTCATGGTCATAAAATATGATCATATATCATTGTATTGTGTATTTACAAGTGTACCAATAAGACCATCTATATGACGATCCTCCTCAGTTTTAATAACATAAGAAACTGAAGGAGGGTGCATATTATAAATCATAAGTACCTTAGGATTAGTCTTGGTTTATTAGGCTAAATGTTTTGCAAATGGATCCAAAAATATATTAAGCTTTGCATTAAGTTGTGTAACCAAATCATTAATATGTGTGAGATTAATATTGTTGTTCTTGATTAAGTTTTGTGTTTTATGTTGTGAACCAAAGCATTTATTAGTTGAATGCCATGTGTATCTATGCCAATCAAAATATGTATTAATATTAAAACCCCTAAATTGTGCCTTTATCATATCAACCTCCATAGGTGGAGGGAGAGATATGAGATTGCACTCGGGTAACTTTTATAACACCTTAGGTTTTGATAATCATGTAAATTTTCTCCATTGAGGATTTTAAAAGACAAGCCTACTAGTAGGTTGTGAAAATGCATTGACTGTTGCTTTAGCCTCATTCACGTTCTTTATCTTTGAAAGGTGGCTTGCATTTAAACTTTGCATTATTAGATGTGGAAATTTTGGTCCTATACTTTAACTTTTTCATGGTGATTAACTTAACCTCACAATCTTTAATTGTATGGAATATGTCATTAGAAGATTGGAAGCTTTTGAACATAATAAACTCATGGATGGTCAGAAGTAGGCTTTGGTTGATTATGTCTTGAAATTATTTGCTAGCCATAGTATTTGTCATTTTTTAAAATCGTATTATTATAGTGAAGCAGTCACTAATAGGCTCAATAAGTCCCTATTTGAGTTTTATAATTTGAGCATAAGAAACCTTCTGACTAATGTTGATGAAAAAGTGAGTTGATAACTAATTAGCCAAAGGATTGAAAGGATATATTGATTGGAGAGGAAGGTAGCAAAATCAACACAAGGTATGGTCCTTAAGGATCATTGGAAAAATCTTTGTTACTAACTTATCGTTAGACTCATAGTCTAAACATGATGCATAAAAGGCTTTGAGATGTGATTCTAGATCGCCTTTACCATCGAATGGTGTAAGCTTAGGTTCAACAAATGTTTTAGGAAAGGGAGAGTTGGAAATATCTAGGGCTAAAGTGTTCTATAATAATGCATTAGAGTTTTTCAAATGATTCACTTTATAGGAACCTTACTCCATTTGAGAAACCTTGGCTTGAAGATCTAACATTTTTTGTACGAGTGCTTGATTTTTAGGCATATTAGATTAATTATAAAAATGTGGTGTCACATGAGTTGTAAGCGTAGGAGGCACAAAATTATGCCACATATGGATAGCCATAAAAATATGAGGAATAAATTTTGGGTCTCCCATAAAAGGTATACTAGGTGTAGGCATCCCTCACATAGCTATATGGGTAGATACATGAATGGAAATGATAGGAATAATGGTCTGGACATCTATTATAGGATCTAATCTTCTAAAAAGTGGATTAATATCATTCAATAGCTCATCATGTTGTTCCTTAGATTTGGTTTCCTTAGCATTCTTGACATTTTTAACATCTAAGATAACATTAGAGATAGTATCTACATCTTTGCCTTGCTTACTAATTATTTTTCAAAAATGAGAGATAACTTCTACTTGTTTAGGATCTTCACCATTTAAGATCATTAGTATGTAGTTTACCATGATATTCAACATTATATTCTACATCTTCTTCATTAGTATTTTGAAGATTAAGCATAACATCATAAATAATATGTTCATTTACATCAATGTGTTCCTTATAAATGTTTGTATTAATAGGAGAATAAACATGCACATCATTAATTTCCACCATTTTAGTTAGCATAAAAACATGAGATTGAGTCAAATAAATATGAATATGATCAATTGCAACGCCAATTAATCTAAGACTTCAACGTATATGTAAATGAAACCTAACATTCTTAGATGACATAGGATGTATGCATGAAATTACTAAAAAATCTTAGGTCAAAAGACTAAATTTCATATTTGTGCATGTGGTAAGGGGAAATAAAAAATCAGATTTGAATGTCAAATCCTAATAGGAGATGAATTTGAAACTTAAGAAAAATTGAAACCCTAATGTAGGAATAATTCTAGGGTTTTTTGTGTTCAACTCAATGTAGTTAGTTGATTTTGGTTATTTTTTACTCACAAAATATGTCTTCATACTTTAAAATTCCATGTAATTGCTTTATTAGTTGGTCAAACTTGAATTAGAGGTCAAAGACCTTTCTGAACATTATTGGCAAAGTTTGAACCATATAGTAGTTGACACTGTTTAGGGGTTACCCGACAGCTTTACTATGTACTATGCTAGTCTATAACTCCCAATACCCCTACGCATGCACATAGAAATGATTTTCATTTGTGTGCATGCCTTCTATATATATTTTCCTTCTCTTTCTATCCAAACTTCAATAATGCTTTTCACCACAAGATGCCCTCGAAAAAGGGGTTAGTATTTCAGGTTGGATAGCCCCAACCACTCCTCGCTAATAGGTTGAGAGTTATCTATGTTCCAATACTTTGAATATGACTTAAACCACATGTAGTTCTCCCATCTATGTGTGTGTATGTGCAACATCATGAACAATCTAGAACACAATGTAATGTTTTGATTTTTGACACTTTGCACTATGCAACTTTGAGTTTCATGTATTTAAACTTAGCTATAGGGTTGCTCCCTTGAGGGGTTTTAGATGTATACTTCTTTTTTACAATGTCTCAAGGGAGTGCTAATTGAGTCTTCAAATTTTCAAGTGAGTCTCAAGGTATGACCATGTGATTGTTAAGTGAGTATAACCTTAGGAATGACTTGTATTTTAGAGCGGACTCTTTGTTATTTCTCACTATGACCAACTTGTGAAACGTGTTTAAGCCGACCAAATTGGGACTTTCCAATTTGAAAAATAGTTGTTGAGTGTGCTTGGACACTGCTGGCAGAGACAAACTGCTACACTAATTAATATTGTCTAGACATTATCGATAGTGTCATGAGAGTATAAATCAATGATTTGAAATATGGAAAAGGAAGTACAAATCAATAATATAAGATATGGAGAAGGTTATCTATGACTATAAAATGTTTGTATATAAACAAAATTGATTTTGAATAAGTATATCTAACAAATAAAGTTGATTAAAAATATTAAAAAATAAATAAATAAAAAAAAATTATACTTACAAATCAAATATATACACAATATTTAAATATATAAAAACATATCAAAATTTATATTGTCAAAATATTTAATATTAAATTTAAATATTTAAATACTAAGACAAATGCACCAACATTCACTAACTTGTCCTTTCAATTCAATCGCCTTAACCTCTTATACTAAACCCCAATTACCTTTAATCAACTACATTTGAATAAAACCCATGTGACATTAAAATACTAGTTATTGTGAGGTAGGCAATTACGTATTTGTGGAGGTAGTGGGTTGTTGGTTCATAATGACAACACTTCCTAAAAAGATCCTCGCCACCCAAGATGGCAAAGAGATGATAAGTCAATAATAATATATACAAATATAAAAAAATTATACGTTTAAAAAAAAATAAAAATAAGATATTAAGATTCATTAGAAATTAAGAATAGTCAATGTATTGAAAAAATATATTATTTGAATCGAATTTAGTATGTAAAAAGATGTATCTTCCAAATCACATCTCATTCATGGAGTGAATTGCAGTGACATCTTATTCATGGAGTTTACATTGAATCGATTCAGCTTATCAATCACCAACTAAACTATAATTTAATACCCAGACAGAAACACACATAATTTCATCACAGGGTTAACATTTGTGCAGAATTACACAAGAAACCAGAAGTACAAAATAATATAGTACTGTAGGATGTACAGTATTGAATGGCGGATCTCAAAAACCCAGGAGCCCCAATGGCGTTGTCTCAGACCACGATATTTCTGTCTCTTTTCGATATGAAATCATCTTGTGTGCTTGGGTAAAAAAAATAAGACTCTCCGTTCGGTCTAGTATCATGCAAAATACAAAATAATCTTATCTCCTCTTTTGTGGATATTTCAATCGATGTTGATTGATTGTACTCATGCAATTTTTGACATACTGGTACCAAAAATATCGTGCCTTTTCAATTAAAAAACAGGTTCTCATTATTCATATTATATTTATATTTAGGCTGAGGCCAATATAATTAGATCTAGATTGACTGTAAATTTTTTTTAATGTAATTGAATGAATGAAAGATTTTAAATAACATTTATGAGATTACATAGTTTATGAGACCGAGAGTTATAATAACGTTGTTTTGTGATATCACAATTTCTTAATATAAGAGTTGTTTTGTTAATATTACAAAATTTCTAATCTTTTTTTGATATTAACTCTTCTACTATAGATCTTGATTAGAAAACCTGTTCTACTACTTGATTTTTCTTCTTCAAATAAATCAACTAAATTGTCAACCTTCAAGTTATTTTTGTACTTGATATGGATATCACTATACACTACACACTCTATAATGAAGTGTCATTATGTCTTTACTACTCCTTATCACAAAATTAACATATTCTCCTTTCTCATTCTTCTTTAAATACTAAAAACAATAAATCTCTTAATTAAAAAAATGAAAAAAATTGACCAAGCTAAAACTTCTAAAAACCATAATATTTGATAAAAAATTACCACAAACAAAATGATCATTGATATAAATCCTGGTACAATAAATTTCCCTTTCTTTAAACAAAGGGAAAGAAAGAGTGAGTCAAAAGGTTTAATGGATTCTTTGGCTTTGTGAATGCTATGAACCACAAAGGTGCCAATTTCTTCTATAAACCAAAAGGTGCCAATAATATTGATTAGAACAAGAACAATGAAGAGGGTATGAAATTTGAGACATTTTGTGATTGTATATGGATGAGGTTTTTTAAAGAAGAGATATAATGTCTAACCAATAATTTTTAGGTTTCCTTCCCCTCAATGCCCTGACAAGAGCCCATCTCGAACCTATCACGTTGGGTCCTTTAATATGAAAGGGTTGTGCAAATTTATGGGCGGCCTTATATTAATTTGTTGCAGAGTCATCAAGATGAGGAAGAATATATATATATAAACTCGGGGGTTTTGCAATAAAAAATGATATTTTATTACTTGTGAAGCCCCTGACACCTAGGGTGTCGTGGGAGGTGAACCCAATCTGCATGGCATACCACGGTGAGAAGGGTTCTTACGAAGAGGTTCTATGTCAAGAGTTATTGTATCTATAATTTTATTCATAATAATATTATGTAATTATAACTTTAAAAATTGTTAAAGATATATCTACTTCTTAAAATAAAGAGTAAATATTGTTTCAGAAAAAGCTTTTGAGAGGTGGAGAGTGGTAAGTCGCTGAAAAATTGCATCGTTGTTTATATTCTTTTGATTCCCAATTATAAATTTTTATATGCTCAAATTTATACTATTTTATTTTTTAAATATTTTTTTAGTAAAATACTATTATTTTTTCTCAACAATATATATTGTTCAAAATTTTAAGAATATTAAGATCGCTAACATGAAAAAAAACTCTCATAATTTTTCGACAACACACCTTAAAAATAATTAACTATCACCCAATATAAAATCCCTACCTTATTTTATTTTATACTATTTGGCAAAAATTATGCTTTTTAAAAATTACAAAGAATTTGTTTTTTTCACAATCAAATTTTCATGAAGAGATTAAAATGATAGCACAAGTAATGTTTGGTTTATCATTTTTTTACTTAAATACATTCAATATGGTTGAATTATTTTTAAAAATCTAAGATCTTTTTTTCTTTTTCATTATACAAAATTTAATATATGAGTCATAAGTATATAACAATTATGAGTATATATTATTATTTTATAAGTGTAGTTGTCTAAAAATTTATAATTTAATTGGTAAAGATAATAATTTTATTGTATCATCTATCAAATACAAATTTTATAATTTTTTTTTTATGAAAGGAAAAATAAAGATATATATATATATATATATATATATATATATATATATATATATATATATATATAAATATATATATATATATATATATATATATATATATATATAAATTAGTATAAATATCTTAAATGTATTTATTTGAAATATGTCGAGTATTATCAATTTAAAGGTTTTTATCTTAATTTTTTCACATATCACATTGTTAATAATTCAATTATCTTTTCAAACAATTTATCACTTATTGGTGACAAATAGTATCAATCCAATGACACCACCTTGTAGTACATAAAAAAAAGAATTATAAGAAAAAAAATCTGACACCCCTCCCATCAGATATAAAAAAATTGTATTTTTTTGTGATTTAAAAATTATCATTCTAAAGGTTCTTTGACTAATCCTATTCTACCATGCTTAATAATAATTACTATAATTAGTAAGAAGTAAGGAAAAAGTGCAAAATGATTTCACTTGATTGACCTGTATCCAACTCACGTATATCATGAAAAACATGTATAAAATAAATATGTCACTCACCATGTATATGATGAATAAAATCAATCAATTACATGTACTAAAAAAATATGCCATGCATAGGTCTTGGTTTTGTATTTTTGAATATTTGATTTTTTTGTATTTTTGAATAAATATTTTTTTATATTTTTGAGTATTTAGTTTTTTAGTATTATATCCTCACTAGTCTATGATCCCATCAATGAGATACTTAAGTGTAAGTCTTGGACCAGTCTATGCAATGTCACATGCCATGGTGAGGAGTAATATATATCATTGTCTAAATTATAAAAATGATCATTAACAGTAAAATATCTAGTATTGTGATCCAAGCAATATTTTAGGTGACAATTCAGGAGACAGTTCTATCCTAATTGGTGGCAGAACTTCTATGAGCCATAACTTTTACATCATAGCTCCGCTTGACTCCTCATTTGAACCGTTGGAAAACTAAGAATGATGGGAACACCATGAGATGACACGAGCTCTGATCGATGAGTTTTAACCCATGAAAACTAAATAGAAGTGTCCCAAATTTTAATTTTGGTAGTGCAGTCTAAAAATAGTAAGTTTCTAAAAATAATAATTTATCAAATTTTGTATTATTGCAAATTATGGAAGTCAAACCACTTAATCTCCCTCGAGATTGGTGACCTTCCACATCTTTCTAATACCTTAAAAATGTGTATAAATGAAGAGGTAAATTGAAAAGAAAATCAAACATCTCTTTCCAGAGATAGGCATATGTTGTATCTACAATTTTGAGTAATAAAACATCTCTTCTTAGAGATAGCATTATTAAAATTGTGTTGTTATTATTTCTTGAATTATCTTTCAACCAAAGCTTCTGAGTTTTAGATTAGTGGTATCAAAATAGTTTATCTTAAGAGTGTATGATCTCGAAGATGAGGACAGACTACAAGAAGTTTGGGTAGAAAATACAAAATCTAGTAGACTATCTACTTGTTTGCTCTAAATGACCTCAAATGGTAGACAACACTAAGACATCTTGTCCTTTCAAATTAATGGTGAATGAAGCCCTACAAAAACAATAAGCATAAATGCTACAACAATTCACCTAAATTATCTAACAAATCTCGATGAAAAATTCTAGGTCCTCATCTGCACCCCCACATCCTTTTAGTGCCCCAACACCTTTCAAAGTTCAGGTGAATTTTGATATCCCTATATTTGAAGGAAAAATCAATGTTGATGCAATATAAAATTGGTTGGATCAATTGTATTCCTATTTTTTTGTAAATAAATTCACTGATAAAGAAAAGATCACTTTTGCTCTTTTGAAAGCATCATTGCCTATCAAAAATTGGTGAGAAGTGTGCAAGAAGAGATTCAATACAAATGGTATTGACCTTGAGGTGGAAATTACTTGGAATGATTTCATAGAAGCTATAGAGGAAGAATACTACCCTATTAGAGCATATGATGATCTATATATAGAGTGGAAACAACTTCACCAAGGTAAGGAATAGTCTGTTCAAGATTAAACTAATATTTTTCATTTTCTATCTGTGAGATTGGGCATCCAGGAAAGTGAGAAACATAAGTTTCTCGAATATAATGGTAGACTACAATGGTATATACAGAGGGAGATGGAACTCTTTAATTTAAAAACCTTTGGTGAGAAGTATAAGTTTGCAATGAAGATTGAGCAAAAGCATGGAAGAACGAATACAAAGAGCCAACCTTCAAAATAGAAAAGTGATAAAGAAGGTCAAACACGAGGCCAAAATTAGAATTAAAAGGAAGAGAAGACTAGGAAATGATGTGATTACCATAAATTTGGAATGCACTCTAAAGAAAAATTTTGAGCCATCAAGTCCTTACTTTCTGAGTCACAATCTTCAACATCTACTGCTCTACCTCATACACACCCTACAGTTGAAGAGGATGAAGAAGAGATTGTAGATTTTGAGCTTGATGATATCATTGATTCATCATAGACCCAAGAGGAGAGGCTAGATGACAAGGAAAGGTTATTTCACTCTAAGTTATGGGTGAAAGGTAAGCCTCTACATTTCATTCTTGATAGTGGGAGTAAGAAAAATTAATCTCTGCTAATGTTGTGAAAAGCCTAAATTTGTCCATGAAGCCTCACCCAAAGCTATACAATATTAGATGGTTGAGTCCAAGGAGAAACCTCCGTGTCACCCACCAATGTCTTCTCTCATATGTAATAAAACCTGTCCACGATGAGGTCTTATGTGATGTGGTCAATCTGGATGTTTATGATGTACTCTTTGGTTAACCATTCATATAGGATCAACATGACATATATAAATCAAGAAATAAAAAGATCACCCTAACTCTTAGAACATGGTGCTATAGGGTACTAGAGGTACCACCTTCTACATTTGTCTCCTTGATTAGTGCCAATTTTTTTTTTTATGGTGGTCAAGCCATAAAAATTCAAAAGGGTCGATGTTGCAGCCCTAACTACACAAATAAAATAATAAAAAAATCAAATAGATACCAAACTAAATAAGTTCATGTCCTTCCATCCATAGACTAATGGTCAAACAAAAATGGTGAACAATCGGGCCCTGCACAACTCCATGAAACATAGCTCCACAAATCATAGTCCATTCTAAGTATGCATCAAGAATCAAATAAAAACACAATTGCCACACTTCATGACAAATCTTAATGCAATAGAGACAATTGCTTCTCATGGAGGGAGGAATAATCTAAACAATATTTCAGGTGACAATTCAGGTGATGGTTCTATCCTAATTAGTGGCAGAACTTCTAGGAGCCATAACTTTTACACCATAGCTCTGTTTGAATCGTTGGAAAGTTAAGAATGAAGGAAACACTGTGAGATGACACTAATATCTACTCATTGAGTTTTTAGATTAAAAAACCAAATGGAAGTGCTTCAAATTTCAATTTTAATAGTGTAGTCTAAAAATAGAAAGTTTCTAAAAATAGTAATTCTTAAAATTTTGTATTGTTGTGAATCATGGAAGTCAAAAAAATTAATCTCCCTTGATATTGGTGACCTTCCACATCCTTCTACTACCTTCAAAATATGTATACATGAAGATGTAACCCAAAAAGGAAATTATACATCTCTTCCCAGAGATAGACATATGTTGTATCTGCAATTTTGAGTAATAAAATACCTCTTCTCAGAGATAACATTATTACAATTATGTTGTTCTTATTTCCTGAATTATCTATCAACCAAAGCTTTTGAGTTTTGGATCATATTTTCATCATAGTCAACATGATCATGTATGCACTATGTAGCTCTAGTTGCCATAACAACATATAGATTCTATTGTATGTCATGAGAATGCATCAATGTTATTTGTGTAACACACTCACAAGGCTTGTATGAAACTATTATAAGACGTGACAGACTAGGTAATGCCTATTAAAAATGAATAGGTTACTGATGTAAATTATATTGGAAAGCTAGTAGAAATAGTTGTAAGCCCTACCATAAGTGGTAACAAAAATCCCCCAAGAGTGTTTTGTTATATTTTGTAAAAACCTTTATTTGTATTTATTGTACCAATCAAGTCTATATGTGTGTATCCAAGACTACTAAGTAATGTCATAATGAATATGTTTTCACTAGACCTGTTATCTACCATAACACTGTGAACATGATGCGAGTCAATGAAATCACACATGAACAAAGATGCATTGGTAGAATCATCCTTGAAAATTTCATGGTCATCAAATATGATTGTAGGTCATTGTAATGTGTATTTACAAGTGTACCATTAAGACCATTTATATGACGATCCTCCTAAGTCTTAATAACATAATAAATCAAATGAGGATGCATATTATAACTCATATGTACCTTAGGATTAGTCTTGGTTTATTATGCCGAATGTTTTGGAAATGGATCTAAAAATATCTTAAGATTTACATTAGGATGTGTAACCAAATCATTAATATGTGTAAGCTCAATAGTGTTGTTCTCGATTAAGTTTTGTGTTTTATGTCACAAACTAAAGCCTTTATTAGTTGAATGCCATGTTTATCTATTGTAATCACAATACCTTAAGTTGTGCCTTTGTCATATCAACCTCCATAGGTGGAGGGAGAGATATGAGATTGCACTCGAGTAACTTTTATAACATCTTAGGTTTTGATAATCATGTAAATTGCCTCCATTGAGGATCTAAAAGGACAAGCCTATTAGTAGGTTGTGAAACTGCATTAATTATTGATTTAGCCTCATTCACCAACCTTATCTTTAAAAGGTGGTTTGCATTTAAACTTTGCATTATTAGATGTGGAAATTTTGGTCCTATACTTTAACTTGTTCATGGCGATTAACTTAACTTCATAATCTTTAAGTGCATGAAATATGCCATCAAAAGATTGGAAGCTTTTGAACATAATAAACTCCTGAATCGTTAGAAATAGGATTTTCTTGATTATGTCTTAAAATTATTTCTTAGCCATAGGATTTATCATTCTTTGATATCATATTATTAAAATGAAACACATAATCACTAATAGGCTCAATAAGTCCTTCTTTGAATTTTATAATTTGAACATAAGAAACCTTCTGACTAATGTTGATGAAAAAGTGAGTTGAGAACTAATTAGCCAAAGGATTGAAATGATGTATTTATTGGAGAGGAAGGTAGAAAAAGCAACACAAGGTATGGTCTTTAAGAATCATTGGAAAAAGTTTTGTTACTAACTTATCATTAGACTCATAGTCTAAAGATGATGCATGAAAGGCTTTAAGATGTGATTCTAGATCACTTTTACCATCAAATGGTGTAAGCTTAGGTTCAATAAATGTTTTAGGCAAGGGAAAGTTGGAAATATCTGGGGCTAAAGGGTTTTATAATAATGCTTTAGATTTTGTCAAATGATTCACTCTATAAGAACTTTATTCCATTTGAGAAATCTTGGCTTGAAGATTTAATAATTTTTGTACAATTGCTTGATTGTTAGGCATATTAGATTAATTATAACTATGTGGTGTCACATGAGTTGTAAGCCTAGGATGCAAAAAAGTATGCTACATAGGGATAGCCAAAGAAATATGAGGAATAAATTGTGGGTCTCCCATAGTGGGTATACTAGCTTTAGGCATCCCTCACGTAGCTATATGTGTAGACACATGAATGGAAATAGTAAGAATAATGGTCTAGACATCTATTGTAGGATCTAATCTTCTAAAAAGTGGATTAATATAATTTAAAAGCTCATCATGTTGTTCCTCAAGTTTGATTTCCTTAGCATTCTTAACATTTTTATCCTCTAAGATAACATTAGAGATAGTATCTACATCTTTGCCTTGCTTACTAATTCTTTTTTAACAATGAGAAAGAACTTCTACTTGTTTAGGATCTTCACCATTTAATATCATTATTATGTAGTTTACCATGATATTCAACATTATATTCTACATCTTCTTCATTAGTATTTTGAAGATTAAGCATAACATCATAAATAATATGTTCATTTACATCAATATGTTCCTTATAAATGTTTGTATTAATAGGAGAATAAACATGCACATAATTAATTTCCACCATTTTAGTTGGCATGAAAACATGAGATTGAGTCAAAGAAATATGAATATGATCAATTTCAATGCTGATTAATCTAACACTTCAACGTATATGTAAATGACACCTAACCGTCTTAGATGACATAGGATGTACGCATGAAATTACTAAAAAAACCTAGTTCAAAAGAGCAAATTTCATATTTGTGCATGTGGCAAGGAGAAATAAAAAATCAGATTTGAAAGTCAAAGCCTAATAGGAGATAAATCTGAAACTTAAGAAAAATTGAAACCCTAATGTAGGAGTAATTATAAGGTTTTTCATGTTCAACTCAATGTAGTTAATTGAATATGTCTCCATACTTTAAAATCCCATGTAATTTCTTTATTAGTTGCTCAAACTTGAATTAGAGGCTAAAGACCTTTCTAGATATTGTTGGCAAAGTCTGATCCATACAGTAACTGACACTGTCTCGGGGTTATCGACAACTTCACCATGCACTATGTGAGTCTGTAACTCCCAATACCGCTATGCTTACACATACAAATGCATCTAATGTGTATGCATGCCTTCTATATCTATTTTCCTTCTCCTTCTATCCAAACTTTGATTAAGCTTTTCACCACAAGATAACCTTGAAAAAGGGGTTAGTATTTTGGATTGGATAGCTCCAACCACTCCTCACTAATAGGTTGAGCATTGTCTATGTTACAATACTTTGAAGATGACTTAAACCACATGTAGTTCTCCCACCTATGTGTGTGTATGTGCAACATCGTGAACAATCTAGAATGCAATGTCATGTTTTGATTTTTGACACTTTGCACCATGCAAATTTGAATTTCATGTATTTAAACTTAGCTATATGGTTGGTCTTTTGAGGGGTTTAGATGTATACTTATTTTTTATAATGTCTTAAGGGAGTGCTAATTGAGTCCTCAGATTTTCAAGTGATTCTTAAGGTATGACCAAGTAATTGTTAAGTGAGTATAACCTTAGGAATGATTTGTATTTTATAGTTGAATCTTTGTTATTTTCTGCTATGACCAACTCGTGAAACATGTCTAGGCTGACCAAATTGAGATTTTCCAATTTGAAAAATATTTGTTGAGTGTACTTGGACACTGTTGATAGAAGCAGAGTCCTGCATTAATTGACACTCTCCATATATTATTATTAATGTCTTGGGAGTGTAAATCAATGATATGAAATATAAAAGAATAAATGCAAATTAATAATATAAGATATGGAGAAAGTTATTTAAGATTATGAAATATTTTTGTATAAACTAGATTTACCCTGAATGAATATATCTAACAAATAAAATTGATTAAAAATAACATAAATTTGAAAAAATAAAAAAAAAGTACTCAAAATATTTAAATATATCAAAATATGTCAAAATTTATATTATCAAAATATATAATATCAAATTTAGATATTTACATATAAAAACAAATGGATCAATGTTCACAACTTCTCCTTTCAATTCAATCGCCTTCACCTTTTATACTAAACCTCAATTACCTTTACTCAACCCACAACCACATTAGAGTAAAACCCATTTGACATTAAAATACGTTATTGTGAGGTAGGCAATTACGTATTTGTGTAGTTAGTTTGCCTACCTAAAGACAAAAGCACTTAATGGGAGATAGAAGCAGTTTGCTCACAATGAAAACACTCCCTAAAAAGATCATCGCCACCCAAGATGGCAACAACATAATAAGTCAATAATAATATTTAATAATAATCATCAGAATGGTCAATAATAAATATAATAATAAGTCAATAATAATATTCATTAGAATGGTCAATATATTAAAAAAAAATATTTTTTGAACTGAATTAATATATAATGAATATATTTTCTAAAAATATAATTAAAAAAAAAATTAAAAAAAAAAAAAAATTAATAAAAATAACAATTTTGATATTTTAAAAATTATAAATTTTAAAACTAATAATATATACATTATCTTATAGATCTAAACTATATCGATTAAATGTATATTCTTTTAAAATACTTGAACTTATTATTTAAAAATAAAAACTGATATTTATATATTTTCTTGCATACTTCAAACTCATTATTTAGAAATAAAAATTGATATTTTGAAAATTATCAGTATGAAGACTTCAATTTGACAGTCCACCTCACCACCTACTTCCTTGGCTTGGTAAATAACTCCACCCGTGCACACACCCTTCACAGACGTCATCAGTAGATGTCTCCTAAACTCAAGGAGACACGTGTCGCCAATTGGAATCCTCTCTCATCTTCTGGTTGGGAGGACATCTTATTCATGGAGGCCACATTGAATCGATTCAGCTTATCAATCACCAACTAACCTATAATTTAATACTCTCCGTTTGGTCTAGTCTGATGCAAAATACAAAATAATATCATCTCCTTTTTCGTGGATATTTCAATCAACGTTGATTGATTGTACTCATGCAATTTTTGACATTCTGGTCCGAAGAATATTGTGCCTTTTCAATTAAAAAACAGGTTCTCATTATCCATATGATATTTATATTTAGGTTCAGGCCAATATAATTAGATTTAGATTCATTGTTTAAAAAAATTATGCAATTGAATGAAAGATTTTAATAACATTCACGAGGTAAAGTAGTTTATGGTATCGAGAACTGTAATTAAGTTGTTTTGTAATATCATAATTTTTTTGACACAAGGACCACCTTATTAATATTGTAAAATTTTTAATCTCTTCTCGATGCTAACTCTTCTATCATGATTTTCAATTAAAAAACTTACTGTATTGTTTAACTTTTCCTCTTTAAACAAGTTAGTTAAGTTGTCAACTTTCAAATTGTCTTTGTACTTGATCTGCACACTTTATAATAAATTACCATTAAATCTTTGCTATTCTCTTATCACAAAATAAACATATTCTTATTTCCCATTCTTCTTTAAATATTGAAAATAATAAATCTTTTAATTAAAAAAAATGAAAAAATTTGACCAAACTAAAACTTCTGAAAACAAGGCACCATGGTATTTGATAAAAAATTACCACCAAACAAAAAGAGTACTGATTTAAATTCCGATACAGCAAATTTCCCCTTTCTTAAGCAAAAGAGTCGAAGTTTAATGGATTCTTTAACTTTGTGAATGCTATAAACCACAAAGGTACCAATAGTATTGATAAGAACAAGAGCAATAAGGAGGGTATGAAACCCAAGACATTACGTATATAAGGTCTTTTATAAGAGATACAATGTCTAATCAATAATTTTCAGGTTTCCTTCCCCTCAATGACTCGACAAGAGCTCATCTCGACCCTTCTATTGACGTTGGGTCTTTTCATATGAAATTATGGTTATGTAAATTTACGAACGATCTTATATTAAGTCATTGTAGTGTCATTGAGAGAAGGATGAATAAATATATAGATTCAGGGGTTTTGCATAGAAAAATGATGTTTTATTACCTATGAAGCCTGTGACGTTCAAGGCATTGTGGGAGGGAAAGCCGGTTCGCATGGTGTATCAATGAGAGGGGTTTATGTAGAAGGGTTTTATGTCGAGGGTTATTGTTTCTATAATTTTATTTACAACAGTTTTATGTAATATCATAAGTTAAAATATTGTTAAAGATATATCTGCACTTTAAAATAAGGAGTAACTATTGTTTTAAAAAAAGTTTTTGAAAGATGGAAAATATTAGGTCACTGAAAATTTGTATCGTTATTTCTATTTTTTTATTACCAACAATAAATTTTTATACATTCTAATTTATTTTTTAAATAATTTTTTTGATAGAATACTGCTATTTTTACTAAATAATATATATTACACAAAATTTAAAGAATCATGAGACGGTTAACATGAAAAAAAACTCCCATAATTTCTCAATAGCACACTTTGAAAATAATTAACTGGCACTCAACATGAGACCCCTACCTTATTTTTTTATATTTTATTTGACAAAAGTTAATTTTTAAAAAATGTTACGATTTTTTTTTAATTTTCACAATCAGATTTTCATGAAAAGATTAAAACGACAATGAACAAGTATTATAATGATACATTCCCAACATAAGGATAAATAAGGAATGAAAAATTCCTATTAAATAATCTAGGTATACATGTTTATGTCCATAATAGTTAAGAATTAACGAGTCTGCTTGTTCACATTCAAATTTATTAATTTTCTATGAGTCATAGTGATATTAAGGATTTTCACAATTGGTCATTAGTCACATTCTTAAGTCCACAACTCAATCTTGATGTTTTTGTAACCCACTCATGTTAATAATAATTTAGAAACCATTGATCTGCAAAAAAAAATGAAATAAAATGATATCTGAAAAGTGCGTGAGAGATAACATATAACACAAGCATCCCATACCACCTATGCTAGATGATCTCTCACTTGCACTTTGTCAATGATCACACACAAAATCAATAGTCTCAAGATACCATGGTGTAACAATTGATCAATATTGAATTGAGCCTCCAACAAATAATTGTATGAATGTCACAAATAATAAACCTAAATCAACAAGTCATTTAGCATTGTTTTCTTCATAGATGCAGTTTAAAGTAAAGCTTAATAGAAAGTTTATTAAGGACTAATAAGTGATTTTAAGTTTTCATTTCAAGTTTCCTAATTGTAAGGTTTAGCGACGCTATTTGAGATGTTAACTATCAAGAAATAATTTTGGTGATTATAGTTTGAGCATAAGATTTTGAGGATGAATTAATACCATTTGGACCAATTTTTATTTTGACAATGCCTCTATCTTCACATGCTTATTCATATTTATAACCATATTACTTTATGTTAATTGACAAAATTGATGTATAATTTTTTAGTGTCACTAGTAATGGTTCCTTTCAGTTCCATGTTCATCAAAATAGAATTTTATAGATTATTTTGTTAATGTTAATTGATAAAATTTATGTGTATAAGAGTTATGAAGGGAACTTCATTTTCAAAATTAGATTTTCACAAAAAGATTAAAAGGATAACACAAATAATTTTTGGCTTATCATATTTTTTTCTACTTAAATACATTCAATATGTTTGAAGTATTCTGTAAACAATTTCAAAAAAAAATTCTTTTCTACGATATAAAACTTAAAATAAATGTATACAAGTTACATATATATATATCAATTATGAATATATACTATTATTTTATAGGTTTAGTTATGCATAAAAAGTTGTAATTTAATTGGTGAAGATTATAATTTTATACTATCATCCACCAAAGTGCAAATTAAAAAAAAATCCTTTTTACAAAAGGAAAGATATAGATAATGTATAATTTAGTACAAATATCTTAAATGCATCTATCTGAAATATGCCAAGTGTTATCAATATCAATGTTTTTATCTTAGTTTTTTCACATACCACATTGAAAATAATCAAATTACCTTCTCCACCAATTTATCATTGATTGGTAACAAATGATATCAATCCAGCCGCACCACTATGTAGTGTTCAAAACAATAATTATAGGAAAAAAATCCGACATCCCTCTCGTCAGACACCAAAAAGTTCAATTTTTTTTGTGATTTAAAAATTATCCTTATGAAGGTTATTTGACCAATCCTAATTCTACCATGTCGAATAATTACTGTAATTAATAAGAATTAAGGCAAAAGTGCAAAGTAATTTCGCTAATTCTTAAATCAATCAAAATTAACAATCTTTCCCAAAATAATTCACCATGAAATCAAGTATACATTCATATAACATTCATTGTTTCCTAAATTATAGTAGCTATCCAATTGATTAATTAATATTCTCCTTTATTCATGTTTAAGGGTACAAAACTAAAATCAATGGTCACTTTGTATTAATCTCTTAGTTACAACAACATTCATAATTCTCATAATTACATAATTTAAATTAATTCATCTAAGAATGCATATTTTTAAAAAATACATACAAATACAATGTAGTCTTTTGGTCAGAATAAGTATACATAATCAACAAGTTTTTCTAAATGCAAAAATTGAGAATGTAAGAGATCATCACGAAAGCCAAGAATAACTATGTAAGAAGTAAAGAGGGAGAGTATCATAAAATGTTTTTCTTCCAACCACAAAGTATTTTAGATTGCACGCATACCTCTCATCTATTGAGTGTGGCTCTACCCTACACAAAAAAGATAAATATGATTATGATGAAATGAAATAGGATAATGTGTATATAGGTCAATACTACAACTAATTCCACACAACATAAAAATATATGAAAATGAATAGGTGATGAAAATGATACATTCCTAATGTATATATAATTAGGAATGAAAAAATCCTATTAGATAATCTAGGTATATATGATTATGGCCACAAGACTTAAGAACTAATGAGTCCACCTTGTCGTATCCAGACTTAGCAATTTGCTATGACTTAGACTGATATTAAGGATTGTGTACATATAAAGTCTTTCTCTATCACTAAATCATTTAAATAACATCACATATACTAATTTTCATCCCCCTCTAACATTTATACACCTATATACTAAAATTATACCATCCCATATCCTAATTAATTTTTATAATCACATCACTTATCACCAAATATCACTTATTCACTATTTTATAATTTTAAATTCCTCCCTCCCTACCTCCAACTACCCCCACTTTTTCTAACAAATCCTATCACAAATCCTACATCTAATATTCACTATTCATCATTAGTCCTATCTAATGGATTCTAGAATTCTCCATGCACTCTATAATCCTCCATACTCCTCCTTCTCTAGAATTCTCTAAGGAATTTTATATTCTTTGGAAATTCCCTCTCCATCCTTTACATAAGAAACCACATCTCCATGCAAATCCATATTTCAATCTTTGAGGGAATTCATGTCAATCCTATGCAATTTACATAATCAACCACATCTCCATGCAAATACATCTTTAAATATTTGGGGGAATTCATGTCAATCTTATGTCAAGAAGGAAGAAGAAAAGAGCTTCATTGATAAATATTTCGTGGTATCATTTTATCCAAACAAATTAGTCATCCATAACCAACATGTTATCCAAGTCTTGAGTCACAAGGCACTCCCACATATCAAGTGCATTTGCATATCAATTTTGGCTACATCATCTACATTTTTGAGGTAAATTGGATTGAATATTGAAGGTATAATAGCATATTTTCATTTCTATTTACTTTGCCTAATCATAAGTATGTTATAATTTTTGATAGCTATAGGTGATACTTCCATTATTGCTTGCATATTTACTCCTATTCTAGTATTTAATATCACAAGGATGTCCCCAATTGCTTAGTAGTCACATTCTTAAGTACACAACTTAATCCTGATGTTTTCGTGACCTACTCATGCCAATAGTAACTTAGCAACCAATAATCTCTAAGAAAATAAAATAAAATGATAGCTAGAAAGTGCTCAATACATAACATATATCACAAGCATCCCATACCACCTGTGCTAAAATATATCTCATTCACACTTCGTCAAGGATCATACACAAAATTAGTAGTCTCATGATATTGTGGTGTAATAATTTCTCAATATTGATTTGATCCTTCAATAAATAATTGTATAAATGTCATAAATAATACACCTAATTCGACAAGTCATTTAGCATTGTTTTCTACATAGATGTGATTTAAAGCAAAGATTGGTAAAAAGTATCTTAAGGACCAATAAGTGATTTTAAATTTACATTTCAAGTTTCCTAACTGTAAGGTTTAGCGATGCTATTTGAGCCATCAACTATCAATAAATAGTTTTAGTGATCATAGTTTGAACATAAAATTTTGAGGATGAATTAATTTCATCCGAATCAATTCTAATTTTGACAATACCTTTATCTTCACATGCTTATTTATATTTATAACCATATTCTCACTATAAACATGATTCATTTATCAAGTTCAACCCATTTATAGTTTCATAATCCATGTTCATAGCACAATCATATTTCATATTTCCCACTAAATATTTATATCATATATTTCAATTTTCATGTTCCCATATACCCATTAATTTAATTCAACATCATGTATTTCAAATTTCACTTGCCACCATATATTTTACAATTGAGTTTCAATTATAAATTTCATCTTGTCACTAAATATTCTCATTTTTTTTATATCATTATTTTTATTGCACAAGCTAAGAATATGAAGCATGAAATGGCAAAGATAAATCTTAGTATTATATTAGGCTTTGCATTTTTACGGTACCTTACCCTCTCATGCTTCTACTTCAAATAAGGAAATAGAAACATATATGTAGAATAAATAAACCATTCGATTTCCATCTCCATGATTGATAATGGTTATGAATTTTCCAAAACAAATAGCAACTACAACCCTTATTCTACCAATTTATATTTTATAAATTATTATACTAGTTTATTTTATAAATTATTTGTGTAAAGCGAGATGTGACAAACTTTGGGAAGGTTTAATGAAAATATTTTCTAGGAGAGGATCTTTTAGGGTGGATATCATGAATGAGTAACATGAATCCATTTAACTTATCAATAGCATCCAGTTTAATAATAACTTTGTATTGTGCTCTTTTTAAAAAATGTGATGGAATTATAATGGAATGGAATCATCATCGGTTTATACAATGACTTGAAGGGGTGGCATTGGAAAAAGAAAGGATGTCTTCTTCATGAGAGATTTTCATAGTTCTAAAATTAGGTACAAAGAAAAATTAAAATTTCCAATGCCTTTGGATAATGCAAGAAATCGATTCAACCACTGGCAAATTGCCCAAATAAAATATGTTTACAAAGTTCATACAAACATTAAATGAAAAAAATGCGCTGTATATTTTCTTCCTAGTGATTGCTCATTTGTATATATATAAATACAGTGAGTGTGATATTTATGTGAAAACAATCATTTGTAAAATGAAAAATTGTAATCAACATTGCACTTGGCAAGCCTCAAAAAAAGGGGAGTTGTCAACACACATTTTTTATAAAATTTTTTATAGATGAAGATTGGTTTGAAATCATAAGCCATTGCTAAATTCTAGAATGCTAAGTGCAAACCAAAGTATTATAGGCTTAAGAATTTAACAGGTTGTATATTTTTTCAAGAAATTTCTCCTTTTAAAAAGATATAAATATAAGCACTGTTGATGTTTATGAGAAGGCAAACACTTGTAATATGAAAATTTGTAATAAACACTCTTGTAATTTTTAGGTCAACCAAATTTTAAATTGATAGGCAATGTCAAGTTGAAATTCCAAGCATATGTTGGAAGATTAAGGGAAAAATCATAGTGGATCTCCAACATAGTCAAACTGGAATATACTAACTAATATAAATCACACAAACACAACCATATAGATTTTAAATCCTCCTCACTATATTGAGGGCGTTTAGGCTTACCTCTATCTGATGCTAACCCCTTTTTCTGTCTAAGCCAATATCTAATACTACTCCAATGCATCTTTCTCTTCTCTCAGATTAAGGCTTCTCAACCAACAATGGTGTCCCCTCCACTATGGATTCTCGATAAAGATTTTATTTTTTTCCCACTAATAAAAAAAAGCATCTTTTTTATTTTTGAAGGCAGTTACTTCAACACCTTTCTCTGTCATCCAATACTCTCTCAAGTAGTTAAGGTTAAGATTTTAGTCAAAGAAGCTCACTAATTTAGATGTATGCTTACTCAACATTATAAATATGTTATATGTTTATATTTGACATATGGGCAAAGATATCGACATTATATGTAATTCAATGATTCCATGTAATAGCTTTAGACATACAATAAAAGAAAATATTCCCTCAAGCCATTCACACCTCCTAAAATTAATGGCATAAAATTTTAAGAGGAATTGATATCTATATCTTTTTACTATTTTTAAGTATTAAATGCAATTTGGTGTAACCCATGTGATTATTAGATTTCTTTCACATACCTCTTTGTATTTATTTTTATTAAAATTTCTTTGTATTTAATGTAAGTTGGCCCAATAAACAAGGTCATGTGTTTTTTCAATAGAGTAAATGGAAAGCATGTTCAAGAGTCAAATGTAGGCACGATATCCAAGTATGTAAAAATATGTTAAAATTTATGTTGTCAAAGTATCTAATATCAAATACGTAATCCAAGACATTGATCATACAAGTGTCAATGTCAAGTAGATAAACCAATTAAGCACACAATGATAAGAGTCGTAGTAGATGCATGATATAAATCATATCAATACCACATGATAGAAATTTGTGTGATATAAATCACAACACCAAGTTCATAATAGTAGTCATATATGTAACCACATATATGTGCATATACAATATCATGATCAAGAATCACACATATACATGCAAGACATGCCATGACTCTATGATGACATTAACATGACATGGCCATGGCATGGATTAGAGGTTTCTATGACATAACTGACAGATGATGTGAAAAGACATAATCATTGTACCCATAGAGCAATCAATATAACACATATCCATGATCAAGCAATACCACAATCATCAATATCAATCATTTAAGAAATAAACAATGTCAGTCTACATAATCAATCAATGTCATCATCAACATAACAAAGCACAATATTCATAGGAGATAACACTCTAAAAAGCATGAACAAGAGTAAGTTATGTATATTAGTCTACTATGATCAATGGACCAATATAGAGAGATAAAACCAAAAAAAGGTATGAAGATACACCCAATATAGGCATGCCCCTAGTGTATAAAGATTACTCGTGGGTATAAGCAATGCCACACATATGTATGTCCACGTATCATATGTACTTGAATATCATATACCCCACTCATAGATATCATGAAAAACATGTACGTATAAAAATAGATATGCCACTCACCAATTCAATCAACTATGTGTTCTATAAAAATATGCCATACATAGGTCTTGGTTTGTATTTATGAATATTTGACCTTTTTCTATATTTTTAAACATCTAATTTTTCTTGTATTGTATATGTACTAGCCTATGATCCCATCAAGGGGATGCTTAAGTGTAGGTCCTGGACCAATCTATGTAATATCACATGCCATGGTGAGGAGCTATATATATATATATATCATTATCTAAATTGGAGAAATGTTCACGAGCTATAAAATATCTAGTATCATCATCATCGTCAGTATGACCATGTATGCATTGCATAACTCTAGTAGCCATAATAACATATGGAATCTATTGTATGTCTAGAGAATGCATCAATGTTCTTTGTGGAACCAACTCATGAGGTTTGTATGAAACCATTATAGGATGTGACATACTAGGTAACTTCTATTGAACTAAAATAGATTTTTGATGTAAATGACTATGGAGAACTAGTAGCAATAGTTGTACACCCTACCATAAATGGTAATACAAGCCTCTAAGAGTGTTTTATCACTTTCCATTAAAACCTTATATTTTATTTATTGTACAAATCAAGTCTATATGTATGTATCCAAGACTACTAAGTAATGTCATAGTGCATATGTTTAAATTCACTAGACCTATTATCCACCATAACACTGTGTACATGATGTGAGTCAATGAGAGCATGCGTGATCAAAGATGCACTGGTAAAATCATCCTTGATAATTTCATGGTCATCAAATATGATCTTAGGTTGTTGTAATGTGTATTTACAAGTGTACCAATAAGACCATCTATATTATGAGCCTCCTCAATTTTAACAACATAAGAAGTCAAAGGAGGATGCATATTGTAACTCATATATACCTTAGGATTAGTCTTGGTTTATTTTTATACATGTTTTAGAAATAGATCCAAAAATATCTTAAGCTTTGCATTAAGTTGTGTAAATAAATCATTAGTATGTGTGAGCTCAATAATGTTGTTATAAATTAAGTCTTATGTTTTATGTCGCAGACTAAAGCATTTATTAGTTGAATGCCATGTGCATCTATACCAATCACAATATTTATTAATATCAAAAACCTTAAGTTGTGCCTTTGTCATATCGACCTCCATAGGTGGAGGGAAAGATATAATATTGCACTCCAGTAACTTTTATAACACCTTAGGTTTTGATAATTGTGTAAATTACCTCCATTCAGGAATCGAAAGGATAAGCCTATTAGAAGGTTGTGATTTAACTGCATTGATTGTTGCTTTAGCCATTCACTAGCCTTATCTTTAAAAGGTGGTTTGAGTTTAAACTTATCATTCTTAGGTGTGGAATGGTTGGTCTTATACTTTAACTTGTTCATGGTGATTAGTTTGACCTCACAATCTTTAATCGTATGAAATATGTCATCAAAAGATTGGAAAATTTTGAACATAATAAACTCATGGATGTTTATAAGTAGGCTTTGCTTGATTATATCTTTCAATTATTTGTTATCCATAGGATTTATCATTTTTGAAAGTGTATTATTATAGCGAAGCACATAGTCACTAATAAGCTCAATAAGTCCTTATTTGAGTTTTATAATTTGAGCATAAGAAACCTTCTGATTAATTTTGATTGAAAAGTCTGTTGAGAACTAATTAGCCAAAGGATTGAAAACATGTATTGATTGGAGAGGAAGGTATAAAAACCAACATAAGTTATGGTCCTTAAGTCTTATTGGAAAAAATTTTGTTACTAACTTATCATTAGAATCATAGTCTAGACATGATGCATGTAAGGCTTTGAAATACGATTATGGATCACCTTTACCATCGAATGGTGTAAGCTTAGCTGAAAAAATTGTTTTAGGCAAGGGATAGTTGGAAATATCTGGGGCTAAAAGGTTCTATAATAATGCTTGAGAGTTTGTCAAATGACTTGCTCTATAAGAACCTTATTCCATTTGAGAAACCTTGACTTGAAGATCTAACAATTTTTGTACTAGTGCTTGATTGTTAGGCATATTAGATTAATTAGAAATATGTGGTGTCACACAAGTTTTAAGACCACGAGACACAAAATTATGCTACATAAGGATATCCATAATAATATGATGAATAAATTATGTTTCCCCCATTTTATGTATACTAGGTGTAGACATCACTTGCATAGGTATATGTGTAGACATATGAATGGAAATAGTAGGAATAATGGTTTAGACACCTATTGTAGGATTTAAGATTATAAAAAGTGGATTAATATCATTAAAAATATCATCATATTGTTCCTCAGGTGTGGTTCCCTTAATATTTTTGACATTTTTAACCTCTAAGATAACATTAGAGATAATCTCTACATCTTTGCCTTGCTTACTAATTCTTTTTCAAAAATGAGAAAGAACTTTTACTTGTTTAGGATCTACACCATTTAAGATCATTAGTATGTAGTTTACCATGATATTCAACATTATATTCTACATCTTCTTCATTAGTATTTTAAAGATTAGGCATAACATCATTAATAATATGCTCATTTACATTAATGTGTTTCTTATAAATGTTGGTATTAGTAGAGGAAAAAATATGTATATCATTAATTTCCACCATTTTAGTTGGCATAAAAACATGAGATTGAGTCAAAGAAATATGAATATGATCAATTGAAATGCCAATTAATCTAACACTTCGACATATATGTAAATGAGACCTAACATTCTTAGATGGCATATGATGTATGCATGAAAGTATTAGTTAAAAACCTAGGTCAAAAGTGAAAATTTCATATTTGTGCATGTGGTAAGGCGAAATAAGAAATTAGATTTGATTTAGTCAAATCCTAATAGGCGATAAATATGAAACTTAAGAAAAATTGAAACCCTAATGTTGGAGGAAATCTAGGATTTTTCATGATCAACTCAATGTACTTAGTCAATTTTGGTTGTTTGTTGCTTACAAAATGTCTCTATACTTTAAATTTCCATGTAATTGCTTTATTAGTTGCTCAAACTTGAATTAGAGGGTAAAGACCTTTCTAGATGTTGTTGGCAAAGTTTGATCCCTATAATAATCTCCATTGTCTGGGGGTTACCAATAGCTTCACTGTGCACTATATGGGTCTGTAACTCATGATAACCATGTGCCTACACCTACAAATACTTTAAATGTGTGTGCATGCCTTCAATCATGTGTTCTAATATATATTTTCCTTCTCCTTCCATCCAAACCTTAATTATGCTTTTGACCACAAGATGCCCTTGAAAAAGGGGTTGGTATTTTGGGTTGGATAGCCCTAAACATTCCTCGCTAATAGGTTGAGCATTGCCTACGTTAAAATATTATAAATATGAATTAAACTATATGGAGTTCTCCCACCTATGTGTGTGTATGTGCAACATCGTGAAAAATGTAGAATGCAATGCAATGTTTTGATTTTTGACACTTTGCACCATGCAACTTTGACTTTTGTGTATTAAAATTATCCATAAGGTTGCTCCCTTGAGGGGTTTTGGATGTAAACTTTTTTTTATAATGTCTTAGGGGAGTGCTAATTGAGTCCTCAAATTTTCAAGTTATTATCAAGGTATGACCAAGTAATTGTTGAGTATAACCTTATGAATGATTTGTATTTTATAGCTGACTCTTTGTTATTTCTTGCTATGACCAACTTGTGAAACATGTCTAGGCCAACCAAATTGAGACTTCCCATGTTGAAAAATAGTTGTTGAGTGTTCTTCGATACTGCAAGCAAAGACCGACTCTTGTACTAATTGATAATGTCCAAACATTAACGATAGTGTTCTGAAAGTGTAAATCAATAATATGAAATATGAAATATGAAAAAAAAAGTGTAAATCAATAATATAAAATATGGAAAAGATTATCTAATATTATGAGATTTTCCATATAAATTAGATTGATCCTAAATAAGTGTATGTAATGAATAAAATTGACTAGAAACTAAAATTTTTTTGAAAATAAAAAAAATATACTAAAAAATTCAAACATATACACAATATTTAAATATATATCAAAATTTATATTGACAAAATATCTAATACAATATTTAAATATTTACATACTAAAACAAATATACCAACATTCACTAACTTCTCCTTTAAATTCAATTGCCTTGAATTCTTATACTAAACCTCGATTAGCTCAACTCACACCTACATTAGAGTAAAACCCATTTGACATTAAAATACGTTATTGTGAGGTAGGCAATTACGTATTTGTGGAGGTAGTTTGCCTACCTAAAGACAAAAGCAGTTCAATGGGAGACAAAAGCAGTTTGCTTACACTGAAAACATTCCCTAAAAAGATCATCGCCACCCACCCAAGATGGCAACAACAAATAAGTCAATAATAATCATCATTACAACCAGGTAATTTCTTTAAAAAAAAATTAGATATTAATATTCATTAGATTGGTCAATGTATTGAAAAAGATTTTTTTTTGAATTGAATTTAGTATATATTGAATGCATCTTCTAATATAATAAATAAAATAAATTATTATTTTTTAAAAAATAAATAAAAAGTAATTATTTTAATATTTTAAAAATTTAAAATTAATAAAATATGTATCATCAATTATAATATTTTAATAATTAATTTTTTAAAAATAAATAAAATTAATGGATTCTTTGTCTTTGGGAATGCTATGAACCATAAAGGTGTCAATAATATTAATAAGAACAAGAGCAATGAGGAGGATATGAAACCCAAGACATTTTGTGGTTGTACGTACATAAGGTTTTTAAAAAAAGAGATACAATGTTTAACCTATAATTTTCAGTTTTCCTTCCCTTCAAAGGCTCAACAAGAGTCTATCTTGAACCTGCCATTAACGTTGGGTTCTTTCATCATGACCTTATATTAAGTTGTTGCAGAGTTATCAAAAGGAGAATGAAAAAAATATATAGATTTGGAGGTTTTGCATCAAAAAATGATGTTTCATTCCCTGTGATGCCCTAGGGGCCTAGGGCATTGTAAGAGGGGAAGCCGATCTGCATGATGTATTTGGCTGAGAGGGATTCTTACAAAAGAGTTTTATGTTGAGAGCTACTATCTCTATAATTTTACTTATAATGGTCTTATACAACATCACAAGTTTAAAAATTCTTAAAATATATATCCACTCTTTAAAATAAGGAACAACTATTGTTTAAGAACAAGCTTTTAAAAGGTGGGAAATATTAAATCGTTAAAAATATGCACAATTATTTCTATTTTTTAATTATCAATTATAAATTTATATACATTTAAATTTAATATATTTTATTTTATAAATAAAATGTTATTTCTTTTTCTCAGATATATATTGTATAAAATGCCAACATAAAAAAAATTCTCATAATTTCTCAACAGCACACTTTAAAAATAATTAACGACTGCCCAACATGAGACCCCTACCTTATTTTGTTTTATATTATTTGACAAAAGTTATGTTTTTTTAAAGTTATGAAACGAAAATTTAATTTTCACAATCAGATTTTCATGAAGAGATTAAAACAATAATACAAGTAATGTTTGGCCTATCCTTTTTTTTACTTAAATACATTCAATATGGTAGAATTATTTTTAAAAATTTAACAAAAGGATTTTATTTTGCATTATATAAAATTAAATAAAATAATATACGAATTACAAGTATATAATAATTATGAGTATATATTATTATTTTATAAGTTTAGTTATGTGTAAAAGTTGTAATTTAATTGGTGAAGATGATAATTTTATTATGTCATCCACTAAAATATATTTTTTTAAACTTTTTTTTACGAAAGAAAAAATATAGATATCTATATAAATTAACATAAATATTTTAAATGCATTTATTTGAAAAATACTGAGTATTATCAATCTCAAGATTTTTATCTTAGTTTTTTCATATGGGTATGTGCACAGAGTTGGAGGACAATTCCATGGACACACCCAACAATGCATATGCATTATAACATAATGCGTACACTTTATTTTTACAACATGTACTTGAGCTATAACACGTACATGTTATAACAATAACACATATGCATTATCTTATTTATAGGAACACATATGGTTAGCTAAACTATAAAACAAAAAAAGCCCTTACCGAATTATCATTTGTTATCTTCCTTAGCATTCATGTTTTGCTTCTTGACATTCACATTTTTCTTCTTGGCTCTTCTTTTTTCCCTCCAACTCGCATCTTTCCCTCTTTCTTATGTGGAAATAATTGCTCTTGTTCTCGCATTCACGAGATCGATGATGCCACCATGAAGAAGAGGTAATTTTTGTAGATTAAATCAATTTCTTTGAATTTTTTGTAAAATTTTTGCATAGATAATTTGTAATTTTTCTCCAACAGGTCGGCTTGCTCCGCCTAACTCTCCACCTAATCCTCTACCTAACCCTCTGCCCAACCCTCCTAACCCTCTACCTAACCCTCTTATAATTTCACTAGATCCCCCAAGTAATCAGGGGGATATAGATGCTCACATAGTAGATAGCAAAATTGAAATTAAGTAGATAATTAGGAGAATGAGGGATCCCACTTCCACAAACACCCACCACACCTATTTGGCCAATACCCTAGAGTTAGTAAGTTGACTTGATAACTAATAAAATTGATAGATAGAGGTCATATAGGGATAGCTGTAGGGCTTACTATGCTAAAAAATTGTTAGCATATGAGGTGAAGAAGAAATAAATACAAATTTGTGTCTTATTTATCGACCGAGCCACCAATGCCCCATTTCTCATAATGATCAAATGTTTCCCAATCCACCGATGCCAACATAATTTGATTAAATCTATTTTTTAGGAGTGATGGTGGATGGTGTTTGACTATCCACTTTGTAATAACTATGAGGTCCCTTTTTAATTTTTGAGGAAACTCTATTGTGACTTTGTCCTTAATGAAATTCCAAACTACTTTGACTATAATGAGTTCTAGGGTTAAGGGAAAGGCTCTGTGTAAGATTGATCAGGTGCACGTCATGCACCTAATCAGCCTACAAGGATCCCTACCCAAAAGCCACTTCATCTAAATATTCCATCTGTGGTGAAGGAGGTCATGGAGATAGACATTTTTCATGTGCTTATTGATACACTCATTCTTCATATGAGTAGACTTTTAGAGATAGATGCTTGAGATACTCTAGCTAGTGGCTGTACCCGACCCCATCCATGCAGATGTTGTGGTGCTATATGCACTAGACCTTTAGATGATGACAATGGTGCTTCAAGGGGTATAGAGGATATGGTATTGACTGATGAGTTATTGGCACACACATTTGGTTTGGATACGTTGGAAGTATCTACACACATGCAGGTATATTTTATATAAATTTCATGTTAAATTTTTGATTTATATCTGTAAATTAAAAAGGTAAAAATTAATTTACCCTTTTAAATTGAATAATATATATGTATTTTTTGTGTTCCAGGAGGAGATGTTGCCTTCAGCATCACAACTAGGTAGTGGGCCAACCCCTACTACATCTATTCATTTTAGTACGACACCATATACATTTGTAGAGGTAAAATTTTAAGTGAATCTTATATACTCTACATGTACATTCATACACCTTAATTGCATCATTGGTAGATTTTGTGTAAGAAAATATAAAACACCTAATATAATTTTGGACTTTAATTATTATATTTATTAAATGGATTGGCATAGTGTTAAAAACTCATCCTCCATCTCAAATTTTTTACTTTTATTTCAACTTTAAAACTATGTTTTCAATAACCAAAATATCAAGTTGAACATTTGCTTGATATCCCATTATATGTAGTTCTCATAACAGGTTAATCCCAATCAATAGGATTAGATGTGTGTGTGTGTGTGTGTGTTCAATTCATTTGATAAAAGTTGTTTAGTACAATATATTCATATCAATTTCCCAATCGAGCATAACATGTCTTCATCAAAATTCACACCACTACTTTCTTTTAAATACTAGCCTCACAGCCAGCCACTTGATTCCTTGTTATCTTAATCACATATAGTGGTTCAATCTCTATGATTGATATCCAAAATGGTCATAGACAAAAATTCAATTCTCATCAATTTCAACTATGCATAACAATTTCATCTCTATCTATGGAGTTATAAATTTATATGGCATAAACTCTTGATCCCATTGTACCTAATTTCCATCCAGACTATATTATTAGAGCTATATAGATTAGGCCATTAGATCCCATTGGTTTGTTGGGAGAGCGTTGACTATAAACTATAGACTATATGTATATGACATAAGCTTTATGACCATATACAAATAGGGGACCTCAACCCCATATAGATATATGGGGTTGAGTAGTTTGTTACCACCACCTACTTAGGGGGCCCAAAGACCTACTATATCTAGTTGGGGGAGAGGGCCAATCTATATCCATGCACTTTCATCACTTGAGTGACGTGTTGACTCTATAAGACTATAACACCTTTCATCAGGAAAGTCCCCCTAAAATTAATATTGAGTGTCAACAAGACTATAGCACCCTTTGTTGGCCTCAACCTACTTGTTTTGTATACATATAGACCTTTCCTTGAAAAAATTGAGCGTAATCTAAGGAAAGATAGTCAACCTAATGTCACCTATAGGGCAACCAAAATCATGCATTTGTAAAAAATATTGTCCACTCACTCTTATCTCTACAATATTCAGTTCTATTTTATATATGTTTAATTATATTTTGATGAGACTTATTTTATAAGGTTCTAGACACTCTTATAATACTCAAGTATAGATGTCCCCCATAAAAGCAACCTATCACTCTAGGTGTCTTAACCTGATTAAAACTTAGTTTACAAACTTCTCAACAAACACCTATACAGGTTACTTGTCTTATCACAATGACTATTTGTAAGGGATTCTTTATCACACCAATACTCAGCTGGACTAAAAAGTAATTAACTATAAGAAAAGTATTCAAGGTGTTAACATGATCAAAATTTAAAAACAAATCAATTTAGACACCATAGCTCATAGGACTGTCCTCAACTATACCAATTCATTGCCTTAAGACAATTAAACCTAATGACCAAGTAATCAGGTCAAAATCTGAAATACACCTTAAAAAAGCTATACAAACATCCAAACTAGTGTATATATGTGTATCAAGGATGTTTCAACACCTAACTTGCATTCAATGACTCAATTTCACAAAATTCACTCAAAAATCCTCCCTCATCATCTTGTCATTCTCCCTCATGAAACTAACATTTCTTGCCTTCAATGTGGTGTTATAAGTCCCATGTTGCACATATCCACTAGTGACATTCATGCTTCCCATGAACTCATTAGATTTTTTTATATCTTATACAAGACTAAGTTTGTTAGCAACTTGTTTAATCAATGAATTGCCCAAGTTATTAATTATTAGGTTGTTTGTTTAGCTGATGACTAGGGTGGACACACTTCCATCATTGTGAGTCGAGACAAACTCAAGCATTACTACTGCAATGTCCTCTACACAAACACTCACAAGGGTATGTATATTCACTTGTAATTTTAAATTGTAATTTAGTACTTTTGTTTTAATAATTTTACTATATAATTTAGCAAATATAACTTATATATGCACGAATGTATTATGTATGCAAAGATGTCATATGACATTTGATAGTCCAATTTAGATGACTACCATGACAACTCCTCATGTTGCTTCATCATTTGACATACCTATTCATGCATCTAATCTTGGCACTGACCCAGTTGAGTGTCAACGACAAATTGAGAAGGACCATGAGATTGTAGTAAGTGCATGTTTAAATGATTTTTTTTATTATAGTTTAAAACATGAGTTTCTTAACTTGGAATAATTTTTATATTTGAATAGGTTTGGCTGTAAGTGAGCTATGAGCGTAGTATCCACAGTCAAACCTTGGAGCAATCCTAGACATTCATGATATCTCCATCTACAAGCAGGGCATCCTAGGGAGAGTCTTCTTCAAACAAGGCAAAGAGAGGGAGACTATTTGATGATTAGGATATTATAGATGATGTACTTTTTTGTATGCCTATATGGTAATGTACACATTTTTATCATTGTACATGTGTATATGATGTATTCACCCGACATTAAATACTATGTTGTTAGACATGATGTAATTTTTTGTATCCCTATATGAAAATACATGTATTATTGACATTATATGCCTATATATGGCATTCATACATGACATTCTTATTTCGTACATTAATATTTAAGAAAACCAATGAAGTAAATCTTTTTTAAATCACTTGCATTTAAAGTATTATGAATGATTGGTTTTGACTTGTATTCTTAAGGATTACAAATGTTATGAGATTGAGAATAACTTGTTAAGATAATTTTGCAAATCAGACCGTTATAAGAAATAAAGAATATTAGTGATTGCCTTTGAATTATGTTTGTATGATGATGCGGAGGTATGGAGGAGAATTCTAGAAAAACATCATTAGCTGGTTTTAAACCTAACTGATCATATTCACTTGCTATGGTTTGATTTGAATCTTGTTTCACAAGCTAGCTCCTTTTTTGACTCTTTGGGCTTAATTTAGCTTCTTACACCTAATACTTATTCCTTTTAATCTTAGTATCACTTCCTTGATGGGATCAACCTCTATCCATACATTCACAACACATCCTTTACCTCATTCCATTCATCTCATCCATAAACTTCTTTTCAATCTCTTTCTAGTTTCTTACTAGGCACCTTTCTTGGGTCTCAAGGACCAAATATTGGTCTATGTTTCAAGAGCTCAACTTGTTGTCACATATGGTCTTAGATGATCATAACATACTTGGTATAACCCCCTTCAAGTACTCAAAAAACATTTGACTCTCATTCCACACTATGTGGACATAATGCTTTCTCAAGGCTTGTAGCATTTTTTACTATATTTTGCCTTGTATGAAAAATTTATGATTTATCGAGACATTATAAGGGAATTTATAGGTACGCTCTATCCTTTTCCATGTCTATATCAAATTTCAGAGGTCAACTCTACCTCTAACTATCACTTCCTTCATTAGCCTACCCTCATTTAGGCCTAATTAGCACTATTCCAAACCCTTACTCCTATAATCCATACCCATACATATAATCTTAGGTTAAAACCTTTTGATTTACCTTGTACATGTATAGGGGATCAAGATTACAAAATTTAATTAAATTTCCATGGTTAAATCTCTTAGAAATGTCCAAACCCTAATCTAGGGTTTCCCATGCCTTATACATACTCTCCAAATGATAAATTTGACCTTCCCACTGATTTTATTTTCTTGAAAACATCCTCATGACATCTAAAACATCTCATAATACCTTTCAAATGATAAAAACTAACTTTGCCTTTATGCCTTTGAGACTATCTATGGGGATTTCATGAAGTTTGGAGTGTGAACACACTTTAAAGGTGTTTAATAGGTTTAAAAACATCTTACCATATTTTTAAAATACTTCCCTAATATTTTAATCCTAAAACACGCCTTAAAACTCCAAAAAGTATGCCTGCATGAATAGTGACCATTATGAGACATGGAGGGGTTTGTGATAAAATAATGAGTACTTCCACTTGTTATATGACATTAAAAACATTATTTATGGGTATATTAGGTCATGAATACTAATCTTACCAAGTTTTAAGTCATTTGGATATGTACTTTGTCTTGTAGACCCTTTTTACCACAATTTACCTTGAGCTGCCTACATGCTTCATGCCAAAACTTGTCTTTCTTCAAATTTTTTTCATGATAAACATAAATTTGGTAACTTATATAGGACAATATAGGTTTAAAAAATCATATTATATGGTTTTAAGATATCTCTAAGGCCAAAACTACTTCTTGGTATCCAAAACTGACAAAACTTCTAGAAATCTCCAATGGCTACCTTCTTGACTGCAAGAGGACTGTGTCAAAACAACATGCACTTTAACTATTTTTAGGAACTTTATGATGGCATAATATATTTTTTTAGGTGATGAATACCATTCTTACTAAATTTTGTGCTTTCACTCAACTTGTAAATGCCCCAAACTAACCAATTTCTCCAAGGTAGGCTCTAATGTTGACCATGATTTGACATAGGTTTGGACTGTAATAAAATAGAAAATAGTTCTCATTGTTAAACATACTCAAAAATATATTTAATGGGTATATTATTCCATAATTATCCTCTCTAAAAAATTTGTGATTAGATCTGACATATTTTGGCCTATAGGACCATTTTGGCAAAAGTTGAGTGACACATATCTGCTTGGTCAAATTTCACAAATGAGTCATCATCCTCTTTTTCTTTGGTTTGTGTCTTATCATGATGATTTTTACTCTAAAATATCATGGAAAATATCCTTTCATGATTCCACCCTTCATTTTCTATCTCACAATCTTCCATGTCACCTTGTACCTTCTAAAAAAACCTCATATGACTCCATGTCAATAATACCTAGAGCTTTATGCTATGAGAAAAGGGAGTATTTGGTCTAATTCACACCCATTTAGCCCCATTAGTAATAATAATTAATTTTAAACCACCCTTTAACCTTATTCTAACATGTTATGACCACTACACAAGGCATTTGGGCCTCACACAATCAACTTCCATACAAAGGCCTATACTACATCTTCATGTTCAATCCCTATGATGGCTCTAGGTACATGTTTTCAAAATCTTTCTCTAGCCAAGAAACTTCACTTTGACAATATTGACTTCATGACTATGTTTCCCTAGCTGTAGGTGCATGGTTTGAGGGTATGAATGTAGGTGTTCTTTGGAAACCTCTGCTAGCATGCTTGACTTTGTAGAAGCCCAACTATCCTATCTATGCACACTAACCTGAAGGATGGACTATAGGTGGAATATTTTAACCATGCATAAATCATTAGGTGTTTAGAAATATTTCTCAAATGATCCAAGAACCCACTGATCTTGAATTCTCATGGAATCTCAATGAAACACCATTTTTATTTCAAGTTATTCAACTCACTCTAGCATCCCATTTCTCATATAAGGCTCATCTTAGCTTCTTAATGGCCTCCAAATAGAAAAACAGAACTGCCAACATGTTCATAATGGTATATAACATCCAATACTAGGTTTTTGGCCTCATATTTGGCCTGATCGATAAACCCACCACCCATTTCAAGCTCAAGAACGCCCTTCCCAATACAAGAAAGATGCTAATTTTTAGCCTAAATTCAGGCATGCATAAAACCAAAACTGTAAGTCATATGGAGGAACCATAACATCCCTCTTATGCATGGAAAATCCCTCTAATTATACCTTAAATAGAGTTTGAATAACCTCTAAGATCAATCCATGGCAAAAATTATAGCGACATGTCCTAAAAGGTAAATTTTTGGTAGTGAAGAGACAACTTGTTGACCTTCAACTAGCAATTTTGCCTCCAAGAACCAACAAGTGAAAATCCACCACTTTAATCACATAAACATAGGCAAATTACACATTCTCAAATGATAATGACATCCAATTCCACTTGTAAGTGTATTTTCACTACTGTTTTGGAGCACAAAAACACTAAAAACAAATGTTGTCAAGGTTGAAGCTATGATCTAAAAAATCAATTTCCAGTGCTTGTTGGATGAAAACTAGCACTAAAAACATGTATAAAGGGGTATATAACTTTCAATATTAGGTTCCTAGCCTCCCATCTAGCCTAGTTGACAAACCCATCACCCATTCTAGGATCAAGAATGCCCTCCCCAATACAAGAAAGATGATGATTTTTAGCCTAACTTTAGGCATGCATAAAACCAAAATTGTAAGTTATATGGAAGAACCATAAGATACCTCTTGTGCATGGGAAATCCCTCTAATTTCACCATGAATCTAGTTTAAATCACCTCTAAGAGTAATCTGTGGTAGAAGTTACAGTAATAGGTCCTAAAATGCAACTTTTTGGTAGTGAAGAGATAACTTGTTGATCTCCAACTAGCAATTTTGCCTCCGAGACTAGCAGGTGAAAATCCACTACTTTGAACACACACACACACACACACACACACACACACACACACACACACATAGAGAGGAAAATTACATGTGATCTAATGACCATGAGATACAATTCCACCTACAAGTTCATTTTCACTACTGTTCTGGAACATAGAAACACTGACAATAATTGTTGTCAAAGTTGAATCTATGGTCCAAGAACTGAATTTTTGGTGCTTTTTGGCTGAAAAATGACACTTAAAACACATTCATAGGGGTGGATGATGTCCAAGACAAAGTTATTTTCCTCCTATCTGGCCTAATCGATAAACCTATCACCCATTCTGAGATCAAGAATGCCCTTCTCAATATAAGAAATATGTTGATATTTAGCCTAACTTCAGGCATTCATAAAACCAAAACTATAATTAGTGTGGAATAACCATAAGATCCTTAATGTATGTGGGAAATACCTCTAATTTCACCTTGAATATAATCTAAATCACCTATAATAAAAATCCATGGAAGAAGTTACAGTAACAGGTCTTAAAATGCAACTTTTTGGTAGTGAAGAGACAACTTGTTGACCTCCAACTAGCAATTTTACCTCCAAGACTGGCAGGTGCAAATATAAAACTTAAAACATGTCTATATAGGTAAATTACATGTGATATAATGACTGTGACATCCAATTCCACCTGCAAGTGTATTTTCTCTACTATTTCAGAGCATGAAAACATTGATAACAAATGTTGTCAAAGTTGAAGCTACACTTTGAGAGCTAAATTTTTGATGCTTTTTGGATGAAAATTAGCACTATAAATACATACAAAGGGGTGGATAACATCTAGGAATAGGTTCTTGGCCTCCCATCTAGCCCAGTCGATAAACCCACTGCCCATTTCAGGCTCAAGAATTCCCTTTCCAATACAAGAAAGATGTTGATTTTTAGCCTAACTTCAGGCATGCATAAAAAAAAATAAGTTTTATATAAGAACCATAAGATCCATATTGTACATGATAAATCCATATAATTACAGCTTGAATATTTTTTGAAAAATTACTAAGATAAAGTTGTGGCAGAAGTTGTAGTAATGTGTCTTAAAATACAATTTTTGGTAGTGAAGAGACAACTTGTTGATCTCCAACTAGCAATTTTGCCTCCGGGACTGGCATGTGTAAATCCACTACTTTGAGCACATCTATATAGGAGAATTTCACATGATATAATGATTTTGACATCCAATTCCACCTATAAGTGCATTTTCACTACTATTCCAGAGCACAAAACTACTGATAACAAGCTACAAGGAGAAATAAACTTATTATGAGTAATTTTCAAGAGCACAGAAATGCCAAGTAATTTTAGTAAACTTCTCTTAGCTTCAAGAATATTAAATTATTTACTAAAAGTGCCGACCATGTGAAGGTGAAAGCTGATTTGGCACCACTAACCTACAAAAAATATTTAGTAGTAAGTAATTAAAGATGAAATTTATGCATGTACTACCTACAAAATCAAAAGCATTTGGTAAAATTGATTACATCTACATTTTACAAGTCAACATACCTACACATTTAAATCCAATAAACTCTTGGATTTGATCTAATCTTGATAGTATCAAGAATAACTTCATAGTCTGACTCACTAAATTTTCATAATTTCTTGTTTCTTGACCTCCCATGATATTTTTGCAATTGAATATTCATTACAAGAATCAAATTTGAATAGTGTAGTATCATCTTGTGCATTTGAAAGTATTCAAACAACCATACATTTGAATTTTTTATAAGATATCATCAAATTCAAGTTTCAGTGACCGCCACAAACCCAGTGGAATAATCAACGTTTTCTCCATATACGATCGGGGAATTCATTTTTTTCTTTCCATCTACACACTGACATAAGTAGTAATTTGTTCTCTCTTCATTATCCTTGTTTTCAATAATCGTAAAAACATGGTCTGCATCATAAAAAAACAATTTTTAATGAAATGATGAAGATACATTATGAGAATAAATAGTGCATAAGGATTAATCTTCTACCTGGCTGTACTAGATCAGATATATGGTCAAACTCATGTAATGATGTCATGAATGTAAGTTGAAATGATGGTGGAACTTGATATGTGTTGATTGGAATTAGAGGTCTAAAACTCTAGTCATCCACCCACTCTTGTGACTCACACTCATTCCAAACAAAGTCCATGTATGAAGAATAAAAGCATGCCAAATATCACATATGAATAGTCAAAGAACCTGTATTTGAGCTATGAAATGAGTGGAGCTCACTTGAACTTGTTAGAGTCATACACTCCTCATAGTTTGCCAAGTCTTTTTCCTCAATTAACAAAAAAATTATATGAATAGTAGAATTTGCTTGAGCACCATGACATATATTCTAATTACACCATTCAACCATAGTTTTTGCATCAATCAAATTAGTAACATTGTCAAATTTTAACTCCCCCCTTGCAACTGCTCTTTTTACACATGCTCTAGCACCATCATGCTCCCCTTTTGCATGGCTAGCCTCAGTGAAACTCCAAATATATTCTACCCTAATATGCATCTTTATCAACCAATAAAACATTCATTTATTCTTGAATTACGATGTGCAATTATCTGATCAAATGTAATGTTGTTTGAAAATAATGTTCCTCTAAGTCAACTGTCCATAGAACTTCTCAAAATAACCTTGCACATACTCTGTATAATGTGATCGATCATCATTGATATATAAATGGTAATCACTTAATATTTTTTAATATTCTTCTATACTATCAGGTGCATGCATGAATGCTATATGCATGAATATGGCAGCTTGTGTTGAATTTTAATATTGTGACTGAACTTCTATTTGTGGTTTAAATGTATAATTTTCAGTAAAGTCAACTACTAAAATAATAGAATCAAGTGAGAATATGTCCTTGATTAGATTTAAATTTTCATCCAACCATTTATCCCTATGTGTGTTCCTTGCATATTCATAAATAATTTTTTCCATGAATTCGACCATAAATTTTGAAACAGGGATCTCTTTCATAACAAGCTAAGAACTTTTAGAATTTTTGCCATCTTTTACTCGATAAGTCACATATTTGTATTTGATCAAACCAAATGATTCCTATCTAATTAAAATTGTACACTCCTCATAGATATTTTTTTTTAATTTTGGCAACCCATCACAAATGCTACAATTTCCATCCAAGCATGCTTTCTTATAAAAGAACTATCCATCTAGTCTTTCACAAAACTATTTGGAATAAATTTCCTAGCTGATTTTGGTAGAAATTCTACGCCACACTCCTAAAAAATATTTTTAGTATGAAAAGTACAATGAATATGGAAAAAAATATCATAGTGCATTGAAAATTCAACATGTTGCCTACAACAACAAGTAGTGCATGTGTGATTTATTCTTACATGAAAAGGTTTATCTGTCTCAAAGAATATTTGACTAATATCAATTTATGGATGTTTTTCCAAAAGCTTAGAGTAAAATTATGTTGGAATAACATTCAAGAAATATTTTAGATGCGATTCATGATCACAAAAACCAACTCTTCTTTTCATTGCATCTCTTGCATTGGGTGAAACTCTTGTATTATCTTTCCAAAATTGTGCAAGTAAGTCTTTCAAAGAATCGATTATAGCCTTTTTATTTCATGGAAGTCTAGTAGAGAATGCCCAGATCTATTTCATATTGGCTTCATTAAGTCTTTCATGTCTTTTAATTGCTTTCATTAATGTTTTTTCTATTTATATCAAGTGTTTGACTTATTTTTAAAATCAATCACTTTTTCCCTATTTCAGCACTTAATGCACAAGTTGTCATTATACGTTAGGAAGCATTAAAATATTTGTTACATGATTTTAGGTTTATAATATAATATGCATCATGTAAATTTTCAATAATTTCATCATTTTCATCATCCATGTTAGATGTTCTTAGTCCTAATGTGTACATTGTAGGTCTCATCTTAACCAATTTCATCAATGAAATAAATAATTGACATCTTTGACTATCATACTGCAATATATGAAAGAAGATATCCCATATTTATTGAGTCAGTCTTCTTCAATGACAATCAAAATTTTTGTTATGCATTGGTTTCAAAATATTTTCATCAACTTCAATTAAGTACTTATCCTTTCTACACAGAATTCTTGGAGGTGTTGTTATTGGTGGAATCCGTTTAGAGGGTGTTTCAAAATCATTATATGTTTCCATGAAAATTTATTCATTGGTTGTTTCTTAATTATATGTTTTCATGAAATTTTATTCATTGTTAATTTCATAATTTTTTGAGTCCATTAAATTTTCTTTATTGTTGGTGGTTAAAGTATCATGTATAGGCTCTTTATCAACAAAATAAAAAACTTTAAACTTTGAATGTAAATTTCCAACATCATCTAATTTTTTATTGTCAATTTCATCATAATTCAATTCATTATTGTGAATTTCATCATAATTCAATTCATTATTGTCAGTTTCATCATTATTCAATTCATTATTTCTAGTTGCCTCATTATCTAAGCCATTTGGTTCATTAAGGTTAGTGTTTGTATCTTGTCTAGAATGAAATGCTTGCATTCGTACCTTGGTTTTTCTCTCAACTCTTCTAATTAGTTTGATGTTTTATTATTAAACTTATTTCTCTTCCTTGAATGCGAACTAGAGCCCATTTTGACAAAAAAAACCAAAATGTACTTCAAAATGTGGGGTAAAAAAAATACATAAAAGTATGCAGAGAATACGTAGAGTATGCAGGGAATGTCTGTGGGGACAACAATCTTGATTTGAGATAAAAATAGACATTAAAAAGTAATTTTTTATTTTTAATTCAAGGAACGTGTATGCATTATAGAAATGTGTACACGTTTCTATAATGTGTACGTGTTTCTTGAAGTATAGACATATACTACAAAAACCATACACAAATACTCATATTGAATGCATAACATCCCACATAATACTATAATATAATGCAATAAGACTATAATATGATGCATAAATCCATAATATGATGCAATAAGACTATTAGATGTTGCAATAAGTTTATCATATTATGTATTAAGGCTCAATATGATGTAATAAGGCTATCATACGATGCAATGAGACTATCATATGATGCAATAAGACTATCATGTGATGCAATAAATCTCTAATATGATACAATAAGGCTATAGTATGATACAATAAGGATCAATATGATGCATAAATGCCCAATATGATGCATAAATATCCAATACATGATGCAATAAGACTCTTGATAAGAATATGAAGCAATACAACTATCATATGATGCAATAAAGATCAATATGTAAGATAAAATCTCATCATAGGTCCTTACAAAACTAGGTGAATAATGGGTTCAAATATTGGCACTAATCACATTCATGAATCTATGCATTTATGTTGAAATCAAATAACTTAGGGATTGTGTTTTGTTGTCTCCCAAAAGTAGCAGTCATTTTTGGGACAACATTTGAAATATTTTGGTCCTACAGACCAAAATTGTATCTTCCATTTTCAAAAATTTGTCTTAGACATTCAGATTCCTCATTTTCAAAGCTTCTCAGAAAATCTACAGACTTAGCAAGTCAAGTTCAATGGATTTTACATGTTGATTTCTACGGACTTTGTATCTTTAGATTCTACAAGCAGGTTCATTTATACAGGTTCAAAGTCTTCTGCAGGCGGTTTTAATCAAAAGAAGGTTTTCAACACTTAGTCATTTTCCAAAATTGGTTCAGAGCTTTGGTTCAATTTAAAATCTTCATCGGCAAGCATCTAAGTGCAAAAAGAGACTTGAATCGTTGAACCATTGAACCACTTTGGTTCAAAGGTTCAACAGGTTCAAGGTTCAATGGCGGGTTCAACCAAAGGAACAGTTCAATGACTTAGTTCAACCAAGCGGTTCAATGCTTTATTTCACTCAGTGTCTTTTGGTTCAACCAAATAATTCACTCAGTTTGTTTCATTCTTTCAGTTCATCCTTTGGTTCAACGTCTATAGGTTCAACAGCAGGTTCAAATACATTTTTCAAAGCTTTGTTTGAACCGTTGAACCAAAACTTGGTTCAATGTCTTGGTTCAACGATTGGTTCAACCACTTGACTCATTGGATGGTTCATTAGCCTTTGGTTCAAAGGGGCTCAGCGTGCTTCATTGAACCGTTGAACCGGTTTAATGGATAAATTCAATCATTTGGTTTAACAAAATGGTTCAACTGTCAGTTCAAAGGCAAGTTCATAACGTCTTGGTTCAATGCTTAGTTCATCAGCTTGTTTCATCCAATTGAACCATCGGCTTGAACCATTTTTGGTTCAAATGATTGGTTCAATATCAAAGTTCAAAGGGGCGGTTCAATGCAAAAGAAAGAGACTTCCTGAAGGACAAGTGCCCTTGCGGAGGACACTTAATCAATAAAAACACCCTTTGAAAGGGTTGTTTTTCAAGGAAGCCGAAAGGTAATTCTTTCATATTTGTTTAAGGCATTTAAAAATTGATTAAGACTTAATTCTTTTAGATTTTTATCTGAAGGAATTCCTTCGGACAAAAAATCTAAAAGAATTCAAAAGTGGCCGCGGACCCCAAAGGAATTTTCAAAGAACAGTCAACATTTTTGCAGACCTTTTGTCTACGGGAATTTTCCCTGGACTTTTTGTCCGCGGGAATTTTCCTTGGGGAAATGTCTATGGGAATCAAACATGTGAGGAAACGTTCATGGGAGAAATCCTAGGGAAATATTTGTCCGCAGGAACTGCCAAGGCAAAGGGCTGCCGAAGGATCCCGAAGGGCAGGTGCCCTTGCGGGGGACTCTCAGCGGCCAAAGTAAAGGGCTATTCTGACTCGACACAGGTCATTTCTCAAGGCCTGAAAGGGCAAGTCCAATCTGGAAGGGCAAAGCCAAAAGCTGAAATAAGACCAAGGGGTGACGCCCTAAAAGATGTCAAATTGAGGATAGTGAACTAGCTGTTGAGAGCACAGTGACGGGCATGTAAATGTCAATTTTAAAACCCATGAAATCGCTGTTGATCCTTTGGATTTACAGACCTGAATGCATTCCTAGAATTCAAGACAAAAACTAGTTGAAAGTGAGGAAAGACAAAACAACGAATGAATCTAGGGCCCGATTCAATTAATCTGGAAAGGAGGAACGATGAAGACAAGATCAGACTGCCAGTTGGACATTGAAAATTGCAATATTTCAAATGCACGACTTGTTTATCTACATTGAGAAAATCAAATGGGTAAAATGCCCCAAAGTTCCAGCCTATCTACCTAATAGTTCCCAACGCATCATGATGTATTACTATTCACGAGTCCTTCTTGAAGTGGCTATATAAGGGATTTTATTTTATTGTAATTGGATCTCTTTTTTGACAATCTGAACGAAACTCTGCCCAAATTGAGAGGCATCATTGAGACTTTGTGCTCAATCTGTTGATCATATTCTGTTAATGGAATAATAAAGCAAGAGACTTTTTTAGACTTTGTGCTGTGATATCTTTTATGTTCCATTAATTTAACAAGTAGGATTAGTAAAATTAGTCAGGAAGGTGTCCTAAAGAATCAACTGTGGAGAGACTTTGTGCCCCCCAAAGCTGCCTTCAGTGTGTTTTCTTTTCATTGTTGTGTAAAGGACTTTGAGCTTTCATTGCCCTTTGTATATTACTCTTAAGCATTTCATGTAGAGACTTTGTGCTCTGTCTCGATTTGTTGGTTACCATACTCTCAGTTACATTTTGCTTTTATTTCCAAGAGTATTCTTGTGGTTAGCTGAATAGTTCTTCTGAAAGAAGAGGAGTGCTGTCTATCATTCCCTTGAGTTTTTCCTTTGTTTTTGTATACATCATCTCTGAAGAAAGAGAGATAGATGATTTGTCCTACCCTTGAGTATTATTTTCTGTTTATACATATACATAACATATCCATAGGGAACCTCCCCTTGATGAGAGGAGAGAGCAGTCTCCTTTTGATGTGATAAAATTACACATTAGGATGACTAATATTGTTACTTTGGCTGATAAGACCTATTTTGTTTACCAGTACGCTGATAGACAAAATATTCAACCAATAGTTTTTGGCGACTCTGTTGGGGATATACCCATTATCCATTTATAGCCTATTCATTCACCTCCACACTCACAGGGAAAGAATGAATAGTTTAAAGCCCCAATCTTTAACTGAAGTAAGGTCAATTCTTTTCCACTTTTGTTTCACAATCTGGCAGATTCAAGGTATACACGAAGCCAAAGGGCTAAAGGTATCATTGACCTTGTGTTTGAGCTGGTACAACAAAGTGATTTTGATCTATTTCCTTCACCATCTCATCTCCAACAAACCAAGAGCTTCCCTCCTACTAAAGCTAGATCTCCATTACCAGATGAAGTATCTACTTCTGCTGTTGATAAAGCTGTGCATATAATTACCCCTTTGAGATTTGTCATCCCTCCTTTTTAGAATCCTATAATGGTAGTTCAAGGCCCTTGGGGTAATGCTTTTGGTCCTCTCAATCTTACTCCTTCTCTACATGAGCTTCCACGTAGTTCTAGGAAGAATTTCCGTAAATTCTATGGTGATGGTAAAGTTCATCCTGATGAACATATTGCAGCATTCAGTATAGCTTGTGGAGTAATCAGGGTAGAGTTTGAAGATGTAGCAGTTAGGCTTTTTGTTGAAACACTACAAGGTCCTACTGTAGATTGGTTTTACCATCTACAGGCTCGATCTGTGACTGATTGAAATACTCTTAAAGCTAAGTTTGAACCCAGATTCAAACTTGTAGAAGATGCACATACACTTTTGGCTCAACTTACACAGATGAAGAAAGAGCCACATGAGCCTATGAGAGACTTCATAGCTAAATTTGACAAATTGAGAAACATAATCCTTGTAATTTCTAGACCTACAACTGAGAATCTCAAATGCTTTTTCATTAATTCTCAGCTACCTGAAGTCAGTTTTCTCTTGAGACGTGCTGGTCAAATAGATCTCGCTGTAGCTCAACTTTTAGCCACTGAAGTAGAAGATGATCTCATCTTAGCAGGGGAAATAAGAAGAGATCTAAATAGAAATAGAGCTTCATCATATTTTGAATATGCATCTACAAGCACCACAGATTCAATGGTGCAAAAATTAGCAAATGAGCTCCTTGCCCTCAAAAACCAAATGGCTCAAGGAATGTCTTCTACTCATACATACAAAAGGACATTCCCAAATCAGTCATATCAGAGAAATGTTGTCAGAAACCAAGGACAACAAAATCGCCTTCCTCCCCCACAAGGTAAACTTGCCCTAGAAGTTCCTCCAACTAATTCAACAATGGGATATCTTGAAGCAGAATCAGAATTCTCTTATCAGCCTGAATTAAATCAAGAAAATAATGCTAATATCATTGAAGACAATCAAGAAGAATTAGCTGGTGACTCCCACATTGGTTTCCTAAATTACCAAGATGAACCTAAAAGCAAAGGAGAAGTTTCAGATGGATCATATGTAGTGTTTACCAGGTCTAAAAACTAATCAGTCCAACAGGTTGATAAAGAGAAGATAGAAGAGCAACCACAACCAACAGTCATAATTGTCAAGCGTGTGATAGCTCTGCCTTTTCAATCAAAAGATCCAGTCATTACTCAAAAGGTAAATACATCTGTTGTGCCTTCCCCTTCTATTTCTAATTTGCAAACTAACCCACCTCCCATCCCTCTGAAAACTCAAAAAGCTGAAGTACCTTTCTCTATACCTAGCTCGATTCAGCCATTTGACATAATTGATCATGTCAAAAAGACAAAAATACAGATGTCTAAATTTGAATATTTGCAGTCTAATCTGGATCAATTGAATAAGCTAGTTCAATATGTTAAAAGTTAGACCGTCCTTGCAAGACAAAATGCTAAAAAAGTAATTCTTGATTCTCTAAAGAATACGCCTATTTCAAACAATTTGGTCATTACTCCTCCAACTACTCCTGGAAAAATAGAACCCGTCTATGTTTCCCTGTTAATCAATGGCCACAAGTTGAGTAACTGTATTATAGATTCAGGTGCATCTGACAATGTCATGCTTGCTAAATTCGCTGAGTCTCTTGGTCTCACACTGACCAAGACGTTTGGGAGATGTTTTTCCATGGAGAGTAAACAAGTACCATTGCTGAGGAAAATCAAAGATGTCCAATTTGCATTCGTAGCCTTTCCAAACAAGAAGATTAAGATGACTGTCTTGGTGGCTGACGTCCCAGCATCTTATGGCATTTTGCTTGGATGGAATTTCTGCAAGGATGTGGGAGGAGAATTAAACATGGATCTATCTGAGGCAAGGATCCCTGTCCAAGGCATGATGAAAAGATTACTTCCTGAAAAGGAAGCAAAGTATGTAGTTACCAAGATGTTAGCTCTTGAATCTCAAATCCTTTTTGAATCCACAGGTATGGGTAATTAATTTTTATATACAGATCATGAAGAAAGACCCTCCATCTCTGATGAGGGAAAGTCTGAAGTAAAGTCAATGTCTGATGAGATTTGGACTCTAGAATTTGATGGTAGTTGTTCCTCTACTGGTTTGGGAGTTGGGATTGTCTTGATATCTCCTCAAAGAGATATGTTTCCTTCATCCTATAAATTACAATTCAATGATACTAATAATACAGCTGAATATGAATCACTATTACTGGGCATGAAAGCTACTCAAGAAAGAAGTGTCAAGTTTTTTCATGCCAAAGGGGATGCTGAATTAGTGATCTATCAAGTGAGAAATTTATATCAGACCAAGAATGAAAGGTTACATCACTACCACAACCTGGTTTGGGATCAAATTGAAAGCTTTGATGCTTTTAATATTTTTTCCATACCCAGAGAGTCCAATGATAGAGCTGATACACTTTTTATTTCAAGAACTCTCTTAGTTCCTCATTTAGATTTTAAAGAAGACAAATATACCATTGAGTTGGTTTATAGGCCAAGTGTTCCTGACAATGCTGATCATTGGCAAATATTCAATGATGATCATTAGATCATTGCTTTCTTAGAACGAAAAGACAATTTTGAACAACTATATTTTGAAGGCAGTGAATCTCATAAGTCTGAATCTTTTTCTGAATCCAGTTCAGATGTAAATAAAGAATTCCTATAGTTGACAGGAAATAAAATTCCTAAAGGCCTGGTTTCTCTTGAGAATCTATTTGATAAGCATGATAGATTCGTCAAACAACAGTAAACAGTTTTGAATTTCTCTCAGGAATTTGACCAAGTAAATTTGACCAACAAAGAAAATCCCAAGATGGTCAACATTGGTAAGTGTTGCACACCTGAATAAAGATTCAAATTCACCTCTTTGCTTCATCAATACATTGATGTCTTGGTGTATTCATATGAAGCCCTGAAGTCTCTCAGACCTGATAAAATCTGCCATCATATTCCTCTCAAGACTGATTCAATGCCCTATAAGTAGAAATCCAGACAATAGAATCTGAAAAATTCAAGTATTATTATGTCTGAGATACAAAAAATGTTAAATGCTAGAATTATCTTCCCAATCCATCATTCTACATGGATTGCTAACATAGTACCTGTAAAGAAGAAAAATGGTGAAATTCGCATTTATGTAGATTTTAGGAATCTGAATCAGTCATCTCTGAAAGATAATTACCCTTTTCCAATCATGGACCAAGTGATTCAAACAGTAACAAGATCAGAAATGTTATCAATGCTAGATGTCTTCTCAGATTATAATCAAGTTGAATTTAGAGAAGCTAACCAACACAAGACTGCATTCACCACACCTTGGGGTACATTTGCATATAAAAGAATGCCTTTTGGCTTAATAAATGCTAGTGCTACCTTTCAAAGAGCTATGGACATGGCTTTCAAAGAAGAGATTGGCAAATTCATAGTGGTATATCTTGATGACTTACTGTCTTTTCAAAGCATCGATCTGATCATGTACGCCACTTGTAACAAGTGCTGAAGCGCTGTCGGCAGAATGGTATTTCCTTGAATCCTAAGAAGTCTATTTTTGGAGTGACAAAGGGAAAACTCCTTAGACACATTGTGTCCAAAGAAGGCATAAAGATTGAATCAAACATAGTCAAATCTATTCAAGAGTTGAATTTGCCTACAAGTAAAAATGTTGTTCACTCTTTCTTTGGAAAAGTGAATTTCTTATGGAGATTCATTCCTGAATTTGCTGAGAAGACAAGACATATTGTGAACATGATGAAAGGGAAGACTACCTTTATCTGGACTAAAGAAGGCAAATCAAGGTTTCAAGATATCAAGACTACCATTGCTCACGCCCCTACCTTGGTTTGTCCAGATTACCATAAAGATTTCATCATATACATCTATGCGTCTGAACATACTCTTTCAACGATTCTTGTTCAACAAGACAAGGAAGGTATGGAATCCCCCATCTCTTTCATGAGTTGTCCTCTCAAAACCCATGAAATGAAGTATTCAAATATAGAGAAGCACACCTATGCCTTGGTAAAAGCAGTCAAACATTTCCACTTCTATATTCTGAATTCACATACTATTGCCTTAGTTCCTGACACTACAGTCAAGTCTATATTAACTCAACAAGAGTTTGGCACCAAGAGAGGTAATTGGATTGCAAAGATCCAAGAATTTGATTTGGATATCAAGCCGACAAAGCTGGTCAGAGGTAAAGGCCTTTGCCAATTAATGGCTGACAATAAGCCAAAAGATACATAGCATGAAGAAGCTAAAGTAGAAGATACGCCAACAGTCCTTTTTGTCTCCACTACCAATGAATGGTACTCAGATATCGCCTATTTTTTGACTTATGGTGAATGTCCTGCTCATTTGTCTTACAAAGAAAGGAGGACTATTAGGTTGAAAGCTGCCAATTTTGTCCTTTGGGACAATGGCTTGTACAAGAGAAGCATAGATGGAGTTTTCCTTCACTGTGTAGATAAAGAACAACAAACCCATATGTTGAAATCTTTCCACAATCTAGCATGTGGAGGACATTTTTATGCCCCTGTGACTGCTCACAAAATTTTGTGAGCCAGGTATTACTAGCTAACTCTTTTCCAAGATGCGCATAAGTGGGTGAATAAATGTGAACTTTGTCAGCAATTTGTTGGAAGACCCAAGTTGGCTGCCCTGCCTCTCAAGCCAGTAATCATAGAGGAACCTTTCCAATAATGGGGACTTGATTTTATTGGAACAATAAACCCATCTTCAAGTGTTGGAGATGATTATGTCCTTGCAACAACTGATTATTTCACCAAGTGGGTAGAAGCAATCCCAACTAAGCATGTTACTTCAGAAGTTGTATGCAACTTCCTCAAAGAGAATATCATTTCCAGGTTTGGAGTTCCACTCAAAATTATTACTGATAATGCAACTTGTTTCACCTCTCAAGAAATTACACAATTCTATTTTCATTATGGAATTATGCTCTCTCATTCTTCTAATTATTTTCCCTAAGGGAATGGACAATTTGACTCCAGCAATAAGAATTTGGTAACTATTATCAAAAAGTTAGCAGATGATAATAAAAGGATATGGCACAAAGCATTGGTTGATGCTCTATGGGCAGACAAGATCACACCAAAGAGGGTGATTGGTATGTCCCCTTTTCAACTTCTTTATGGTATTAATGCTGAGATACCAATCACTTTAGAGTTACCAGCCTTGAAATTGGTGAAGGCCATTGAAGATCAGACATATGAGAGTTCTCTTGACAAAAGAATCATGTACTTGACTCAGCTGGAGGAACAAAGAACCATGGTGGTGGACAAAATTGCTGCTCATCAAAGTATGGTAAAGAAACTCTTTGATTAGAAGGCCAAAAATCATGATTTCCATATTGGGGATCAAGTCCTACTATGGGACAAAAGAAGAGAACCAAAGGGGATGCATGGAAAATTTGACTCTCTTTGGAGAGGCCCATTCATAATTCATCAGCACATGGGTGAAAATAGCTTTCTATTGAAATAACAAGATGGCACACTCTTTTCTCTGCCCCACAATGGGCAACATCTGAAACACTTCAACTCTTGAAGTATCAGATCATTGCCTCTGTATATATGTATATTTGTACAGTTTTAATTCTATTTTGTTTTGTTTATTTTCTTTTTGATGCCTTTCATTTTTGGGTAGTATGACTCTGAAGCCCAATGGTACACTTGAAGACACTGGAGATTTTAGATTCTACTCTTTTCAATTCATTTTGCAATTGATAGAAGTTCCCCAACTGGAGCCAGCTGTTGTCTCCCAAAAGTAGCAGTCATTTTTGGGACAACATTTGAACTATTTTGGTCCTACAGACCAAAATTGTATCTTCCATTATCAAAAATTTGTCTTAGACATTCAGATTCCTCATTTTCAAAGCTTCTCAAAAAATCTACATACTTTGCAAGTCAAGTTTAATGGATTTTACATGTTGATTTCTACGGACTTTGTATCTGCAGATTCTACAGGTAGGTTCATTTATACAGGTTCAAAGGCTTCTGCAGGCAGTTTCAGTCAAAAGATGGTTTTCAACACTTAGTCATTTCCCAAAATTGGTTCAGAGCTTTGGGTCAGTTGAAAATCTTCATCGGCAAGTATCTGGGTGCAAAAAGAGACTTGAACCGTTGAACCATTGAACCACTTTGGTTCAAAGGTTTAACAGGTTCAAGGTTTAATGGTGGGTTCAACCAAAGGAACAATTCAATGACTCGGTTCAACCAAGTGGTTCAACGCTTTATTTCACTCAGTGTCTTTTGGTTCAACCAAATAGTTCACTCAATTTGTTTCATTCTTTTAGTTCATCCTTTGGTTCAATGTCTACAGGTTCAACATCAGGTTCAAAGACATTTTTCAAAGCTTTGTTTGAACCGTTGAACCAAAACTTGGTTCAACGTCTTGGTTCAACGATTGGTTCAACCACTTGACTCATTGGATGGTTCATTGGCCTTTAGTTCAAAGGGGCTCGGTGCGCTTCATTGAACCGTTGAACTGGTTCAACAAATATGTTCAATCATTTGGTTCAATGAAATGGTTCAACTGTTGGTTCAAAGGCAAGTTCATAACGTCTTGGTTTAATTCTTAGTTCATCGGCTTGTTTCATCTAATTGAACCATTGGCTTGAACCATTTTTGGTTCAACCAATTGGTTCAATATCAAATTTCAAAGGGGCGGTTCAATGCAAAAGAAAGAGACTTCCTGAAAGACAAGTGCCCTTGCGGAGGACACTTAATCAATAAAAACACCCTTTAGAAGGGTCATTTTCAAGGAAGCTGAAAGGTAATTCTTTCAGATTTGTTTAAGGCATTTAAAAATTGATTAAGAATTAACTATTTCATATTTTCATCTAAAGGAGTTCCTCTGACAAAAAATCCAAAAGAATTCTAAAGTGGCCACGGATCCCGAAGGAATTTTCAAAAGACAGTCAACATTTCTATGGACCTTTTGTCTGCGGGAATTTTCCCCACACTTTTTGTCTATGGGAATTTTCCCTAGGGAAATGTCTGTGAGAAACAAATACATGAGGAAAAATTCATGGGAGAAAGCCTAGGGAAATATTTGTCCGTAGGAACTACCAAGGCAAAGGGCTACCAAAGGACCCCAAAGGACAAGTGCCCTTGCAGGGGACTCTCAGTGGCCAAAGTAAAGGGCTATTCTGACTCGACACAGGTCATTTATCAAGGCTCAAAATGGCAAGTCCAATCTGGAAGGGCAAAGCCAAAAGCTGAAAGAAGACCAAGGGGTGACACCCTAAAAGATGTCAAATTCAGGATAGTGAACTAGCCGTTGAGAGCACATTGACGGGCATGTAAACGTCAATTTTAAAATCCATGAAATAGCCATTGATCCTTTGGATTTACAGACCCAAATGCATTCCCAGAATTCAAGACAAAAACCAGTTGAAAGCTAGGAAAGATAGAACAACGAATGAATCTAGGGCCCGATTCAATTAATCTGGAAAGGAAGAACAATGAAGACAAGATCAGACTGCCAGTTAGACATTGAAAATTGCAATCTTTCAAATGCATAGCTTGTTTATCTACATTGAGAAAATCAAATGGGTAAAATGCCCCAAAGTTCCAACCTATCTTCCCAACAGTTTCCAATGCATCATGATGTATTACTATTCACGAGTCCTTCTTGAAGTGGCTATATAAAGGACTTTCTTTCATTGTAATTGGATCTCTTTTTTGACAATCTAAACGAAACTCTGCCCAAATTGAGAGGCATCATTGAGAGTTTGTGCTCAATCTATTTATCATATTTTGTTAATGGAATAAGAAAGTAAGGGAATTTTTTAGACTTTGTGCTATGATATCTTTTCTGTTCCATTAATTTAACAAGCAAGATTAGTAAAATTAGTCAGGAAGGTGTCTTGAAGAATCAACTGTGGAGAGACTTTGTGCCCCCCATAGCTACCTTCAGTGTGTTTTCTTTTCATTGTTGTGTAAAGGACTTTGAAAAGACTTTAAGCTTTCATTGCCCTTCATATATTACTCTTAAGCATTTCATGTAGAGACTTTGTGCTCTGTCTCGATTTGCTGGTTACCATACTCTTAGTTACATTTTGCTATTATTTCCAGGAGTATTCTTGTGGCTGGCTGAATAGTTCTTCTGAAAGAAGAGGAGTGCTATCTGTCATTCCCTTGAGTTTTTCCTTTGTTTTGGTATACATCATCTTTGAAGAAAGAGAGATGGATAATTTGTCCTACCCTTGAGTATTATTTTCTATTTATACATATAAATAACATATCCACAGGGAACCTCCCCTTGATGAGAGGAGAGAGCAGTCTCCTTCTGATGTGATAAAATTACACATTAGGATGACTAATCTTCATACTTTGGCTGATAAGACCTATTTTGTTTACCAGTACGCTGATAGACAAAATATTCAACCAACATGTTTTTTTATAAATTACGATTTAGGGTTAGGGGTTTAGTGTAATGGGTTTGTACATGTGTATATGTCATGAAATTAGGGATTACATGAACTGTACATGTTCAAGTGATAAAATTAGGGTTTATGATCAACATGTCATGAAATATGATGTAATTTAGCCACTTTAATCACAATGTAGACTCCAATTTAGGTTTAATGGGTTGAAATTGGCCATATTTGCATTCGTATTTGAATTTTTGATTAAATTAGGGTCAGTTAATCCATACATGTTACATCTAGATTATATAATCGATTAGGCCATAAATTTGGTTTAGGAGCTCAATTTTTCCCAAATCACATCCCTAATTGAACCAATCAACTAATTGGTTCAATTCATGATAGATAGAATCATACTTAATTTTATCCTAAATCATATATCATGCTCTCATAGTTATGTCAAGAAGGGGTTCAAATTGGCTTCCCATGCCTCCTTGATTGAATTGTCCCTTTAATTAAACCTTGCTGTGTTGTGTGTACCTCATACACTTTAAAGTGATAAAGCTATCAGAAATGCATCGAGTCCTGGAAGTTTCAAAGTGGACAATGCCCTAGGAGGCCAAATCTAATTACATATTACCATGTGTACCTTTTACATGCTTGGGAGTGTTATAACTATTAGAGGTATCAGGTCCTAGAAGCATTAAAGAGTTATCATATCCCTATGAGTCTTGATCCAATTAGATACATCACCACGTGTGTATATCACACACACATATACTTGTGTTAGAGGCCTAATTGTCACTTGTCCTAAAAGCATTAAATTTATCAAAGCCTTAGGACATCTAATCCAATCAAATATTTTCACATGTGTGTAGGTCTAGTAAATTTGGATAAGTGTTAGAGGTATCAGTATGCACATCTTTGATACCTAGACATGTCCCATCACCTCCAACCAATTTAACTAAGGCCTATTCACAAATTTATCATACATACATATAACCCAATAATGTTTAAAGATTGGCATTGATCCAATCAACTCATGCCTAGTAAATAATTTGCATAATGATTTACTTCGCATGATGAGAGTCTCCAAATTTCCATTACTGTATGAAAATTATCATGTAGAGCCCTTTAAAGTCCCATCTAAATTGAGCAAGCACCGAATTTTATCAATTTTCTATGTATGTATTCAAATTATTTAGATCCCTCTACCTTAAATTACCTCTAGATCTCAAAGTAAATTCATATATTTTAAGTCGTACATGTAGGAGAGAACACAATTTAGTAATGGACTCCTCAACCTCAAATCCCAAGTTAGAGAAAGAATTCTGAGATCTATTACTTTCTTGTAGTCCACATCATAAGGATTAAGCTCATTACAATGAAATATGAATAAGATGATTGAAGATATATGTATAAAATATATATAATCTTGAAACCTTTGGTGAGGGGGTGCACATTGGTCTTCAATTCTAATCAAATATCTATATGAGGTTAGAAATTCATCATCCAAATGAATAATTATTGGGTCCCTCTACTCAACATCATCCTTGAAGGGAAGCAGGTCTTAGATTTAGGGGACATTATCACCTTTAATGTATCTTGAATAAGCTCAATAGAGTTTGAGCCGGGGTAACTTATACATATGTCATACTTGGTCAATGTCAAGTCTATGCCACCCTATATTTCTAAAGCATATCCAAATAAAGTCCCTAGTGTATTTAGATATTTTCTAATATATACATGTTCATCACTATAGGATAAAATCTTAAAAACACATCATCACTAATGGATACGTGTAACCATTTCAAGTAAATATTAAGCTCAAAACCACATCTTATACAAAACAAAATGTGTACGCAACTTGACCAAATTTTTTTAGAAAAACATGTACATAACTTGTACCCATCATCCTAATTTCCTTTCTTACCATCCCAATTACATGTAACAAGGTATAGAACTCTATAGTATTGATAAGCACCAAGTTCAGTCTATCTTATTTTTGAGATTACAATTGTTGCATCCATGGTGTGGCTAGGACTAGTCCCATGTCAAAGACACACTCTTGAGATGAGGTGGGAATAGATGGATCAGTTGATGGTTGTTCTATGTGTGATGGAGGGGTAGATGAAAGAGGTGCACAAAATGGAGGATTAACCATATTTTCACAAGAGATCTTAATTTTAGGAAAAATTTGAATAATGTATTTGAATATATTAGGGGAATCTTGAATAATTGTAACAATATAAGACTCTTGTTATAATTTCAATTGGGACCTCAAAATGCGCCTATTGAATTAGATGCACTAACTAACCTTAAAGGAAACTTAAGGGACTTTATTCAACACATTTTAGGAATGTTTTTGGGACAATCCAAGGCATGATGCACAGGTATTGGGCTCCATTAGATAGCATTCTTTAAATAGATATCTAAGAGATGCTGTGTTATACCAAGGGCTCAATTCTTATTTATACTTGCACAAGATTATCTATACTACATATTCCAATTCAATGGGTTTGCCACTTAAACAAATTAGTTCAAAATTTATAAATAAAAGAGTCTGGTCAAAGATATCAAAAAATAACAAAAGGGTAAGATAAGATTTTAGGCTAGTAGGATAATATCAATAAGAAAGGTAAGTAGGATTTTAGGCAAGGTAGTAAGCTATATCCTTTCCCTACTAGGGGAAAGGTCCCAATCATTGTGCATGTTCCAATTATTGAACAAGGCTTTTGTTAAAATGCATTCTATTGACGAAACATATTGGTGTATATAAATATTAAAGTGCACCAGAAGCTGAACATGTAATATATAATACTTGTTCAACATTTATTCTATAAAATTAAAATTTACAACCAATCACATCTTGATAAGTAGAGTCAAGAATTAATACTCTAATGCACAACTATTAGTACTCTAAAGGCTAAGTTTTGATCATAGGTTTAAAAATGCATTTTATGACCTCTCATGATAAAATCAATTGTATTATAGAATGTATAAATTGTTAGACCTTGAAACCTTAGTTATAAGTAGTTAAGACCTTGAAATGGGTAAAAATATCAAAGTCTAATGCGATGTTATGGCCAATGGGAGCTTTTGAAATATGAAACATGAAATTTGTTTACATTATATTATTTCAAAACAATGCGTACATGTTATGTAACACGTATGTGTTATTTGAATTTGAATTAAAAACCAAGCCTCTAGGCTCAGAAATGGCTTGAATTTTTTAGCTAGAGGTTTATGATTGTGCATCTACAGCCGAGATCAAGAGTTTTGACAAAAACCATCAAATTTCAACTTTAATCATCAAATATGCTATGGATTTCAACATCAAGATTCAAAAAAATATTACTGTCATGATGATCACACTATCCTCTTCTCAAATATATTATTTTTATAATTTTAAATCTATTTTAAGGGTTCAAACTATAATTATTTCTAACTACACCTGTTTTAGGCCACTACATGCCACACATATACATGCCTATTCATGTTTATATAATTTTTTTTTCATTGATTCAAATGCAACACAAATTATATGGTAACAAAATAGGTTTGATTCTACACATATTAAAAAAAATTTCAATTTTAATTTTTTTTTGAGGTAGTTAGGGGGCTGCACAGATGGCTATCCATTTTTTATTAGTGTTTAGGATCTACTTAATTACAAAAAAACAAAAAAAAAAATCATTGACAAAATAAAATGAAATCATAACACACTAGAAGATCTTATCTAAATATTCACCAAAGTGTTTCAAAAAATATGTAACAATGCTCAAAAAATGGTGGGTTGCATGGACATCTATCTACTATGTTTTCTTGAAAAAATAGGAGGTCCTCTTCAAATTTAAGATGTTTGACCTATTTGTAGTTAACCATTTTTAAAAAAAAATAGTTTTTTGAAAACTAGACTTAAAATTATATAGTTTATGTTTTTATACCATCTTAAAATTTTGAGTGTAACCATCTCAAATTATCTATAGAAGTTCACATTTCTAAAATTTCAAAAAAATGATGTCCACGGGTAGGCCCTTTTTTATCCCCCAACTTTGTGCACTTACCCACATACCACATTGTTAATAATTCAATTACCTTCTCCACCACTTTTTCACTTATTAGTGATGAATGGTATCAATCCAACACTACCACCTTGTAGTGCATGAAACAAGAATTATAGGAAAAAAAATTTGGCACCCCTCCCATCGTGTTGTCACGAAATTTTACATTTCAGGAAAACACCTCCAATTATGCTTATACAGACAATTAGAGGTGTTTTAAAGAAAAAGATGATAATTTTTTTTTATAATGACACATCAACTTCATAGCCCAATAGACAAGGCTTGGGTAGAATAATGAAATCTAATTATCTTTCAAGCTTCCAAATAGTATGTTGAAGATATCTCGACAATTTATCTTTTGTTGAAACAAAATTATTGTCATCATGGAAAACATACTATGATAGAAAGAAGAGAGAAGTCATTAATTCATTTGATCTTATCAACACCAAAGTGAAAATTTAAGATAAAATCAAACTTCTCTAAAAGTTCTTGATTTTTGTCTAAATATGGAGACCAAATTCGAGAGATGAATTTTGACTATAAACACTTGGTATAAAAATTTCATCTTGAACTTCAAAAATCAAGAGGGAGAATCATAGTTTTAGGTTTTGAGTTGTGCAAAAACATTAACACACTTTTACAAGTCATGCAAATTTATTTTTACAAATCTTAAGTTGTGCAACATACCCCAACACTTTTCCAAGTCATGTAATTTACAAAATTTTTTCCCACCCAGTGTAATTTGCAAATTCTTTTTTCCACTCTGTGCAATTTGCAAATTCTATTTTCCACTCCATGAAATTTATAATTTTTTTCCACTTGGTGAAATTTGTAAATTATTTTTTCCATTCTAGAAATTTATAAATGTTTTTTTTCATTCCGTGCAATTTACAAATTCTTTTTTCCACTCTGTGTAATTTGTAAATTCTTTTTTCCACTCGGTGAAATTTACAAATTCTTTTTTCCACTTGGTGTAATTTGCAAATTTACTTTTCCACTTGATGTAATTTGTAAATTATTTTCTTGCATTTTCCTTCTCGTGTAAATTGAATTTTTATTTTTCATGGTTGTGCAATTTCAAATTTCATTTTTCCTAGCCATTCAAATTGAAATTACATTTCTCCAAATCATGTAATTTTGTTTTGCACTTCCCCAAATTCATGATAAATGGAGAATGATGGTGGTTTCAAGAATAAATTTGTGGTATTTTGAAAATGAAGTGGTTTTATTTATGGGTTTGAGTGTTTAATATGTTGTCTTGGTCCCAAAAGCCATGGTATTTGCTACAAAATCATTGTATTGGTTGGAAGTTTGTAGTTTTTATTGGAAGAAGACAATTTTAATGAGACAAAGTTGTTTTTTATGGGCATCTCCAACATTAATTTAAGTATCATATGGATATATGTTTGCATGTGATAAGTAGTATTTAGTGTTGGCATTTTTATTTTTAAAATTTTGGAGGCCAAATACAAATGGCATGTGTGAATTAAAATTTATCTACCATTACAAGCGACCTCTTAGCCATTGAATCATGTCAGTGACTTGATAAGCTTAAATATTTATATGGTGGGTTTCACAAAAATATTAACATGAATATTATGCTTGTATGAAGAAAACATTTCTATGGTGAACATAAAGGATAAATATAAAACATTAGTGGTCAATGAAAATTATTGTTTTAGTAAATTTGAGATTACTCAGATAGATGTTGATATAAAACATAAGCATATGCATGATGAAATTCCTTGACAAGTGTAAAGTAATGACCAAGATTATATTCAATGAAGGAGAAAGTGAATGAATTATTCAACAAGATTATAGGCTTTCATGTTAATGTTGGATATCATTTTACAATTTCTAGTTGTAAATTTTGTGTAATTGCAACCTTGTAAATGCAATTCGTGCAAATACACTATGTCACTTTGTAAGTCTCGATTTGTGTAATTTTGATTTACACATTTCAAGTGGCGTAAAATTACCAAAGTATTTTTGCACCATTCAAGTGGTGCAATTTCATAATTTCACTTTTGCATGAAGTGTAATTATATCAACACATCTTTATATCACTTAAGTGGTGCAATATTGTAATATCACATTTGTGCATGATGTAATTACACCAACTCACTTTTACACCACTTGAGTATTCATTTTTGTAAACTCACTTTTTCACCATTTGTGATGCAAAAAAGAGGGTTATGCATCTTAACCACCTTTTCACATTATAAATATGAGTGTTAGTCTCATTGTAAAAGGGGAGACTTTTTGGCAGTGAGACTATGCAGATATTTTATCTGAATCGCTGAGCTTTGTTATCAACTCAATAAAGATAAAAAACGAGACATTTGTAAAGCTTTGTATTCAAAATTTATTCATGGGTTATATCTTTATATGTGATCTATCTATTTCTATATCTTTTGTTTTAATTTATCTTTGTAATCACTACCAAATTGTCAAAAAATAGGGAATTTCATATCAAGTATTTCTTTTAGAATATTTTTGTGTTATTTCTATACATGTGAAATCTTGATGGGGTTTAAGAAATATTTTATCTTTTATAGGTAAATATAGGATGGTTGTCTTTGGTCTGCTACCAATATTAGAGAATCATCTCAATGTATGTTTTGCACTCTGGAGGGTGCATTATGTCTTTACAACCCATTGAATCAGAGAGGTTTCTATGGAGACAATGTTTCCACCTTGTTGGACTATTCTAGTAAGTTTTTGTATTTGGCTACCTAGAGTTGTCTTTCACTTTTCCTGGGGTTATTATAGTAGGATTTCTATTTAATTGGCTATAATAATCCAATTTTTCTTTTATTCTTTTTTTTCTCTATTTCCCATCATTCCCTTCATTTCCTTTCTATATCTTTGTTGTGCTTTCTGGTTAAAAGTATGAAACTCCAAATAGATAATATTCATCCTGTAAATATCTATGAATAAATTTTCTCCTACTTTTCCTTTTTTGGCTTTCAATAAAGGTAGCTCCACCTACTAATAGGAGAGGGACTTTGTCCCTATGTTTCTGACTAATGTAAGAACTCAGTTCCTACACTACTGACTCAAGGTCACCACTTTGTCTCCCTGACAAATTTTTGAGCCAACACGTTAAACACTAGAAAAGTGCATTTTTTTGTGATTTAAAAATTATCATTTTGAAGGTTCTTTGACTAATCCTAAATTTAGCATGCTTAATAATAATTATTGTAATAAAAAATAAGTAAGGCAAAAGTGAAAAGTAATTTCACTAATTCTAAAATCAATCAAACTCAATAATCTTCCCAAAACAATTCACCATGAAATAAGGTATACATTCATATAACATTCATTATTTCTTAAACTAGAGTAGCTATCCAATTTTAATAAGGAAATTAATCATCCATGAATCAATATTATGCTTTATTCATGTTCAAGGGTGACAAACTAAAATCAATGTTCAATTTGTGTTAATATCTTAATTACAACAACATTCATAGTTACCATACTTACATTTTGTAAATTAGTTCATTTACAAATGCATTTTTTCCCAACATATATACAATATAATGCAGTCTTCTATTCACAACATGTATACATAATCAACAAGTTTTCATAAATGTAAAATTGAGAATGTAAGAGATCATCACTGAAGCCAAGAGTAACTATGTAAGAAGAAAAGACGGAGAGTATCACAGAGGGGTTAACCTCTAACCACAAAAACTTTCAAAGCCCTTGCACATCTCATCCACTAAGAGTGACTTTACCATACACAAAAAAGATAGATATGATTCTGATGAAAATAAAGGATAATGTGTATATAGATTAATAGTGAAACTAACTCCACACAACATGAAATAAATGTGACAGTGAATAGGTATCAAAAATGATACATTTTCCATTGTATGTATAAATAGAGAATAAAAAAATTCCTATTAGATAATCTAGGTATACATGTTTATGGCCATAAGACTTAGGAATTAACGAGTTCACTTTGTCGCATTCAGACTTAGTAATTTACTAAGTCAAAGTGATATTAAGGATTTTCACAATTGCTCAATAGTCATATTATTAAGTCCACAACTCATTCTTGATGTTTTTTCAACCTACTCATGCTAATAGTAACTTAAAAACCAATGATCTCTAGGAAAATAAAATAAAATAATATATGAAAAGTGTGTGAGGGATAACATATAGCATGAGCATCCCATACCACCTATGCTAGATGGTATCTCACTCACACTTTGTCAATGATCACACACAAAATTGATAGTCTCAAGATACTATGGTGTAATATTTGTTCAATATTGATTCAAGCCTCCAACAAATAATTGTATAAATGTCACAAATAATAAACCTAAATTTTCAAGTCATTTAGCATTGTTTTCTACATAGATGTGGTTTAAATCAAAGTTTAATATTAAGTTTATTAAGGATCAATAAGTGATTTAGAGTTTTTATTTCAAGTTTCCTAATTATAAGGTTTAGCAATGCTATTTGAGCTGTCAATTGTTAAGAATATTT